>OX101733.1:10506685-11706685 GCA_944452665.1 Stenoptilia bipunctidactyla
CGACACGAAAATTTATAATAAAATTAGTTCAATTTTAGACTGCATCAATCTTCAAAATGACCTTATTAGTTTAAATAAGTACTATACAGATAATAAAATTGACGTTAATATTAATAAATGTATGACAATGACTTTTACTCGTAAAATAAACCCTATCAACTTTAATTATAAAATATGTGACATAAACTTAAAAAAAGTAAAACAAATAAAAGACTTAGGCATTATTTTGGACGACAAACTATC
This sequence comes from Stenoptilia bipunctidactyla, assembly GCA_944452665.1. Classification (NCBI taxonomy): domain Eukaryota; kingdom Metazoa; phylum Arthropoda; class Insecta; order Lepidoptera; family Pterophoridae; genus Stenoptilia; species Stenoptilia bipunctidactyla. The sequence goes on from OX101733.1 coordinate 10,506,929, forward strand.
ATATAATGACCACATCACTCACATCGTAAGTACAGCATACAGGAACTTAGGTTTCATTTTGCGAGTCAGTAAACCATTTACTGATACTAACTGCATCAAAATGTTATACTTCGCCTTTGTAAGAAGTGTACTTGAGTACTGTAGTAATATCTGGAATCCACAGTACCTAATAAATATAAATAGCATGGAAAAAATTCAACTGAAATTTATAAAGAATTTGAATTATCGAAGCCAACTTAAAATCCAAAATTATGAGAACGCATGTCGAACTCATAAGATTCTGTCACTTAAAGATAGAAGAGTTTTAAACGACATGATGTTCTTGCACAGTGTTGTACATGGTGCAATCGATTGCTCCGAGCTCACGGAACTGTTTCTGCGGTTTCGAGTCCCCTCACGCCGTACAAGACACACAGCCTTGTTCGATCTGCCCAGCGCACGTACAAATTATAATCAGAACGCAATTATCTATCGAACGCAAAAAACCTATAATAAATACTTTGATTCTACTGATATATTTAATGCTAGCAAAAATCAATTTAGGAGACAGTTAACAGAAGTGATCTCAAACTCAGACAGAAAAGAATAACAATAAAATCCAAACTTACCCATATCTTTACACCCATACATACAGACACACGTACACACATACACACTCACACACACACACACTCATTCTGACTCAATAATTCTTATTAAATAGGAAGTTACTTAGCAACTTACGTTATTATTATTATTTTATTTTTTAACAAATTGTATCAAACCATGTACTTAATTCAAGTTTAGATAATTTGTATTTCTCCGTACTTTCGTCTCTCTATTTTTTTAGAACTAATTACTTAATTAAAAACAAAATCTGTATAAACTCTTTACGATAAAATATATTAGGCTCTCAAGTTTTAATAATAAAATGTAAATCCGTCATTAGACGTAAGCTCGTATCTCTTATGTGAACTATCTAACTATACTTAAGGTCTGTGGATTTTGTTATTGGTAATAAATAATAATACCTTTTTCGTACATACCTACCTACTTTGTAATGGTAAGCAATAAAGAGTAAATAAATAAATAAAGTGTCTACGCCATTTTCATATGGCTGAGAATCTTGGTAAGAGGATGTGATTTTCATACAATCTTACATCCGGACCATCTCCAGTTAAAGGGTTATCCTCTCTTTACGACAGACCCTGTACCATTCGATTTCATAACTTTTATTTATTAATTAAGAACCTATAACCTCATGAATTTGGTTGTAGCAAACGCAAATAAAAGTAGTCGGTGTTGTAGGCCAAATCATTCTAGGTTAACCCTTAAATAAAGGCTTTTAAGATTAAAACTTTTTCATTTCAAATAAAAAGCAAGAATATTCTAAAGATTACAGCAGTTTGTTTGCTAAGTTGTCTGTTTAATAGATTTACAAACAAGTTAAGTATAGATAGAATTATTTTAGTGTAGAAAATCTTAGATATGTTCACCAAACAACCTAGCCCAATTGACGCCTGAGGGCATTGTAATAAACTTTCAGGAAATAATAAATCAACACGGCCGAAGTGGCGAACGAAAGCCAGTTGTTATTACAAGGTATTCATGCACTTACATTCTATATGAGTTATTAAACATGGTACAGTCACGTGCATTGATAAGTATACGTTGACAAAGTTTTAAAGAAATGTAAATATTCGATCTTTCAAAAATAAGTACCTCCAGTTGTACTATGGAACTATCCGATGGTTTAGAGTAGAGCGGCACTGTAACAAAAACGTGCGATGCCCCGCATGACGCACCGCCTGTACTTAAACGTGCCCTAAGTGTATACATTGCTTTTAAACTGCATTGTATACATGTTCTAGAAACTGTAGCACATACGTAAATAAGACTTAATGCACGTGTACAATTCACTGATTTTGCTTTGTTTACTTTTAATGATGAAAATTTACACCCAATCTTGAGACAATTTTTTGATTTCAATATTTTGAGGACAACTTAAGACACTTTTTTTTTAAATATCGAATATTTACATTTCTTTGAATATTAGTCAACTTATACTTAAAATTGCACGTGACTGTACATTTTGAATGTTAACATAATTAATAATTCAAAGCCATTGTGAGGCTTTTATACGAATGAAAACAACACTAATTATATTAGAGTAATGACTTTTTAAAAAATAGTCGATGTTTTAAAACGCCTCATGAAAGTGAATTCCATTAGGTATCACCATTTTTCTTGGACAGAAAAGTCATATTAATATTCATCATGTCAATGCCGGAAAGTTTTATTTTTGATGACAAAGACCTAAAGTCATGGCTTTTACCTCTGGAAACGATGAATAATTTAATGTTCTTTCCAAAATATAGATTAAATAACAATGTGATTTTGCTAAATAAGTGGTATACACATTTAATTTCTTTTATTGTAATGACTATTTTAATTACACCACTTCTTATACACTCGTTCAAATGTGTTACAATTTGCTCAATTTTTAACGATGACCAAATGCTCTTTTACTTTGCATCGTTTCTTGGTCATATGGCTTTTATAATCATTGTTTTTTACGTGAATAATTTCGTGCAACGTAACAATAATATCTTGCTTATATCGCATATTTATCAGGCTAGAATCTATTTGAACAAGAATGACATAGGTTCATCGATCCGCCTAAATTATATCGGCATTGTAACTATAGTTGTGACCTGCATTGTCACGCAAGCATTCAGGTTATATTTAATACCATTTGTAACTTACGAACTATTGATTGTATTCAGTTTTATTGTTTGTGATGTATATATAATTTACTTAATACGCGTGACAAGTTTGCTTAATTTGGAATTGGAATTTTTATGCGTTTATTTACGGATTCTAGTTAGTTATAAAATTAAAGAGTTGAACAAAATTAATATCGATAAAGTTGTTGCGGCATACAATAATATTTTGGAGGCATATAACGTGTTCAAAAGAATTGTTATGTGGCCGGTGAGTATTTTGTATATTAATGAAAAATATATTGTTTTAATTGGGAGCAGGGAGAATATTTTTTTCAGCAACTGAAAAAAATATTATAAACTGTATGTTTTGAGCTATCTTTGAAGTTAAAGACTTTTCCTTCTTTTAAGTAAACTTAACAGGTTTTAAAGCAACACAGTATGTAAATTGTATAAATAATACAATGAAATAAATCAAACAATGTATGATTATTTTAAAGCCATATAAAACCAGTTTTTTTTTTCTTTAATGAGACATATGATTTAAATGACTGTCGTGTCACTTCATGTATTCATTTTAAGGGTTTTCAACATGAAATATTTTTATCGTATTTATTTATTATGACAGTCCACACAAGTAATAATAAGGTATACCTTGTCAGATTTCAATTAATAAAATAATGACATACAGTGATTATAGTGTTCTACTGGGTGGCGCAAAAGTACTGGCACTAAAGAAAATACTGTTTTTTTTGTACGACAGTTCCTGTCATTCTGTTTTTGAAAATTGTGTAGTGAACAAAAATGTAAAATACTGTTAAATAAAACACTTTTTAACCGGATTTATCGCGTATATTTACATTTTAGTATATTTACATTTACATGTAAAATACACTGCAAATAAACATGGACCGTTTTACTCCCCAAGAACGTGGAATAATCGTGTCAATGTTCTTACGGAATAATTCATCAGTGATAAAAACACAACGTGAATTTCGTCGACGATTTCCCCACCGTCCAGCACCGATTGGTCGCACAATTCGACGCTTTGCCACACGCCTTGAAGCTACTGGCTCAACATTGGATAGACCTAATTCTGGGAGACCAAGAACAGGCCGTTCAGCTGAAAATATCGAGGCTGTGCGCGAAGATGACGTGGAAGAGTGTCCAGAAACATCAACGAATGGACGTGCCACACAATTGGGCATTTCCAGACGGACCCTGCAGCGTATTTTGGTTAAAAACTTAAATATGTTCCCGTATTAAACTCAAATGACTCGTCAGCTGCTGCCTACTGACCACCGAGCTCTTCTATAATACAGCTAGCGCGTCATAAACCTCAACCTTGAAGACGATGATTTTTCTTCCAAATTAGTTATGTCAATAAGCAGGCATGTCAATAAGCAGAATACTCGATTCTGGGGCACTGATGATCCGCGCATTATTCAAGAAACACCTTTACATCCACTAAAAGTTACTGTATGGTGAGGCATCTGTGTTGACGCTGGAGGCAATGCGATAACTGTCACTGGAGAACGCTACAGAACCATGTTACGTGAGTTTTTGATACCCAGTTTGGACGAATTGGGACTGGAGCACAGCTGGTTTCAATAAGACGGCGCTACGGCACACACAGCGCGCGACACTATGGACTTAGTGAGGGACGCTTTTTCAGGCCGAGTTATCTCTCGTTTTGGCGATTTGCCTTGGCCTGCAAGATCACCCGATCTGACCAGTCCAGACTTCTTTCTTGGGGGTTTTTTGAAATCTCGGGTATATGTTAACAAGTCACAGACTCTCGCAGCTCTAAAAGAAAACATTGATTAAGAAATAAGGAACATATACGGCAGGAAGTGTTACGGCAAGTTATGCAAAATGTTATAAATAGGGCTCAAATGTGCATCAACTCTGGAGGTCACCATTTAAAAGACATCATCTTTAAATCCTAATGGTTCGAAATTGAATGGCACAAATATACATTTAAAGAACCTAAATCAAAGTTTTCTAATTTAGAAAAAAAAATTATAGCTGAACCAAATAGGTTCAGCTGAACTTTACTTTTACGCCACCCAGTATGATAGCGAAGATCAAATCAACTTTTTATGAATGACCAAACGAACGCACTTCATATTATTTTAATGCGGTGGAAGTTGGAGCACACGGATATAATTAATTCAGGATATAATTTAGCTTTTTATTTGATTTATGCCTGTACAGTTACCTCAGCGATAGGTCGATAATATTGTAATATATCATCATCATCATTATTTAAGGTATTGTTAACAATCCTTATACTTATGCTCACCACATATATTAACCACACTTCATAATATATATTTTTTTATTATTTGAAACAACTGAATCGCATTTTTCTTTTTTAGATGATGATGATAGTTATACAAATATTTGCTGATATTCTAAAACATGTCGCCGTTACTTTGTTTTTGTCAAACAATTCAAAGTTTGCATCTTCCTTGGTAAGTACAACCTTTTAAGTCCACAACATAATTATTGTTGCAACAGCTTGGGTGGCATGAAGCGGCCAATTGAGAGATAATTTTGTAGAGATCATCAATGTCGTTTTTGTCGAGGAAATATTACTTGATTTCTTAATTGAAAAATAAGGAACGACAAAACAAAGAAACAAAATACTTAATGTGAAGCAAAAAATCAATCTATGCAAAAACATTTATTGATTTATAGTGTGTGTCAAGGACAGCTTTTAGCGAGTCAGCTTTTGAGTTATTTGTACAAGAGCGCATTTCTGCGCATTCCTTCGTACATGCATAAACTAACAAGTCCTATATTTCCCCTTACCCTGGGCTTTCGGAAATTCCTTCCATATGGCACCCATTGAAGAAACGTTTTACCAAGTTTCACATCGATAAATTCCATCTTAGGCCCAGTAGTTATGGTTGTACGTTGTCTGTCAGTCACTCAGTCAGTAACGGAACAGTTTTATATATTAAAACATCTGTAATCTATCTACACCTACTAATATTATAAAGCTGAAGAGTTTGTTTGATTTTTTGGTTGAACGCGCTAATCTCAGAAACTTATTGAAAAAATATTTTTGTGTTCGATAGTCCATTTATCGAGGAAGGCGTAACATCATATTGTGAATAATAGGAGTGAAGTTACAAAGGAAAATGTTTTGAAAACGGGAAAATTTGTAAAGGAAGCTTGAGTAGGTATATCTAATTAAGAAATCGAGCAGTGGAATCTCTACATACAAATGAGTCGAGTCTTCGGATTTACAGTTGAATCTAAGTTTTCAGTCTCCCAGACTCGAGTTTTTTTGCAACACTACCCATGGAGGGCCAGCCCAATATACCTAATGCTTTTAAGCTCTCTAAGGTGTGCAAAAGTCTCTTTTATCATCAAAATACATGAAATTAACCCAAAAAAACTATCTAGTCTCTCTATCTAGGTATATCAATCACCAGTTATGACTACCTATGTTATAATGTCTGAAAATTACATCTCATTATGACGCTAAAAATGCTTATGGACACAGTGTATCCATAAGGCACGATACGGGTTAAAACTTACTTTTTACTTTAGAATATTAAAACTAATAATCCTATTATCTTCGCAGGTACTTCAAATAGGAATTTTGTTAGCCTTCACTGTGCTTACTTCAAAAAGAGCAGCACTGATAATACTAATATCGATAAACCTTAATAAATTTTACAATTTAGTATCGAAAGTTGATTCTACAGCTACAATGGGACAAGTAAAAAATCATTCTGGTATTTATTTTTGGTAAATTTTAACAGCTTGCTGTATATTGTATTTTTAGTCGATTAAAAACTGCATTTGAATTTAAAAATGATTTGTGAGTCATATTAAACTAATGTGTATAACGCTGCTTTTACTCACATTTATTATCGGAGGTGACCGACTAGTTTCGCACTCTTATGGAGTCCTTCATCAGGGGTGAGTGCAGTCGCGGACACCTTCGACAATAAATGTGAGTAAAAGCCGCGTTATAAACATTAGTTTAAAAACTGCATGTTTACCAAATAACTATTTAGCAGTAAATTACTTAAATGCGGAGTAGGTAGTAGGTAAATGATAGTTGAATAAATTCGTAATGTTTAAACAAGCCCTAAACTTTCTGTTCTCCATTAACCGACAATCTTTATGGTAGGTCTAATCAAATGTACACAAGGCAGTGCCCTGGACCTTAAGTTAAAATTAGTTGGGGAAATTTGAAAGATGATGTAACGCTTGATCTGCTGCCTTCTGTACTTCAAGATAGGTACAAAGACGCTGACAAAGAATAATTTATTAATTTATACACAAAATCAATAAACAATATCTTATATTGTTTATTGATTTTGTATATTTTGTACATAAGCTTAAATTAATTTTACAGTGGACCTTAGAAAAGCTTGCAAATCTATTTACCGCTGCAACCGAGTGTTTACGAAGTGTAACTGTGGATTCTTCACGATCGACGCTGCTTTGCCGCTCCAACTACTCAGCGTTGTAGCCACATATGTCATTGTGTTATTGCAATTTGCACTATTTCAAATGAAGCCATTATTAAAAAACTCAATTTAAATCAAAAGACAATTGAAATCCGACGCTGGATTTTGTTTTATTACATGTTTAATACAATACCTATCACAGACTGTATATATTATTGCATTTATCATTTTACATTAGATTTCAAGGAACTTCATGGACCCGGATGCAATCGACATCAAGAGAATCCATAACGTTTATATGTAAAGCCATCCAAAACCATACGCTTAGAAAACTATGAAAATAGAAAACGAATTGCACAATAACTGCTAAAAGTACCTACTGTTTTTATATGGCGTGCCCATTGATATACAAGTACTGCAATGTTTTTCATTCATTTAAGGTGTAATTTTACGCAGGGCTTGTTTTTAATCACTGGCCTATTTTATTTATACTGTCCGTCCTCTGGATTGTTGTCCCTTAGTCGCCTCTTACGCATCTCTTACGACTGTTGTGTTCGATAGTCCATTTATCGAGGAAAGCTATTGGCTATATAACATCAAGTTGTGACTAATAAGAGCGAAATTACAAAGGAAAATGTTGCGAAAACCGGGAAAATAATTCAATTTTGAGAGCTTGCATTGGGTACGCTGCGTAAACGGTTTAAGTTTGGCAAAAATAATGTATGACAGAAATCTTCCTCTTTAAAAGTTTTAAAAAAATTTGTGACAGCAGATACCTATGTTTTAAGATTGATTCACAATAATCGTTTTGATGGTTATAAATGGCATTTGAAATTAATGTTTTAATTTGTGATGGAGTTTTATCAATATACCATTAATCCTTATCCTATTTAATACATTATTTATCATAAGTATTTAATGGTGAACAATATTGTCTGTGACAACACTTGATTTCAATAAACATCTTAGGAGATATCGTAATTTTAAAATAACTATGCAATAAAATACAAAAAACAGAAAAAAGCGGCCAGATGCGCTAAATTTTTGTAAAAAATAAAAAATAAAATGAAATCCCCAGACAATCACACCAAATACATGACCCCAAAGTAAGCATAGCGTGTGTTATGGGATACCATGTAGCGAACTAGGGGGGAAACTAGAATATAAATACATAAATAGATAAACACTCAGACACGGAAAAATTTTTTTTCTTGTTCCGTGCGGGAATCGAACCCGCAACCTGTGGCGTCTGAGGCAGATAGGTTTACCCCATCGCCAAAGTGGTCGTAAAAAATAAACTTTGTCCCTTCAGCATTCTACAAAAAATCTCTTATTTTAAAGATTTTTTGATGTTGTCATATACCCTACTTTTTTGCCTTTAAAACAACACCAACAATAAGCTTCTACAATCCGTACAATGTGAACCGCCGATGTTTTGCAAACTGAGGTGAATTTTGTCTGAAGTAAAAATAAAAATGGCTGCAGATTGGCAGGAGGTTATGATCGTGTCGTGATGTACTAAATAAATAAAGTTCATGTCAATATTCCTTTTACATGTTTGCTCATGTATTATTATTTATCCTATGATTAGGGTTTTTTACTAAATGGTAACCCTTATTTCACCCTCACACCCCCTGACAACGTCATCCAAGTGCCAAAAGGGGAGTCCGTGTGGATCTTTTGGCACGTGGCAAAAATAGGAACTAACTGCCATCTTATGTAATGTTACTTCGACATGTTACCATCTCATAATTTTTTGTTGTTATTTTTGTATTTCAATAATGTCTTATAAAATACACCAGATTTTATAAAATGTGGTTTTACTTATGGTACTTACTGCTAAAAGTTAAGAAGTTGTTTCAAGAAAGAAAATTATGTGATGTTCAAAATGTTCACCAATTAAGTTAATACACAAAAGGGCCCATTTTCTTAAGTTTTTTTTAGATCTTGTCAAACTAATTGATTGCTTTTTAAAATTTCGAAGGCGCACTCAATTTTTGATTTAAGGTCACTTTCACTTTCAGTCTCCGATTGATACACTAGGTTTTTGATGTGACCCCAAAGATAAAAATCTAGAGGTCTGGCGACCTTGCCGGCCAGTGTACTGGTCCACCTAGACCGATCCAGCGTCCGCCATACAGAGTATGGCCTTGGTATCTCTCCTTTCATGAAAACATTGTCCAGGGGCTCCGTCATGCTGGTAATAAAGCCCGCCTCGGTAGTTTGCCAGCGGCAATGTTTCCAATACTGCTGGCAATGTGGGGTTAAATAAAATTTAATAAGTTTGACCATTTAACCGCGGTAAGTACATAGGTCCAATAAGGCTGTTATTTACAATGCCCGCCCAAACATTGACCGAGAAACGATGAGGGAACGAATCAGGGCGTGCTAGGTGTAGGTTTTCATGAGCCCAGAAGTGGTTATTATGGATTTTAAAAAGTCCTCGTTGAGTAAATGTGCACTCGTCGGTCCATAAGATGTTTGCGTGCCGATTACTTAGAATCCACTGGCAAAACTCCACTCGCGGCGCCCAGTCATTTTCACACAGCTCTTGAGCTCGACGGAAATGGTCTCGGGGTTATTATGCATGAACTCCAAAACCCCTTCTTGCACAGTAGTAGGTATTCTAGCAACACTTCGATTCACGGCAGTCGGTGGACGGAAATGACCGTAATCCCTGAACCTTTGTGTTGCACTCAGCATGGTATTCCAGGACACGTGAACAGCAAACTGCTCCCGGTAGCTCTGCACTGCCACGGACACATTGTCACCACTTAGAGCTAGTTTTCGCACCATTTCGGTGTGTTGCACGTTTGAATAACGATAGATTTGTATAAACATTATTAAAGATTATTTAGAGATTATTGACTTAAAATTTAACATGGTATAAAAACTATTGTAATCGATTCTATTGCCGATTCTGAACAAACTATTTTCAGCTTTCGTATGTACAAAAAATAACGTTGTATATCATGCTATCTTGTTATTCTGTTTTACGGTCTTCATAATACAAGCTCATTGAAGCTTAATTTGAGTTATTTTTATATTATAGTCTGTACATAAAAATTTTCATGTCCATTAATTAAAAATAAATTTTCCCTGAGAGAATGGAGAACTAGTTGTGACACGTTTGTCGCCTGTAACTATGAAGCGTACAACAATTTTAAATTCGTAAAGTTACATCATATTATGATGGTGAATTTACATACCTATGTAATTTTTTTGAAACCTGTTTTTTTCTGAAAATCCTTATTAATTGCTCAAAAGTGTTTTTTTAGAATATCTTGCTATAATACAATTATTACGACGAAGTTTTCCAATAATCATATCATAGCTTAAAAAATGAAAATTTTGACCTTGATCAGTGTTCTCGCCCCTATCTGTGACTACACATTGTTACACTTTTTGGGGATCTGCACATACTAGATAAGTCATTACGATTATCTTTACCTATTAGGTATCGTCACAGTACCTAGATGATCAAATGTTGACATTATGAAAAAGTTTAAAAAATGTCTTAAAACGACAATTTTGCCAATGTTGAAGGTCAAGAATACCTACGCTTGTATTAAAATTCAATTTAAAAAAATCAGGAATATACAGTGGGGGCTCATATTATTAGAGCCACAAAGAAAAAAGTCGATTTTATCAGTTAGGGTAGAAATAAAATCATAATGTGAAAGTTTTTTGTAAAGAAAAGTTTTTATTAGGTATCTTAATTTATTGGTACACTTACCATAGGTTACTTTACCATGAACTTATAACAAAAGAATACCAAATAGCCATTAAATTAATATTTGGTAACACCGCCTTTTGCTTCCATAACCGCTTGAATTCTCCTGGTCATACTTTCGATGCAATTATAGCAGTTGTTTTTTATTGATTCATTCCTGTGCCAAACATCTATTAAACGCTCGATTATTTGGCGTTTATTTGTTATAAAATATGGATACTGAACTTCGATTTGAAAATCATATCTATGAAGCGGTAAGAAATTGTTATTATCGGCTTAAAATATTATACAAAATACGCCCATATTTAAGTGAAGAGTTGCGTATTCAATTAGTTGAAACCCTCGTACTTTCTAAATTAAATTATGTCGACACAGTCTATGGTCCGCGACTTCTTTCGAAAACCGAACGTCAAATTCAAAGGATCCAAAACTCGTGTACTCGTTTTTGTTTTGACACTCCATATAGGTCACACCTTACTCCAGTTCAAAATAAGCATTTAATTCTACGTATGAAGTCAAGAAGAAAACTACACCTAGCATCTCTTCTGTTCGGTGTTATGCGTTCCGGGGAGCCATCATACCTATATAAAAAACTTTCTTTCTTCCGTTCTGAACGCGCAGGCAACACACAAACTCTAACGTATCAAACTCATCGTACAACGGCATTTAGAGGAAGTTTCCGTTATGCTGCAACAAAATGTTGGAACAACATCCCCCCGCCAATAAAGGAATCACAAAGTAAAACTGTTTTCAAAAATAAGCTTAAAGTTTTCATCCTACAACATCAAAAACGCTTCGAAAATATAACTTGCAGTGAGTCTTTTATATAAGTAGTACAAATATATGGTACCTAAAGTAGAAATTGTACCCATCTGGTTGACTATTTTGCGCCCTAATTTGTTAATAGTAATAAGTTATTTATTTATCTTTATTCTAAATAAATTTTATATATGTTTATTTATTTATTAATAGATTATTCCTAATATTTAATAAAATATATCATGAATATTTATTTATTTTATATATTTAATAATACTTATTCATTTACACTTGTAAGTAGATGCCATTAATAAATTTTCTTTTTCTTCATGTACAAGTGTAGTCCTAGATTTCTTTAATGTTTTTGTATAAATTCCTCTACTCTCCGGGACTAACAGAATACCAGCGCCTCGAGCCGTACCAGACTCCTGGCATATGCTGAGTTAGTCCTTTTCATATGATTATTATTATTTTTTTTCATGTGAATAAATGTTTTCTATTTCTATTTCTATTTTTCTATATTATAATTTCTCTAGAAACTTCGCGTTTCATTAACTCCCAAAGGTTCTCAATGGGATTGAGGTCCGGCGAATTTCCGGGCCAGTCGAGAACCTTGACTATTTGGTCATTGAGAAATTTGGTGACCTTTCTTGCTTTGTGGCAAGGTGCGTAGTCATGCATGAATGTAAATTCATGATTTGGAAACCACCCCTGGACCTGGGGTAGCATCTTGGTCTCTAGGACCTGGATATATTGATCCTGCCGTATCGTTCCCTCCACAATGTAAAGGCGACCAGTTCCTTCGCTGCTTATTATTGACCACACCATGATGCTCAGTGGGTGCTTGACTCTCTTGACTAAGCAGTCTTCTTTAAATTTCTCACCCTACCTACGTCTCACAAATTCAGATTTGTCTGATAAAATTTGCACAGAAGATTCATCGAAAAAACAAACCTGAAATATTTTTTATAATTTAGCAAACAGAAACTCAAATTGTTAATACAACTGAATTGAAAGCTTTTTTTATGTAAAATTAATTTTAATGTAACTTTATCCTTCCAGCAATTTTCAGAAGTATTTACCTACCTTATTCCAGTAGTCAGCAGTCCAGTGTTGGTGTTCTTTAGCCCATTTTAGACTCTTTGCCATCATAGCCGGTGTGAGAAGAGGTTTTTTTGCCGGTCGACGACAGGTGAACTCTAAATCTTTCACACGTCGACGAACGGTTGCTTGGGAAATGTCTATTCCAGCTTCCTGTACCATTTTTGTGATTGTTTTGCGAGGTGCCTTCCTGTGTTTGACACAGATTTCGCGAATTTTTCTTTCATCACGTGTCGTGGTCAATTTCTTTCGTCCACAATTTGTAATTCGCTTCGGAGTCAGTTCAACATTTGTGTCTAATTTTTTCTTCATTCTGTCAACTGAGGCTCTTGAAACATTTGCTATCGATGCAATTTTCCTTTGGAAATGCCCAGTGCGTAAAAGCAAGGTTTAAAATTTTATAAATTTTCCTTGGAGAAACGTCTCTAGCTTTTCCCATGGTTAAAATATATCCTGCAAGTAAAGTAACAAAATTTATAAGAATATAACTATTAATAGCGACAGATATATTTTAAACAAGCAACTAAAGCACAGAAAACTGTAAAAATACACCAACAATACAGTAAAATCCATCAAAATGCATTAATAACCTTAAAAAACACTTACCAAAACAACGTGGCTATCAAGCGGTCACTGACAATTTTATAAAAAATGCCGACCATGTCACAAATTAGAGCCAAAAATTTAGCCTGTTACAATAACGATATCTTCTTGCATCCATAAATAACAAAAACAACAAAATATAAACATATCAGATATAGGTTCAATACAATATATATGATTGAAATGCAAAATTAATTATTTTTATAGGTGGCTCTAATAATTTGAGCACCCACGGTAGTTGAGCGAAACTGTCTTACATCCAGATTATCGCGAAACAAAAGGAAAAATCCATATAAATCTCTTGGTTATAATTATGTAAGAATTGTTTATCTGCAATGTCTATCTCTCTATTGACCTATTTGTAAATTAAACACCTTTATGAAGTTATAATGAGTTTAATATGTACAAAAAGAGATATTTTGAATTATGAACAAACATGTGTGTAACTCAGTTTCTCTAGTTGTTATCGCGATGTAGCAATCATGTGTTTACGCCTTGGGTTCATGGGTCTTCATTTTATCTGCTTCGCTGGATTGAAATGTGACTTACAGGATTGACTGCACCTCCTGTAGAGTAAACCGGAAGATGAGTACTTCATTCATACCACCACTAAGGTTATAATGAACGTATTGTTCACTTGAAGTGGAAATATATATTGGGAGTACCTTATTTAATGTTTATAGATACACACATAATATAAGAGCTCACGCACAGTGTGTGCGCTGCTCACATATACTCATAATAAATAGATACGGACAATATAATCAGTTGTACACATTACACATTTGACTTCGGGCAATTATACATAGTACGTGAAGTGATAAGGACCTCGCGGACGTCTCCGCATCGTAAGAAGGTACCTCAAACACTATTACACATCTCAGCTGAGCTGTCGCCCCATCGTGGGCGACCATACATAAATGTACATAGGCAGACATAGCAGCTCCATAGTGAGCCTCTGCGTAAACACATGCCGCCCCATCGTGGGCGACCATACATAATGTACATAGGCAGACATAGCAGCTCCATAGTGAGCATCTGCGTAAACACATGCCGCCCCATCGTGGGCGACCATACATAATGTACATGATATCTTAACCGTTGTGGGAGTATTAACATGCACTATTCAGACTTTATGGGAAATCAGAATTATATAAAATCATACGATACCGAACCAACGTGGCAATATATCAACAGGAAATACTCAGCTTAAGATCCACAAGGGCTCGACATGTTGGCTGCAACACCAGGCACCACACGAACAATCACCTCTGTCCTGCTAGTACCGAAAGCACGTTATGAGAAAACTTTTCACAGTTTAAGACATTAAAGTAACAGCCATATTAAAATCGCGCCAAACCACATCGTCGTCATCTGTCAGATGTGACAGCAGCGCCACCAACAGACACGCGACATAAAAGCGAACTAAATTCATGTTGCCAAAATAAATATAAACTTTACCTATTCGCTTGACGCGACACAGATCAAATCCAGTTTGCGGGTCAACCATTTATTACGTCAGACCAGGTATATGTCAATTGTCAATGCATTACAGCACCACCTAGTAGTAATGGCATCGATTAATTTTAGCTTTAAAAGTGAACTTGGCTGTGTTTATCTATATCAGTTATATTATATGTTATCTATGATCGTATGTATGAGTATGAATGTATGTAAACAAAATGTGGTATTGAGGTATGCAAGCAAGCAGGTTATTGCTAAGGGTTATTGTAAATGAATGAATTATAAACCATACAATGAAAAAGGTGCAAGGGAATGAATCATTTCAACGCATGAATTATCTTTATCAGGTAAGTTCCTATGTGCTTATTATATTTTTTTGTATGTAATTCTCCTTCTCTCCTTTATTATTTTCACTTTCCTTAATACTATAACGACCTCTCTTTCCTCTTCCTACCACTTGTATGCAGATGATCTACAAATATATTTGCAAACTAGTTTAGATAACATCGTTAATTCAACAATCACTATCAACAAGGACCTTATTTTATACTTGAATGGAGCTAATATCATGGTTTGAATCTTAACCTCAAGTTCCTTATTGGCAGCTAGAAACTGAGTGTGAGAAATTTAGCTCCTATAATTTTTGACAACATCACTATACCATTCACTAGCGAGGTTAGGAGTTTAGGAGTTCTCATGGATACCATACCTTCATGGAAATCATATCTAGAATCTGACAGCAGAATGGTTTTCTCTGCTGCACGATCTCTTCGAAGGCTTCGGAACTTTCTACCAATAGGAATCTACTAGAAGTGCTCTGGCACAACCACTTACACTGGATTACACCAATACGAGCTATCTTAACTTGAGTGAAGAGCACAAACTTGAGCACTTTCAAAATATGTGTTTTAGATTCATATTTGGTTTACGAAAATATGATCTTATTTCCGAATCCCGCATTAGGCTCAAATGGCTCCCAATTCGTCTGAAGGAATACTCATTCACTAAATCTTTTTAGAAAAATATTGTTTACTTTACTTTACTTTAACCCTTGCTTTACTTTACGCCATCAACACAATGAATGTAACTTGTGGTCAGCAAGCAACTTCTTGCTGGCAACTTCTTGCTGGCAACTTCTTGCTGGCAACTCCTTGTCACAGTTCCCACTTTTATCAGGAGTCATTCACGGTGAAATCTATATCTCTTTGGAACTAACTACCATCTTCTCTCCGCCAAGCCAAAACAATAGCTTCCTTTAAAAAACTTCTTCGTTTGACTGATAATGGACAGTCAAGTGGATTTGGATGGTTTTCATGGTGAGTAAGGCAACAAAGTAAGTCTTGGAACCAACTTGTAATATCATAAATGTTTGGTTTACCTCATTTTAAAAGAAAATAGTTAAGAATCTGAAGTTAGGTCATAAAATTACCATGTAATATACCATTTCAGAACCTTCATAAAGTAAACTAGTCTTTTATAAACTTGGCGTTTAAGCTGCCATACATTTTTTTTAAACCATGTCACAGAAAATGTCCAGAACAAAAAAAAAAAACTATAATTATGTGTAAAAACTTACTTTAAAAACAAGATGTGCTAATTATTATAAAAATAGTAGCTTCCCTTCGATAGCACATTTATCCATGAATACTACTCAAAAATCAGATATAAAAAACATTTACATTTGTAGTCTTGCCAACAAAAAGAATGTCGAAGGCTGGAATATTTTTTTAATTTCGAAAATGTCAAATATCTTGACAACGGAAGGGCTTTTACTGAACATAACACTCGTTTATCTGAACCGACAAAAAGCCTTCTTATGGAAGGCAGCACATCAAGCGTTACAAACCTGTAAATAAATTTAATTGAATCTGAACTCTATGCACTCGACATTAAGTTAAAATTGGTTGGGGAAATTTGACAGGTAATGTAACGCTTGATCTGCTGCCTTCGGTACCAGGTTATCCATTCACTATCCCACACTCTGTGATTCTCATATAAAATACTCGCAAACTTTACTTTACTTACTTTTAAACAACTAACTTGCTAACTATTGCTACTATAGTTAGTAGAATTGTTTTCAGATGTTATGGGTGACAGTATATTTATCTATGTATTTATTATATTGTATAGTATTTTATATTATGTTATTTTTTGTTTTTATTTATGTTTCTTTTTTAATGTCTATGATTTATTTTAAGGCTGCCTGGAAGAGATCACTTTGAGGGGATAAGGCCGCCCAAATTAAACATTTGATGTTATTTTAATACTGTATTTTTTTATCATTTCTTCATCTGTGCCCATTATTTTCAGATCAGTAAAAGCATAGCTGAAGAGTGCCCATCCCTCTCATCATATTACGGAAATTTGCTGATAAATGTTGCTAAAAAAAGTGTGTTAAAAATGTGAGTATTTTTGTTCCATAAAATTTGATTTTTATTCAAAATAACATGTAAATGTGTAAGTTGATCTTGGAAGGATTGTAAGCAGTAGACTCTCAATCAGCTGGTATAGATAGTTTTGTTTATATTTGAGTCAGTCATTATACCTACTGTCACATAGTATAACTGCGTATAATATTGATAAATGCGATGCATTTTATCCAGGTATAAATTTTTGTTTTTGTTCAAACTACAACACTGTAACATTGTTATTCAAATCTATAATTGGTTGGGTAAATTTGACAGATTTGTAACGCTTGATTCCGTACCTTATTGGCATTGCATAATATGCATGAATTAATAAAAAAATCTGTTTGGTATGACATTTTTCGTTTATTTAATCTTATACCTATGATTATTATATTTATTACCTCATGAGTAAGTAGTACTATATTTGCAAATACTTAGTAACAAAAGAATGTCTTCTAAATGTATCAATTAATATCCCAATATTTTTCGCATGAAATCAACCTTAAATCAAGTATAACACGGTCACATTATCTGTGCACTTGGCGTCAATGACGTCATCTTTGCGCGCTGGTATGGTTGACAAAAAAAAATGCATCGCTAGAAATGTGAATGAACTACTTTTTATTTTGCTTTACAACAGTGGAATTAAATATTTTTGTGTTTTTTGAATGTTAATGCATTTTAAATGAATAATTTGTGAAGGCCTGTTTTTAATTGTCGAATTAAAGTTAATGTTATCTGACTCAGCGGAACAAAAGTTGTTTTTTGATGTTTTAAATTGTATGAAATAGATAAATAAAGTCGTTTTACAATGTTTTATAATTGTAACAATAAACTTGAGACGACCTTAAAGCTGTCGAATATTACTGTATTCATTAGATAACCTTTATCTGATCATTGAAAAATCTGGCCTGAATGAATTAAATAAAACAATAAATCGTGTTAAACAAATAAATCATTTTTAATGAGTGAAAAAAATATTTACACTGTGGTTCTAAATTACGTTGACAAATTTAAAAATAATAAATTTCAAAAATGGAACATGCTGCGTTTCTTTTTGTTTTTAATAATTATTTTTACATGTTTTGGCGCCACCTTAACGTTATTTGTGAAGATAATAAATAAAAAATTAGTTATTTTTTACTATGTCTGCTCAACGAGGTGCAATAATATCCTTGTATGAGGCTGGTAAGCGGCAGTGCGAGATAGTGCGACTTCTCGGTATCAGTCGGCAGTTAGTTTCTTCTGCTACTAAACGTTACGGTGAGCTTGGCCGTCTTGGTGATCGTCCGGGAAGAGGCATAAAAAGAACTGTGAGGACGCCTAGGCTTCGACATATCGTCAAACAAAGATTAACTCGCAATCCACAAGCCAAGGTAAGAAAAATGGCTCGAGATTTAGGTGTAAGTCATTCAACGTTACAACGAGTTGTTAAAAATGAGCTCAAGTTAACAGCATACAAGCTGCGAAAAGCGCAGCGGTTGGATGATAAAGATAAAAAAATACGTCTTGTAAGATGTCGCTTACTGAAAGCGCGCTCCGCTGGCGAAGCGTGGAAAAATATTGTTTTCACAGATGAAAAAATTTTTACGATTGAACAGTATTATAACCGCCAAAACGATAGAATTTACTCTTCTAGTCACCCTGGAGCCACAGCAATTATCCCCCATCGGCAAAAACCGGATTCAGTCATGGTTTGGGGTGGCATTTGCTCAACAGGCAAAACTCCTCTCGTTTTCGTAGAAAAAGGTGTGAAAATGAATCAAGAAATATACCGACGCGATGTTTTGGAGAGTGTAGTTCTTCCTTGGAGCCAGCAGCACTTCGGCGACCAACCGTGGACTTTTCAACAGGACTCTGCTCCATCTCACAGGGCCTCAAATGTGCAGCAGTGGTGTATGGACCATTTCCCAGAGTTCATAAGTTCCAAGGAATGGCCTCCATATTCACCAGACCTTAATCCAATGAATTACAGCGTATGGTCAATTCTAGAGGCGAGGGCCTGTGTAACTTCACACAGAAGTGTAGACGCGCTGAAGGCAACACTTACTCGTGAGTGGGACAAAATATCTGAAGAGGAGGTACGGAAAATCGTCGAAAACTTCAGAAAACGTTTAAGCCTTTGTATTAAAGCTAAAGGTGGTTATTTTGAAAATAAATAGATATTTACGTAAAAATAATACTGTATTTTTATTATTTACTAGTCACCGTTATACTGTTGAAAAGAAAAATAAAATAAATCATAAAATAATTTGTCAACGTATTTCAGAGCCACCCTAAAATTATCACTGTCACTATAAACTATTGGTTGAATCCACTGCATCAAATCTTCGACAACAAAGATGCTGACCATACTGAGCAAGAAGGGCGAGCGCGGGGAAATGAAAGGGGTAGAGGGAGGGGCTCCGCATTCCAGCGAGGTGCACAGATAATGTGACCGAGTTGTACTTACTTATTCTAAAAGTTCCTAACGTTACAGTCTTTGGAGCCAATATACTTATTATAAAAAGGGTAGTATTTAATCGAGTAACTGTAAATAAAAATTTTAGGTGACAAAAATAATGAATTTGGCTTACTGTTTTAATTAAGTGAGCGACTGAGAGCGAGTGACGAAGAATCAATGAAACAGCGACTTAAAAACAC
This sequence comes from Stenoptilia bipunctidactyla, assembly GCA_944452665.1. Taxonomy (NCBI): domain Eukaryota; kingdom Metazoa; phylum Arthropoda; class Insecta; order Lepidoptera; family Pterophoridae; genus Stenoptilia; species Stenoptilia bipunctidactyla. The sequence goes on from OX101733.1 coordinate 10,526,778, forward strand.
TTTTGACCATGTCGGGATTGTCCAGGGTTGACTATAATAGCTGACCAGGTTTATGGCGCTTCGCCGGCCGCTGCCGCGGCACCGCTCGCTTCGCTCGCTCGGCTCGCGCACGTGTATAACTATATGCAACCTAACATGCTCCTCCTCGCTGCGCTCGTCGTCGCACCTAACCGTACTGATTCCGCCTTCCGGTGCGGGAGCCCTTCTCGTAACTTATCTCTTTCATCGCAATGTATATGTGTTTTAGTCGCTCACTTAGTAATTCAGTCGCAATATTAATATTTAAAACCGTTCATTTTCATATATTTTTCAAGACAGTCCAAATTTGTTTTTTAGTCGCTCGTTTTATTATTTCCAGTCCAAATTTGTTTTTTAGTCGCTCGTTTTATTATTTCCCTTATAAAAATAAGCACTTCCCCTAATCTAATATAATCACAATTATTTTGATATGTAATAAATCCTAATCCTAGCAATTACGTAAAAAAAGAGGTTGTCAATTCGACCCGTATGTGTGTAATAATTCCAGAACTACCCAGTTTTCGGATATGTTAGTCTGTATGTACGTCCGAATAAACGTGCCAAATTTCAAAAGTGTATGTATGTTTTTTTTTGTGATCGTATATCTCCGGAACTTCAGGTCCGATTTAAGTAAATCTTTTTTTGTTGTACTAGGTATTGTTGAACATAGGGAATATTGCAAGTTTCATCAAACTTGCTTCAGCTGTTTTTGAGATAGGGAATTTCAACGGACGAAAGAAAAGAAAATTAATATCGGCCTAAGAAAGAAGAAATATATATATCTGCCTACAATACCAATATCAGGAACCTTTATGGACTAACAATTTTGAAGTCGGTTTTATTTAAAAAAAAGTATTTTTATAGTTACTTCTTGTGATCACAAGGCTTAACCTTTTATATTAAATTTACTCAAAGATTTTTGAAAGAAAATAAAATCAGTCTCTTAGTGTTTGAATTGAAATCTGGTGCATTAATTTTTTACAACCTGATATCTTGCCACCTCAGTAATGGTATCCTTTACAGACCATGTTTTATGATTATCATTTTTTTTATAATATAGCCAATATCTCTCAAAGTCTGAATTTGTCCTACATAACGATATGTTAGGTTTCTCAATTAAATTTACGATGTCCCAGTCGTTAGAGATAGGTGGCGTATCATTTTCATTGTCACTCTCGGACTCACAACTAGATAAAGCATCATAATCTTCATCTTCAGACACATCGTATGTACATTCTGGCGATGGTGGCAATTCATCTTCATCGTCTGATGATGACTGTGCAAATGCTCTTAAATTTCGTTGATTCAATGATGATGATGATAGGGGTTCTTTCTGTCAAAGATTTCACTGAATTTTCAGGTATCATTGAATTTTCTAAGGACTCTTGAGTATTTACTTTAACGACTTCTAGGGACTCTTTAGGATTTTTCCGATGTGTCTAAATATCGTACTGACCCACAAACGAGCCAGGCGAGATAAATTTTGATGTCGATGGCTGTAAAGAAAGCCTATTTGGTTTGCTCCTTAACCATCTTGTCCTTGATTACTTTCTACTGTCCCTAGATTAAACAGATCTATCCGTCACATATGACGAGAGAAACTTATCGTCGTTGAAGATCTCATTATTAAAGGGAAATATCCCAGATACTCGGAACTCACTTTGGATATTCTTATTTATTTTATTTATTTAACTTTTTATGTACACACTACAAATAATAATAGAACAAAAACTATAATTAAATGGTACAAAGGTACTGCTTATTCTTAGCGAAATCTCTTATTAGGACAGCAGGAAATGTCACATTGGCTTTCGGCGCGGTTCATACAGTGGGGTGTGATTTTTACTTTTTCTCCAACAATAATGCTGTACTGCTATTTAAATCGTCATAACATTCCACGCCTGAATTTTTAGAGCAATAAACATGATAATGAGTTTTGTTTTGTAAAAAGTTGGTCTCCGTTGTGCATTGGTCTAGAGCAGGGGTTCCCAAATCTTTTTATATCATGCCTCCGTACTGCCGAAAATGAACGCCCACGCCCCCTTGGTACATTAAGTGCTAGCAAGTATGCTCGCCGGTAATAGGTAAGGTAATAAAATTCAAAAATATTTGTTTAAGTTTTTATTGCCTACTAGCTGCTGCCCGCGACGTCGTCTGCGTGAACGCTATGCAGCAAAAACGCACCTACGATTATAACACTGCTAGCGTGATAATATGTAGCCTATATGTTGACCCGACTTCTTAACTATCTTCATGCCAAATTTGAAGTAAATCCATGCAGTACTTTTTGAGTTTATCCCGGAAAGACAAACAGACAAACAGACAAACAGACAAAAATTCTAAAAACTATATTTTTTGTTTCTGTTTCGATTGTAGATCATACCCCAAGTATTCTTTTAAAAAAATATTCAATGTACAGTTTTGACTTTCCTACCATTTTATTATATGTATAGATAAAAATATTGTTTTCACACACGTTTTAAAAAAAAGAATCTATGTGACGGATGAGCTTGCATATTTTTGATTAGATTTCCGATTCTGGGTTCAACAGAAGAAAGTGCGCAACGTAGATCACTAGCAACATTGAGTTTGCTTCTGTACTTAGTTTTCATTGCTTCTACCGTCGAAAATGCTTTTTTGCACAAATAAGTGATTGAAAAGGGTAAAAATAATTTTAGTCCTTGCTCTGCTATGCTGGGATAAACTTTGATATATTTTACCCAAAATAGTGCCTTGTCCATGTTATCAAAATCATATTTGGCAGCAGACTCGTTTTTTATTTTCAAAGCTTGCTTTTGTAATGTATCCGGCAGCAAATCTATGTCAATGTGAAAATGATCGGTCGCTAATTGATAAATATAATCATCGCATGAGTCAGGGAAATATCGCTTGAATTCGTCAGTGAGGTCCTGCAAAAGATTTGCTATTTTATGCTTGGTATTATTTTCATCCAAAACCTCCTTGAAGGACACTTCTTCTGTGATCACAGATAATTTAGGAAAGCACGTATAATTGCATGCCAAAACTTTGTGTTTCCAGAGTTGTAACTTCTCAGTGTATGCTGTGATGGCATCCCGATGATAAATTATGTTCGAATCTCCGCCTTGTAATTTCAAGATCAACGAGTTCAATGTATCGAATATATCTGATAAATAAGCAAATACTACTTGAACCCATGGTTTTCTGAATTTCACAAATAATCCATTTTGTTCTTGAATTTATAAAAACTGAATTACTTCATCTCGAAGTTCAAATAATCTTGACAACATATTTCCTTTCGAAAGCCAGCGAACTTCCGTATGAAATAGCAGTGTTTTATGGTCTGTGCCCAAGTCTTCACAAAGGACCGTAAAAAGGCGAGTATTTAATGCACTCTTTTTAACATAATTTACAATTTTGATGCATATCACAAAATTCGTCTGAAAGTGTCTGAGCTGCCAGGGCTTGGCGGTGTATAAAACAGTGAATATTAATTTCGTTGGGATTTTTTTCTTTGACCAACTATATGAATCCTGAGCGATATCCAAGCATTACTGGAGCGCCATCTGTGCATACACATATCAACTTTTGCCACGACTGTTCATGTTTGCCGAAGAATTCAGATATTGCTGTCATTATATCAATTGCTTTCGAAGTTGTCGCCTACTCTCTAGAAAACAACAACTCGTCTTTGATTGTTTCGTTTTGTATGTATCGAACGTAAACTAACAATTGGCAACATTGTGCGACGTCTGTACTCTCATCCAAGTGTATGGCAAAAAAAGTTGATTGTTTCATAGCTTCCACTACATGATTTTTTATATCTTCAGCCATATCATCAATACGCCGTTTTACAGTGTTGTATTTTTGTTTACTATCCGGTCCAAGAACGATATCAGCTGCTATTAACAGGCAGGGTTTAACGAGTGTTTCTCCGATAGTACGGCTTTTTTTGGCCTTTGCGATGAGTAGCGCTAGCAACAGTTCATATGAAGCTTCGAGGACTTTCTCAGATGACTGAGCAAAAGATCCGGTACTATCCAATTTCATGCGTTTCAGACAGACTTACAGATTTTGAAGCTTTTTTTTTTTTGGATAGCCACGAAACCGTATTTAATATAATCATCATTATATTTGCGTTTTTTTGTCGAGCTCATGGCGGAATAACTGGTCATTAACACAAAATAACAGGTCGCTTCTTTATTTTCATTACAAAACAATACGTGATTGCGAACCGAGTGTGCAAACGATACTGCGGGGGACGGGTGTTAGCGGCGCAGCGGCCGTGGGTGGTGAGGAGTGCGCGGGCGCGGGGTGCAGAATGCTAACGGCTTGGCCGTCCGCGGCCGATAGATGACTAAGGGCCTGCGCAGAGGAGGATTTCTGTCCGCGGACTTTTTTGTCCGCTAAAATAGATCGCTTACAACTGTATTGAGTAACGCAAACGAGGGATTAAGAGTGCCGCGTACAAAAAGTACCCCAAATAACAGAGGACATGCAGAGAGCGGACCGGACAAAAGTACTTATTCTGTGACGCTAGTACTATTGCCTACTTATCCTGTACCGCGGCCCCGGTTCCCGCGCCGCCCTCCTTTACACATCATCACGTCTCCCTAGTGGGGCGCGCCCCCCACTTTAAAAATCAATGGTCTAGAGTCTAGATGCTACTATGCCAATCGTGAGGTCTCTTGTTCGGGTTCGATTCCCTCACGGAACAAGAAAGAAAAATGTCACCTTATCATCATGAACACAAAGACGTAAAAAAATAGACAGGTTACTCACGAACATTATTGTATTTGAAAGTGTCGCAGATAGTAATATATCAACGTACAGTTATTTATTATGACATGTTGCACCAAAAAAAGAGACAAATGATAGGGCATGCCTATCGTTATAAAGAGATCAATATACATCATTGGTTACGTATCGATTGCTGCTGACCGCATTGGCGCGAGCGCGTGGCTTACCGATAAAGAGGAGAATGGGGAAATTTGAACTCTGGGTTTTATACTATTGCTGAAATAAACTGGTGGACTAAAAATCGACTCCAGGTTTGTTATCAGGCTTTGGAAAAAAATACACGAATCAGCTTAAACGCATTTTTTTAAAACAATATATACTGACTGAAAGGAGTACACTTATACCTTTCAAAATATAACCATATTTCATATAATAGCGAGTAAATTTACCAAATTGAGTTATTTTTTCAAAAGTCGGGCAACAAACCTTGAGTTGTGAGTCCACCAGTGTAATAAAACTATATATTATCAATTTATTGTATTTATATTCCCTCAAACAAACTTAACTTATTCCTTTTTTGCCTTTTGTAGTCACTTTTCACATTTGGATTATTTTTATGCGCGAAATGTATGCGTACATTAGTGAACTTCTATATGATAGCGCGTATAAGATGTAACCTGTGATTATAAGTCGGATATTGCTCTAGGCAATGAGAATCTAAAGACGAAAACACGTCATTCCGATTTAGGAAAGACTCTAAGATTTGAGTCTTTATAATTGCAATCTCTTTGGGGTCGGGAAGTATGATATGACCCTTTTCTTTAATATGATTTTTAATAATCGCCTCCAACTTCAGGCAAATTTTATATACATCCTCACTTGGAAAACATAGTCCGCCCATATGTTTGAGGATAATTAATTTGTGGAACCACAGCTTTGTGTCAGAAAGCAGACTGTTAGTACATATTTCACATTTAAAAGATATAACTAGTTTTCTGGATATCCAACCTTAAATGTAACCAATGATATGGTCGACGGTCTTTTTAACACTTTCGCGATTTAATATAGTTGAAAGCACCTCAACATTTTAGTATATTTTTAGAGTGTGAGTTTCTTTTTCGCTTCTATTTTGTCCTACGTGTGAGTACCATTCCTCGTCGTTCGATCTTATGGCTGTACTATTAATTTTCTCAATTGCGGATGAACACGTCAACATAGGAATATCTTCCAGTGGTACGCAATTTCCTAAAAACGAGGACCTCATTTCTAGGTGATGAAGCATTTTCTTGAAAATCCCTTTTAACTGCATTGCATTAGGGTTATTATTATAGCCTCCGTGTCGCCTGATTGCTCCGAACAACATTTCGATGTGATCTTGAAATGGCCTGTAAGTCGCAATATATCGTAAACGTTGTCCTACCACTAAAGTGGAGTACAAGTGTTTCAAACTTTCTATGCATACTAGGAAGCCCAAAAATCCTGTTTTGTTTTTGGTCTCAACGATTTTCTTCTTTATAATTTGAATTTGAATTCGGTTTCGAGTAATACGTCTGTATTTAATCCATATTTTTAGTTCTAGTATGTACTGTTTGGCTTTTTCAAGGTATGCAATAATTTCATCGGTGTTCTTTGTCGAAAGTGGTTTCTTCAACCCATACAAATCGGAAGACCTTGAATTAAATAGGTCGAACAAATTGTTAAATATAGTTATAAACTCTGTCGTTCCTTCGGTGTTTACAAAAAGAGAAGACGTCAAAATCTCATTGCATAACTTCAGTGCGTTTGCAACACTCATGCTCATAATTTGAGTTGCCAGTTTAACCTTCATTATTTCATTTCGGAAATGGATGTGGCGAGGAGTAATTTTGTTCGTGAAATTCAGTCCAACGTTTTGTTGAAGCTTCACTAAATTAATAAGCAACTGCCAACGTATCTGTTTCCCGTTTGCGTCGTATATAAGTTTTTTGGCTTCAAATGTATTTCGTACTAATTTAATCATGTGACAAGCGTCCAGCATGATTGCTACCTCCAAATCACAATCAGGATGCTTAAAAGTTGTTTTTAGACTTCCCGGGCGTTTTAAGTTACAGCCTAATAAATTGGCTGCATTAATATTTGATGAACACCCATCGAACGTTATAGCCACAATGTCTACTCCGACTTGGTAGCATTCACTCAAACATGTTTTTAACAAACTTGCCCGAGTTTCGACTGACAACCCATTCACCAGAAAATATGCCACAGGGATTTTCCAGCTTTCGTTTAAGCAGACTAATGTAAACATATAAGCTTGAGTTGCTATTTCACATGATTTAACAGAACCTGCGCCATAATCTACAATGCCTGCAGTCTTTTTTCCAGTCCGGGTTTTTTGGTGACGGAGAGCCATCTCGTCAGCAACCAACGTACACAATATCCTTTGCCCACTCATTTTGTGTTTTTTCTCTAGAACGTTCAAAGCTTGTTTGTTAAAACCAGGATCACCAGAAGTATTCTCATACCATTTACCTATGACACGAGGATGTGGCAAACATCCATTAAATATATTTCTGACACATTTATAAGCAGCTACAGAATAGTAATGTAAGGTAACTGCAAATTTTCGTAATGCTGGCGTAAATTTTTGGCGAAAAACTTGGTGATGATATGGTATTTTGTTTTTCTTTCTGCGATCAAAAGAATTTAAATGAAATCTCGACTAATACCAAGGACATTCATATCACATATTTAAATTTATCTATGTCTCATATAATCTAATCTATATTATACACGGATATCATATTTGTATAGGGTGTATCGTAAATTGTTTTAATCTTTTCAACCAAATGCTCTCCACATCGCCTTAAGCAATGTTTGTTCTACGGCTTTTCCAATAGAGACATTACTTTTTTGGACTCTCCGCTGAATGGATGACAGTCGCTGTTTGGTCATTTTGTACGGGAAGTAAAAATATAGGAAAAGTCGTCGAACAAACATTGTTCAGGGTGATACATAGAACATGTGCTTGAAGGGATTAAAACGATTTACAATACACCCTGTATCTGGATCATAGGTATATTATATCAGTATCTAATTATCTATACATACATTATGTTTCTAAGTTTTAAGTATAGAACCCTATCTAAACAAATGTTAAGAAACTTAAAAAAGCAATTAAATTACAGTTCACATTTATTACTACTGGCCCGCTCGCCACTTCGTCCGCGAAAACTTCGTTCCAGTAAGCTACACAATGTCAAGGGGAAGGATCTCCCCCCCCAACGGGCCTCTGCCGTGTCCATCGACGCGAAAATTTGTCGCTTAAAAAAGGATGTACCATATCAAGGGAGAATAAAAAATAATGAAGTAATATTTATTTACCTTAATTACAGGTACTGCTGTTTGTTTTAGTCTTCGTAAATTGTTTTTTGTAATATAAATATCATTTGTCAGGAAATGATCGGAGCACACTGTAGAATAAGTAGTAGGCTGGATGCCTTCACGTCTTTGAGTCCTAATTACATTTAACCATTTTTCTTTCATTAATCCATCCTTAGGTAATCTAAAATGGAAAGAAATAAATCATAAGTAATACTCTATGCGCTTCATTCTTTTCTAGAACGTATATATTAATATTAGAAAATAAGGTAAGCATATTACTTAAACAACAAGAGTTATAAGTATTTAATTTATAATTCTGGGTTCAAACATGCCCCAACTTCCCCTGACAATGGCCGCCACTGGACCGCGCTTGCATTGTCTCTTTCACTCCCACGCATAAAACAAATTACATCTCGCTCTTTAGCCTACGCGTCAAATTAAATAATGAATAAAATACATTTACTATTGTTTTGACAAAAAAAACTGTACTTACAAATGAAATGACACCTTTTTCTTGTCTCTAACAGTTGCCGTGTAATTTGTGCACCACCTAAAGACACAGGAAGGCATTTTTGCCAAAATAACTTTGAAAATTAATGCGTAGCAGAGAAGAGTAGCCGCGGCGCGAGAACATACCCAACTGAATGCGAGCCTGGCTTTTGTATTGCCGTTCTAGAGCGTGTGCGACGTATCTATAACTTTAAAAACATCTTAGCAGGAACACAATACTTTAAACTTAGGAACATAAGTAGATTAACTGAAAAGTGTCAAATTTTAGAATAGAATTCCCAACAACGAATAGCTATGTATAACATAATGTGTCACAAGTTTAAGGATGGCATTAATACAATTCCTTTCTTCCTATTTGACGATAGAGCTGTTTCCAAACTCATTCCGAACAAAGATTTGGTTATTTTGTAATATTTCTCTTTACTTTCTCCATCTGAATTTGTCATCTAAAATATTATAAAACTAAGAAGAAATTTTAAACAAAAGCGTTCGCATAAATTGGACCCGTACAATTTAGAAACTCAGGAATCAGGAGTGGTGCTATATAGTGTCCATAGTACATTCAAGAAAAAAACTATAACCCCTAAAGATTTTTGTTTATTTAAAACCGACATTTTAAACCAAATAAAAAATGCTTCCTTATAATATAGAAAATAGATGAATAACTTAGGCAATCCCGTGGAAATTTACATAAATTTAGTCCAAAGACTATGTTTTTCTATCTCAAGAACAACTATTTCATAACAAAATGGTGGTATGTATGTAGCATTGGGATGACCAGTTTTAGTGGCTGGTGGAATCATGTCGTGTCTTTTGGCAGAAATACAGAAGTGTTCCAATTTAAGCACGAATCTTGTATTGGTTGTTCTCCATTAGCTTGCTTGGTGGTAGGATCCCTTCTGGGTCCGCCTGGCTAGCGACCACCCTTTATATAAAGTCTGCCGCCAAATGTTACCGCTCCGGCGGTAATGTGTTCCGGCAATATTGTATACAGAGCCAGTTCCTTCCTAAACCCGTGTGCTTTCATCTTCGACCTCATCGTCACTTACCATCAGGTGAGATTGAGGTCAAACGCGGGTTTAGTCACTTATAAAAAAAAAAAAAAAAAATATATATGGATGGATATAGTATTTCTATTTCTGTAATTCCGCATTCTACTGCTTCATTTATAAATGAAAGCACTTTGTTTGTAATTATATCAATATTCAATTCCGGTAAGAAACCGGTGTGTCTTGTTATATCTCTTGTGATGCATACTATTTGGATAGTTTTTATAAGAACTATCCAAATGTGTATGTTACATTGCAGTGACAGTTCATAACATTATCTTGGTTTTTTATTCTAGTCAAATTTCTCCAACTTTTAACCACATCAGAAGAATTTATCGATTCTTAATTAAATAATATATTCCTCCGGGGAGACAGGCGTCAGGTTATGTACGTATGTATGTATTCCTCCGTGAATACCGGGTCTTGTCGAATCGTAGCATAGTACTTTGCCGCTGAGTAGATCTTTTTTTGCGTTGTTTAGGCAAAATATGATCATTTAGTTTGTCTAGGTTTTGATTATTAAGTGCCGATTTCCATTCACTTTGTATGCAATTATCGTGGTGAACTAAAAATTCATCCACTCGAATCCTAGGCAGACCTTTTTTGTCCAGGTTTTGATTATAAGGTGCTGATAGAGAGATTTCAATTCACCTTACATGAAATCATGGTAGTGAACTAAAAATTCATCCACTCGAGGCCTAGGCAGACCTTTTTCCATTTCCATAGGCTTTCAATATTACTACTACTGAAAACGGTATTCTGACTAAATTAGATAACAAAAGTAACCTTGAAAGGCAATCTTATACCACACAGTAACTTATTATGAATAATACTAAGGTACAAGAGGGTATAAAGGCCTAGCTAAGGGACGCTTGTAATAACCAATCAATCAACCAACTTTATTATTAATCATTCATGTACTTAAATTACTACAGAGTTAAATCAAAATATAGCTTCTCTAGTTTAAAACCAAAACAATAAAGGTATGTATAACTTTTTTAAAAACGCAGTCCGTAGACCTTATTATACTAGGGTAGGGTAAAAAGGCCTATGCCTTAAACTATCCAAAAATCAACTTATTCTACATAAATTGGTCAATAATCATAGAGGCCTTAGAAAATAAAATATATTGCCTGTATTCGCATCCATCAGGACATTGAAAGTCATCAGTATCTTCTGAAGTTAAACCGACATACTCTTCGTGGTACCATTTTGAGCATCGTGAGCATGACCTCATTTCTTACGTAGAATCTTGATAACTGGAATGTCAAGGGAAACCAAAAAAAATCGAGATAGCAAGTTTTCGACTTAACAAGAATTTCGGGATATGAAGAGTTAACTCATCAAATTTCGACATAAAAAGGCACAATTTCATAGAACATTTATTACGACAAATTACATTAGGACAAATTACCTTATCTTGGAAAGACCAAATTGACTATGTTAGACGGAAAATGTTTGCTGCAGCAGGGTCACTGAGACGCCTTCGAAATTTTCTACCTATACCAACAAAAATTGCGCTCGCACAGTCCCTTCTTCTCCCCATACTGGATTATGCTGATGTAAGCTATCTTGACTTGTCCGAGGAGCAGCTTGATAAACTTGAGCGTCTTCAAAATATGTGTATACGGTTCATATTTTCTTTGCGAAAATATGACCATGTTTCCGAATTTCGTGATAAGCTCAAGTGGCTCCCAGTTCGTCTTCGCAGGAATACTCACATTCTCTCACTTTTATACAATATACTTTTTAATCCGAACACGCCAAAGTATTTGAAGGAACAATTCAAATTTAGACACGAAACACATGATCGTGCATTACGTTCTAATAATAACCACTATCTGTCTATACCTCAACACAGAACAGGATTTTTCCACAAGTCATATACTGTACTCGCAGCTAGTACGTGGAACTCCCTGCCTTCATATTTACACTCAGCGAAAACTATAAGTTCTTTTAAAAATATATTGAAAAATTTCTATTATTCTGTTAATGTTGCTGTTATTTAAATTGCCGATGCATTCACTGTTTTGTTGATTAACTGTAAATTATTATCTCTGTTATATGTATCTAGTAAGTATATTTTGTTATATTTAACTATTATTATTACTCATTATTATTTTATTTTCTTTATTTGTGGCTCGAATATATATTGCGTAGTTATTGTTATGTTATTCTCCTGATTAAAAATATTTATATTCTCACATTTTAAGATAAGAAACCAACTGTTATATTTTAAGCTCTTCCCTGTTTTAATTGTAATAAAAATGTTATCCTGTAAACGGGTTGCCTGGTAGAAATCGCTTGGAGCGATAAGGCCGCCCATATTGTCCATACTTGTTTCATGTATACCTAATGTTTGTGTGTTGTGTTCTGATTGACAATAAAGTGTATTTATTATTATTATTATTATTATTTATTATTAGGTAACATAAAATGAGAGTCAAGTACATAATTTAATGAATGAACTTACACTTTATGTTTTAAATAATTAATAAAAAATCTGTTATCTTCGTTTGATTCAAGCCATTTACAGATTTTTTATCAATTATTTTTTCTAGTTCATATAGTGAACCGAATATATGATCCTTGATATCATTACATCTTTCAATGTAAGTTCGTAGTGTATCAATTGCTGCTCTTGCTTCTTTATTTGACACCGATGGTTTTAAATCTGCTGGATCAGTTTGATCATCGTCATTTTGATTATCGTTATCGGCGTCTCCATTCTGATAAACGAAATCAATGATTTCAGAATCAGTTAATGTACCAGTAGTAGCTAGCTCTTCATCGCATTCCACATAATCTTCAAATTGACCTTCTATGTTCTGAAGTCTATTCCAGTCAACTTCTAAGCTCGATTCTGGCTCAAGAGGTTCTTCCGAAGGTTCTTCTTGTGTCATCGAAAATCCACAACTTCTGAAACAGTTCGATATTGTTGTCGCAGACACACTTCTCCAAGCTTTGTCTGCCATCCTTATTGCATCCAATACGTTAATACGAGAAGGTGAAGCGGAGTGTTGTTCCATGTCAATTATCAGTTTTCTGACCACTTCCTTTCGGTAAAAAGATTTGAAGTTCTTTATTATCCCTTGATCTAAAGGCTGTAACTTAGATGTTGTGTTGGGTGGAAGAAATTTAACGTTTATTTCTTTCAATGGCGGGATTATGTTGTGAGCAGTACAGTTGTCAATGAAAAGCAATATTTTTCGTTTCTCTTTCGTCATTTTCTTATCGACTTTAATGAGCCATCCTTTAAGTTCATATTTCGGCTGTCATCCAAGCTTTCTTGTTTGCATCATACTCCAATGGAAGAGTTTAAAGACCAGGAAAACAACGAGGCTTTTTAGCCTTTCCTATAACCAACGGTTTAATTTTTTCAGTGCCTGTCATATTTGTTGCTAGCAATATTGTTAATCGCTCTTTACTGTGCTTCACACCATGGCATTTCTCGTTTTTAAAAATTAACGTTTTGTCAGGTTAACACTTGAAAAAAAGGCCAGTCTCATCGGCATTAAATACGTCTTTTGGTTCATAATCTTTCAATAAACTCTGCAACTCAATATTCCACTCATCACATATCTCATTATTGACACTTGCACTTTCGCCGCAAACTTTTTTAAACACAAGTTCGTGACGCTTTTTAAAATTCATCAACCAGCCATTGCTGGCGCGAAAAGAATTGTGTCCCAATGATTTTGAAAATTCTTCGGCCTTTTCGCGTAATAAAGGCCCAAATACACTTATGTTTTTATCACGACACTGTTTAAACCAGGTGATTAAGCATTCCTCTATGTCGGGAAACTCGGCTAGACGTCGTCTTTTGCTTGATAAATTGCTGGTTGATTCGTATCTTAGCAATATGTCGGCTTCATTCTTAATGATTGTAGATAAAGTGCTTGCTGGTAGTCCATACTGAGCTGCCACGTCTTTTTTCTTCATGCCACTTTTAACCGCATTGATAACGGCAATCTTTTCACGTAAAGTTAAGGTCGTTAGTTTTCTTTTAGTATTCATGTTGTTGCTTGTTAACAGCCAAACAAATACTGACTGAGCCAAGTAACCAAAAGTGACCAATGTTGCCAGCTCACAGAAAAAATAATCTTAAGCTAAATTTAAAAAAATCTCTAGAATTTTGCATATTTTTACCTAAAAAAATCTCCAAAATTCACTAACGGATTAATTTCACCAATGGTTATTAAATAAATTTACAAGTTATTTCTTAAGAAACATAATTTTAATAGTAACTATAATAATTATTAATCTTAATGACAAGTTAAATAGCAAATATGTATTTTTAAAAAAAATTTAATTATCATGAGTAAAGTAAAAAGTAAAAGTTGCAAATCAAAATGTTAGAATTCAACATTAAATACTTCGTTTGGTAATTCTTCGTCATCTTGAAGACACGGGTCTACCGATGTAGACGGTTGGGATGGATCAATTTCTGAGAAGTATTTCAAATTTTTGCCAACAGCAGAGATTACATCCATTTGGAGCTCATAGCTATAACAGGTTTTCTTCATTATTTTTAATTGGTTTCTTATGAAGAGAATACTATTTAAAGTGTTTACAGCCATTTTGTTTCTTAGTTTATTTTTAACAATATTCATAGCACTAAATGCTCTTTCCACTTCAGCATTTGAATGAGAAAGGGGCATTGCAGATAAAGCGAGATCAGATAACTCTTGAAAAGTATTAATTCCTGCAGCATTTTTGTAATTTCCAACTTCAACCCAAAAATCAACAACGTCACGTGTAGCTGTCCATTGCACGAAATTCACTCCATGCCACTGTTGTAACAGATTGTCTATTGTCTCCGAGTTCATTAAATCCGAGTTCTTTGGCTAGATCTGCTATTCGGTTGTCTTTGCCCTGGCGAAGAGTATTGTCCACGCTCAATAGACACATTTTTTCCAAAATTATATAATTAGAAGGAAGTCTCTGCTGAATCTCTTTCGCTAATTTCACTGTGAATTCAATGCAGCGTTTTCTGACTGCTTTGACGACATCATCGGTTTAAGAGGTCTTCTGTGCGTGAGTTTCAAAGAGATATCCTAAATAAGGAATTGGATTTAAGTGGGCTTCTATTTTAATGGTCATATAATCATTGTCAGTCGTTGCAGCCGATGGCATCAATACTCTATTGCAAATAGATCGAAGCAAAGTCATTAATGTATTTAATAGGGCAAAAGGATTTGCGTTCTCACTCTCGAAAGTCTTTACTCCAATTTGTACGTCATTTAAGATGCTCCTTAAAAAGTTCATGTAAAGTAAATTTTTCTCATCGGCATACATGGAATGAAGTTGGTTTGCTGTGTAACATTTATCTTTGTTCAAAGAAAAAAGCAATTTTAGTTCCTCCCATTGAGCCAGTATCCTAGTGACTGTTTCTTCAACGGAGAGCCACCGAGTATCACAAGAACGTAATATTTTATTTATTGTCTCATATATATCTTTGTACTCGTCATAGCGTTAAGGTGAATGTGAGAACCAATTATAAGTTTCTCTAATAAGAAACTATATTTCGCGGCAACGTGTGCTCTGATGCATGTGACACAGCTAGTTGAAGTGAATGGCAAACACACCTAACGAGAATCAAGTTGGGCAAGCCATACTCCGTTCTTAATATAGTATGTACGCTATTATGGATACCCGTCATGACAGAGGCATTATCCACCCCAATTCCAATTAGTTTTTTTATAGGCAAACTATGTTCTTCTAAACAGTTGACTAAGGCAGTAACGATTCCTCGAGCATCCGCGGTTTTAAGTGGTTGTAAGGCAAGAAATGATGAAACCACTTTTTTTTTGTGTGAAACTGAAGTATCTAATTACTAAACCCAATAATTTTGACACACTGAGATCAGTGGATTCATCAAACTGCAAACAAGGGCTGCCATCAATATTTTAAATTTCAAAATAAAACTACAAAACGAATTCATTCATTTGCAGCCCCAGACGGATTTTCTTGCTCTTCTTATAAAGTTCATAGGGAGTTGAATACCTATGTTATTGCGACATCTACATCTTCGAGAACCGAATAGGTAAGCGTAGGGAAGTGCTATGAAAACTAATAGTATGTTGTTCATAATATGACCGACTCTGTGTGAGATCAAGTGAACTTTTAAAAAAGCTTTTCACGTTAATTATCTCTCGTCACATAAATCATTTCAGTCGGGGGATTTTAAATTATTTTATTCTTTTTCAATTACTTTTTAACCGTCTCGTCGTGGGTTTTTCAAATTTTTTATTTTGTTTTTTATTTCAAACTTTTTAAAGAGCATAATATAGGTACCATACATTACAAATCACAACACCTTGTTCCTCTTTACCTATTTAAGAACATTATACCAATCAAATCCAAAGCGATAATTGAAAACGGCATTCAAATTGGACCAATGGTTTGCAAACAAATATTTACTGCAGCGCCCCCTGGTGAGTTGTTACCGTAACACGTATCTCAGAACATGCGCTAATCAAATCCAAAGCGATCACTGAAAACAGCATTTAAATCGGACCAATGGTTTTGCAGATAAACGGTAACATTGGCTTTTACAAACAAATGTTTACTGCAGCGCCCCCTAGTGAGTTGTTACCGTTACACCTATCTAAGAACATGCACCAATCAAATCCAAAGAGATTACTGAAAACCGCATTAAAATCGGACCAGTGGTTCTGGAGATAAATGGTAACATTGGTTTGCACAAACACCCTCTCACCCCAAACGCATATACCGTCTCCGTTCCGTCGTGGGTAAAAACTTACAGAAAGCTTTTGTAGGATCACTTGACACAGGCCGTAACCACATTTTAAATTCTTCTTGGGTTTCCCATTCTTTTCGATATTTTTGAGGATAAAGAGTCTTTCTTTTCACCGACGGCACATCCATAGTGATTATTATTCTACAAAAACTAGAACTTCTATATAACTCAATAATTCTGTTACATTCGTTACCGAAGAGAACAACTGACTAAATCCAAGCAATCATTAAACCCTCAATCTACACTCATACAAACAAAACTATGCATACCTGTCTTGGTATAAAATGGGAATTCCCCAATCATCACCAATATTTAGAAAAAAAAAGGATAGCGCTATTTATTTCATAAAGGCGATCTACACTCACTCTCGCGCGGGGATCTCGCGCAAGTTCGCGACGAGACGCCAGAAGAAGTCCCGCGATTTGAGCGATAATACACCTTGTGTGTTTGTTACAAGAGCTATGCACAGGTTATCTTTTATGAAAACGACTTTACTTAGTTGCTAATTTTATTAATTTAAAGCTTTGTTGTTGTATGTATTGATAGTTATAAGTATGTGAGAATACAAGAAGTACAAGAAGCTTTAAGTAGGTATTGTATCATAGTTTGAGGTTTACAAAATCATAGGTATTTACCGAAAATGTTTCCTATTATAATTCTTAGAAAGTTTGAAAGTAAGAGAGAGGATATTTCTTCGTTTTTTATTAGAATTAGGGGTAAGTTTGATTGTCTATTTGAATCTCTCTTCATTAGGTATAAGTTGCGATTTGACGCCGTGCGAAAGAATTTCCACGTAATACCTACCGATAGATTTGTAATAGTTTCATAGTAGTTTCTTGCAATAGTGTATTCCTAAAGAAATGTGATAGTTTTTTATATGACAAGTTTGATATCATGGTTTATTGAGAGTACCTACCTAAAATAATGTTTTGTTTTACGTTTCTCTTAAATTGATGATTACTTGTGCTTAATTTGATAACATTTTTGATTTTAGTCGTAAATGTATTTCGATCATGTATGTTCTTAAGTATTAGAAATAGAAGGCTACCGAGCCTCAGCATCCGTTCATAACCACAAACAGTGCAACTAAGAATAAGTATTAAATATTTCTAAAATACGTAACACTTAAACGTTAGTACCCGAGCTGTACAAAGCGACGTGCGCTCCGCGTCGAAGAGGAAGACATATTTTAATTGCCACGTGAAGCCCGAGCGAGCGAGCGAGCGATCCGCGGCAGAAACAGAGGGCAGCGAACTTGCTATTTCATAGACTATAAAAATTATGCAGAATGCCGGATTACTTAAAATTTATTTCAAGCTTTGTTGAATGGTGGTGATGATAGTTGTAAGTATGTGAGAATAAACAAGAAGTTAAATAACGTTAGGTTATCAAAATTAATTTAGAGATTTCAACCAAGACTTATTTAAAATTTATTTAGCTAGATGTTACTGCTTTCACCTGTTTTGTCAATGGGCTATTAAAAAAAATAGTAAAAGTTCAAAGGTAAAATGAAATCATAATTAAGAAAAAAAAATACATATGAGACACTTTTACTTTTCACATTTCACTCGCTTCCGATTTTCCGTACCACTTATCACTTCCACGAGCTCAGTACCGATCCGGATCTCCAGTACCATCCACACTCGTCCAGCTGCATCCTGACTCGAACAGCTGCGGCCACTGCACCTTCATCACACTTATTTATTATTTTCTTTATTCCTTTATCAGAAATATTTTCAATTTAACTTCTGAAAAATGTATGTATATTCTCCAAAACTTTTACTGTACTAGTTCTTCGGGTTTCATTGCTATATATTTTTTTCAGATGTCTTTTTTTTTCTTTTTATATTTTCTATACAGGGTGATTTTTTAGACGAGCTACATACTTCGACATCATATTATATGGGCATCCTTTAACCCAAAAAAAAATATAAAAAAATTATAACTCGTAAAAATAACCAGAAATATTTAATTTTTTTTTTAAATATTTTATAATTTTTCATGCTCGGACATGTGTAAATAAACGTATTATCGAAGAATTTTAATGAAATTCGCAATTTTATTTTTTCAAAAAAAAAACCGGCAATGTATTGCAAATTGTATTAAAACTACGCGCGCTCCTCAATAGCCTCAAACCAACCGCGCCTTTGGATCGCGGTCTTACCGCGCGCGATTGGAGTGCGGTGGATCGTCCGGTGTGGACCCGGCTAGTGAACAGTCCAGCTACGGGTGCCCTCCACGGCCGCATAAGTATGGCGGCTAGTAGCAGCCCCTCCCGCCCGTCCCGCACTCCGCCCGGCCGCGCTCGCCCCGCGGCCCTCCCGATACTCAATGAACGATAACAAATTATTACTATCACCCATCGCATAAGTCAGGGTTTCACGGATGCTTCAGAATCACCTCGTGTGTCAAAGCAGTACTTTACGTTCATTTCATCAACGACTTAGGTACTATTCAACTCGTTCCTATTGAAAACCATGATTAGAAAACCACGGACAACAGCTGCGGATCAGTCGCTACAAACTTAATTTCGTTATTAGGTAGATAGATTAGTTTTATCAGAAAATTTCATTCGATTGATCGAAAATGATACTCATAGTGTAGTTACGTAATACCGAATTAGTGTAGACATCAAATTCAAGACAACTTTTTATCAAATTACTCTGCCACGCGCACGCACGATACACCTACCTACATACCATCTTGAAGATAAAAATGGTATGCATAAGTATCTCAATGTTCAATCTTAACCAAATATTAAAACATAACTAAGAAGTAGACGTACCTACTATGCGACGGGAATTCGGTGAAAATACGTAAAAAAAACTCTAAATTTTTAGCATACTTAGATAATTAAAATGTTTATTGGCCATGAACCCATTACCTCGCATTTGCCAAACAGACGCTCTTCCATTTAAGTTACCCAGACACTTTTATACTAAACCTAACGTAGAACATTACCCAATGTATGGGCCGGAGTCGAGTATTTTACCCGCGTTTATTTCGATCCCCTAGGAATACCAGGATAAACTACTTACATATCTAGCATCCAGCCAGTTCGAAATGAGAAAAAGTCGAATTCACTTGAATATTCTACTAAGTTAATAACATGTAAAAAACCTTTCAAGTTTATTGAGTTTGAAAAAAGTAGTCATGCAATCCCACTTCAAGTCTTAACGCCCAAGATGATAAGTAGCTACCTACTTACCTATCTTTACCAAAAAAATAACAACTCTATTAAGTAACTATGAAGTTTTTTGTGTACGCGAATACTTCGGCAATAGGTACCTATGCAATGCAACACAAACTTTTCAATTCAAATTAATTAAAATATCCAGTAACACGATATTAATTTAAACATTCATTTTATCTTTCTCGACGAGTGCTCCTCCAACTGAACTACAGTTTAGACAAGGAGTCAAACATCATCATCATCATTATCAACTAGCAGAGGTCCACTGCTGGACATAAGCCTCCCCCAAGGTCTTCCACTTCACACGGTCTTGCGCTGCCCTCATCCAACATCCACCGGTGACCTTAACCAGATCGTCGGTCCACCTTTTGGGGGGCCTGCCCACGCTCCGTCTCCCAGTACATAATAAGTATTACCACATTATCAAGCCAACCAAACTTTAAGTTCATAAAAAATCTCTATCAAAAATCTCTTCATCAACCATTTCCCTACAAAATAATATTAATACATAATAATATCGATATTGGCTCCTTTAAGATTAATAAAAACATAATTTAATATGTTATTTCAAGTTTGATTGCAGGCAGACCTTCTTTTTCGTATTGAACTTTTTTGTTGGTTTTCTGATGGTGAACGTAAAGTTAAACCTTAAAATTCACCTCGTATAAAGGACTAGATAGAATTTAGAACAATCTTTGACACAAAAACATAAAAAAATGTATTTTTAGTAACTCAACCCAAGGAAGATACAATACAATACAAGTACCTAAGCCTTTATGGCAATCTTCTGATCACAGTTGTTCAAGAATAGCCTAACAAACTTTCAAGTTTTTAATATCAGTAAGACAGCAGGTGAAATAATTGAAATAAAAAAAATAAATATCATTATAAACAAAAATATTAGTTACTTAATAAAATGTTATTCTCATTTACTGAAAAAATCTCTTCCGTCCTAAGAGTTCTAATGTGCACCTTTTTGACATCTTATTCAAAAGCCATGTGTAATAAACAATCAAAACTTATTAAATATTAAAATAAAACATTTTGATTCTGCCCCAGGCGTGACTTGAACCCGCGAATTCTCGTTTACGGACGAGCGCTCTTCCAACAGAGTTAGACTGAGAGACCTTCAGACAAGGGTGGAACAAACTAAGCCAATTCTCTAAATAATATTGCTAAACGAACCGAGTTACATTAGGTAGTTCTAGTATTATAAAAACTATCATGGTACGTACTTACCTACCTAGGTACCATCATTATCATCAAAATAAATTATCTACTTGTTCAAAATCAAAATATTCTTTATCATTCCTAGGTACCTACCTGCTCTATTAAATGAGATAGCAAAAATGTCATGGATTACGCACGATAGGTACTACCTACTTAACACCCAAGTAGGTAGGTTTATAAACGACAAAAAAAATATTTTCTCTTTTTACTCATTAACAAATCACATAAGTAACCTACCTAAGTACTTGATGAACGGAAAAACGACGGAAATAAGCAAAACAAACACTTTGAGTTTTTCCTACTCATTGTAGCACTATCCATGTTCTAGGTCAAGGTCGACCTTTTTTTCAATAATAATAGCCTACTGACTACTATTCCCCACGACTTTACCTGCGTTAATCAGAATTACGAGTATTTCAGACATAAGTCTCATAAGTTATTTCAGACTTAGCTCTAACTTCGTGCGAAATTTTAACTAAATGACAACATTTCACCGTGAAACAGTAACAAACATACATATTAGGTACATCCATCCAACATGACAAGCTTTTACATTTGTAATATTAGAGGAGTTAATAAAGTATCATTGTTATAGGGAAGGTATATGGAATACTTTACGTATTTACACCGCTTACCTTCGTTGAAGGTCCATTGCGACATGCACTCTTACATCTTACAACTTATCAATCACATATCAACCACTTTGCACTTTAACGAGACACCTAAATACACAATTCACTTTTGTTATAGCGCGGGGAGGCCCCGGCGCGCAATCTTTCATTTAATTAGTTTCGTTTAATTAGTTAGTTACTAACAAACACTGTTTTAACTGGATGTGTAAAACAACCACACGCGGTAACAGCGCGAGCGTGGCGTCTCGCGCTGTGGCAGCCAGCGACTGGACTGGAACTCGAGCGCAGCTCCAAGCACGGCAACGACAACGCACTGGCCGACTGACAGACCTGACTGATAAAGCCGACTCGTGCGTTTAGTGTCAGGGTATTTATTAAATTATCGATGGATTTTTTATCAAAAAGGTTTGATTATGATTTGGTTCACGTACATACCACCACTGCTACTTGTCTGTTTTGATTTAAAAATATTTGGGTAGATACGCAGGTACCTAGGTATTTTGCCTGTCCTAAGCCAGGGTAAAGTATGAAGGAAAAGTGGATAGATACTTACATACTATTGTAGGTACCTACTAATAATCGTACAACGCGCTGTTCCGCCTGCAAGTTCCTTTCTCTTATGAATGACTTGCATACAACTAGAGTTGATTTTATTGGTTGTTTTATTTCATGAGATTTCACAGTCGCGGCGTACACGCTAATTATTATTGCGCGGCCGGAACAGCTTAACCCATTCAATGCCGATCCCGCCCATCGGCGGATTAAATTGCTTACCTCGCATGCCGAGTCCGCCCATGAGCGGACGAATTTCAAACGTCAATAAGTCAGCCGAATAACATTAAAAATGACAAGATTTTGTGTAATAATTCCTTTTATTATTTATTCATAACCTAAATGGCCTGTGGATTTTCAAGGTTTTGAAATATGCGAATTCTAACCTTCTATGTCGAGCAAGCCTATGTGCGGACTAGACCCGCGTTCAGAAGTCGCAAATCATTTTACAATTTCAATGTAAATGAAAATTAATAAGTAGGTATCCTTATGCAACTAACACGTTGATTAATTACACGATGGATGGCTGACTTGGTATAAATTGTTATAAACTTCGCATCATGTTTTTAAAACCCTACTATTAAATAAATTAAGAATTATGCACTGCGAAATCTGAGGTCTCATACCGAGAACGCAGATGGGCGGAGTAGAAGACTTTACCAAGACGCCGGGTTTTTGGTAACTTTTTTGGGAAGCAATGTGTTGTAAAAAATATACGTCTTACAGTTTTAATTGTTTATTTTGAAGTAAGTTTGACATGCCTAATTGTTAGAATTTGAGATACAGATTAGAACACGAAATATAAAAAAAAACTAAATCAAAGGAGTAAGTATTACAACACCCCCACTTAATCTATAATCTCAAATAACCTTAACAATATAAACACATAACAGCATAACACAAAATAAAATAAAATACAACAACAGATATAGTATTAAGTAAGTCCTAACAGTTTAACACATTTGTCATGTGCTATACGACCTAATGGTTTAGTCATAACATCGGCCGACATTTCAGTAGTAGGAAGATATTCTAACTTAACTATGTTTCTATTAACTACGTCCCTAATAAAATGAAACTTTGTGTCGATGTGCTTGGTTCTGTTATGATGGATAGGATTTTGGGCTAATTTTCGTGCTCCTTGACTATCATTGTAAATAACTACTGAATCAGAAACACCTATTACCTCGTGCAGTAGTCTTCGCAGGAATACTGCTTCCTTTGCCGCTGAACATAAAGACATATACTCAGCTTCTGTGGAAGAAAGTGCTGGAGTCGGCTGCTTCTTGCATTCCCATGAAACCGGACCTCCGGCGAGTTTTATCCAATATCCCGTGTAAGAACGTCTATCTATAGGACAATTTGCCCAGTCTGCATCTGCATAGGCAGATAGGAATTTACCTGTTGCCCTGTAATTAATAGAATAATTAATAGTGCCCTTCAAATATTGAAGCACTCGCTTGGCCGCCAACCAATGTGTTTCATTATATTTTGTATTGAATTGGCTCAGATAGCTGATCGCAAAAGCAATGTCTGGTCTGCTATTTACTGCAACAAACATTAGGCAGCCAATTAGACTTTGATACGGATAAGAAGCATCCTTACCACTTTCATCTGGCAATAGTTTAGCACTTGCCAAGGGAGTGGAATAAGTCTTGCAATCTTCCATATCAAAACGTTTCAGTATTTTGTTAATAAAGGATTCTTGACTTATTTTGATATTATTTTCTTTACATTCAATGTTTAAACCTAAACAAAAGGAAATTTTTCCTAAATCTTTTAGTGAAAAATATTTACTTAAGTCACTTTTAATAGTGTCAAAAGTGAAGTCTGTTTGATGTAACAGAACGATGTCGTCAACAAAAATTGACAATATGACAAGTTCTTCTCCAAAAAGTTTTGTGTAAACACATGGTTCCGATAAAGTTTTTCGAAAACCAATTTTATTAAGAGTCTCATCGAGCTTTTTATTCCAGGCCCTAGGTGCCTGTTTTAACCCATACAGAGATTTCTTAAGGAGACAAACCTTATTGCTACCATTGTTGAACCCGAGTGGTTGTTGCATATAGACTTCCTCTTCAAGCTCTCCATAAAGGAAGGCTGTATCAACATCCATATGTTTGACTTGATAGCCATTCTCTGCAGCAATTGCCAGTAAGGTCCGAAGTGAACTATTTCGCACAACAGGCGAAAAAGTCTCGGAGTAATCGACTCCTTCTATTTGACTGTAACCTTTCGCTACTAGTCTGGCCTTATATTTTACAATATTTCCTAATGCATCTCTTTTATGCTTGTACACCCACTTGCATTGGATAACCCTCTTGACTGGTCTGTCCACTAAAACCCACGTTTGGTTATTCATAAGAGAATTATACTCTGCCTCCATTGCAGTAATCCATTTGTCTTTGTCATCTGCTATCATGGCTTGATGATATGTAAGAGGTTCTCCACCTTCTACTTCACTTTCGCAGGTTTGATAGAGAACGTAGTCATCAAATACTTTCGGTTTTCTATCTCTTAGTAGATATCGACGTTGGTCCGTACTTGTGTCCACATTAAGATCAATATCGTTACTCAGTTCATGAGTAGCGTCCCTATCATAAGAATATGGATCTAAAGTCGCTCTTATTTCCTCTTCAGTAGTGAAACTATTAATCGCTTCCACTGCATGAGATGATTCCTTACTTGTACTAGGTACTGGTTCTTTGATCATAGTACTGGGATCGTTAACCGTACGTACATCACCAAGTAAAAGAGGTACAGTAGGATAACTGTCATTCTGAAAACATTTTTCATCCTCTTTTAGATCAGAAAAAGAGTTTTCAAAGAAAGTGACATCTCTACCCTTTACGCGACGACGAGGATATTTAGCATTTCTAAAGAAGTAGCTATTTGGGTCTTCAGTATAACCCACAAAAATGTGTTCAGTTGATTTCACATCTAACTTCTTTCTCTGACAATGAGGTATCTGAACCATAGCCCGACAACCAAATACCTTAATATGAGAGAGGTTTGGTTTGTGACCATACCATTTCTCAAAGGGGGTCTTACTGTCTAGAGCACAATGGGGAGATCTATTCTTTAAATAAGCTGCTGTTTCAACTGCGTCTTCCCAATAGGTCTTCTGAAGAGAGCTTTCAGCAAGCATGCATCGTGCCTTCTCCATTAAGGTACGATTAGCCCGTTCAGCAACTCCGTTGGATTGGGGACTATACGGTACCGTCGTTTGATGCCTGATACCTTTAGAGCGCAGATAGTCACCTAAATGCTTATTTACAAACTCGGTTCCATTGTCAGACCTTACAGATTTAATTTTAGCTCCCGTCTGTCTTTCTACTGCCAACTGGAAGTCACAAAATATCTTATAAACTTGATCTTTAGAAGAGATAAAAAATGGAAAAAGAGCTCTAGAAAAATCGTCAATAAGTATCAGAACGTATTTATTTCCTTGAAACGATGTTTGTGGCATTGGGCCACAAATGTCAACATGAAGCAACTCGAGTAAAGTAGTTGCTTTCTTGTACTTTGTTTTCTTAAAGGGTTTTCTTGCTTGTTTCCCTTCAAGACAGCACACACATGGTTCTAGATCTACCGAGTCATAATTTACACCTATTGCCTCACCTTTTCGGAGTCTATCCATAGCTACACGGCAAAGGTGTCCAAGACGTCTGTGCCAAAGCTTAAAATTTGTTACATCAAGTTGAGCTGGAGCGGCTAATTGTTTAGGTAAATCAATATCTAAAGTGTACAAACCATTACTAACAGAACCATGCAACACCTTCTCACCTTTACAAGAAAAATTGTTATAAAAAGTGCAACCATATTTATCAAAAACTACATTAATACCTTTATCACAGATCTTTTTAACTGATAACAAATTACAATTCAGGTCAGGTACAACTATAATATCAGAAATTATTCCTGAACAATCGTTAGATTTAAAAGAGATATCTGCTAAGCCGGCGCAGTTTAATTTTTCACCATTGGCAACTGTAACAGAATTTTTAAAACCATTTAAAGGCTGTATATTTTGCATCAGATCAGTATCGCAACTCATATGGTTCGTAGCGCCTGAATCTATATACCACTTTGACGAATTATTTTCAAATGTAGATAAAGCGCTTCTTAAACTTACGGTTTTAGCCTTCTCTTTTTTCCTTTTCGGGCAATCTGGTCTTTTATGACCATATTCTCCACAGTCGTAACACACTATTTGCCCTTTTTGTGACTTCTTGGTATAATTTCTCTGAGGTTGTCTATTTTTGGAAGTTGACTTCAGAGCTGACGATTTGGGCTCTTCGTCCCATCTAAACTTGCTTAAGAGTTTCCCTTTCACTAGCTCGCTGGTGATCTCAACGTTGGAATTTTCCAACGCCATTACTAAGGGGTCAAATTTAGGACCTAGACCACCAAGCATTATGGCAGCTATACTAGCATCTTCTATTACTTTTCCTATGTCTGCCAAATCTTGCGCAGTGCACATGATAATATTAATATATTTTTCAATATCACTGTCAAATTCGTCTAGCGTGTATCGATACAATTTCTTTTCTAGAGATAATCTTCGTCCCATACCTTTGTCCTCAAAAGCGGCGGCGAGCGCATCCCACGCTTGTTTTGCTGTTTCTGCACGTCTTACATGGGTGATTGCACTTCCGTCCAATGTAAGACAAATCTTGGATAACGCTTTTGTATCAATAATAGCTTTTACTGCAGCACTTGTGTCGTCTTGTAGTGGGTACCCAATGATCGCCTGCCATAGGTCTTCATGTAACAAGTACATACGCATTTTAAATTTCCATATACTGTAGCCATCTCTATTTCGTAGAGGCGTTATGGAATTAAAACCCAATGAAGAACTTGCGCTAAAGTTTCGCGATGTCCTGGTGAACCCTTCGGGTGGATTGTCCTGCATACTGTTTATATTATGCACCCAAAATAAATACCCGATATAAAGACTTTACAAACTTAAAAAATATGTATAGGAAATAGTAAATTAAGCAAATTCAGCTATTTTCGTGCTGATAACGAATGTTGTAAAAAATATACGTCTTACAGTTTTAATTGTTTATTTTGAAGTAAGTTTGACATGCCTAATTGTTAGAATTTGAGATACAGATTAGAACACGAAATATAAAAAAAAACTAAATCAAAGGAGTAAGTATTACAACACAATGAATGGGTTAAACGACTACTTTTGCAGGTCCATCAACCTTAAATAAAACACATTTTGAACCGGATTTTATAGGGGTTTAGATGTCTTTGCAAACACAGTGGTCACGAGCAACTGACGCGATAAAATCTGATTTAAAAAAAATGTGTTTTATTTAAGTTTGAATAGTGTAAACTTGAGACAATATTACATTTTATTACGCTTAAAATTCAGTAACTTGAAATTTCTCAAATTTATACACAGTAATTTAAATTGAAGTCGCCGTGGCTTGTGGCTCGTGTACATAATATCACACGATATCGCAGGTTAAGCAACGCTCCGCGCGGTCGGTACAAGGATGGGTGACCGCCTATCATTTATTTATACGACGACTTGCGTGCTTCGGAGGGCACATTAAGCGGTTTTTTATTACATTTGTTAGACAGTTTAAGTGTTTGTGTTGCGAATATCCGTTGCATTCCCGTGCAGCAAGTACTTTGTGGTTATGTGGACAGAGTACTTATGGCTTTTTGGTTAGGTTACTTAATTGGGCAAAAAGGCAAGACGTAAGTATGACATTTTTTTCTTACTTCATTAAATCGTAGTTTTGAATGCTTAATTCCTAACTTTCTTTTTGTTTTTTTTTTTTTTTAATTTTTTTTTAGGAACATTTGCTTAAAAGGATTTGGAGTAAATGGGTCTTTTTAAGAAATTTCAAACTTATTTCTGAAAATAGGTAGAAATAAAATGTTGTTGTTTTGTTGGTTGTGCGAATCATTTAAATTAAATCTTCTATTAAATAAAACTAATTTTAATATTAGTTATTTGTGCTCCTCTTCTAATTAAGGTTTTCAATAGGAGTGATAGCCATACTTCGATAAAATGAATGTTTAAATTAATATCGTATTACTGAATATTTTATTTAATACAACGTTGATACAAGCGAGAGGCATTAAATGAAACCACATATTTTGTGCATCATTATCAGGCTACACAACAAAAATCAGATCAATGTGAGCAATAGTTTAGTCACAGGAAGGTTTTTTAGTTTTTTCTTAGTTTAATTTAAACACTCTGTATCTTCGATCACCTGAACGTAAGTATAGGCATAGTTGTCTAAGGGTCATTCACTGCGAAACGACAAAATTCAAGCGAGCGACGTTGCCGCTTTCTTTCGCGCCGACCGGCGCGGGGGGCGTCTCGGCTAAGTAGGTCAAGGACACAATTTTCACTTTGTTTAGTGCGATAACAGGTTGCATCCGGGGTGCACGTTACGCAATTTAGCACAGATTATTGTTGCTCACGCGTCCTATTTTTTCATATTGTCTAAAGTTGTTAAGTTTTTATTGTGATAGGACACCAAACTTCTTATTAGTGATAGTGCTTTTTTATGTTGTGACAGGACACGGAGTTTATTTAGTGTTAGTTTTACTTTAGTGACAGGACACGTAACTAAGTATTTTAGGTTTAGTTTTGTGTGTAGTGTTTAATTATTAAGTACGTAAGACATCCACAATGTCATACACGGCGTCAGAATACACTGGGTTTGTGAAAAGTGAAGTGTACGCGACAGACGTGAATACCGTAGAGGAACTTAAGAACCGGATTATTTTAACATTTAATAAATTAAGAAGATTGACAACAAACAGTGACTTTATTGCACGATTACATAACAATATTACTTATACGTCGCTAGAATTTGTGTACAAATATGAATGGCGGACATTTCGAACAGTTGAAGATTTAATGTGTAGGTAAGTGTAACAATGAATTGTTATTGTTTATTATGTTCATTGATCATACCTTCCAACGTTACCTACACCACATGTTTACATTATCATCCACATCAAACCCGGCATAGGTACCTAACCTATTACCGAAGTATTCGCGTACCTTCACTTCATAGTTATTAAAATAGAGAAGATAATTTTTTCTAAAGATAGGCTAGTAGGTACCTACCATCTTAGGCGCTAAGACGAGAAGTGGGATTGTATGACTACTCTTTTCAAATTCAATAAACTTGAAAGGTTTTTACATGTTATTAATATTATAACTAAGTAGAACTTGCAAAATCTAGTGCTTCAAGTGAATTCGACTTTTTCTCATTTTAACTGGCTGGATGAAACCCGATATGAAATGTAGTTTTAATTTCTTATGACCAAGGAAGAAAATTAACATAAATCTAGGACAAAGCGTAAACAACAATTACTTAGATATGTAAGTCCTGGTATTCCTAGGGGATCGAAATAGACGCGGGTAAAATGCTAGAATCCGACCCCGACATACTACGTTAGGTTTAGTTTAAAAGTGACTTAACAACTTAAATGGAAGAGCATCTGTTTGGCAAATGCGAGATCATGGGTTCATGACCCGTATAGGATAAACTTACGTGTAAGGGAAATAGTAGGTACGTACCTACTATGTAGTTATGTTTTAATACATACGTTTTGGTAATGATTGGACACTGAGATATGCATAAGATTTTAATTTTCAAGATACGTTTTAGATTATGACTAGAATCTTTTCGCAACATCATCATCATCCTTATTTAGAACCTTTTACCTTGTTTCCGATGATGGTGGGTAGGTAGGTGTATCGTACGTGCGCGTGGCAGAGTAATTTGATAAAAAGTTGTCTTGAATTTGATGTCTACACTAAATCGGTATTACGTAACTACACTAAGAGTATCATTTTCGATCAATCGAATGAAATTTTCTGATAAAACTAATCTATCTACTTAATAACGAAATTAAGTTTGTAGCGACTGATCCGCAGCTGTTGTCCGTGGTTTTCTAATCATGGTTTTCAATAGGAACGAGTTGAATAGTACCTAAGTCGTTGATGAAATGAACGTAAAGTACTGCTTTGACACACGAGGTGATTCTGAAGCATCCGTGAAACCCTGACTTAATATGCGATGGGTGATAGTAATAATATGAGACAGCTTGTTATCGTTCATTGAGTATCGGGAGGGCCGCGGGGCGAGCGCGGCCGGGCGGAGTGCGGGACGGGCGGGAGGGGCTGCTACTAGCCGCCATACTTACGCGGCCGTGGAGGGCACCTGTAGCTGGACTGTTCATTGAGGAGCGCGCGTAGTTTTAATCTAAATACAATTTGCAATACATTGCCGGTTTTTTTTTGAAAAAGTAAAATTGTGAATTTCATTAAAATTCTTTGATAATACGTTTATTTACACATGTCCGAGCGGTTAAAATTATAAAATATTAAAAAAAAATAAAAAAAAATCTTGGTTTTTTTTTTACGAGTTATAATTTTTTTTATATTTTAAGGGATGCCCATATAATATGATGTCGAAGTATGTAGCTCGTCTAAAAAATCACCCTGTATATGTAAGTTAGGTGTATTTTTATGAAGTTTATTTATTTATTTTATATTAAATGGTGCCAGCTCCGCCGCGCTGCCATAAGGCAGCACTGGCACGGTCGCCATGTACAGTTGGACGAGGGAGCCAAATAAGACACGACTTGTTATTATGGAAGTTAACAGTATATTGAGTCTAAGAAAACATAAATAGTGAGGACGTGTGACACACAAATACAAAGGACAGCATGTTCTTCATCCGTAAAAATTGACTTAAATGGCACAGAGTGTAAGGTCAACTAGGGTCTTAGCGACATACTGCTTTACTCTGTTGTACGTACTTACCATGTTGCATAGGCTAGACCAACGTATCTTGCAGTCGAGAACCAGCTGAATTGTTTTGCCAATCTTTTGATGAATGTAATTCTGAATATGCATATCGTTCTTGGTAGGAGATCAGCTACAAACTTTGACGCATTTTCTTAGTATCGATATAATCGTTAGGTATTCTGTTGCCAAATCAACTTGTATTATAGGAAAGGAAAAGTATAAACCATCATAATTATCTGGATTATTTTATTTTAAGAATTTTAAGAAAATCCCTCTTCCCTCTTCCTTGGATTCTACATTCTATTTATTAATGACGTCTGTTATACTAATTTGTACATCGTGCGCGTAGCAAAGCTGTTGCAGTCGTAAAATCA
This sequence comes from Stenoptilia bipunctidactyla, assembly GCA_944452665.1. Taxonomy (NCBI): domain Eukaryota; kingdom Metazoa; phylum Arthropoda; class Insecta; order Lepidoptera; family Pterophoridae; genus Stenoptilia; species Stenoptilia bipunctidactyla. Next base: position 10,557,981 of record OX101733.1, read on the forward strand.
GGCGACCAACTTTCTTCATGACGCTGGCTTCATCGGTCCTTATACCGACTATGTCACTATCCAGGGATAAATTAAATTGTGATAGCTGTTTTTTCAGAAGCGCAACACTTGGCCCGTACTTCCAAAAATGCGCGCTAGTCCAATATTCCACTAAGAAAGCTGACTGTTAATAATTGTGTGTACATTAAAATTCATCTAACGTGATTAAATAACCTATAGTAATAACAAAAAACCTATAATCTTCATTCTTCAACTTTAAAAGAAATCTTCATTCTTCAATTTTAAAAGGTCTTCCTTCATTTTCATTTTGAGCGTCGTACCATATTTGATCACAATTTGTTGGATTGTATTTTGAAGGCTTTGTAATTGTTCCACTCGCAGCAAAAAATCTTTTCATATCCTCGGAAGTACGAAATACTCTGAATGTCAAACCATCTTTCGCTGTCATTCGGAAAATCATTAACTCTTTTGTTACGTTAAAGTCTGATGGAAAATAATCAATGATTTCCTTTCACTTCTGTGGTGTTTGGTAATTTTCACGATTTTCCGGAGTAAATTGAGCCTCAACATCAATTGGTGATTGCGCAATTGACGATGATACTCTAGCAGACGCTGACGATGTCGAAGGTAGTGACACATTATCTGGCTCAGGTGTATGTACTTGATGTTCCACCGACTCCCGCATTAATTTTTGTGTCGATTTTATGGATAGACATCGTATGGACGTGTAAACCTTTTGAAGACCCGGGTATAGTTTTGAGAATAGATTTACATAGTTGGCACTGAGCAGTTCAATTATTAACTGCTTGTTCGGCACTGCACTACCGCCCGTGCGTCTGTCAGTTCAGTCAGTCAGCGCACCGCTCGTGTCCCAAGCATATCTGACCCTTGCCGCGTAATCCCGTCAATCTCGAACGAGATCTCGTCAAATTATGATTCGGGATCGATCCCGAAAAATTACACGAGATCGGGATTGCATTCCCTAATAGGGACAGTCCTGGAGATAATGAGTTTGCTATGAAAATAAGGTTTAGATTAAGGGCCACATTCTTCTATGGCAAGAAATAGCTTGTTATAATGGGGGGGATAGACCTGCCGTATGCACGGCGTGCCAAACTTTCAATACTGATATTCCAAGAATACGTCATGTAGCACACAGGTTAAGTATAAACTAGCTCTTCATAAAATCCTAGCCGTTCCCTGCAGTTCTACCTGCATTAATCCCGTTTCCGTGGGAAGCCTTCCTCGATAAATGGACTATTCACTGCAAAATATTTTTTTTAAATCGGACCTGTAGTTCCTGAGATTGGCGCATTCAAACAAACCAAAAAAACTCTTGAGCTTTATATATTTGTATAGTTTACTAAAACAAATAGATGAGCAATAATATTTTGTGGTAGTATAACAGGTCCATGTAAATGGGTCCTATCACCAAACTCGATCCAGTGACGTTGCTTCACACTTACCCACAGGTGGGAGGGTAAAATGAAAACTGAGAAGAAACTATATGGACAATATTTTCTTTAGTATACACTATCTAAAAGTAAAATTGTGTAGGTATTTTAAGTTTCTATCATTTAGCATACGTGTTTTGCATTTTATTGGTTACTTACTCAATCATGATGCATCATATTTTATCATCTTTTTAACTTTTTTATTGATATCAAACCTGAATTTCACCTCAATCTTCAATCTCACCCGATACTGATATTGGGTGACTGTTTTTTTTGTATAAAAGGTGGTCGCTAGCTAGGCAAACCCTGAAAAGATCCATCAATCAAGTGGGGGTCACTTGGATCAGTCACATTTTACGACACGCTTAAATGCTTAGTGGCGATAGGGCAATACGATATTTTACCTAAAACTTTTATTTATACTATGTTTTCATATTTCAGACACCCGGACATCAAGAGGCAGATATGCAAAAAATGTCGCTGTATGTTAATAGACAACGTTACCGCCAAAATTAAGATAAAATCAAAGAATAAATCAAAATTCGTTATGTTTACCTGTCTCAATTGTAAAACGCAGAAAAAATTGCCTGCAGATAGCAAAAAGGATCATAGTTTATGGGTTGAAAAACCAGAAGCTGTTGTTGAAGTTATTTATTAAGTTAGTTTGCTATAATAAATAAATAAATAAATATTCTAGTTTGGTATTGAAGTTATTGTGATAAAAATGGAGTTCTGTGGCCCAAACCCAGCTAAGTAAAGAAGAAGATTGCCGCTCGCTTGCACTTAGTTTAATAATTACCAGAAGCTTACAAAAAAAAAAATTACTTCGTGACTCTCGGCGTTTTGTCGACGAGTAAGGGAACAGTATCTGAAGATCTTAAACATGGACGGCTTTCCGAAGCTAAGCTCCGGAACAGGACCGGAATAACTTTGGTACAGTGCAGATTTCATATCGCTCGTGGATGTTTTGCCATTTTAACTGTAAAATCAAGCTTTTTTGATAGGTAATTATAATAAATCTTTTAAAATTCTAGTGGAATCTTATCTTACTTCTTATTACCTTACTAATGTTATTAATATTATAAATGAGAAAGTTTGGATGGATGATTGTTCCTCAAGCACGGCAAAACTGCTTAACAGATTTGGATAATATTTGGCATACATGTACAGCCTGGAATAGCACATAGGCTACTTTTTATCCCTATATTCTCGCAGGTACTTATAAGAAAGGTTTTAATCTTTATCTATACTTTAGGGATTGCTTTCCAAATTCGCGGCAATAAATTCGGACTTTTGGCTAAAGGGGGGCGTGCCGGGGACTACAGGGACACCCCCGAATTCATTCCTCACCTTAGGAAATGAATATTTTCCAAATTCATATTTTCAAAGTTTGAGGTTATGTTGCTTTATGTTACCTACTAAAAACATATTTGTAAACACACTAAATTACACACGAACTTAAGATTGATGATTGAATGAATGAATCATTCAATATTTTTAATTAGTTTTTTTGGCCTGGAATGTAACTTTTATCCAGACCAGAAAAAAAAAACATTTCAAAATGTTAATGATTCAGAAAGGAATTAAGTTCATTAGAATAGAATAAGATTTGAAACAAGTAAAACAAATACCATTGCAAATGTTTTAATTAAATTGTTAGAATACAGTTCTTGTATTATTTTAACAAGTTCCATGGATGGATCTAATTTTCCTTTTTGTTTCTTCGATGCCATAAGAACTACATAACAAAAGAAAGAAGAAGATGCCATAAGGAATTTAAGATCATTATTCTTCATGGTAACAATTAAGAAATAAAACATCTCCGGCGCTGCGGGAAGTGCAGCCCCAACGCCCTTGCGTAACTAAGCGCAGACATCGGGCGAGCCGGAGCGGCCGAGGCTGGTCGCCGCAGGCGACCAAAAAGCCGAGGCTGTGGAGCCAATTTATTTTTCACCTTAGGAAATGAATATTTTCCATTTTAAATGATATTCATAATCAAAATTTGAGGTTATGTCAGACAGCGTTTCAAATTCACATCGGGGACTTTTTTGAATTGTTCCTCATCTTAGCTGATCATTTTCCATTATATTTAAGGCCAGCATTAATTAGATACTACTAAACTAAAGTCAACAACAATGGATTTTAAGAAAATTTACAAATATATAAACAAACTAAAGATTTATGATTGATATGAATGAATGAATTGAATGACTGAATCAATCAATAAAATATTGATGAATGATGGGATTCCCTTCATAAACCAAAATCTATCAAATCATTTCTCTTGCAGCTACGTGAATGTGCTTCCAGTGTTTTTTTATGCGTTTTCGACAACTTTGGCTTTCTTCTTGGACTCCGATCTCCGCCTAACTATTGACCCCTTAACCACGTAGTCTTATTGGATCGACCCTAGAGTGTTTTTTATAAAGCCGGAGGCGCGGAGGGAGAGCAGCCCCAACGCCCTTGCGTAACTAAGCGCAAACAGTCGCGCTCACCTCCACAAGACATTCTCCACGAAACATTTCTTAATAGTTACCATGAAGAATAATGATCTTAAATTCCTTGGAAATTTTATTAAAACAGTTAAGTAAACTAAGGAAAATTAAGCTCATTTATTTTTTATTTGTTGTAGATGGTGGTGATGAGCCGCCCACTAAAAGGAGGCTGTATGTTGATGAGGTGGTGCCAATGTGGAATTTATCAAGAATTTTTAAAGAGTTGTGGACACGGGAGCAAGGTCTCGCATTTGCTGTTGAGCACCGGCTGATAGCTGCGAGTAAGTTGTGTGGAATACATCGTACGCCAATGTCAATTGATTACAGCGCTAATAATACTGTTGGACAATTTTGTTGTAACAAAAAGACGTGTCGGGGCAAATCAAGAAAGTCAAGAACGAGTGGCACTTGGTTTGAAAACGTTAAGTTGCCTTTCATTCACATATTTTATTTGATGTACTGTTTTGCCTATCGCTGGAGTCATGACATGGTCATACAAGAGGACCCGTTGAAACACGAAAAGAAGCAGTGTCTTTCCCGGCGTACCATATCCGACTGGTACTCATATTGTAGGGAAGCTGTTGTGGCGTGCCAGTTGGATCGAGAGCAGGAGAAAGGAAAGATTGGTGGGCCGGGGAAGATAGTGCAAATAGATGAGAGCAAGTTTGGTAAAAGAAAATTTAATAAGGGACGAAGAGTGGAGGGACATTGGGTCCTTGGCATGATCGAGGATGGGAGGGAGGACCTAAGATTGGAGGTGTGCCCCGAAAATATTAGATCTGCCGAAGCATTGGTCCCTCTCATCCAAAAGCATCTGGAGGTGGGGACTACCATCCACACTGATTGCTGGAGGGCCTACGATTGTCTGGATCAGTATGGTTACATCCATAAAAAGGTGAACCATAGTGATCCAGACAATCCATTTGTGGCAGAAGATGGGGTCCACACTCAACGTATTGAGTCGCAATGGCGTGTGGTAAAAAGATTTTTTTATAAGGGAAATTATAACCACTCCGAAAATTTCGCCGATGTCATAGTGGAGTTCCTATGGCATCGGAGAAATCAAAAACAAAAATTGGATCCATTTATGGAACTTGTGAAAACCATACAAGAAGTTTATAAAATTTAATAAAAACATTTGAAATTGTATTTGTTTTACTTGTTTCAAATCCTATTCTAATGAACTTATTTATATTCCTTACTGAATCATTAACTTTTTTAAATGATTTCTTTTCGGGTCTGGACTAAAAGCTTACATTCCAGGTCAGAAAAAACTAATAAAAAAAATTGAATGATTCATTCATTCAATGGTCAATCTTTAGTTCGTATGTAATTCAGTGTGTTTACAAATATGTTTTAATTTTAGTAGTAACATTAAGCAACATAACCTCAAATTTTAAAAATATGAATTTGGAAAATATTCATTTCCTAAGGTGAGCGATGAATTCGGGGGGGTCCCTGTAGTCCCCGGCACGCCCCCCTTTAGTCAAAATTTCGTATTTAATGCCGCGAGATCGGAAAGCAATCCCGCTGTAAATGTCCTATTGAATTCAATCAATCAATCAATATATATAAAACTGTTCCGTTACTGACTGAGTGACTGAGGTACTGAGTGACTGACAGACAACGTACAGCCGTAACTACTAGGCGTAGAGAGCTGAAATTTGGAACATACATTCTTTAGGGGATGTAGGGGTGCACTAAGGAAGGAATTTCCGAAATTCCCACGGGAACGGGAAATATAGGACTTTTTAGTTTGTATGAAAAATCTTATTCCTTGAGTGCACCGATGTGAAACTTGGTGTAAAGGTTTTTCAATGTGTGTCTGGTTGTGTTATGAAAGGAATTCCCGAAATTCCCACGGGAACGGGAAATAAATGATGTTTTAGTTTGTATGAAAAAATGCCATCCCTTGAGTGCACGGATGTGATACTTTATATAAAGGTTCCTCAATAAGTGACTGTTTGTATTATGGAAGGAATTCCCACGGGAAGGGGTTGGACTTTTTAGTTTGTATGAAAAATCGAGTGTACGGATGTGATACTTGGCATGAAGGTTCTTCAAAGAGTGACTGGTTGGTTGTGCTACGAAAAAAATTCCCAAAATTCCCACGGGCACGGGAAATATATGATTTTTAGTTTGTATGAAAAAAACTTATTCCTTGAGTGCATGGGTGTGATACTTGGTATAAAGGTACTTTCAGTGGGTGTCTGGTTGTATAGTTTCTGAAATTTCCACGAGAAGGGTAGTTAAGCGCATACAAAGTTGCGGGATAAAGCTAGTAAATAATAAGATTTCTAACAACAACGTTACAACAATCGTAAAAAGGCTATGAATGTACTTACTTTCATCACGACTCGTACAATAAATTCAGTCATGTCAAATTTCCCTTCTTGTTTCTTTGCGGAATTTCATCAGAAAGATATATGTCTACCTGTTATTGCTTGCTTTAGCATTTTGTCAAAAATATTCCAAGGGCTGAGATCGTCACGGCTGTTTTCGGGGTTGTTATTTTCAGTGATAGCGGAAGCGAAAGGTACTGTGGTGCGTTCTTACTCAGCAATCAATGAGGCTTCTAATTTTCTGACCATTTCTTTGGTTCTCGTTGCCTCGGATTGATCCGAAAATCCTTGCATCTTAAAACGAAGATCCACGAATGTACACAGTTCAAATGTGCCACTCGTTTCATAAGTCGAAATCGTTCGTCTAATCCTGATTTCAATAAGAGCACCGTATTGAGCGCGTCTGGTGACAACTATTCCCGGTTTATGAGTATTTGACAAGTTTTTTTTAAGTTTCGCGTTACTATTATAACTTAACTGCCCGTAATATATATTTTTCCGTTCATTGATGCAGTTATCTCTTCAAAAGGTTGTAAAACCTGGCATAGCTGTTTAAAAAGAGCCAATCTTCAGGGCTGATTAATGGCACATCTCTGTCAGCAAAAGCTAAAGTTGCTCGGGTGGCATCTGTTCCTGTTCCCGTCGAAGTGAGAGCCAGTGGACTGTAGATTTTTTTGTTTGGGTAGGGTTCAGAATAAAAAAATTGTCATTTTTTTAGTCTTCCAGATCTTAAGGTGAGGAGGATTCTTGGTTCTAGGCCTGCTGGAGTCAGAATGCCCGCCCTAGGCAGGGGACTCAGTCCTTATACCCGAATCTTCCGTTGTAGTGCCCTCCATGAAAACTCCTTCCCCCTTTGTGGCATTTTTATTATTTTCTTATAAGTTTTACATTTTAAATTACATTTTCTTTCCTATATACATTCATTATCTTATTTGGCATACCCTGGTCATAGCATCCGCCGTGGGTGGCGAGCGGTGAGCGTGTGGCGGAGGTTTTTCCACCCGCGCATATTTATACTACCTCGCCCCTCGCCTCAGGGAGTATAAATCGCAATAGTGAGTTTAAGCTTGTTATTGACAATACAATAATTAAAGCAGATGAAAATGTTGCGACAGCATTTGAGAGCTTTTTGCTGACATTCCAGTTTCGACTACTAAATCATTAAACTCATCACCTGTGGCGGCTGAATCATTGCTCAAAAATCATGTGAGTGAGTGCAAGGTGTCTTTCAAGTTCCAACCCATAGACACCGAGGATATTATTAAAACATTTAAGACAATTGAAACTTCACTACGCAGTTCGCTGATAGTCTTATCCGAAGTCTCTAAGTTTAACACCACCTCGGCCAGGCTCGCTTTAAGGAAATTGATATCCTTAAGCAGCTTGGTGACGTCGACGTGGTCGAATCTCTCCGGTGATAGCTTATGCAGCTCCTTGGCGACGAAACCCGGGACATCGTCGGAATCGGTCTACTTGAACAGGGTGCTGATGTCCTGGAGACTCGTCTCACCCCCATCCCTACGTCTGAAGGCATCTGGGAGGTTCTTTTGAGCACATGGAATTGGAGCATCGACACATTTCGTCCTCCTTAAAGCTGGACTTGCAGATCTACCTAATCAAATCAAATCAAATCAAATATCTTTATTTACGAGAAATGTGGTACATAAAGTTGTTACAAAAGAAAAATATAGTTCAGTCACATTCTACCACAACAGTGGTGCGTAAACATGTCAAATTTATACACTATGATGATCTCGTCCATGGTATGAACGCCAACAGTTCGGTAACAATAACTTGTTTAGCCATCGTAAGTGTTAGCGGGCAGCAGCATTAGCCACGCGATGCGTGAATTTTAATTAATAAAAATAAAACCTAGCCGAGCGACTATTCGAGCCCAAGCAATGAAGTATAAATTAAAATCCCCAGAAAATCACACCAACTACAGGAACTCAAATTAAGCGAAGCTTGTGTTATGAAAAACCATGTAGCGAACTAGGGGGGAACCTAGAATATAAGGACATCTATAGATAAACACCCGGATCCGGATTTTTTTTTTTCTTGTTCCGTGCGGGCATCGAACCCGAAACCACTGGCGCAGACAGGTTTACCCCCTCGCCAAAGTGGTCGTCGAATATAAATTAGAATGCAACTTAGGTATTCATTTACTCGTTGCTCGTTGAGTAGGTATATTTATCATATCACAATATATCGCCAACCAATAATTCAATTCGATTCAAACACTTTTATTGCCATTTAAATAGAATGGTGAAATATAAATAAATTGTTAAATGGTATTTTTTGGGTATTCAGAACCAGTAAGCTGAAGTGGTAAATTGATTATTTCTGTAAGTGGCCAATATAGACGAAGAAAAATGCCAGCTTTGGATAAATACAAGGCGACAAAGAAAGAATAGTTGCCGTCTGTTTATTCTTTGAGGGAGGCCTTTGTCAAGCAGTGGATTGCAACGGGCATGTTTCTACAGTAGATTTTACTCTAGCGCTAGCACTTCGTAATCATTCTGTTTTATACAAGGTGTTCCTGTTGATTTCCCATAACTCTAGGGTATTATTGGGACTATGTAATAGAATCAACATTTTTATATATAGGTATATATTTTTTTGTTTTTATTTTTCGTATAAAATAATTCAATTAAGTCAAAACACCTTATGTAAAACACCTTTAGTGCGAAGTATGACAACGTGGCATTTTCTGTCCCTATTTTACAGGTACAGTTCGCAACGCTTGGGGTTGTACATTGTATTCAACGTTTCTCAACGTTAAAAACGATTTTGTTGTTTATTAAATGGCTATTAATGTTAAAGAGAATTTACAAGGGTGATAAGTTACGAACTCGTTATATTAAGATTGACGATATCTTGGAAATTATGCACTTTTGAACCACATATTGTGTGGCAAAAAATATTGTTTGTTTAGTAAGGAACAAAACCTTAAAGTTATGTGAAATCAACAGGAACACCTTGTATAAATTTTCAAGCAATTCTTACCTATAAAGTGAAGTTTTAGATTACCTAGGATTTAACAACGAAATTTATGTGTAATATAATCCATAAAAAGTCACATTGAAATAGCAGTAAACAATGTTGACTACACGAACTATAAAAAATATAGAATGGTTGTGAACGATAAGGGCCGATATGCTTTTTTAATTAAAGTAATATATTTTTATTTATTTTTTCAAAATAGCTGTCTATGCGAGAAGAAAAAATTATTTTCTATTGAATATAGCGACGAGAGAAACGATATTGTCCAAGAAGAGATAAATAAAATTGTAACAGATGCAAAAGAAATTCAGAGAAACGATGAAAACACGTACAACAGAGGAAATCTTCAGGAAATCTTAAGTCATCCAAATAATTATCAGCAAAATCAATATCAGCGTAGTATTAAGAATATTCCAGTACGGCACAGAGTTCGAGATATTGCAGGGTATAAATGGGCTCAAGTATCTCAAAGGACAAGACCTACGCAGAGACTCCCGTTATCTTTAAGTTTAAAATACACGACAGTTTTACCTAGCAATGAAGAGCAGCCGGCATGGAAAAAAGTATACATAGCTGATGACGTAATTAAGAAAAAACTTTATTCGATATTTGATGAAAATAGTAAGTACACAAATACATCAATTTTGTAAACTGTATCATTACCCACGAAAGAAGAGAGACAGTATTTGGTATAGGGTAAGTGAGAGGCTGTTGTAGATCTGAATGTCCCTACACATCACCAAATATCTCCAAAATGAATTAACCGATTTGAACACGGTTTTTGTAATGGGTTTGTATTTTTTGAAGGATTGTTTTAGAAACTTACTTATTAGCTAGTGTTCATAGCAAGCATTGTAAAACTATATCAATGACAAAATAAAAAAATCGATTAATTATAAAGTATGTTTACATGGCTTATTAATTAATGAATTAAAGTATCAGTTTCATGATCAAACAAAACCGCGTAAAACGCAAATTACTCGCAAACGATCACTGTTTAAAGTAAACTTGTTGTTAAAAATGTTGTTTTAACAGTGCGGTTAACAACAATATTTCTTACTTTTTACTGTTCAAGGCAACGAAAGACGGGAGTTGAGATGATTTTGTATTTTTATGTTCTTTACTAAAGCACTGCCTTAAATTAAAAAATATTGAATTAATAACCGCGCTTAAACATAACATTAGACCTGTGACAAGACAATGAACAACACTATACTTTTATCGGTGACCAAATCTGCGTTTCACCGCAATCTCACCGCAACGTAAGTGAAAATAAGGTTGAAGATAAAAGCATATATTCTTGGATTTTTTTTGTCTGTTCATGAGAAGGCTTTTAGCCACAACCCTTAGTAAAGACTCGAAACATCATGACGTCATCATCCACAGCCAGTAGACATAAGGTTTTCAACGTGTCGCTCGGTCCCGCGCCGCCCGCATCCAGCGTTTACCGGAGACTTTGATCAGGTCGTCGGTCCATCTTGCGAGGGGCCTGCCTCTAAAAGTAATGTACGTAAATGGCATAATGGATGCTGACACTTATACCGTCTTTCCTATTAAACCTGCATACCTAGGCGTTATCATAGTTATAATCTAGGCAAAAGCTGTGCGATGAGTTTCTCACCCATAAATCACAAAACTCTTTGGTGCATGTCAAAATTTTCCTGGCCTGGAAAACGGCTTCTGTCATAATATGCTCACGGTAACTCCATACAAAAAAACAGCACACTGATCGACTGCTAAATGTGCCCTGCGAAGCACGGAATTTGCCGCGATAAAATAGCGGTATATCGAATACCAGAAGTAATTATATTGAATACAAAAAAGTATACTGTGTATCAAAGTTCATACATACGAAACAGATTCATACATACGCGTTAAAAACAAAACCCTTCTTTTCGTGCCGCAATTGGTTAAAAAAAACCTTAAGACTATTGAGTTAAGTAATATACAGGGTGACTGGTGGGTCACTTTCGAAATTCGAGAACGTGATAATTTGAGATCATATATAAAAAAAATATATTTACTGAGTAAACTTAACCGAAAGTTAAGTTAATTCATCACGAAAGGCATGGTAACACTAGCGCAATACTACACGACTCAACACCGTGTAGGGGTTGTAGGGGTAGGGTCGGGGTAGGGTCAACACATATTTCATGTAAGTAAAGTACTTACATTATAAAAACGCTGGCCGTTTTAATTTTTTTCAAGATATCTTATTTTGTAAATCACCGAACTGGTGGATGTCAAAATTTTCCTGGCCCCGAAAATTGCTTCTGACATAATATGCTTACGTTTACTGCATACAAAAAAACAGCACCTAGGACCGACTGTTAAATTTGCTTTCGGAGCACGGAATTGGACGTGATAAAATAATGGTATATCGAATACCAGAAGTAATTATATCGATCGTGTCGGTCTTAAGCTGGGCCGCGCAATCACTAGACCTATAACCCCATAAAGCATGCGTGGGACGTGCTCTTAAGTAGGGCTCTGGAGGATTTTTCTGCAAACATTGCTGCTGAAGAGCAACATTTTTTTGCATCTCAGCAGGACCTGGGACAATAGTCCACAGCAAGACTTTGATCACTTAATTCAAAACATGTAAAACCGCTGCAGCACCGTTATTAATGCCATGGGTGGTTTTACTGACTTCTAATTTTGTATCAATTTGAAAAACTCGAATCCGAAGCTATATTTTTTTTCTCGTCATCTTTAATTTTAACATTTTTTATCTTTACTTAAATAGAAGTTAAATTATGCAAAAATATGGCTTTATTTCATTTTGAAGTGTAAATATAGACTTTTCAAGAATATATACATGTTATTTATATTTTTATTTTAGTAAATTGAGAAAATTCTAAATATCCCTAGACGATGTTGATGAGTGTACTTTGGGGCGGCGGTAGCGCGCAGATTTTCGTTTAAAAATGTATAAGGAATTCCAGTGAAAAATTAAGTACGTATAGTACAGTTTCAAACGAATTATGAGCTAAATGGGTCATGATTCAGTTGGTTCGATAGTACGTAATTATGACCAGAATCGAGTAAAGAGTGCATTCCTTCAATATCTGGTTACCAGTCACCCTGTATACTGTGATTAGCGAGATCATGTGCCTTCCAATCTTAGATTCCACTCGGTCATAATTAATACACTACCTGTAAGTGTTACTCGTTGTTCTTTACCTGGTATATGGAAGACTAGGAGCTGAAACTCAATATTTAATAGTCCCTTGGGTAAAAACCAACCCGGCCTAGGGTTGGTTGAAGGATTAAAAACTATTCGTAAAATACTCGTAATAATTGTTGTTGTAACCCAGCCTGTATTTGTTTTATCGCAGAACAGAGTGACCGCCCTGACCGAAATCAAATCTATCGTGACCAAACGTTTCACCTTCGCACAACGAGATACAAAATGCCAGTGGATAGTTTAGAACTAATAAGACGTCATATATCCAAATGGAATAATGAAAGAGGTTACACAGAAACCACTGAACCAAACCATTTCCGTAGAAATATTGAATTTAATCCTGGAGATGGATTAGATGATCAACATGATATTGCTAAAGAACTAAATATAGATAAAGAATATTTGAGAAACGAAATAGTCTCGTTTCTGGGTCGTAAGTACTTACTTAATATATTTTTATGCTAAATGACAGGACCGTTATGTTTTACTAAAGATTTAAATTACATCCTCTATGTATGTCAAATCTATACCTATAAAACAGACTTTCACGTCGCGTCTGTTTGTCTGAACGAGATAATCTCACTAATATTATAAATGTGAAAGTTTGGATGTATGGATGTTTGCTTCTCAATCCCGGCAGAGTGGCTCAACGTATTTGAAATATCGAAAATAGATAAATACACCACTACACCAGCTGTTCATCAAATTTCAAAAACAACTGAATAGTTTACAGAATCTTTCTATTAACAGGGCCCATGCCCTTTTTAGGAGCAGTATTGTTTTTTTATTCTTTACTTTTAAATTTGTTACTACTAGTTGTTTTATTCTTTTAATTGTATTTGATTTATCATAATTAATGGAGAAGTGATTAATGAGAATGGTTTTGACATATAATTTATAATGGTCTTATGTATAACTGCTGAAAGGCTTAAGTGCATAGTGTTTGCCGTCAGTCGATGATGTTTCAGCATTAATACCGTCATGATTATCATAAATAGTTTGACTAGAAACTCATTAAGCATGTTTAAAGGGTTATTGAACTAACTTTTTTGTTTTTGGTAGTTTATTTCAAAGGAAATCTTACTTAAAACACTAAAGTCACACGTCCAAAATCTTGATTAGAATACATACATACATAACGTCATGCCTGTATCCCTAATGGGGTAGGCAGAACACCAGAGGCTATAAAACCATCTGATGTCACGTTTGGCAAATTTGGAGGTATTAAAATGATGTAGAGAGACTTGCAGTGATAGGGGGTCAGCCTAGCGCCCACAAAAACGTCAATAAAACCTCCGTCCCTTAACTGACTTTTACAGTATGCCCGGGAAGAGAAGCAGCTGGCACATTCTATGTATTTCTTTCACTCTTTCTGGAAGGTATCTTCATTAGAAAATAATACACATTGTTTTGAGAATCCCAGTCTATGGGGTTCTGGGGTCTTGTGAGGTAGCAGAATCAATGTGCATGATGCGAAAACGTCGAAAATAGAAGGAAAACCGAAAGAGCTTATCCACTTAATGCAAAATAACAGAGCGTTTAGATTGATCTTTTTGACTTTTTTAAGTTTGGTGAGACAGGCGTGAGGTTATGTATGTAAGTTTGGTGATAAGGATCCCGAACTAAAATAAAACAAAACTCACTAAAAGTTATAGTTGCAATCGAAATAAAGCATTGCAAGATTATACAGTTAACATAATTATGTTTGTAATATACTTTTGATTTAATTTATTTTAAATTTATACTTTATATATTTACCTTACTGTTTATGAAAAGCTATATGTATTTATCTTTAAAATAACCCACCAGTATTGAATCAGAATTGAATCAGTAACCCCAACGTTGCGCAGCTACTGTATGGAGACTTCTCACGTTTAGTTTCTTATTAATTGAGATTATATTTATTGAGAAAATTTAAGTTCTGATACTTTTTTGATAATCATTAACATAAATCATACAAATTATTGTGCATTCCATTCGTCCATTAAGTGCTGAAGCATAAAGCTTACTGACGGACAGAAATGGTCTCAGGCATTTAACCATGTTATTAAAAGATGGCGGAATTCAATAATTACGACTGAGAGCTTTAATCTGCTACCCTTGCTATACGTTTTAAGATATAACATTTGTTAGATAGATTACTTATATTTGCACACCAAAAGCTATGTCTAAGTTTACAGAATTCAAAATTACGGAGAACATTTCTCACACAAATATCATTGTCGTCAGCAATTTAAACCCGAAAATTTTGAATCAAATAGAATTGATACGCGACTGTATTTTTTAAACGTAAACGAAAATATTTTTTGAAGGTCCCGGAGATGTATGTAGTGATACGCCCAAAGGTACTTGCGTAGCACCTCCAGACTGTAAAAAGGCAATGCTACGAATTCCAATCAGGGACTTTTACTGTGACAGAACAATTACTTTCCACCCGAAATTAATCTGCTGTATGATCTATAATGATATTAGAGAAGTACTCAGCGCTATGAATGTTTCTTCAATCTCAGACAACAGTTGGGATACATCTTTTTCAGGCGATGAAACTTCAGACAAACATGAATCCACCTCTTTTGGTGACAGCTGTTCCAGTGAAATTCATCTAGCAAAATCTAAAAGAGATAAGTTTGGAAATAAATTGAAAGCTATAGTGAAAAAAAAGAAACCGAAAAAGAAAACTCGTCGCCGATTACGATTTCATTAATTAAACTGTTATCCTTATTCATGGATGTTTCATTTATTTTCGTTACCTAACCTTTGATAAATTACATTATAAAGTTATTTAACTATTATAATCCATACCTATAAATTGATATACGCAGGTAACACCAGAAACCAGTAAGGTAAGTAGACCGACAATCCCAAGCAAAAACTTGTGCCTCGCTATTTGGTAGGTACCTGCTAAGATATTGGATGGCGCTAGGTGTTACGGATGCATACATAATCCAATATATAAAAGTAAAACGCTTAATAACGTGTTTAATTTAAGCATTAAATAAAGCCCAATTAAGGTTAAATAAAGGCATTATCTTAAGGAAGAAAATTCCAAATACATCTTCACGCTTAAATCACTGCACTGCAGTGCTAGCACGGATCTTTTCACGATCGTGTATTTGACATAAACGACGGTTATTTATCGTGATAGCTGTTAACTGTAGCATAGACAACACGATTCCTCACGATTGGTAATGTATCTCGAATCTATCACGAAATTACCGAGTAAACCGAATTCAGTAGCATGGAACTCATAGAAGACGACTGGTGGCGACTGTCAAAAAGTTTGTAGAGTAAAAATCGTGAAGCCGCCATTTGACTCGCGCTCATATTTTAGTGAAATAATGGATTTTGGATTCGTATTAATTGCCGAGGAAGAGAGGAGGAGATACATTAATTCACAAATGATGTCCAGAAGATTAATACGGGACGCTAACAATCCCTTTGAGCTTGCCGACCATGTCTTTTGTAAGGACTTTGGATTCGCATTAATTGCCGAGGAAGAGAGGCGGAGATATATTACTATGCAAATGATATCCAGAAGATTGATACGGGACGCCAATAATCCAAATAATAAGCTATTTCGCATTAATGAAGACATCGCCACTGTCCTTGTTTTAAATTTACAACAAGATTTGCAGCGGAGACGATCTAATGGATTGCCTGTTCATATAATGGTAAGTTCCTACGTGTATTTTAACTAATATCATTTGAAGAGTTTTGCAGCACCAATACTAAGGTGAGGTTTATTAATTTGGGGAAAAACGACGGACATTGAAAATTTTTTTGTTGCTTAAAAATCGTGTGTGAGAACTATTTTAGGCAAGGGTACCTTACGAACCCTGCAAACCACTATTTATCTCTGAGTTTATTGACACTGCCTTCAAATTACATATTGGAAGCTAAAGCTAGGAATGAACAAGAGTTACTGGACATGCAGAAAGATTGATTTATAAAGATTTCCCATATCTGTAGCTATATCGCAGGCTATGTTAAACAATCTCTGTTAAACTCCACAATGCTATTCCTAAATCATATAAAATTTTATCATCTATAGGTTACCTACTATAAAAAAATTAAGGTTTAGTAAAAAGTTAACAATTGACCAATACACTTTAATAAGTATATGACACATAATACAAATCCTAATCATTTTGTTATGTTTTGTTTCAGATATAAGGAGAAACTTTAAAACTTAAGAGAAATGCCTATTACAAATATAAATAAGAAAATAAAGAAACTAGCATAATGGAATAAACATAATATCTTACAAGGATAAGAATGAAGTTTAAAATGTGAGAGAAATAAGTGTGAACAGTGATTTTAGTGTACACAATAATTCTTTTAAAGCTAATACAAAGTGAATTAGGACTTGTGATGTTGCGATTTTGAAAAAAATAATAAATACTTTGATCATTGCATGTTTTCATTATGGCGCAATAAGCAAACTTTTAAATTTAAGTGAACCAAAGAGTTTGCTGGGTTTGGAAACATCATATAACATATATGCAAGCTTTAATTTGCAATCCCCATACCAATCACATATTGAGTTGAGAGGGTTTGTTTCATATTGTGTGCCAGGACCGTACTTTGTCATAACTTGTTTACTAAAAGTTTGTGCCCAACTGTATATCACTCAGTCCAGTCTTACTTTTATTGTTCCAATTTGCATAGCTAGAGTATTTTACAAATATTAAGGTTTCAAAAACCATTCAATGCTCCGTAAACTAGACTACTGCCATACAGAATCTATCATGTACTCCGGACAGTATGAAACTAAATAAATTAATGTATAAATAATAATACCGTTATATAAAGCAATAAGTTAAGACCTCTTAAGGCTATGTTTTGTCTTATGTATACTTGTGTATTTTATCATGTATTGTTTACTAAACTTATTGTATTACTATTAGGTAGCATATTTCAAATTACCTTAATAATTGAACAACTATGCAATGCTCTCGTATTAATAAAGATTATAGATTATTATCGAAAATGTTTTTTATTTGTACAATACACTCATGGAGACCCAGGTCTAAACTTATAGTAAACATGTTTTATGTTCAACCATACACCCAAACCTGCCTTATAAATGTTATTATTTGTTTGGAACCTACTTGCATCAGGAATTTCAAATACTAACCATTCAATTATAAAGTGACCAGGTTTATTTAAGTGTGAAGTAATCCTATAAATTGTTTACTAAGATTTTACCTCACTGAAATGTAACGGTCTGTATTGTCGAAGGTTTTAATTTTAGCATAGAGTTTTATAGCATTTTCAGACAGATTTAAAAGTAAATTAATATGTGAAGTAAGTTGAAATGTGAATGACAATGCCTTTTTATATGATTTCAAGTTGTTTTTCGCAGTTCAGTCATTGAGAAGCTAAGTGTATTTTATTTTTTAGATATCTTGTAAAATATTAAAATAAAAAAACTATTAAAATTGAAAATCTTGCACCCATTTAATTTATCACTAAATTCCCCTCAAAGTGGCCAGACCTTACTTACAGAAAAGTAATACTGAACATGTATATCACTAAGTTCAGTATTATTTTATTGTTCCATTCAGAATAACAAACACAACATACCTCAATCCCCATACCAATCGCATATTGAGTTCAGAGGGTTTGTTTCATATGGTGTGCAAGGACCGTACTATGTCATAACTTGTTTACTAAAAGATTGTGCCCAACTGTATATCACTCAGTCCAGTCTTACTTTTATTGTTCCAATTTGCATAGCTAGAGTATTTTACAAATATTAAGGTTTCAAAAACCATTCAATGCTCCGTAAACTAGACTACTGCCATACAGAATCTATCATGTACTCCGGACAGTATGAAACTAAATAAATTAATGTATAAATAATAATACCGTTATATAAAGCAATAAGTTAAGACCTCTTAAGGCTATGTTTTGTCTTATGTATACTTGTGTATTTTATCATGTATTGTTTACTAAACTTATTGTATGACTATAGGTGTCATATTTCAAATTACCTTAATAATTGAACAACTATGCAATGCTCTCGTATTAATAAAGATTATAGATTATAATCGAAAATGTTTTTTATTTGTAGAATAAGTGTATTTTATATTTCAGATATCTTGTAGAATATTAAAATAAAAAACTATTAAAATTGAAAACCTTGTACCCGTTTAATTTATCACAATAAATTCCCCTCAAAGTGGCCAGACCTTACTTACAGAAAAGTAATACTGTACATGTATATCACTTAGTTCAGTATTACTTTTATCGTTCCATTCAGAAAAACACAACATACCTAGTGTATTTCAGATACATTTAATTTTCATAAATATTCACTGCTCCTTATAAGGCTTTAACACTATAAGGTTATTAAACTTAACCATGCTTGTTTTGTTTATAATACTGTATGTATATCTGCGAAAACCTTGAAGTGGCTTTTGACCCATACAATACATCATATTTTAGTTAAGTTTTTCAAAAACAAATAAATAGGATTTGCAGTAATGACAAAACTTCATAAAAGTGGGTATCAGATTTTATTAATATAAACAAAATACAGTTTAAATAAAATGTTCAAACTATAGACATAAAGCTGCTTTATTTATATTATTCATTGGTCCTTTTCAATCGGCTCGATCCAGTAATTATGCCCCGAAAGTATAGTATCTAGTTTAAAGCATAAGCATCTAGTCTTATTGACACCGAGTAGGATTTTTATTGAATGGTGTCTTCTTCAAAAACGAAACTTTCTATTACATTCGTATCGCAGAAGAAGTACTATAAATCACATATTTCTTGTGTTGGAAGAACCGTGTTATGCGCTTTAATGTTTTCTCTTGAACAAGTGGATCGAAGTCAATATTCTTTTCCTCATTTGGAAGAAAAGCAAGTTGCAGTATATTTATCGCTTCCTGTATAAATTGGATCTTCACATATATTACGCATATTATTTATTTGATATTATTCATTTTTAATAAATAATTCCCTTCTTCTTCTTCTTTTGGTTAATTGGCAACCAACCAGCCGTTTACATATTTCCCAAATTAACAAACAACAACAATGGAGGCAACATGACATTTAAGTTTTTAATTTAGTCCCTAATTCAGTTTTTTGTTGCTAGGATACTCGTGAATTAGATTGAAAACCATCATTGATAATTGAAAAACCGTATGGCAACATTGAAATTATGTTTTTATGAAACCGGACCTTTGTTTACTTAAATACACGACATCACGATCGTGATGGAGAACCGTGCTACCGATCATAGACAATAATCGCTTAAATTCGGAAGCGTAAACACGATCGTGATAGAAGAACCGTGCTCGCACTGCTGGTTCGATTTTAATGATTGTTGACGTTTGTAAGTAAGGTCTTGAAAATGAATTTTCAAGAGCTCTTTTTATAATACTTAATAACATTAATAATATTTGTGACATAAATCAATACAAGGAAACACTTGCGAACCGACTATGATAGCAGCATTGTTGCCGCGATTACGCATTGCGACGGTGGCGACGGTCGGCTGCAGGGCCGTTATTGCCGGCGGGGAAACGCATATCACAAACTATGTTAACCCGAACAGACAGACACCTACAGACATCATTGTCGGACGTTGAATACGAAACATCCTCTTGAGTTTTTTAGGATTGAGAGTTGTTAGTTGTACCTTCCCGTAAGTTGAGGTTTAAAGTTGGTGTTCTTGTTCTATTAATGAGGAAACTTGACTCACTAAGACTGTGTAATGGGTAACAATATTATTACAGCAATAATCATGAAAGGAGTATCAAAAGGTAACTCCAAACATCCTAACCGATTCATTTTCAAGTTAGACTGAGATGTGTAGATGTCGTCAGTGTATTACGACCACTACGACAACCTTTCTAAGTGTGTGATTTTTTCGTAATTCCCCGAAATTAACTCCATCTATTCGGATTCTGTTAAGGCTTTCGCTGCGTTAAGCGGGCGCACGGAGCGGATGCCCGACTCGGATGTCTGCGCTATGCTCACGCCTGCTCCGTCGTGGGCGGACTCCCGTCTCTCGCAGCGGCGCCGCAAGTATAATTTCGATCGCGTTGGTATACATTCAATACCTATGGATTATTAGTGATATATTACTTAGCCAAAACACGGCGACGACGTGAACAAATCAGCCCATTTATCGGACGAACGAGCGTGCCCCGTCACCCGTGGGGCGGGCACCACTGCGATGGCAGATCCGCCTAACTGCTCCAACGTATCTTTCAAAGCATACACGCGAGGCGGGTAGCAACCTCGTGCGCACGCTCAACGCAGCAAAAGCCATCAGTCTTTTGTTTCCCTTTTCTGATCATTCGATGCTGTTAGAAGGTCGCGCGTGCGTGCTCTCCTTTAAATGTCTAGATTTTTTTATACCAAAAATTTTAAGTCAAAATAAACAATAGTTTTTGTAGGATGGGGTAATCAAGCCCTATCTGGGATGTTGTACCCAGTGCTTTGGGGATTTGAACGCCCTGTATGTATTGTTATGTGCGTCAAAGTTTTTACCACAGATCTGAAAGCATGTTTTCTACGTCCTGATTGAACGCTATCATTACCCATTCGGAGTTTGTAAAAGTGAAACCTCTAATCAAATCTTTAATGGGAAAAATACAAAATGGGTAAAATACAAAAATCAAAGAATGCTCGGGTCTACGTGCAGGATGGGTGGAGAGTTGTAATTTTTTCAGAAGCTAAAAATGAATTTATTTTGTTAGCCGTGTCTGAAGAAGCGTCGTCACGATTTAGGAGAACGTGACTTTTGGTCGTCTTTCGCGATTGATTTTTGAGCTTCAAGTGGAATTGTGCAGATGGGTCCCGTAGTTGAGAAAAAAGCAATATTTTTTCATATATTTTAAAGTGTTTGCAATTAATAATGTTCAATTATCCTAAAATAACTTAAAAAAAATAGGCTTAATAAAATCACTCGACCAGAACTCTGAACGGAATTGGTCTTGGGTAGTTAAACTGCAAGGCAATACCGTTAGATGGAGCTACGTTAGGAATATAACTTGAAAACTGAATATGCTAACTAACTTCGGTTTATTTTTTATTTTTCTGTGCTATTTCTCTATTATTCTATTATAGAGAAATAGCACAGAATTATTTCTTCTATTTATTCTTCTGTGAATTTATATACTTTTACTATAAACTATTACTAAACCACCCTAACAAATTTTGTTTTCTAAAATATTAAAAAAGTTAAAAAAAAGCAATAAGACGGTACTCAATGAACCACTACTGGTTCATTTTATACTTCCTCGTTAATAAATCTTGCTAACTGATATTTAGTAACTTTTTACACTAGTAAAATAAGACGAAATTTAACTAACGTGATTTGTTTACTTTATAGGAAAAACACTAATTACAAATTCACAATTTACGCCACTTGTCCGCCGCTGACCATAGATGGATATAAGTACTAAAGTATAGATGACCGTCTCCCGGTTGTTGCACTTTAGCGCCATACATTATCCACTCTAGGAACCTTTTTGACCAAAGTAACCCTAAATTGCAGCCCGGCCGTACCGCTCCACTTTCAAATTTACAGAAATGCGTAGTACAAGTTATTACTATTGCGGTATTGTAACGAATCAAATTTAAACTGCACAATAGTAATAAGTTGAAATATACTGCACAAAGCATGATGCTATGGGAGTTGGGAGTAACAAAAAAATATGCATCTCAGACATTTATTTATTTTTTCGTAACTCATTTTTTATATTTATATTTGTGTTTGATATAATCATTATAGGCCATAAATTTGTTCGGGTCGTCTTCGTCAAACTCAATGCTTTTGACACACAACAAATTGTTCACCTCCTTGCACCAGTCATTCAAAATCAATGCAATTCCTTTTCTTAACTCACTATCTCACTAGAAATTCAGTATCTTATGTAAAAATATCACTTCACAAAAGTATAATCTTTGATTCGAGATCGTAAAGACGCGAGTTGTGAATACTCTACTCAACGTACTTTGCAGAAAACACTAACAAAGGAATTCAGAGACAAAAACCACACAGCAAAATAAGCAAGTACAACGAGCGCAATAACTTGATTGGTTGAATACTATAGGTACTATAGATACGCTGCCTGGTACGATACCTGGTTCTATACATATATCGAAAAAATACAAAAAATTCCAGTAATGCCCGGCGCGTAGTGATAGTAGTAATAGAATTTTGGTAATTGTAGGTAAGACAAACTAGCTTGGCGCTGACTGAGGTGGGAGGCGCGTCCGTAAAAGATGTTAGTTTACCGAGATTTGCACAATATGACGACGTCGCATTTCTGAGTTATCAGCATGGTTCACTGTGTCCTATCAGTTCATTATCAACCAGCCCACCCTATAGGTATTGTTTGGTTGCATAGAAGTAGATGAAAACGTTTTCATTTCTTGCTATTTACATCTTAAATTACAGATAAAACTAAAATTTTGTTCACTTAGAACAATCTTATTATTTTAAATATTAATAAAAAATATATTGCTTTCGTAAATCAAACTCACATACCATTCTTTACCTGCTCTTAAAATATTTTTTATTTGCTAGTGATACTGAAATTCGTAGAAATGTTACAAGTTTTTGATTTTTTATCAGAATCCAATTAAATATACGGGCACACAACTCAAATTCGTATGAAGAATTAAAACGCCTATAGACGCAATTACATACGTTTACGCACCTGCTTTATGACGATTTATCTTTGTGGCATCTCTATTCATAGATAAATGTTAAATCACTCAGAGATCCATTGAAGAACTCAAGGTGTCGTTGTCGAGATTAGACGAGGCTGATAATATGAATATGATTTATAAAATTATGTTATCCCAGGGCTAAATAATTTAAATGAGTAAATAATCATAAATAAAAAATAAATAAAAATGAAAATATCCTAAAATGGAAGAAGAAGGACAACCCCAAAATTGTCCTGACCGATTTGATGGTCGGTATTGCTTGACCGTATGGAAAGCATTTTATTCGATAGCAAGCCAAATGCATTGATATGAAAGCAACGTGTCAAGAACACATATTTATTTTGTGAATTTCAATATAAGTCTTTTTTCTATTTTATTTTTCGTTTTGTTTTTCCACTCTTCCCAACTCTCCATTGAGTTTTTGATCGGCGCCTGTGTTGATTCTTCAGATGAGTTCGATATGGAACTCGATTTTTCATCGGATTCAGGTTCTGAATCTTCAGAGGTTGAATCTTCGGAGCTTTCTTGAAAACTAGAACTCTTTTCAGATTTTTCTGAACCACTTCTTAAAACATCAGCGGTAAGAAAATGAGGCTTCTTAAGATATATTTTTTTTAAATGTAAGCTTTTATGTTGAGAGCGAAATTTGCAGCATACCTGATGATATAAATCATCACGAAAAATAATATTAAAACAACGGCTGTTTTTTGACTTAATAACTGCTTCGCGAGGGCAATCTTTTCTGAATGTGCATTTTCCTCCGAGTTCTTTGTGGCAGGATCCATAATCTTAAAAACAAATATTTTTTTGTTAAATGAGCCTCGATGATGATAAATTAAAGCTGTGTGCTCTGCCGGCTGTTACAGCTTTTCTTAGTAAAAATAAAAGGAACTGGCTCTTCATAAAATATTGACGGATCACATTACCGCTGGTGCGGTAATATTTGGTGGTAGATTTTATATAGTGTGGTCACTAGCCAGGTGGACCCTGAAAGAGCCCTACAACCATCTGAGGTCAGCTGGGATAAGTCGCCGTTTTCAGTACGCCTATCATGGAGTAGTAGAGCTATTCTAAGCTGCTCAATGAGGGAATACCAGGTGCTATTTTGTCGAAATAGTAACTCAGTAGCATAGACGTTACAATAATCCTTTCGAACGACTCGGAGAAACACTCATAAAAATCTGCTTTCAAATAAAAAAATACAGATTTGGTATTTTGGCAGCAGTACTTATATATCCATGGATTCTTTCAAATGTGTTTTTAAGTTATGATATACCAAGCTAGGATCCCGACGAAGAAATTATTCTTAGGCATTTTATGAATCAAAATGGTACTTACTTAGTTTTGGTAGCGAAGGAAAATTTTGATATAAGTCGTAAACCTCCGATTCGTTATTAATTGAAGTTTTGTCTTCTGCATCAAACATAGATTCTTGGTTGGGTTTCTTGTAAAATTTTGGTCGCCGCGTAATCTTATAAAAGTTAATTTGTGAGGAGTTTTTAAAAAGTTCCATAAGCTTTGGGATCCAATCGGTTTTATTCTCAATACCAGAGTATTCTACAGTGTTTTCATTATCATCGTTTGGATTTTGATCTGAATGTGAGAACGTAAATAAACTAAGATGAAAAAATACCTTTAAGATTATTTTAACCATATTATTTGAACGAGATCGTAACATTTTTAGCAAAACCGTACGTAGAATTCATAGAATTCATAAAACATTTTATTGAAATGTATATTTCATTTTTACCGCTATGATAAGCTACCGTTTAAATGCATGCTAATAATATTAAAATTTCGTGAATATTCCTTGACAAAAACTTAATCTATATCAAAATCTCTATAAATGAAAGAAAATTGAATTCCTATATGAATAGGATAATAAATAAGATAGGAGGATAAAAGTCGGCGGAAAAAAATATTAAAAAAGTATTTACAAGCTTGAATAATTATTTTGAAGTATTAAAATAAAATTCAGTTGCATACAAAAACTGACTGTTTTATTACCTCGTTCATATGTATCAAACTGACCCAAATGTGTTTTCTAAATTATGGTTACGTAAAATACTTTATTTTTGGAGACATTTTTCCCAAAAAAAGATTTTTATTTTATGAAACATCCTGTAGCTTCTGTTTCGAATCCTCATAATTAAAAGGTTAATACCGGTCTGCACGAAAGATAATTAAATCCAGGGACTGCATATCGGTATAAAATTTTTAAATAGTACTAGTAAAATTTTAGTACCCTTATTAGTGTACTGCTTTATCAAAAACAATAACTGCACAAGTTATTAAAATCTAAATTAATTTTATCAGTACCCAAATAATGTATACCGGATTAATTTCTTTAGATGTTTTAAGTACAGAAATATTTTATCTTATTTAATTTCCGTACCGAAATGTATAGGTCAGCTTATGTACCTACGCTTCATAGGCTTCAACTAAACTATCGAACATTCTACAGTTATTTAAAAATAAAATTTTAATATCAATATTAATATTAATACCGGAAAATTTCAGTTAACTGAAAAGAAAAATCAGTTATGCTACAATAATAAAAAAGGTAGGTACATGAATTATTTAAGTATGAATTCCTGTACTGTTATTTTTAAATACACCTAATTTAACGGTATGACGTCATACAGAAAAAAATTGTACAGAAATTCATACCGGTATACAGTCCTTGCTTAAATCTGTATTCTGACGTGCAACGAGAATTTAATGTCATTTGTCCTGCCTGACGGCTGATTTGACACGATCGAAAAGTAATGGGAATATTATAAATAAAGTACTGTGGGAATTTTTGTGGCTCAGGTTTTGTCAATATACCAACTAATGAAGTGGATAGGAATTTTTGTATTTGAAATGATGTTCCATGTTTTATTTAAAAAACATAGACTTGGGAAATATTAATAAAATAAACATGATTTTTTTTAACAAGAGTATTGGCATAACTTTTCGAACGGCCTCAACTAAAGTTATGACACCGACTTCCCATGTCCTCATGCTCCCGTGCCCTCGAATACACACATTAAAAAAGTTTGAGATCACTTTGATAATACCACCTCGTTTTTGTTACGTTATAATAAAACGTTTTTTCTTTTCTTTCTAAGATTCTTCATTTCAAAATCAAATCTTTTAATGACAAAATAATTTAAAATATCAATTGTTTTTCTGTGTAAAAATAGATTAGATACTTGTTTTGCTCATTCAGGAATCCAACTAACTTGATTCAAGCGTTTTTCTGAATTTTCGACGAAGGAGTTCATTCAAAAAGATGCCGAGGGCATAATCAGATGTTTTACGAGCAAGAATTGTTATATTGAGGGAAGAGAGACATTCGACGTAAGAAATAGCAAGTAGAGGGGCTGTATCCTAATCCAGCGTCGTGAACACGTTACGGAGATAAAAAAATAATATATTTAAGTGCTTATAAACGTAATTAATTTTAGTGATCAATTAGGACTCGAAACTTCTTACCAATGATATTAAGAACAACACGGACATAAAGACATGTCTGTTATACGATATAATCGGCGTTACTAAAAGTAATGATTATTCAAAAAGGTGAATACGACTTTTTTCATAAAAGTAATTCTTTTGTACGTTTTTTACAATCCCTAGCAGGAGTCCTAACCAGCTGAACTGATTTTGATAAGTTATCCATGTATTTACCAAGTCACTATCAAATATAAACTTTTCTTTAGACTCTATCCCCATCAAAATGTATCATCGTCGTCGTATGTATTTTATAACAGTGTTATGCGCCACGTTGGGAGCCGCTTGTGACGGTTAGCTCTTACTCGGGACGTGGAATGGCTTAGACTCAGAGCTGTGAGAACGAACAAAATTTATAAATAATGAGTGCCAGTTCCTCTCAACACACAAACTAGAACACAGATATTCCATGAAATCAAACAAGAAAGTTTTGTATCTTAGTCAACTCTAAAACTACAGATAAGCATTTGTATTGGTTTTCAGTAAAATACGGAAAAGAAAATTTAGCGAAGCATTGAACAGTCAACCCAACAATAACAAAGTATCGAAACATTTGGTGGACGAATAATCGGATATGCCATATGAAGTAGCTTTTGAAGTAGATGAGGTATGTGTTTTAAGCACATCACATAGAGTTCAAATGAATTTGATATAACATGGAATGCAACGTAATGTACTACAAAGTAAATTAAATGGGTAAATGTTGCGCCAACATAAGTTTTTAAGTTTAACCGGGCTTTTTAGTAGATATCCTAACATAAAGTACAACAATTTTAAATACATATTGCTTATATTGTTGCAGATCATGACGATTAAAGATGAAAATCACAGAATACAAGATTTTAAATACTTCACTGATGAACTTAAACGGATTTCTACCCATGAATCGCTATTCCAGTGTTCTTTCATCACCTTGAATCTAGTTTCGGAAATAAAACATGGCTTAGTTTCGAAGTTTTTATATACATCCGCATTATGCTAAAAAGACTTTTGGATTATCAACTCCCCTGAAATCTTAAATGTTAAAGCTGTTGAAGGTGCAATGGCTGCTGGATGTGGTAATGTTCTCTTAGGGCAAATAACAGCCTCCTTGGATTTACCACATATATCGCACTGTTCTTATGGTATTTATCATAATGAAATTTGTAAGTCCTGGAAGACAACTGCTTAGAACGAAAGGCAAAAGGCTGGGTATTTGGAAAGATAGGCTGCTATCAAGGAAGGCAGGGTTAATAAAGACGGTATTTCTTTAATAGACGTCATTGCCGATGGATGTCGGTCAAAACGTTCATATAAAACGAATTATGCTGCTTTGTACCTATTAGGTATTGTAACTATTTGAACCTATTACAGCTACTTAAAAATGACACTTAATACAGTTTAAAGGAATGAAAGCAAGTCATATCCGAAAAAATATTGAGTGCAAGGAAATATATTGTAGATGCTATAAAATACCACAATACTAACAGGGAATTAGACAGCATACAAAGCTTACATGCTGACATTACTCAATGCTTTTATCATGCTTTTGGTAACCATAGCAATTGCAGCAAAAATATTTGCGTCCGAAATGATATTGTTATATCCTCTGCATTATTTTTAAACAGTAAAATTAGATAGCTTATGTCCAATGTTGCTTCACATGCAAGAAGCCTCATAGAAAATGTTGATAGTAACTTTGTAGAGCGTTTTAATGGGGTGATTGCCAAATTTATAAGCGGAAAAAGGATTAATTATTCTCGTAACTGTCAATTATGTAAGCTATTTTGAGGCCCTTGTCTATAAGAGTTTTATCTGGTCGGTTATTGTGTATCGTTTTATCGGTCAAAGTACATTTTGTAGTTATGACTCTCTAATACATGTTTGGGGTTGTATTGGTAGTAAGGCTCTGGTTTTCCGGATATCAACGAGTGTTTAAAGGCTAGTTTTTTGTGAAAATAGTGTGCTATCTGGTTGTGTCTATATGTGTTGTCTGTTCGTGTGAGTGTTGGGCAAGCACTCGTTATTATTGTTATTATTAATCTGCATATTTACAACTACACGCCTTTCGGCGGAAAAGACCCGACTATCGGACCAGTCGATCGGGTATTAGGACAAGAGAGAAAGAAACCGGTGAACGGTTGTGGCAGTATCTAGCAAAACCGCTTTTTCCAAGCGTGCTGGAAGCGAACTACCGCCGAAACCCAGCCTTTCGAGGTGTCTGACCAGTGTGGCTATATAATTATTATTATAATGACAAAAAAAATACCGATCACAATAACTATTGGATGTAAATAATGTAGTGAAATAGCTTTTTATTTAACAAAAAAGTATTATTTCTTTGATTACAAAAAAATAAAATCTCATTTTTTTTCTCAAAAATAGAACATGTTACTTATAATTAAAGTAGCACTACACACCAAGATATTAAAAAGAATTATAAAAATAGTTTAAATACCATTGAAATACAAAACTTTTTTAATTATGTCACTACTCCGTAGTTTTCTTGTTCCTTTTCATTGGCAGCTGTTGACCCGCGATGGCGCCATTGGCGCGAAATACAAATTTTAAATGTTTAATGTAAATAAATAATTGTAAATAATACAACTTGAAAAATGAAAATTCTGACCTTGATCAGAGGTCTCGCTCCTGAAGCTTAAAATTGCTGGTAAACTATACATTGTTATACCTTTTTAGGATCTACACATACTAGACTAGTTTTTAAAATTACGGGCAGTTATAGCTCCATACTTTTTTTTTGTCACAGTAGATGATCAAATTTGACACTATGAAAAAAGTTGAAAAAAATCTTCCCGAAAACGACAATTTTGACAATGTTATACGTTAAGAATACCTAAACATGTATTAAAATTAGGTAAAACAATTCTTCAGGAATATAACTCAGTAAAAATTACACAAAAATAACCAAATTTGATGAAATGGCAGCTAAATGAATGAAAGAATTCGGGAAATTTATGAAAAAATATGAAAGTCTCTGCCATTTTTATATGGCTGAGTATTCCACCAAAAAGATACGATTTTCTTACAAACTTACATCCGGACCAACTCCAGATAACGGGTTATCCATTTATTTCCAATGTAAGGAACCTAGCCTTATCTTATATAAAAAAACTGACTTTATTGTACCTTACTAATCTACGTAAGTTTAGAAAAAATACAACACAACTAAAAATTCACTTACAACTGCAGAAAGGAAGAAAATTATGCATCTACCTAAAATACCAATATCAGGTACTTTTATGGACTAACCTAGTTTACCTTATAACTTAAGTTACAAAAAATAAAAATATTCTAAAAGGATAAAACCCACTTAAAAATTAAACGAAGAAGCAAAAAATAAAAACGATTACTGTCTTAAATAAACTCACTTTGATATACCAACTGAGTATTTATTGATGTAAAGTTAACAAATCCAACAATTACATCTGTTAATAATTCATAGGAAGAGCGAGGCATTCCCAACACAAGTATCTTAAGATTACTTTCTAGGAAGCCCTCAAATGAAGTACTCAACCGATTTCCATTAAATTTATATGGGACCAACTATGAAGTATCTTCTAACATATGAAACAAAAATGTTCAAAACCGATTCACAACTGTCCGAAATATCCTGTAACAAAGACACAAAAAAAACATACAGATGAATTGAGAACCTTCTTCTTTTTTAGAAGTCAGTTGAAAATAACAATTTTCATAAAACAACCTTTCTGAAATATCATTGTATCATTTGTTTCTGTTATTAGAATCTACTTGTATTGGTATTATTGTATCTCCATTGCTCCCAGCTCGTAATATTCAATTCATTGCCTCTGTCTTTATTTTTGTCTTTGTCCTTGTCTTTGTCTTTATCCTCGTCTTTGTCCTCTGAACCATCATCAGAATCTGAATAGTCATCAGAACCCGAATCGTCTTCGGATCCAGAGTTATCATTAGAATCTGATTCGTCGCAATTAGAATCTGATCCATCAGAGTCATCACATTCTGATTTGTCGTCAGAACCTGATTTGTCATCAGAACCTGATTTATCTTCAGAACCTGATTTATCTTCAGAACCTGATTTATCTTCAGAACCTGATTTATCTTCAGAACCTGATTTGTCATCAGAACCTGATTTGTCATCAGAACCTGATTTGTCATCTGAAGCTGATTTGTCATCAGAACCTGATTTGTCTTCATCATCATCATCACAGTCTGAATCGTCTTTAGAACCTGATTCGTCATCACATTCTGAATCGTCGTCATCAGAACCTGAGTCGTCGGAATCTGAAACAGAGTTGCATATTGAATCTGTCAATACATATATGGATTCTGGTAATACAGTAATTACATGTTAATCGTGTTACGAGAACAAGTATGGGCAGTAAGTGCGTGTCATAATTTTTCCATGTAAGGATAGCGGGAAATATTTCTAGATAACTGTGTTGTAAAAAAGGACTATACCAAGCGACCTCTGACCTGTGTTCAAGGATGTCTTAACTTCATTTAAAGTGTGCCTTCAAAAATGAGTACTGCTCTAAGGTAAATAAGGAAATTCAAATATACTAAAAACTGTTTCTATAAATAATACTTATTGTGTAAAAAATTTGGCCAGTGACTAAAAAATAGCCCTGTATTTAAAAAAAAAATAAACAAATAAAAAAGTTTTTTACCGGATCGCGTTTAATTATGTATTCACTCGTAACTATGACTTTTAAACTCTTACAGTATAATTCTAATATAATATAATATTATGCGATCCGTTTGACTTCGTTTTTTATTAAACTTTATTTTATTTGCTATACCTTCAGGATACGCCTGGTTAGTGACCACCCTCCATATAAAGTCTGCCGTCAAAGATCACCCCTCCGGCGTTAATAGGTTCCGGCATTTTTTTCTTCCTTAACTCGACTGCTATCATTGATTATTCAACTTCATCTGCACTTGCGTGTTTGTTACTGATATAAAAAAATACCTTTTTTCTTCTTTTTTCTTAGCAATATGAAATCATCAAACGTTTTAGATTTATTTGCTGGTGTATGGTTTATTTTATCCGGGTACCATACTTTTGAAAGAGCTTGTTCATTTTTGTCTATGGTTCTTGGAATCCAATCGTAAAAATATTTTTTTAATAACATTTGTAGCTGTCCACGTTGATCCTCGTCATTAGAACTTTCCCCGTTTTGGTCAAAAATTTTATTTGCACTTTTATACGAAGATGAAAACACACAGATAATTGGAAACAATAAAATTAAAAACTTTGTCATCTTTTTACTCTTGAAGTTAGTGTAGTTTCTATAATAGAAAAGTTTTTGATCCAATACCTTAAAATATTTAATACAAGTTTTGTTCAAATAATTTCATTTTTATTGAGCTACGATACGCTATCACATTGCATTGCACAATGTCAGGCAGTATAACTATACAACTATGTCACATTTGGCTTCAATCGTACGTTTTTGCCACATTTTCGTAACTTGCGCAAAGCGCACAATTGGTGTGGGAAACCATTCTTCGTAACTTTCGCCATTCAAAATAAAAACAAGTTTTTGTAATAAAGGTGAATAACACTTGTATTTTCTTGTGGCTCCTTCCAATATCAACAAAAATGATAATTTTGCCTACGAACAGTAGAATTAGCTACAAGGCATAGCTTAAATGTGTAAACCTGCCATTAAAGAACGTCAGAAATTACTAATTCGGCTTTAACACATTAAACGCCACGTGAAAAATCAAGTATTCCCATATAGCCCACGGGACTCACGGGTAAACCTTCTCTTGCTGAACCGTTCCAGCCACGGGGTTCACCCGTGAGCCATGTGGTAGGTTCAACGAAAACCGTTCTCATAAGCCAAGTATTGCAGCTTTCGAACAAATCGTATATTAAAGTCTCTAAGCTCAGTAGCCTAACTGAACGGCGTGGTTTTTAAATCCTGTAAAAAACTGTAGGTTTTTTCAAGACTTGTAATGCCCATTCCAGGGTCAGGGATACATTGAATTTTATAGATACATTCAATAAAACCAGAAAATTAATGAGAAATATGTATTATTTAAAATACAGGAACGAAAAAGGTATATAGGTTAAAGGTAAATAAAAAAAAGGTTGTCATGAATGTATATCAAAACATTTTATAATTGTGTAAGATGATATGATTTTTGTACTTCGTGTCATTATCTGTTATGTCCAATTGTGCCAAATTGTGTCTTAATGTTATGTTTAACTACATTTATTTTCTCTTAGTTATTAGCTTTTATTTACTGAACATTTAAGTAATGATGTATGTGTACTTTAAATTGAAATTTTTATAAATAAATTTTTATCATGGAACACCACTTTTTGTAACTTTTGAATGTTGTATATGCCTATAAAAAGAGTACATATCAGAATTTTTATTTTTAAACTGTTTCTTTTAATATGTAATAATATGTTCTCTGTTGGCATAGCTTGTTGAAGAAAGAAATAAATAGGTAAAGTTTTTTTTTAATTAAAAATAGAGCTTACATACGAACATCGTAAAAAAATATTAAAATACACTTTATGAAATCTAACTATCACATTTCCATGCCATTTATTTATTACAATAATAACTAGTATGAATAAATAAAGTACTACAAAACAAACAATAAAAGTCAAAAAATAATTTTATTAAAACACGGTAAGCAAATGTAAGGGTTATTTGGAAAAAAATCTCCAAATGTGGATACTCTTTTGGTTTTTATCTAAGCCTGTTTGCTACCCACGATTGGCACGTTTTATGTGTAACATTGACGACACCTTCTTCTTACTTTTCTAGCCAAACCATCTTTCTTTTTCAATTTGTGTTTTACTCTTTGCAGTCTTTCTGTAGGCGCAAAACTGGGTAAGACTCTGCAAAGATTCATCATAACAAACCTCTGCAAATCAACCATTTGTTTTTTTAGTAATTTATTTATCCAATACCTTCGCAGTATTTACTAACAGATCTATAGCTAGCTTCTTAAAACACTTTACCAATTTTCTTAATGGGACGAATATGCTGCCATCTGATCAAATAAATCGACTGCGCCTTTGGCTGTGTTATAAACCCTTGTAATCGAACGATAGAAAATCCTCATTTATATGATATAAAAAGTTTTTGATAGCGAAAAGTTAGCGTCATATTGACAAAAACACTATATAATTCCTTTGAAGGATTAACAATGTAGGATTAAACATCTCCTGTTCCTCTTGTCGGAAAACAAACAAAACGAAAAGAAGCGTTACTCACAAAACACGATAGAATTAATCACTGGACAGTTACTTAGTACCGAGTCTGAGGGCTTGGGTATAACCCTGGCTTAGTCACAACCAAATCTTTATTCGCGAGTCCGTTCCGTCAGTTACAATGCCAACTCAATTAATACCGAGCTACTATCGACCGTCAGTCCGAGATACGTCCGCGCACCTAGCCGTCCTAACCGTATCTGTGTCACTTGCCATCATCCTACTTCAAGATTTTACTTATGGCGCTGCAATCGAATGTCAGTCATTCATTGCATTTAGCGCCCTCTTTAACAGTGCTACCAACATACTTCCGTTACCATGAAGTCATACAAACATCTTAATATCGCAAACTCATCGTTATCGCCAACACGGCCATCCTGCGATGACACACGTCCTCGTGTGTTAATCTGAAACAATCATACCAAAGTGGCGGCTTGGCCACTCCTGACAATGAAGTCAAGTTAATTCTCAAAAGTATACAAAAATGCTCTAATCGAATGTCCTGAGAAACATCAGCAAATGTCACCCGCACTTAAAGGGACTATGCCTCACTTAAGAGCCCGGGTTTTTCCCACACCGTTCTTGACAGGATCACTTGCATTAAAGAGCTTTTCGCTACACTTAAACGTACCAAGATTTTCCTTCGCTTCTTTAACATTTGCTTTTGTTTCCCATTTGACAACACAACTTTCTTTAAATCTTCAATTTAATATTTCCTTCAAAATTCGAAATTAAGATTTTATAATTTACGCAAAGCTACCACTGGTTCGGAAGATCCATCTACTGAGAAGAACCAGCAAGAAACTCAGTAGGAATCGGTTAACGTCAACGCATTGTACGAACCACAATACTTTCGATAAGAAAACCGCATATTAAACAATGAAATTTACTTTGAATGTAACATCAAACAATCTGACAGCGGTCGAACAATAAACAAAGCAAGCATAAGCTGCTAGAATAACCAAATTAATTAGCAAACAATGCAAAGCTCTTCTGCAGTGACGTCCATCCCGTCACAAAACGTAATGTAACCTCCACTAGGTTACATCACCTCACACTCATAACCTCTATCCGGTTATATCAACTCATACTTATAACCTCCATCCGGTTATGGCGTATATAAAACCAATAAGAGCATTGCATTGTACTTCATAATTCACAACAACAAAGTAATAAAATTGTTCGACAACTGCAAACAGTTCGACAGTAAAATCCAGCTCTTTTGTCAATCGCAACAAGTTCAACGCATTTTCAATTTTCAATCTTTTCAATCTCGACGTTATTACCTATCTCCGTGATTCATTAAACAGACACTATCGTAATATTACGTTTCAATTGCCAAAATAATAACAAGTTTACTGTTACTAAAACATAAGAAAACGTGTCTCCTAAGAATCGCAGCAAAATAATCTAAGATTGGCAAGATACAAAGCGATTTCTACCGAGTCACGGATACGATAATCAGAAAGAAAATCTACAACTTCAACGTAAAATCTACTTTCATCATCATTAAGTACTTAAAGCGCAATATCAAAACTTTTGAATATTATCTTTCGCCTTAAATTGAACTTCATCTATATCAACTAAAGTTACGAAAAACCATTTGATACGTCTCGACAAACCGTACGTTATTTCAAAACAATTTTACCTTGTCACATCTGTGCAAGCTATACAAAACTAACAAAAATGATGAACTATCTTAGGCACGTGAATTTACTCTAATCACTGACTCTCTCACTCTAAAACTGTTTCCATAATTAATCACTTCTTTAGACTTAGACAGGGATTAATTATAGTTCTCTCCATAATCACACAACCACAGATCTTTCCGTCAGATAGCTCCTTTAGACTTAGGCAGCATCCGATAAGTTTCAGTTATACACCTTTATTCTTAGGAAATATACTGCCTTATTTCAACAGATCTATGATTGTATGTCGGAGGTTACCACAACTCACTCTAATCACAAACGAAAGTTAAGCTTGGGCAGATCCGAGAAGACTATTCGCGAAAATAATTCGACACACTAATTAATATTAGGGTTTCGGCTTATCCCACTTCTGATGTCGGAAAACAAACAAAACGAAAAGAAGCGTTACTCACAAAACACGATAGAATTAATCACTGGACAGTTACTTAGTACCGAGTCTGAGGGCTTGGGTATAACCCTGGCTTAGTCACAACCAAATCTTTATTCGCGAGTCCGTTCCGTCAGTTACAATGCCAACTCAATTAATACCGAGCTACTATCGACCGTCAGTCCGAGATACGTCCGCGCACCTAGCCGTCCTAACCGTATCTGTGTCACTTGCCATCATCCTACTTCAAGATTTTACTTATGGCGCTGCAATCGAATGTCAGTCATTCATTGCATTTAGCGCCCTCTTTAACAGTGCTACCAACATACTTCCGTTACCATGAAGTCATACAAACATCTTAATATCGCAAACTCATCGTTATCGCCAACACTCTGCTATCTGCAAGGCGTCACTCTTGCCTGGATACCGGGCCATTCGGGAATAGATGGTAACCCTACAGTTGACGGCTTTGCTAAGGATTCGGTTGTAACTGGCTCTCTAGATCACTTTTAGATGCTTTTCCCAAGATCTCAGCCTCGGGAACAAGGCACGATTGCTCGAAGAATGTAGCAAAGAATTACACATTAAGTGACTATTATAATGATAAAGACGTTAATTAAATTAACCAATAATAACTTTGTTGAATCTAATATTAAGTTACTTTCATTTAAAAATATGTTTTATGTAATTAGATTATCATAGTAGAGACATTCGTTATTTTTTATGATTAATGTATAACTAAGAAATGTTGACTTTTGTATACCTATTATTATTATTTTCTCTCATTTAAAACTATAAATGTACATGCCGCAATGGTAGAATATGGCTAGGACAACTTATGTATTTAACTGTAACATCTGATGTATTGACCTATATTCGTACAAATAAATGAATTGAATTGAATTGATGAATGAAAAAGGTCACGCAATGTTATAGGCAAATGTTACGGGGATATCCAGCCCACAATCCTATCTAAGCATTTTTTATATAAGATAGCAATTCGTGGCTCCCCATTGTGTGATTGTGGACTGGGGCCTGGATCAGCTGACCACATATTCCCTAACTGCCCCCTCCTCCCTGTCTCCCTATATGATATTCTCCGCCTCCCAGTTCCCCAGACCAACTTGTATGAGGGTCCTCCTCTCCTCTAATGACTCCCTGTTCCTTAAAATCCTGTGTAAATATATCCTACAATGTAATATATCTCTGTAAATAGGTAGTTCTTAAGTAAATAATATATATAAAACTGTTCCGTTACTGACTGAGTTACTGAGTGACTGATAGACAACGTACAGCCGTAACTACTGGGCGTAGAGAGCTGAAATTTGGAACATACATTCTTTAGGAGATGTAGGGGTGCACTAAGGAAGGAATTCCCGAAATTCCCACGGGAACGGGAATTATTGGACTTAGTTTGTATGAAAAATCTTATTCCTTGAGTGCACGTATATGATACTTGGCATAAAAGTTCTTCAAAAAGAGACTGGTTGTTTTATGAAAGAAATTCCCGAAATTCCCACAGGAACGGGAAATATATGATGTTTTAGTTTTTATGATAAAATCTTATTCTTTGAGTGCACGGATGTGATACTTGGTATAAAGGTTCCGCAATAAGTGTCTGTTTGTATAATGGAAGAAATTCCCGGAATTTCCACGGGAACGGAAAATAGGACTTCTTTGTTTATGCGTGTACGAAGTCACGGGCAAACGCTCGTGTTTTATATCTGTGTGTTACTAATATTATTATATTTGTTATTGGTGGTGGTCCCTACTAACTGTGATGTCTTATTGTTATAGGTAACTCAATGTCCGGTCTTCGTCGCGCCTCACATGTTCTGTCATACATACTTGACCTTTATTTTTAATACCGTGTGTGTCTCATCACATGATACTGGCAGTAATAGCACGCCGCTAAGATCGATGGCTGGTTGCCATTATAACCTAAAATTGAATTGAATTGAACAATGTAGGATTATGATTTTGTTTTTTTTTTTTCTTGAACTATGGCGGTTAAATGGTAATTATTTTCCTAAATAATAATGTTAATTTGACCTTTGAGGTTGTAGAAGTTTTCTAAAAAAGTGTACGCAAAATGCATCAGCACTTTTTTGGAGAAAAAAACTAAAGCTGTAAACGTTGCTCCAAGAAATTTAATAAAACGTCCTCTCGCTTCTATTTGAAGTCACACTGAAAGAATTTTATTGTAGTAAGTTATTAATTAACTAAACACCTATACAAAGGTGAAAAGAACATTAAAATCAGACCCTTGGTTTTTTTACTATCGATATTTGAAGGAGTAAAACTGGATTTCAGAAAAAACCCCAAATATTTTAAAAACGGGATTACATGATTTATGCTCAAATAATTTAAAAATGACCTCTATTTCACCTAAAAATATTCCGGTCTTATTCACCCTGTATAATATTATTATTGTTAAGGAGTCAGATCTTGAGAAGCACTGAAAAGAGTGTAACGATTTTTCATATTTTACCTATTTAGATATGATTGATAATTGAAAATTTTAAAATGAAAGACCAAATATTGCTTGATGTGCTGTCTTCTGTACCTTTACAAATAAAGTTTTGTTTTTTTTAAATCCAGATAAACTTTACGTAAATTCTTCATAGAAAAATGTATGAAAAATCATGCGCATCCCGAGCACGCGCATTTAGTACTCTCATCGCCAGTACGTTTTTATATTTCAAGGCAACACAACACGCGTGTTTGATACACTAGCAAAGTTACGTGTTGTGAATTTGAATACTTTGTGATGAACTGTAAGTAATTTATTATTAATTATTATTTTCATAATTATTAATCACAGTATGTACCGATATAATGAAATCTGATGAACAAAGATTGCAAACTAAGTTACCATCAAACGGCGTACGGCCTAGCCCCTTAATCGTATGTAGTGCGCCCATACGTTACATATTTTTCTATTTATTTTAAAATGTAATAATTACAACCGATTTTAAATATTTGATATATTTTTTTTGAAATTTACACGTACTATCTAATAAAAAAAATTTGGCTATACTTCAATAACCACCTTGTATAAAAAAAACACTCCGTAATAGCCCGTTCATACATGGTCCGTTTTACTGGATACGTTTTACCGGATACGTAAAAAGTGGCGCATGGAGTTGTATTAGCGACTTCACATATGGCACAGTATTCAGTATACGTATTTACGATACAAAAAAGGTATCCAATAAAACGTATCATAGAGCAATATATATTTATCGCTTATTGGCTCCCACAGGGTCGGCCTGGCTAGGAACCACTTATCACTAAAAGGATTGGCGCCAAATATTACCTCTCCAACGGTTGTTTGTTCCAACAATATTTCATGAACAACTAATTATTTTCTAAACCGACTGCTATTATTTTCGATCTCATCTTCACATACCTAGGTGCCATTGAAGCCCAACGCAGGTTTAGTCACGTGTTAAAAATGAACACGGTTGTCTCTTGTAATATTTATAATGAACAAACAATGATGTTACAACTTATCTTAGAACTTGACTCATTATTTAGTATTAGTGATGGGATACATCGCCCAGATGAGGCCGAGATCTCCTATGAAAAAGAGGGACAGTTAACAGATAATTTTTCAGTTATTTGGGAATAATTGATAATTTAAATGCAAAAACTTAAAAATATCATTAAGGGGATAATTTTTCATAAATTATACTAAACTAGTATAATATTAAGAATATTTAATATCTTATTCATTGCTTAAAGATATCTCAGATTCTGGCATTTCAGCCAAATTGTAATTTCTATCACTTTTTTTTAAGATAACGATTTTTTTTATTACGTCATTGTTGTCAGAACCCATTAAATCTGAAGGGATTATAAAAACATCCTGTTTTTTTGCATTGTTGTTTATATTCATGTACTTCCCTTTCTTTATAGGTATTGTATTATATCCGCTTCTATGTTTTTTTCTGTACTTTTTCATTTTGTTCTTATGTTCACGTTGGTTCTTCCTATGAATTTTTTTTTGAATTTTCTTGTTAATTTTTTTATGCAATTTTTTCTTGATTTTCTGAGTTTCATCATTTTTTTCGAAATTCTCTAAGCTTAGAATTGAAACATCCTTCACGGGCTTTTTATCTAATGACTTTTTATCGAGCGGTTCTCTATTCTTTTTATTTTGATTTTTAAAATCTTCAAAGCTCAAAACTGATAGGTTTTTAAAATTTTTTATTCCTGTAAACTCTTTTTTGTTATTAAGATTTTTCCATTTTTCGAAACTTTCCATTGACACTTCTGGTTTCGGATAGTTTTTACTTTTATTTTTACTCTTATGTTTTTTACTTTTAGAAGCATTTGATGAATCTGAATCATCGCTGTCGGAGCTAGAGTCAGAACTCGCATCGGAATCGCTTGCAAATACATCGTCCGATAAAATTGGGGGAATTGGTCTTAAAGTTGGGACTAGCCCAACTTGTTGATCAAGACCACAGCATACTAAGTCAAGATTAGGATATAGGTTTAGACAATCAATATTTTTAGATGGTATAACTGCTAGACGACTGCAATCTGAGGCGAAAGCGCACTCTCCTTTCGGCTGACTGCTGCAGGAAACTCCCCAAGCTTAAAGGAGTAACAAGTATTAAATTTATTATTATGATCACATTATTTGAGGCTAGTATCTATGGCTAGACAAAAACCATGTAATGGAGGCAGTGTGGTTAACCAAGCAAAGAAACTCTGGTGTTTATCCTTTGGTTTAAATCTCTCATGGGGCTCTTATGGTATACAAAAGGTGCTGGTGCTATTTTAAGACGACACCACACACCACGTTCATATCAAATCATAAATTTAATTAATCCATAGTAGACCAAATATTGTTCATCAAATATCTACGAATTTTCCTTTATTCAAATTTCAAAAGACAAAAAAAGACAATTGCATGCGAGCATCTGAACTTTAGACAGATTGCCTTCAACGCCAGAGGTCCTGGGTTTGAATCCCGGATATATGTGTGAAGACCACGGCTATTACCTTTCAAGTCTTAAATGCTTTTTTTTGTATGAATGTCAGGAATATTTTTGAATTTGTTATTAACAATGAATAACCAACGACGGAAGTCGTCGTGGCGCCGTGGTTACCGTGCATATCAAACGATATCGCAGGTTCAGTGCGCTCGGTGCGGCCGGTATTAGGATGGGTGACCGCCGACCATTCATTTCTCACGACGACTTCCGTGTTTCGGAGGGCACGTTAAGCAGTCGGTCCCGGGTGCTGTATACTTGTATACAGTAGTCGTTAGGATTTGTCAGAAGCCACTTTGGCGCCCTGAAAATTCTGCCATCCACCACCCAGCACTGGGCCAGTCTATACCTCCTCGTCACCCAGTGAAGAGACGCATGCCCTGCAGTGAGCTCATTACAAAGAGTTGTGATGATGATGATGATGATGATTAGCAATTAATAAATATAGGTATTAATACTCACTTGCTTTTCTCATCATTAAAATTATTTTCGCAGGTTTTGCTGTGTCATTTCTATCGCTTTTACTAGGCTTTTTATTGATTAAATCAGTAAGTCCCCTTTGATTATCTTTATAAGCTACATATTTTGCTTCTGACTTTCTGGGCAGCTGAAACTTGGAATATAATTTTGCTACCGATGCACTATCCAGTTGAAAACCATTTCCAGAGTTCAAAACTTCATTTAATTTTAAGTTATAATCGTTGGGATCAAATTTTTGTACTAATGCATTCTGCCCGTTATTGCCATAATAGGTACTATAACATATTGATATTCTAATAAAATTGAAAAAACACAAAATAAAGAACGTCATCTAAGAGGCAAATCATTGAAAAAACACTGCCTGCATAAAAAAAGCTAAAGCAATGGTTTATAGGTGTTTTTATAGTTATTTGCATTTAAATAAAATCATATAAGTTGCAACATACAAAATTACAATAGTATTGATGGAAAACCCATAAAATAGTGCCACTTAAATAATTTTAGGTATATTCTAGGTACTTAAAAATGATGGATACTTTAGCATCATCTCGTAAAAAGTTTTTGAATTGGGCGAGTCCAACTTGTTTGAATATTACAAAATGAAAATGAAAAGATAGAAAATAAAACATCTTACATAGAAAACCAAAATTATACATATTAATTTTGGCAACGTAGGACCGGCTATCCATATTGGGTCGTATTTTAATAGGCTCACTTTTTTTCTCATTCTCTTCTTTTCGCATAACCACTTAGACCATTTGGACCCGAAAGCTTATGTTTATGTGTAAAAATATAAGACACATTGCAGACAAAAAAAAAAAATTATATACATGACTGAATGTCAATCGTTGTAAAGCTTAAGTATCAATGCGTGGGGGCGGTGGCGCGGCGGCGCCTGCTAATCTTAATAAAACTAGAAAGATCCCAACGTGCAGTGTTAAAGGTCAGTCTATCGTTGCCATTTCTCTTCCCAACGACAGATCTTTATCAGATTTCGGCGGCGTTACGTTGAGCCAGATGGCGGCGGCACGGGCGGCGTGGCAGTGAGACAGGTGGCGGCGGCACGGCGGCGGCGCGAATTGCAGGCCACAGGGACTGGTGTTTGCCGCCGCAAGCGGTACGGAGTGGACACCTATTTGTTTTGTTTTAGTAGTCAC
This sequence comes from Stenoptilia bipunctidactyla, assembly GCA_944452665.1. Lineage (NCBI taxonomy): Eukaryota > Metazoa > Arthropoda > Insecta > Lepidoptera > Pterophoridae > Stenoptilia > Stenoptilia bipunctidactyla. The sequence goes on from OX101733.1 coordinate 10,600,596, forward strand.
GTAACAAGATCGATTTTTGAATGAGCAATCTGACAATGTAAGATAATAGAAACAAAATCAACTGATGCTCTTTTATGATCTTAGCTGACAGTATGTATTATTAATTGTAGACCTTTTGCAAACAAAATAAAACTGAACTTTAATGATAGAATAGAAAAAGGTGAACGATTCTTGTTTAATAGCTGGTAGATTATAAACAAAAATGTATACCCCTTATTCATAACAGATTATCAGAGGAATTTGTGTCCTCTAAAATTTTCCCAGTGGTAATATCCGCTAATGGTTTGACCCCAGCCACATTGATAAAACACCTTGAAAGGCTGGAATGGACCGGTGCGTGATGAGTGAGGTCGAATGACAAAAGTGCCAAAAGCGAGTAGTTTTAGATATACCTACCAAATAATAAGAATAATATTTCATGATTCTTAGACTCTACTTGCCTTATTTTGTAGAATTGAGGTTTAAGCATGTTTGATTTCTAAACGTCTGCCATTCAATTATTTGCTGTTGTTTTGAGAACTGGGATAGGCGTTTTTAGCGTTTGGATGCAATTCAAATAATAATCATAATTCATATTATTGCGGTAATCAAAACTTCTATGGTTGTAACTTCTTTAAATATGAAAAAGGCACTCGTTACAAAACCAGTTTTTGCCTGCCTTGGGGCGGTTTAAAATAGCCCACCCGCCTCTCCCCCCCAAGTGGAGTGTGCCTTGTCGTGGCGGGGGGGGCTCAGTAGCCCGTCGCAATCCAGCGACTGGGTGAAGCCAAATCACTCCTACGATGGTGGCGCGCTGCGTCGCGTAGGCATTAAATTGTCACTGCCACCAAAACCGTAACCCGTCGAAGTGTCGTGGATCATGTCTCGCGGCTTTGATGGAACGGGGGTCTTGGCTTAGCCGCCCGGACCGTGAGGAGACATCCTCTATAAAAAAACTCCGAAAGACCGATCGCTGGGAAACGCGGCGATCGGTTGCCTCTTTGTAGGTGGCAGAGTGGGTCAATTCTGCCAACTAGCGACCAACCCTGGGTACCTCCCGACCCCCAGGTGTATGTAGGGTTGTCCTTGGCATCGCGTCACTGCCTCGACTCAGACAATATCACACACGCGGTACTCGTGGGATTTGTATGGATCATCAATCTTCACTGGACGATGTGCCCGAGAAGGGTGGAGTAGACGTACTGCCTGAGACGGGCGGAGTGGACGTAGTGCCTGAGACGGGCGGAGCAGACGGTGTGCCCGAGAAAGGCGGAGTTGATGGTAGCCGTAAAGGCGGAGTTGTGGTTGTGCCTGAGAAGGGCGGAGTCGTGTTCCACGTAGGACGTGGTGTCACCGAAGACGGAGTTGGCTGCGAAAGCCAAGATTTTATTGTGCCCGATGTGGGTAGGTTAAGTAGACGCCGAGAAGGTGGTGTAGGGAGAAGTGTGGGTAGCACGGGAGTAAGAACCCGTGCACAAAGAAAAGCCTCCTCAATCTCGATGGAGGTCGGGGAAAGCAGCGGTTCCGAACTCGGAAGTTCCTGCGGTCCTCAGAAGAGGTGTTTGGAGTTTAGTGCCATTCCTTCTGGCACTGAACTTTCAGGCTGAGAGACGGAGACGGACAGTCAGGCCCGTATTAGGGCAAGGGATGTTGTCCCTGTCAAAAAAGGGAAGGCGGGATCCCCCAAAAAGGGGAACCTCGAGAAGCAACGGCAGAAGAAAGCAGAGGGGGAACCCCTCAAGCTGACCTTCCGCAAGGACGTAGTTAGTCCGCCCCTTCCAGTCATGGAAGAGCTGGACGTAGAGACGCTGGCTGCTGACCAGATTCGGGAGAGGGCAAGTGTGAGGGCCGCACAAATCTTGTCGCTGGCTACCACTTCCAACAACCTGAAAGGCATCTATGTGAAGGAGTTCAAGGAAAGTGCCCGAGACTTGAATGACATGGTGGAGATTCTCTCAAGGAGGACGGAGGCGGACGAGATTCGCAATGTCCGTAGGGATAATGCCCGTCTCAGAAGGTACGTCGAGGACCTAAAGTCCGAGGTCGCTGCCTTGAGACGGGATTACCAAGAGGGAAGGGAGCGTGAGTCTCCTCAGCCTGCCGCACGTTCCACCACCAACCTAGTGGAGGAACTCAAAGCTGCTTTGCTTCCGGATCTGCAGATCTCGATGGGGGCGATGATGGATGCCAAGCTCTCTGGCATCAAGTCGTTGCTCCTAATTGAGAAATTACGGCCTCCACTGGCACATGAATCCCGCGAGGAATCAGCCCCAGCCCGTCCTCAACCGGGGCCTGCGCCGGTGCAACCAAATCCTTTGCCGACCGAGGCATCAGAGCAGCCTTGGAAAACCGTGGTCGGCAAAAAAAAAGAATAAGAAGAAGAAGAAGGCTTCTTCTCCTCCTGCGGTTCCTCTGGTGGCTCAGCCCTCCCCTAGTTACACACAGGTGGTGAGGTCCGCTGCAAAGCCGGCGAGCCAGTCCCAGCGGCCGTTGGCGGCTGTGGCACCCGCGCCTCCTGCCCCACCGGCAGCTAAGCCGAAGCTTACCCCTCCAAGGTCCTATGCAGTGGTGATCACACTGCTCCCAGAGGCCATCCAAAGAGGGGTGAGCTACAAAGACGCAATTCTGACTGCGCGTCAGAGCATCCGGCTGGCTGACCTAGGGATTGAAACGGTCAAGATCCGGGAGACTGCAACGGGAGCTCGCATGCTGGAGGTCCCGGGCACCCAAAGTGGGGACAAGGCGGACCAGCTCGCGGCTAAGCTGCAAGCTGTTCTTGCCGACGTCGCAAGGGTGGACCGGCCGGAGAAGTTAGCCGAGCTGCGGATTAGGGGGCTAAACGACTCCGTCACCGCTGAGGATGTGGTGGCGGCAGTTGCGTCTAGAGGAAAATGTGCACCCGAGCAAGTCAAGGCGGGTGCACTTCTGGCATCGGCCCGAGGGATGGCCGCAATTTTTGTCCGATGCCCTATCACTGCGGCAAAAAAGATAGTGGGAGCGGGTCGCCTGCTTGTCGGTTGGAGCTCCGCCTCTGTAACGGCACTTGAGGCGTGCCCCATGCGCTGCTACAGGTGTATGGGGATCGGGCACGTTCGTGCCACGTGCCCGTCTGCGATTGACCGCTCCGACCTGTGTCACCGGTGTGGACAGCCGGGACACAAGGCCGCCGCCTGCACTGCCGCAACTCGCTGTGCGGTATGTGCTGACGTGGGCTGCCCGTCGGAGCATGTGATGGGAAGGAGGAGTTGCAATCCTCCCCCCATCAAAAAGAAAGGGACACGTCGAGACCGGCTTCCCCAAGCGGCGGCGCCCCAGCAGGCGGCTGAGGAAATGGAAATGGCCGAATGATGAACCGACCATTCCATTTCCTCCAGGGGAACCTCAACCACTGCGCCGCTGCTCAGGATCTATTCCTACAGGCTATGGCACAGTGGGAAATTGAAGTGGCGGTCGTGGCGGAGCCTTACTATGTGGCTCCACGACCGCATTGGGCCTGCTCCTTGGACGGCACGGTGGCCATCGTCGTGCGGTTGGGGGGTGTCACCCACTGATTGTCAGGGAGAGGGGTCCAGGATACGTGGCGGTCAGGTGGGGGGAGTACACCATTATTGGTGTTTACTTTTCCCCTAATAGGCCGCTACGTGAGTACGAGCAGTACTTGGACTCCCTCCACGCATGGGTCGGGCGTATGGGGCCCGACCAACTGCTTCTGATGGGCGACCTTAATGCGAGGTCGCTTCAGTGGGGTGACACCATCACCAACTGTTTCGGCGTGGCCCTGGGGGAATGGGCTGTGGAAACTGGACTGTCCCTCTTGAATACAGGGACAGTGCCGACTTGTATGCGACCGCAGGGATCGTCCAGGGTGGACGTTACGTTCTGCTCCCCTGCGATCGCACACAGGATGTGCAATTGGCGGGTGCTGGTGGACCCGGCGACCCTATCGGACCATCGGTACATCCGGTTCGAGGTCGCCGTCCAACAGCACCTAGCTGAGTCTCCACGGCATCCCCCTGCCTTCCCGCGCTGGGCGATCGCCCGGCTCGACCGCGAAAAAGCGGCTGAGGCGGCCGTCGTCCAGGCGTGGTGTGCGCCGCGCACTGCCCCGGCCTCGGTGGACGAGGGCGCTGGCCGCTTCCGCGCCGCTTTGACTGCGGTGTGTGATGCGGCAATGCCCAGGGCGAGGGTCCACTGCGGTCGCAAGGCCGTGTACTGGTGGTCTCCGGAGATTGCTGAACTCCGGGACGCCCACGGTCGGGCTTGGCGGGAGTGTTCGCACTACCGCCGGTGGCGCCACCGCGACGAAGCGGAGGAGGCGCGGCGGGTGGCCGCTTGCAAGGCCACCAAGAAGGCATTGCAAGCGGCGATCTGCGCCGCTAAGGAGCGGGCCAGGGAGGAACTCCTAGAGGGTCTCAACAGGGACCCGTGGGGGCGTCCCTATAAGATGGCTCGGAACAAACTTCGGGCCATGGGACGGCCCCTCACTGAGACTCTCCAGCCTGAGTTCCTGAGGGTGGTCGTGGGAGAGCTGTTTCCTAACAGCCCCGACCACTTCTTGCCTCCCCCAGCGGGGGTGGCATGGGAGATTGAGGTTCCCCCCATCTCGGACGCCGAGATGGAGAATGCCATCTCCCGCTTGGGGAGGAAGAGGACGGCCTCCGGACCGGATGGAGTGCCCGGACGGATCCTAGAGGTAGCGGTGGAAACTCTGGGATCCGAGCTTCGGAAAGTGTTCCACCTCTCTCTGAGAACCGGACGGTTTCCGAAGCTCTGGAAGGACGGGGGGCTCTGCCTCCTCGGGAAAGAGGGCCGGTCGCCTGACAGTCCGTCGGCGTTCCGGCCTTTGGTCCTGCTGGATGAGACGGCCAAGATGCTGGAATTTATTCTGGCATCCCGGCTTGTCCAGCACCTCGAGGGGGTAGGGCCTGACCTGTCCGAGGCGCAGTTCGGGTTCCGACGGGGGCGGTCGACGTTGGACGCCGTCTCTGCCCTGAAGACCCTCACCGCGGAAGGTGCCGCGAGGGGGGAGAGGTCGTTGGCGGTGTCTTTGGACATTGCCAACGCCTTCAACAGCCTGCCGTTCGGTGCAATACTCGAGGCTCTCCGATTTCACGGGGTGCCTCTGTACCTGCGGCGGCTGTTGGAGGACTACCTCCGGGACAGGGACGTCATCTACGTCGACGGGAGGGGGTCACTGACGCGGCGAACCATGAGGTGTGGGGTTCCGCAAGGGTCGGTGCTCGGTCCGCTCTTGTGGAACTTGGGCTACGACAGGGTGTTGAGGGGCGTTCTGCCGCCCCACGTCAGCGTATTCTGCTACGCTGACGATACCCTCATAGTGGCCCAAGGGAGGACGTTCGCCGAGTCAGTGACTCGGATGGAGGAGGGTGCGGCCCTAGTGGTGGGCCGCATAAGGAGGTTGGGCCTCAGGGTCGCGCTGGAGAAGACCGAGGCCCTTTTGTTTCACGGGCCTCGGCAAGGTCCCCCTCCAGGTGCGACGCTGATGGTGGATGGGACCCGGATACCCCTGAAGAGGGAAATGCGGTATCTGGGCCTCATCCTAGATGGGCGCTGGGCCTTCGGTCAGCATTTTAAGGTGCTGGCCGAACGCCTCATCAAGGCGGTGGCTGCACTGGGGCGGCTGCTACCGAACGTGGGGGGGCCTGGTTCCCCATGCCGTAGGCTCTACCTCGGTATTGTGGGAAGCATGGCCCTCTACGGAGTGCCCATCTGGGAGGATGCCCTCAACCGCCAAAATAGGGCCCTGCTGCGGAAGCCACAGAGGGTCATGGCGGTGAGGGCATCGCGAGGGTACCGCTCGATTTCCCATGGGGCTGCCTGCGTCTTGGCAAGCGCCCCCCCGTGGGAACTCGAGGCGGTAGTGCTCGGTGCCGTTTACCGGTACCGAGCCGGGAGGAGGGATGCGGGCGAGCGCCCCTGTCCCGAGGAGGTGGCGCACGTCCGCAGGAGTGCCAGGAGGGCACTCCTTAGGGGGTGGGAAGAGTTCCTCGTCGCGCCCGTTTACGGGGCCTGGACGATCGATGCGATTCGTCCGGTCCTCGTTGAGTGGGTGCAGCGAAGGTGGGGACTCTGACCTTCCGCCTTGTGCAGGTATTGACCGGACATGGTTGTTTCGGTCACTACCTGCACAGGGTCGCCCGGAGGGAGGTGACGACAGAGTGTCACCATTGTGGGGCGGCCGACGACACGGCGGAGCACACCTTAGTGGTGTGTCCGGCGTGGGGTCGGCTGCGGCACGAGTTGACGTCTGTCGTCGGAGAGGACCTCTCGATCCCTAGCGTGGTTAAAGCCATGTTAGGGAGTCGAGAGGCTTGGGCGGCCATGACCTCCTTCTGCGAGGACGTAATGTCGCAGAAGGAGGCGGCGGAGCGGTGCCGGGAGGATGACGCCTCTTCGGCACCGATCCGCCGTAGGCGGAGGGGGTGACGGAGAAGGAGATACGCTCACCTTCTCCCTCCCGATAGCCAGCCGTAGCGGGTGAGGGGACCTGCTGCGGCTATTAGGGCTATGTGTGGGGAAATGGTCTCGTGTGCTGGACCATTTACCACGTGGGGGGCGCTCGGCTAAGGCTGAGCGCAATCTGCCGGGGCTCGCGGGTAATGCTAATGGCGGTACCGTGAGCTCCGTCTATGGCAGATGAGGTACACCTTGAGGTATTTAGTGGGTAGGTCTGGCCTTCTGCCGGATCATCCCAACATACCCCGTCGCTCCCCCTTGGGCGGTCGGGGACGTGATAGCACGTTTTCCTCAAGTAAAAAAAAAAAAAAGCCCACCCGCCTCTGGATAACCGTGATATAAAAGTCAGCTAATCCGAGAAGCCATGACGCCAAATGACGGAAATCAATGATATTCCTATTTATATAGCAAATAATTGAGCTGGAGTCAACAAGTTGCTTGGATTGCTATTGCATTCATTTTTACAATATTCATACAAATTTTACAAAACGTTTTTGGTTTGGGAAGTCAAAGCTTACCTAGACCATGTTTTCGTAACCATATAAAATCTAATATATAAAATTCTCGTGTCACAGTTTTCGTTGCCATACTCCTCCGAAACGGCTTGACCGATTTTGATGAAATTTTTTGTGCTTATCCGATATCTATGAGAATCAGCCAACATCTATTTTTTTTTTTTTATATGGCAAAACAACGTTTGCCGGGTCAGCTAGTTTTATTATAAACCTCAGAATTACTCACTTATTAACTAAAACCAAATAGTCGGACCTCACAAGAACAAGCAAAATGATTTTTCTGACTGTACCAGGAAAGTTGAAGCTTAGAATTCCTGTAAATGTACGAATGCAAAATCCTATAAAAATTTATTTATTTGTACACGGGGTATAGTGCCTTCATTAAAGGGTACCCGTGGGACCCGTGGGACCCGTGGACTTAAAACTGTTTTTTGTGACACTATATAGGTATATACTTAAATTATTATTTATTTAATTAATTGTCTGTATTAATGAGTATTTACAATATTTCCGAATCAAAAAATATATTTTATATATATTAATGCATCCAAAAATGTTGAATACATCTGACATGTCAATTCGACAATGACCTTTGTTTGTTAACAAAAAAACTCTTTAATCATAAAATGGAGTATAAAAATAAATTGTTTCACTCAACTCATGACTGTAAGTAGGTATGTATTCCATAATCGACATATAATTTGAAATCCCATTAAAAGTAAAAAAAATTAATATAAAAATAGTTGAAATACTTTAGTTGAATAATACTAAATAATAGCAGATAATATTGACTTAAGATGGGATTATTGACGACGACGCCACCAGTGCAATATCACCACTTGTTATAAATGTAGGGTTTGAAGCATAAAGATCTAAAAACTTAAAATCATTTTTTATATCGATCAAAAATATTTTAATTGACATAATCATAATCTAATTGTCCTAATTGATTCTATGTTTTTTATCGTTAAACAGTCTCAAGGTCACGCCTGTTAACAAATAAATTAAATTAAAAAGGTTTGGAACAGGGTATACAATCAAATAAATCATATACCTGAGTGGCCATGAGCAGGTCAGGTAAAAAATATTAACTGAAAACAAACTTTCCCAGAACTACCCAGAATTATCTATTGTCCGGCGCGTGCGTTGATCCGTCATTGCGCTCTGAAGGCAAACCGTTCTTTCATTGGTGTATTCAAGGCCACCGGGCGGGGCAAGAGAGTGCTTCTATTCTTTGGATGCAAGCAAAAATGAAATTAGTGGTGGTCAGGCAGAAGTGTCTTTGATAGTAACAAAATTGTTTTTCACACGGGCAATTCTATGTGGCTTGCCTCCGCGTAAGCTCGCTGAATAGTCTGATATTTTTTGCACATAGTAATAAATTATCAAAAAATGTGATGTGTACAAAGATTTTTTGCAGTTTGCTAGTGTTTGCCCGCGACTTCTTCCGTGCAATTTTACTTCCTTTGGTAGCGCTCGCCTACGCTACGATATAACCGACGCACGAAGTTTCAGGCAAAACCTAGAAGCTTGAACTGTACTGTCCTTTAGATTTGAATCAATATCACCAGCAGGGTCAGTCGAAAGGTATAAAAGGTGGCCTTATCGTTTGAAAGCGATTTCTACCAGGCAACCCAAACGACCATATTTGTAATCAAAAAATAAGCCCGGTGTTTAATGATTTCGCGGAGACTCTTTATTAATTTTTAATTTGAACTTTATCTTTAGTAATATACCATTGTAACTTACAAATGGTTTTGTCATCTTATATGCTCTACACTCGTATTACAATTGAAATAATGACAAAATATAATTTAGATCTGTAAGAAGATGTAAATAATTATCAAAAAAGCGCATTGCGTTCATACAACTTTAATAATACAACAACCCATATTCAATGTCGTAAGCCACTGGTTTAATGACTGCTGATTGTGATTCTTCAACAAGCTCTGAAGACGCTGTTACGTGATTAATTTGTCGATACCGTCTATCGCTATCGGCAGTTTTCACATTATATTTCTTGTAGAGCTTGTACGGACTTTCATATTGACTATCCATATTTACCACAGAAATATCTGACGCCTTGCCACCAAGCCACCTTAACAATTTTGCTCTTTGATAGTAATCATTTCCATATAGGTGCAATATTAATTGTTTTTTCTTTTCTTTCTCAGCCTCGTCCCGTTTTTCAAAGTCTTTCTTTTTTTCAAAGTCTTTCTTTTTTTCAAAATCTTTCTTTTTTTCAAAATCTTTCTTTGTTTCAAAGTATTTCTTCATTTCAAAGTCTTTCTTATTTTCAGTGTCATTTTTCTTCACAAAATCTTTTTTCTTTTCAAATTCTTTCTTTTTATTAGGGTCTTCTTTCTTCACAAATTCCTTTTTTTTGCCTTTATTTTTACCCTTTTCCTTTTTCTCAAGAATTTCTTTCTTTTTATTTTCTTCGCTTTCTTCTGATGAGCCACTTGAAATAAAATATGGTGTTGAACTTGGTAACAATACTTCAGGAGCACAGGTGTTATTTTTGCAGATGCTTAGTATTACATTCATATCAGAACAACACTCCATATCCAGTTTGTTCCAAACTTGATAACAATAAAACTTTCGCATTATTAGCTTTGAGTCATGCGGACATTGAGACGCATAAGTGCAAACTGCCGTAGGATCTTCATTGCAAAGTTTCCCCCATGCTGTGAAATATAACTTAAGTAAAGAAATTGTTGAGTGCTTAGGAGATGGGAAATAAGTGTAGAGTCAGCTTTTCTATTGCAACTGCATATGTCAGCTCGTAAAACAATTGTATCATAACAAAATAAAAAAAAAAATCTTAGGATACGTGGGCTATCCCCTAGTTCCATTGAACATACAAAGCAGGTGTGTTCGTTTTTATCGTCATTAATCGTATATTGTATTGTTTGGTCTACACGGTTTTTTTTCTCGAAGTAGAATGAAATCAATTTTCGTTATCTGGTTAAAACTAGCATGTTTGAAAATATAACATTTTGATTCCCTTGAATAACCCTAATCACTGTAAACACAAATATTTTTGTGTCATCAATAATTAAAAGTAGTATGCGTGAAGGAAGATAAATTATGTTCAGTGTCCCTAAATATAATATGGCGTCGAAATTGTTTATGAACATATAAATCATATAAACCTGTAACTCATGTCATAGAGACCAAATTAAAGGGTATATTTGTGGTACATGTTGAATGCTTCATGAAAACTTGGTGGTTTTACGAAACAGTTCCGCTGCCCTTGTGATGAGATTACAAAGTATGGCTCACGTGCAGTCTTAATATTAGATTATTCTGGGGTAAACTTTTGGAACAAAAAAAAATGTGTATGGAAATAGCCGACTATCTTTTTTATATTTTTCTTCTCGCTGTTTCCTACGGCTATACTGCCGTAAATATAGAACCCGTAAGATTAAAAATTTATAGCTATATCTGTGTGTAACATTTCTGGTCAATCCGAACCTTTACATCGTCATAGACCATCAATACATCTCCTCGTAATGTTATATTAATCATCATAATCAATAATTTAAAACTGTTCCTTTACTAACTGACTGACTGACAGACAACGTACAGCCATAACTACTCGGCCTAGAGAGCTGAACTGTAGAATGAGATACTTCATTTAAAGGTTCTCCAATAGGTGACGGAGGCACTCAGGAAGAACTCCCGAAATGTCCATGGGAACGAAATAAATAGGAATTTTTAATTTGTATGAAAAATCTTATTCCTTGAGTGTGCGGATGTGAAACTTCGTATAAAGTTTCTTTCAAATGGTGTCTGGTTGTATGATGAAAAAAGTTTCTGAAATTCCTACAGGAAGGGAAACTTAGCGCGTAACGAGTTGCGTAAAAAGCTCGTAATTAATAAGAATATTAAAAGCGTTTTTTTTGTTAATCAAAGTTTCAAAAAGACAGTAAATATTTCCACGTTATCTTAGTTTCATGTAGATTTTAAAATGTGGTGAGGATTACTGGTCATCAAATAAAACAGAATTTCGTTTGACACTAAATAGTAAAAAAAACAATGGAGTAAATTCCTGTTATTCATGCCAGTTAAGATTTTCCTATAACAAACATCAGCCATTTTAATAACGTTACTGGTGCATCGCTAACCTTTAAAAAGGTTTGCATAAACTACCTGACATTAAACTGAGGGTGTGTTGTGCTCAGAGATGCTCATATTATCATGATTTATGGCGTGAATCCATCTTTACGGCGCCGTTTCACGCTGGCATCATGGTTCATTATAGATTTGTACCATACGGCACTGCGCCGCGCCGTCATACTGCGGTGGCGGCGCCGTGAAATTACACGGCATACTTTTGTGTAATGAACCATGATCGAGGTAATTTTAAGAGCTAATACGCTGAGCTGAGCATACGGCACCGTACCTTAGAGATGGATCCACGCTCTTACTTAGGATAATAATAAGAATATCTTATTTATTACAATTACACCACTTACTATCATCTCGGCCTATTGACTTATGATTAAGGAGTCTTGCAGCATTCCGAATAGGTTTCCTCTTTTTTAATTGAATGGATGCTAATCTTTGCATTTGGCGTCTTAAATTCATATTATTTAAAATCTGATCTTCGTAGAAGTAATTATCGTCTATCTTGTTACCACCTTTCGTAGTTTCATAATCTTCATTATTTCTAAGGATCTGCGCATTTTCTTCAATTTTAAACGATGGTGTTATTGGTGGCGGTTCTGAAGTTTCAATCTCATCAGAAGATTCTACATTTATTGGATCTGAAGGAAGGTCTAAATTGTCGTCTTTATAACGCTTTAGGGATAGGGATAAATATGGTTCAAGTCTTGTTACGTAATCATCTGAACCATCATGTTCATTTTTAAATTTAATGGTTATATTGGTGACATTTTGAAATGATCTCGGAAGAAAAACGATTATGAAAGTAATGAATAATAAACTCATTTTCAAGGAACATTTTCAAGTATACCTCGTGCACAACACATTTTTATCTTTAAATTAGAAAAAAAATAACATATATTTATGAAATGAAAGCTGTAAAAATATTTTATTTTGTTATTTTAATACTCGAGACTTTAATACACTGTTAACATAATCGAATGTTATTATATAAACCAAAATCTAAAAGACGTTAGAATTTTGGAATATAAATTTAAATAAAATTATGTTTCCCATCTTTATTTTAAATAGTTTCAAGTTAACAAAGAATTCAATTAACTCTATTTTATATTAATTCCGGTTCTATTAGCTTTATTTTTTAAGGTATCTGGGTATTTGGGGTAGATATGTAAACCAAATACCTAATAAAAATTAGAAACTGATTATCTTTGATTATCTGGAGTGAAACGTGGAAGACAAGTTACAGCCCGTTCACACATGGTCCGTTTTACTGGATACGTTTTATTGGATAAGTTTTTGTACCTTAAATACGTATACTGAATACTGTGCCATATGTGAAGTCGCTCATACAACTCCATGCGACATCGATGAAAAAAAACGTATCCGGTAAAACGGACCATGTGTGAACGGGCTGTTACCAGTTCAAAAGTATAACGATGTGTCTTAAAACATTATAATTGCGGCAACTGGCTACCCCAGAGCTAGTAGCCATTTCTCTCAACATTGGTTTAAGCAAGGCAGCTAAATGATGCTGTTTGCACGAACTTGAGAACTCCTGAACAGCTGTATTTATAAAACACTCTCGATCCTGAGATCCATCTCAAATGAGTGTATTTTTATTTTATTTTACATTAAAAGGACCTTCAGATCAGTTGCTTAAAACGTAGTACCTGAAGGACTAATATGCGTTACAAAAGTGCTCCAACGAAGCTCCGGCCCTAAGGGTTCTAATTTCAATATTCAACAGAAAGCTAGATATAGCTTCCTTATCTTGCCTGCGAAATTCTCACTGTGATAATTGTAAAATAAAATGTAAGTGCTTGTTTTATTTAAAAACACAATTTGTTGACCCTTACTTTGCATGTGTAATCTTTATTTTATTGTAATTTATTTCTTTCCAATCCAATTTATTTACATCGTGCAAACACGAAGAAACGACAAATATTACAAACCATTGCAGTTGTTAGAAATTATTTGTTTTTTTTTAGAATTGTGATCAAGAAGCCAATAGTTTTTTAATTATTGAAAAACATAACTTTATTATTTTAATGTTACGAAAATCTAATATAAAACAGCTATTAAATGAACTGGCTATTTTTATTTTACAACTTGTTTTTTTTTTATTTTGCAATGCATAACTTGTAACGTTTGAATGTTTAATTTAAAATCATTTTTAAATATGAATAGTCTTTTTATATATTTCGTGAGTTTTTTTTCAGTCTCTCTTTCACGTAATTTTAATTCAGGCAACTTTCTTAGACCAATTCACAAACGCTCAAATGAAAAATTATCAAAATATGTCACGGTTTCTTGGAACGATATGCACACTGAAACGGAACCTACACCATTGCATGAAGACAAGGAGTTTATGATTTCAGACTGGCTGGACGAAATCGCCACCTTTAAAATGGATCCGAAGTATCACGTAGAATGTAATTTATTTTATAAACATTGAAATAACAAAATACTTTCTCCTATTACACGATAGCTAAAAGCAAAATTGTAAGTTGTTAGCACGGAAATTTCTATTCTTAGCGGTTAATTAATTAACGTTACTTGGTTATAAGTGACGATGCGGTCTAAGACGGAATGCTCTCTTATTTAGGAGAATCAAGAATTCCTTGAAACTTTTCCGGAATATGTTATACAGGGTGTCACAGTAATTATGGTCTAGCCAGTAAGTACGTGTGTGTGGGAGGGTAGGAAGACTCAATCCACTTGCTTTGTTTTTTATTCCGACTAGTTTGCACGGTATGCCATGTTTCTTAAAATTTTGCAAATTCCTACTTTTTTTCACATTCATTTTTGTAAAATTTTTTTCACATAGGCATCACGCCCGCAGTTTAAGCCCTAAAAATCACAACCACTGTGACGGCTAATTTACAAACCATCACTGAACATAAATTTTATTTTTAAATTTTATAGAACTTGAAAATTTTCAGGACGTGAGTTAGGCATCCGCCTGACACGCGCCGGCCACCAGAATGCTGACCGTGCTGCCTACGACCTAGTTTACGATTTGCGTCAATGAGTTTAACGCTGATTTGTAATAAGTTATTTTTATTATGTTTAATAGAATAAAATGAGTCTTGTAGAATCCTTTTAATTGTAGACATTATATCTAATTTGTAATAAATAAAGTTTTTTTTTAATTAATTATCTCCGTTGAATAACTTAACTGGCGCAGTCGGCAGTTCGCGGCACTAAGTTTGAATCAAAATCTCAAACAGTGAACGATATCGCTCGTTATCCTCGCGAAAGAACTTCAATCCCGTGAGAAACCTGGAAAATTGGGTATCTTACTATTCTACAAGGCCCGGCTGGAAATGCAGAGAATATTAGGGTGAGTACTTTTCGTTTACCCAGTTATCCTTGCTCTATTTCCTGTCGTTATTTACTTTACTTGTGTTTTGTGTGTGTTTGTCTATTAGCTCGAATCGCTGTAGGTACCATATCATAAAAACATTTCTTAATATATTAATTACTTTTGAATTAAATTCAAAGTAATTTGTGTGTTTGTTTGTGAGCTAGGATCGCCATAAACTACATACCGATATTATAACCGATATTAAGTAACATTATCGTAAAACAATTATAAAATATAGTAACTAATTAATTTAAATCGAAAATCAAAGTAGATTCCTGTATGTTTGTTTATGAGCTACAATCGCCTTAAACTCCATACTAATTTACTAAATTTACAATTATATTGAAACAATTTTTTAATTATCTAATATCGTTTCTAATATTTTTATAACTGAGTAATTTAAATTAAACTAATATTGACTGTGTGTTTGTTTAAGCGCTAGAAACGCCTTAAACTTCGTACTAAAATCTAGGTACAATAATTTTGTATGTTAATTCGTTGTTTTTGCCTAAAAATAAACTGATTCTTTTACGTTTTTAAAGTTATTTTCTATTACTGATTTCTTCTAAGGAGATTGATTTCTATATTCGATATTTTATTAACAATTTAAAGTTGCAAATTTCGTTTCTTCTTTAAAAACATTTCATTTCTTTTATTTTTATTTCAGTTTATTCATACATGTTTTTAGCTTAGGTTTAATTATAGGTACATTTCTATTTCTGTTATATTTCTTTTATATTTTTTATTATTGTTCTTTTTGTGTGTGACTTTATTTTGAAGGATTTTATTTTATCTTTTCGCAATTTTATTAATTAATTACCGCATAATTATCAAACGTGTGGTAGATAACACATCCATCGCTACATTTTAGTGTCATTTTACCGTAGTTTTTTTTTACAATAGGATATTTACGTAATTTCGTTCCTTATATTAATATAATGGCTGTCTCAAACGTAGATATTTCTGCTTTCAAATTTATTAGCGATCTTATGCCACGATACGACGGCAACCCTAAAACATTAAATTATTTTATTAGAGAAGTAGAGAATGTTATGCAGTTACTCGATACACAGGCCCAAAGTAGCGCAGCCTTTATTTGCCTCATAAAGAGCAGACTCGGAGGAGCTGCTATTGACGCTATCGCTCACGAGGAGTCCCTTAACTCCTGGGATTCTATTAAGTCCGTTTTAATACGTAGATTAGGTGAAACACGCGATGAAATACAGGTAATGCAAGAGCTTACCCGCGTGCGACGGAATAGAAGCGAAGACGCTGAGACATTCGGTCGTAAGCTTAGGGAAATCTTAGATACGTTGCGCTCAGTCGGAAAGCATTCAGATAAATCATATTACGAAAACATAGTTATAGACCATTATACTAGTAATCTCGAATTTCAAGTTTCTGTTGGCGTGCGTATCTCAAAACCTGATACTTTAGAAGCAGCCATAGTCGCAGCTAGGCAGGAGGAAACGCGACTTAATTTCAATAGGTTAAATAACTTTAATTCTCAGACAAAACCGAAAGACTATAGGCCTACAATTACACACCATACACCACACATTACACCACAAATAAATTCACCAATGAGGTTCACTAGCTTTACACCAAAACCATCGATTGTAGAACCAACCTATTCAACCCAGCAGCGCAATAATTGGATTCCGGAACCAAAACAAGGTGGCCAGTCCATGGTTCCATGGAAAAACAGACCTTCATCAGGTAATGTTAGACCAAGCGGTTCAGGAACGTATAGGATGTCAGGAAACTTCAGACAGCAGCCTAACATGCCGCACACACAACAACAACCACCAACGAAGTTCTCAGACGTAACTATGAGGTCAGTAAATAAGCCACCACAACCACAATTTGCTTCCGAACCACTATTCTACACCCCAGAATTGCAGGAGTACCAGCATGACCCCTACGGGTCACAACTTGAACAAGGTGAGTACAACGAAGTCGAATTTGATACATCAGAGGCACCGCCGGAACTTTGCTATCAGGATTTTCCCGAAAGTCAGGACCCAAGCGACCACAGCTAATAAACCTGGCTCATCTCAACAACCACGGTAAGGATCACCTTCCCTATATAGTAATACCAGAGCTACAAGGAAAATTCTTACTTGATACCGGAGCATCGCGTTGCATGATATCACCAGAGGTAATAACTGGAACTAGTTTAGAAAAACTCGTACAATTTGAACCCTTCCAAGTTAAAACGGCGCATGCTGTAACTAAACACGACTACATTATACACCTTCCATTGCCACCACAATTTAACACTGAGGATTCTGCCCATAAATTTTTAATTTTCTCATTCGACCCAAAGTACAAAGGTTTAATAGGAATGGACCTTTTGAAGAAGCTAGGTTGTAATATAGATATAAAAAACAAAATATTAAGAACATCTAGCGCAGATATTCCTATAATGTTTGATTATCCAATAAAAAAAATTAGAGTCGAACCTAATTGTGAAAAGCTTATAACTATAAAGACTAACTATACTGATGGTAACTATATTTGCAATGACTTTACTTGGACAAAAGGACTTATATCACCCGCCGCTTTTGTAAAGGTTAAAGAAGGAACATTTAGAACGACTATAATTAATAACACTGACGAAAAAATGATTATCAAAAACTTTCCCCCAATCTTTCTTGAAACATTTAATGAAAATACATCAGTTCCCATCCATAAAACTTATACAACAGACATACATACAGACATAGACGCTGAACTTCGTGATAACTTAAAGAACATCCGTACAGATCATATGAACGAAGAGGAGAGACGTGAAATAACTAAACTCTGTTTTCAGTATAGAGAATTATTTCACTCTGAAAATATCCCTTTGACTTTCACCCACACTGTAAAACATGAGCTTAGATTAACTGACGATATACCTGTTTTTGTTAGAAGCTATCGACAACCCCCTTTACAACGTAAAGAAATTCAAAATCAAGTCAATAACCTTTTGAAACAGGGTATAATCAGGGAGAGTATTTCTCCATGGTCTTGCCCAGTCCATATTGTTCCAAAAAAACCAGACGCTAATGGGAAAGTCAAATGGAGACTAGTGATAGACTATAGACGACTAAACGACAAAATTATAGAAGACAAGTATCCACTTCCAAATATACATGACATACTTGACAAACAAGGACGATCCTATACAATCAATAATGAAATACGCCATTATTGCCTACAATAACTCAATACACTCCACCACTGGATACACCCCAAGAGAACTACTACTTGGACACACGGCATCGAGAAACCCGTTAGAACTCTTTTACCCTCGCGAATTCTACCAAGATTACGTTCTTAGCCATCGCCGGAACGCGGAAGCGGTACAAGAGTGCGTTGCGGCTAACATGTCGAAAAACAAAGAACAAATAATATCAAAACGCAATCAGGCAGCCGAGGAGCTAATGTTTAAAGTAGGAGAAACAGTATACAAACAAGTCGCCAAAACAGCTAGGAACGATAAAACCAAACCAGTATTCAAGGGACCCTATAAAATTATACATCTCCACCCAAATAATGTTGCAGAGATCATAGGTAATCACCCTAACGCTAAATCTATAAGGGTTCACTTTAAACTTCTGAAACGACCTCATCTTGTTCCAGGACCATCGTTACAGGAGCCTTCATGCTCTACGCAACAGCCAACTTAATCCTTAGTCCTGTCAATAACGCCAATGGATTACTCTTACTAAAACAAGGTCAAATTTTAAAACAAGTCGATACTTTTAGTTTGGCTTGTGTTTATAACGTTTCCTACCTACACGAGACAGCTATTAAATTAATATCACTATACGTTAACACTAAAGCTGCCGAAAAAGATCACGATGCTCATAAATCATACAAAGACCAAATAGAGCATACGTTAGGCTTAATTAGTAAGAAAATACTATTTTTAACACCACGCCATAGGGTTCGGCGAGGAATTATTAATGGTTTAGGATCCTTGGTTAAGGCCGTTACAGGCAACCTAGACTACGAAGATGCACTTAAATTTGAAACCGACATAAACAACTTAAGGAACTCAATTAGTAAAATCAATAAGTCCCAGAAACAATCCATATTCATAGCAAAAAACGCAATAAACGAGTTTAGTAAGCAAATCAATTTTTTAAACGATAACCAACACAAATTAGCACTCTTTTTAAGTAATAGCACTTCTAGTAATAACATAGTATTAAGTAAAATGCACTACCTAGACTTATATATACAGATAGAATTTAGTCTCGATATACTTTTAAATAAATTACTTATTTTAGAAGATGCAGTGACATTCGCTCAACTAGGCGTGATGCACCCTAGCATTATAACACCTCAGAGCTTATTGCAAGAAATGGAGACCATGCAAAGCTCCCATCAACTAAAACCGGTAGATAGTCTAACTATAACAAATATTCATAACATAGAAAAGTCTATTACAGTAAAAGCTTATAGTACGGAACACACCTTAACATTTGTATTAGAAATCCCATCCGTAGATATAAACCCGTATGACCTTATTCACATATACTCAATCCCGGATGACAACGACCTCACCACTATCCCTAAGTCCAAATTCCTAGCACTGGGTAGCGATGAGTACGCATACCTGGAAGGAGCCTGCAAGGAGATTACACAAGAAACTCAACTCTGCACATCCTTGAACACACAAGCCATCGAAAACTCAGAAGATTGCGTTATATCACTTATCAAACATCAAAAACCAAACTGTACGAGGGCAAGAATGAACTTCAAGCGCAGTAAGATCGAGAAGATTCAAGGAAACAAATGGATGATCATCCTCAGAGAAGAACAGATTCTACGATCACAATGTGGAACCAAATCAGAATATAAAAAGCTGACTGGGATCCATATCGTTAGCATAACAAGCGACTGTCAAATCAACATACTGAATCGCACCCTGAAGACCAACAGCATCACTATCTCGGCAGATGAAGTCATCCCCTTACCAACAAAGGAGAGTATCGCACAGGAAAACATCCACTTTTCCCTACAAGTCGAAGACATACCACTAGATAGCATACACGAGCTGATGGAGCGAGCAGAAGATATCCAGGAAGACAATATTCTGGATTGGCAAACTATGATGGCTACTCCTAGCTGGACCACTCTAGGACTCTACCTAATTCTGGTGTCTGCTGCCTTTTGGAAATTGTACCAGTGGCGTCAACAGCGACAGAAGGACACTCGCACCGAGGACGCTGCGGGAAGCTGCAGGACACGCTTCCAACTTAAGGAGGGAGGAGTTAGGCATCCGCCTGACACGCGCCGGCCACCAGAATGCTGACCGTGCTGCCTACGACCTAGTTTACGATTTGCGTCAATGAGTTTAACGCTGATTTGTAATAAGTTATTTTTATTATGTTTAATAGAATAAAATGAGTCTTGTAGAATCCTTTTAATTGTAGACATTATATCTAATTTGTAATAAATAAAGTTTTTTTTAAATTAATTATCTCCGTTGAATAACTTAACTCGTGTGTGAATTTTTTTTATGGGATCTGTTTGCCCAATCACCTAGAAAATTTCCTTACATTATGAGGATTCTACAATAGTGGTCATGTACTTGATTTTATTGTTTACGAAGCTATGGCCGCCAATGTGCAGTAGTAACCATTCCATTACAATTTTTTTTGTAATAGAATGGTTACTACTGCAAATTTTTTACCGTTAGTTGTTTTAGCATATTATGTAGATTTTAGATAAAACATCTGGTGACCTTGACCTTGATTTTTTTTACACCACAGGTACTTAAACTTTCAAGTTCAATAAAGTTTAAAAATAAAATTTATGTTCAGTGATGGTTTGTTAATTACCAAACATAGTCCTTGTGATTTTAGAACTGTAATTTAGTAGAACCATTATCACGGACCTTATTAAACAAAAGAATATTAGTCTAGGGCTTAAACTGCGGGCGTGATGCCTATGAATGTGAAAAAAAAAGGAGGAATTTTCGAAATTTTACAAAACATGCCGTAACGCGCAAACTAATCGGGATATTAAAAAAAAATCAAGTGGATTAAGTCCTCCTACCCTCCCAAGAACACCACCATTACTGGGACACCCTGTGTATTATTTTTTGCTGAAGCGAAACCTAACACACAGTTCAACCGTTAGAAGGATCAATATATTTTTTTATAATATTATTTCTCATTAAAACTCAGATGCTCTTGTACTTCATACTTCTGGTATTTACTTGCTTTTGATTGCGCATTTATGCGTACTTGGTACCTACTTGCATCACGAGATAACGAATCGCATTTTGTGCCTCATCGTAAGCTTGAACATGCACGAGCGAGTGATTGTTTTTAATAATATGTACTTTATTTAAGGTTCTGTCAAGATAATTGATATAAAATAAAAAAATATATATATATACATAATTAAATAAATAAATAAATAAAATATGTCAATTATATCGCCGAAACTGAAACTGTTTTCATGTTTCGTATAGACAAATAAATATGTTGTACAACTGTGATATACACTAAGCAAAAGCTTTAATGAAGGTAGGTCGCTACAATAACGGACATCACTGCTAGCACGAATCAAAGATCACCTGCTTAGGAGGTTTTTACAATAAGCCTATCTACGAGCAGTGAACTATTCTTAAGTGAATGATAATATTGTCTTAAGTTTTCACGATTCATAATTTAAATAAAACTACTTTTTAACCGGATTAATCGCGTATAATTTATATTTCACATATTTAACTCGACGTTTCGGTGTCTTTGCAGACCCCGTGGTCAGTCGCTCGTGGTCGCTCGTGACCACGGGGTCTGCAAAGACATCGAAACGTCGAGTTTAAAATGTAAAATATAAATTATACGCGATTAATCCGGTTAAAAAGTAGTTTTATCTCGTGAAAACCATTGTGTGCTTTCACCTGCGATCTTATCTTCACTTACCATTAGGTGAGATTGAGACATATCTTTGTTCATATTTAAACAATCAAAGTATTTTCTTGTTTCTATAACGAAACAATTAGTAAAAATATATAATTTTAAGAAAAAATGTTTTGCAGATCTTTCTGATCCTCCTGAAGCAAGATCGTCGTTGACTACTTCAAAATTAATAACTCTAAGGAGACCAAAAGCACGTAAGTTATATTTTTAAATATCTTTTATATATTAAATTCACAACTGGGCTTTTTAAAGGCGAGTGCTCTGACAACTAACTACTCGTACGAGGTATACAAGGTAGACCATTAAGATCGGTCGGTATGGGAAAATCTGAAACTAAAAGAAAGACCTTTTCTTAGGAACCACGGATAAAAAGAAAACTGCATTTATACACAAAAAAGAACTTATTTATTTAGCATGGAAGTCAAACCCGTCTCTTTTGAAAAATAATACTAAATCTATTTTTATTAAGATATTGATTGTCAAGGTATTATGAAGTAGCTTTTTTCCATGAATCCTGATATCTTAAATGAATTGTATTGAACACGTTTAGGTGCGTAAAATTGTCTCTATGGCTGAGCTCTTTGCTGGTGTCTCAAGTTATGACATACATTATAAACCATTGTTGCAAAACATCTGCCGGATGTGTGCAAAATAAGCGCTAGTTTTGTATTAGTGTTATACTAACATAGGATAAGTCTTTTATAGCTAACAAAATAATGAGTCATGTTACTTGAAATAAATAAACAATTATTATTATTATTACCTTCTTTTCAACCGGGTCACAATAGTCACATAATATGTAGAAACTTTATAAAACAAAGCTTTTTTCAAAAAATTAAGTATTGCAGGCCCCATATTTAATAGGGTGCGTAAATTTGTCTCTATGGTTGACACACATTACTTTATTTTTAACAGTCACCTTATCACAATAGTTACATCGCTTTTTAGTAAAATCATTACATAAACGTGTTAAATATTGTGTTGAAAAAAAAGGTTAATAACTAAAACCTGACTACTATTAACACGCTCTAAAAAGTACGAAACAAGGAAATACTCTCCGATGGAATATTTATTCTTTGAACATATCTCTTATCAGTATGACGTATAAAAATACATAAATATTTCAGCGGAAAATATTTTCTTGTTTTGTATTTTCAAGAGTGAGTTTTTAGTAGTCGGGTTTTAATTTTTAAACTTTATTTATTTTCCACTTATTTTGGAGTAATTTTTTTGGAGTGATTTGTGCTAACAAAGCTCTTTCCTTTGATTCCCCACACGATACCGTCAATTGATTTTTTAAAAGTTTTCACCTCATGTAGCCTATAACCAGCGCATAATCAAAAGGCTTCTAACGACACCGACGACTCATAATTATGATAAATAGTTTAGAAGCTACGAGGTAACATTTTCACTATAATTATATGTTTTTCATCATTACGGGTTGGCCGACATCTCGGACGCCGAAGCAATCCAAGCCTGCCGTCCCTTCGAGCAGCTGGTGGCTCAAACCAGCGCTACCCTTCTCATGCCCTCATCGATTCTCCAAAGTGAGCCGCTGATACTCCTTTGGGGAACCGACAAGAGCCCCGCAGTTGATTTTGGTCCGTGCCGTCGAAACGGTACCCCCCATTTCTGGGGGGTGTTCCCCTATCCACCACCTGGGGACGCTCCCGATGGGAGACCAGCAACTCCACATGGGATAATAACTTTCCCTAGCTCAATACATGCCATTTCATTGGTTTGCTCAACAGAAAGACTAACAATATCTGTTCGTTCTTTAAATTTCATTCCTTTGTGTGTAATAATCAAGGAGCTGCCACAGTTTACCCGGATTCTACTGTATGAATTAAAGTGGAAAGGTGTACTTACTATAATGTTATTGTCTATCATATGGAATTTATCACTATGTCTACATGTCATAGTGTGTAATATTGTATTCAGGTGGTGCGTTATATTGTTTTTCTATTATTCTACATATATTCTTCTTTTCATGTAATTTAGAGAAATATTGAATCATATCATTTTTATTTGCACTATCCCGTCTGCCAACTTAAATTATCAAGACTGTGTTGGCTTTAAAGTCCGTCAAAAAAATAATTTCTTTAATATATTACAAAATCACCAGGGAAGCAATTGTTGATTATTGTCTGACCCACATGTTTACTTAGTTGCAAACCCATTTGTTTCCCAAGTTCATCGCTGTACATGAAAACTTGTGGTTGACTTAACTTATTATTACATAAATTAGATAGCTTTGGTTGTATAGGTAAAACATTATTCTCTGTGACACAGGGCATCTGAGATTGGGACTGGGGTATGGCTCGGGCTGTGGAGAACTTAATACACTTTGTTCACAATTACTTTGAGAAAAATTTATCAAGTACTCAAGATGAACATCCATACTCACATACATACATACAGGTCAAAATCATAACCCTCATTTTTGCTTCGCTGTAGTCGGGTAAAAAAGGTCACTTTGGGGATTTAGGAATATGAAAACATACATTTAATTCAATTTGACCTCTTTGGCGATGTCTGTCTCACTTTTTTTTTTCATTTTAATTTAGACATAATGCTTCATATTAAAATTTTCTTCTTAATACCTACACAATCGATATCTAAATATAAATAACGTTACTCTTATTTTCGGACACTTCCTTGTTCGACTAAATACACGTTTTTTTTATATGTAAATGCAGTTTTCCGTGTTACTTAAACCGATGACATGGTTTTTATAAAAGCAGATCATTGTTTATGTTTATTTAATGTAATAAAATAAATAATTTATATTCTCTAAATATGTATTTATGCAAAAAGGTCATTTCAACGTGGTTACTGGGGCTAGATTACGATAAGACTGAAAACCTGTTATTTGTTGCAACCTAAATGTCACGAAAAATTCTATTACTAGAACTAGAACCATATACACTACTTGCAGTGTTGTCGCCATTAGACTATTATTTAAAATTATTATTATGTTAAACCAAACTATTCTTGTATAATTTTCCGAAGGTGGACAGTTTGTGTCTTAGGCCTGGAGTCCTAAGACACAAAACTGTATTTGTGTGTATATTAATTGTGTGTATATTACTGTGCTATCTGAACTTAAGTTTTTGTAGAGGAAATAAAGATTTTTATTATTATTTTATTTATTATTTATTATAGTTTGAGACTTACTCATACTGACCGATCTTAATAGACCACCCTGTACAGCTATTCAAACTTAAAAACTACTGTTTGTTTCGGAAAATGATTTCGTTTGGTGTAATTCATGTTTTATTTTTATGATAATAATCTAAAGAGAATTTTGCTTTAAGATTTATTGGATCACTGCAATGAAGACCCTCGCGGAATGTGTACTCAGCCTAGTAAATGTCCTCATGAAGCAAGATTAACGGATAGTACTGCTAAATGTGTTGGATTTGTTTATAACCAATATTTTGTGTGTTGTTTGATTTCTCATATTTTAGATTTAGACCCGGAAAAAAATCATGTAAAAAAAAGATCGAATCACAAGACTTTAAAGAACTCTACTAAGTCAGCATCGTCAGAATCTGAACCTGGTAAAAAAACAGCTAAGGCCAATAAGATAAGACAAGGGAATGTGGACATAGATAGTTGGGAAAAATGGAGAAATACATACAGTCCTGCAAATACTCCAAAGACTTTCAAAGATGAAAAGGATTTGGAAGACTATTGGTTAGCTTGGGAGAAAAAAAAAATGGAAGAAATAAAAAAAATACTAGAAGAGGAAAGAAAAAAAGCGATTTTAGAAAGTAAATTAAGCATCAACAAATATAATGTATCTCTTGAAAGCTGGGAAGCTTGGAAAAAAGAACAAAAAAAGCAAGACAAAAAGAAAAAAAAAGAAGATTCCAAAAAGAAGAAAAAGGACAAAAATTATGATGCAAGTTTTGAAAAATTTATGAAGAAACAATGGAAAAAAATTAAAAAGGAAATAGACAAAATAAAAAAAATGTATTATTTACTCGATAAATCTATTTCTATGAAGAGTTGGGAAGAATGGAAAAAACAAAGAAATAAAAGTAATAAAAATGAAGAAAACGCTGGGAAAGAAGTTTCTATGAACAGCTGGGAAAAGTGGAAAGCTAATATTACAAAAAACAAAGACCATAAAAGCAAACCAGTAATAGACTTATATTCAGATTGGTCTTTTTGGAGATATCCTGCTGACGTGCGCAATGATAATAGAGACGGAAAGACTTACAAGCGTCATAAAAAAAAGAAAAAACACCACAAAAGCAAAAACGCTGGCCGAAAAAGTTTTCGTTTACCTTTATCTAATTATTATAAAAAAGGAAACCAATTCGCTCAGAATGCTAAGCAGCCCAATAAGAGCAAATATCAAAATAATGATATAGAATATGGTCTTCTGTATTATTAAGTGTTATCAAAAACTTATATTTGTGGCATTACTCGTATATAAACGAAGATTTAACAACGCACTGTGTCATGAGTGTAAGATCAGTCCACAAGCTAAAGAATCTTACCATAGTACCTAAATTATTTTATGTTTATTTTTGTTCACCTATGGTTGCCTATTATACACTGTGTCCCCGCATGCAGTAAAAGGGCTTTAAGAGCAGTACCTGTGCACAGTTTTATCTATTAAAATATCCCATATTATTGGTCAACTTCATAGCCCTGCCATTCAGTAGCAACTTTTAATTCTACTTTCTCAGAATTCATCTTAATGTATAAAACAACGGCTGTTTAAGGTCTTGGTCTGACAAGGGCTCAATATTGATGTTATTTTAAACATAAAGGTAACTAATAACATAAAAAAGTTTGCAAACAACTGACTTTATTGTTATTGTCGAAGGGACAATCAAATTGCTTACAGTATTTTATTTATTGGGAAACAGGGCGCTTTCCTTGCGAAACTCAGCCATTTCCTTGTTGAAGGGGATCGCCATAACTTCAATTGACTTTTGCACAGATTCCATAGTTTCAAAAAGTGATAAACAGTGAAGTGAACAAGTTGGAGAATATAAGCCTGGGAGTTAAACTTGCAAAACAAAACTTGAAAACAAGTAATTCATGTACTTAAACATATGGATAAATGTAAATATCCCATTAAATAAATTAAATAGTGATGAGTGGTCCTTATTGCTTCCAATGCCTACCCTCCAAAAACAGGATATCATTGAAAATTACAAAAGTCACAAAGATAGGGAAACACAAACGTGATCGCAAAGTACATAACGACGCAAGAGCACCTGAAGAAATACATATCAATCACATCTGACGTTGAGGTCTGATTAATCTATGTGAGTGACAGAACCCGCATCTCACATCTAATAGCTAGGATCAGCTTAAATATTGGACTGTCAAGTGAGCGTTTTAGTTCCATACACGTGTTTTGGCCGTTTTCTTATCGAGTTTTTATTAATTTAATTGTATTGTTTGTTTAATTGATTGTGTTTGTCTTGTGTTTGTCTTTGTGTTGGCTTGTGGTAAGCAGATTAGCCAGTTTTATGTAGTATGGAGGTGTACAACATTCCAAGTAACCCGTCAGATACAGGAGTCTCCCCTAGTATCGATGCTAATGCGGAGTCAACTTCTAAGTCGGCCCACTAACCCAAGTCGGCTGGAGAGTAAAACATACTCAAACGCAAACAATGGTCCTTTTATCGTTCACGTTTCCCGTTCCGAAACCCATCCCTCATCTTGAACGACACTGCACCCAACTTCCTGGTCCATGGAAGAGTTGGTTGACGGCAAATCCTCAATTGTTTGAAATTCCCTCCTCAGCCATCCCTCCCCTCTCCCCAACACTCAATACTTCCTTGTGGCTTGATCCCTTTTTCGACAGATTTGCTACCCGATTCGTCTCACTGCGTGAGCAGTTTCCAACCCCTTATCCATCCCTGACCTCATCCAACCTCTTGGACAGTCCATTCACTATTTAGGAACTCAATCTCGTCCTCAATAACCTCTTGGATTCCAACCCCGGCCTTGATGGTATACTTTATTCCCTCATAGCTAAAGCTGCTTCCTAATTTCAGGAGGCCCTAATCATTATCATAAATACCATTTTATAACGGGTGATATCCCCCCTCTTGGAAACAGCATTTAGTAATCTCAATCTTGAAACCCCGAAAAGACCTCTCCGATCCAAACTCACACTGACCAATTGCAATAGCCTCCTTAAAATTGCCGAACATCTGGTCAAACTCCGCCTAGAATGGTTTGTTGAGAATCATTCTCGCCTCAGTCCCTCCCAATATGGTTTTAGTAAAAAGTTATAGTGCGATGGACAGCCTGATCATTTTCGTTGCAGGTTTAAGATCAGCTTTGTCTGATAGTGAATCTGTTGTGGGAGTGTTCCTGGATGTCTCATCGGCTTACGATTTTTTAACAACACCATGAGTTCTAATATGCCAACATGAATAGTCCTAGAAGGGTGACATAGGGTTGATGGTCAGCCGTTGATCTTAGCGTAAAAAGACAAAACATAAAAGCCTATTTCCTAACCTTCACGTAAGTGTACCTTTACTTTGTAATGGGCAATAAATCATGTGGAAAACGAGTCACGTTATTTTGTCTTAAAATGTTTTTTTTTTATTTGGTATTTTTGGAAAGCTTATGAACTACAAAAGTATTTGAAGAAAATTAAATTAACAAAACTATGCTGAATTATTTAAATGAGTCGAAACTTTTGTGTTCGAGATTTTTTCACCCTTTTGTGATTTTTCAAGGGCAATATTTTTTTTTTTTTATTTACTTCTGGAAAAAACCGATGTAACTCAAACACAGGAACGTATAAATTACTCATTAACGCTAATTTATAAAAAAATATGAATTGATAAAGAAGTTATGCGAGTCTAAAGGCAAACTTTTGGGAAAAATTTTAAAAAATTCAAAATTATGCCTCCGAAAGGTTAAATTAAAAGCTCTACTGGCTCCATGTGATCTACAAGTTTATACGCAAACCAGTTTAAATAACATCGATAATTCATAAAACATTATCAATAAGGACCAGGATTTTATACTTCAATTGAACAAATCTCATGGTTTGAATATTAACCCAACTAAAACTCAAGTTATCTTTATCAAAACTCATAAATAAAATTGATTTCCAACAACTTACTCCCATAATTTTTGACATCATTATACCATTCAGTAGCATGGTTAAGAATTTGGGAGTTCTCATGGATACCACTCTTTCATGGAAACGACATATAGAACTGTCAGCAGAAAGGTTTTCTCTGCTGCACGGTCTCTTCGAAGGCTTCGGAACTTTCTACCAAAACCTAGCAGAATTGGTCTTGCACAATCACTCATACGTCTAATTCCGGTGAATTCAATATCTCTTTGGAACTCCACCAAAACAATAGCTTCCTTCAAATATCATTTGAAAAACTTCTATCTCTCACACTTATCACATATTATATAAAATAAGTGTTTATGTAACTTTGAAGTGATAAGGCCGCTTAAGTTGCACATTGAATGTTATTATAATACTGTATGTTTTAAATATTTTTCCATTCTATGTAAATGACAAAAACGTGTTTGAATTGAATTAATATGTCTGATATCGGTGGTGGTCCTAACTGTTTTGTCTTATTGTTTTAGGTAATATGTCCCGTAGTCGTCGCTACGCTATTGTGTCATACATATTTGACCATTACTTCTAATACCGTGTGTGTCCCATCACGTGATACTAGCAGTAATAGCAATAGCCCGTCGCTTAGTATCGATGGCTGGTGGCCATTCAACCTAAAGAATAGAATAGCTGAAATATTTTATAATAATTATTATAAGTTTGTATTTACTAATGTTTGTATTTTTATTTTTATATGAACTTTGCTCTCATGTAATTTTTAGTTTCGGCTCTTCGTAAGATTGCTTTCTGTTCTACTTAAAACACACTTAAAACAATATATTGGTTGCATTTAAAAACAATATTTCTCGTAAATAATTTAAAAATGATTTTCTTTTTTCCATAGACTCTCTTATAACGGTTCAAATTGCTTTAAAATGAGTATTTTTTGTGGTATATTTGAAACTAAGACGATGCGTCTTCCATTTATCAATCACTTCAATCAGTTGACAGGTCATAATTGACCAGAACTCTTTGTGTCTCGTATTTATACTAGTTCACTAAAACTCACTTTTTCATGTCGCCCTATTGTAACTAATTTTACTGGGGGATATCAAATAATACTAAGCGTTACTGTTTACAAAGTTTATTGTACAAAAAAAAATGATTGTAGAACAAGCAAGATATAAAATAAAGAGATTTCAATGAGTTTACAGGGTGTGGTATCTCAGGTGTTGGTCTGATTAAATAAATAAGCTGAAGGCTGGTCCAGGCTAATCCACCCGAACCAGTACACAGTACAATCTTAAAACTAAAATCAGTCTAAGACCGTTACAATTAATGTTGAAATACAAATTTAAAACTATATTCAGTACTACTACTGGATGGCTAGTAACGTCAGTTGTAGGTAAGAGATGATGCGAAGGTAAAGAGTATTTGTAAGTAAAAAAAATAAAAGATTCCACCTTTAGGACGGTTGTTGATGGTAAAGTAAACCAAAAGGGGTACCCGGCTCGCCGACCAATCCCGTTCAGGATGACCGCAGGATCCCGAGCTGTAGTCCGCTGAATTTATAGGGCCTGGGGTTGTACTCCCACCAGGAAACCTCCCTGGAATTGACAACACCAGGTTGGCTTAAACACTATTCGAAACTTTCTATTATATGAAATGGTAAAAAGGTAAATAAACTAACACTTCCAAGGGAGACCTAGATTTACTGTACCCTAGTATAAAACTTGGCCAAACAACAAAGTAATCTCTCCGAGCTTACACTACAAATTAAGATATAATAACTTTAAACGCAAAATTAACACTATTCGATAAGAACACAAACTAAACTGGGAGAAGGTAGGCACACTAAAGCAAATCAAGCTTATAAGGCAATTGCATACATAACTTAGTTTTAGTAAACTAAACTATAAATAGTAGGGTTTTACTAAGAATCCTTAAGGGAAAAGGTAATTTAAATCTATCAAACAATGAAACTGAAATGTGAATACTTTGAAGTAATTGCAAAAACAAGGTAAGATTAAATGTAAAATGAACAATAAAACATTGCTAATAGAGTAGGGGGTCCTTAAGGGAAAAGATAAAAAGAATGACAAGGCTAATTTAAGTGATTTCAAAATATGGAACTTTATGGTTAAATAACAACAATGTTTTACATAGGGGGTGGATCTTACATGGCTGGTAATCAAAATAAGATTAACAAGGCAAGTAAAATACAGGTGGCATAAGAAAAGCAATTAAATTTAAGTTTGGGAAGGAAATTGCTTTAAAAAAAAACAATTCTGCAACATGAAGATCCTGAATCATTTTAATGCTACAGGAGTAACCACAACTTTAACTATGCACTGAGGTAAAGTAAAAAAAACTACCAGAACCTAGGTGGTGGCCACACGTGGCACATGGTGATCACACTATTAAGAAAACTTAATTTTACTTACCAAATGGGAGGTTTGACAATGTGCGGATTGAGGTAGCAAGAGAAACAATTCGCCAACGCAGCGCCGAGCTCACCGGTTATCACTAGTCTGAAAATAATATCTGGATTGTAGAAAATATGCTACGGTGCAGAATGTAAAACCACAACGGGCTCGAGAAGATGTAACTGGTATTTACTAATGTTTGTATTTTTATTTTTATATGAACTTTGCTCTCATGTAATTTTTAGTTTCGGCTCTTCGTAAGATTGCTTTCTGTTCTACTTAAAACAGACTTAAAACAATATATTGGTTGCATTTAAAAACAATATTTCTCGTAAATAATTTAAAAATGATTTTCTTTTTTCCATAGACTCTCTTATAACGGTTCAAATTGCTTTAAAATGAGTATTTTTTGTGGTATATTTGAAACTAAGACGATGCGTCTTCCATTTATCAATCACTTCAATCAGTTGACAGGTCATAATTGACCAGAACTCTTTGTGTCTCGTATTTATACTAGTTCACTAAAACTCACTTTTTTCAGTCGCCCTATTGTAACTAATTTTACTGGGGGATATCAAATAATACTAAGCGTTACTGTTTACAAAGTTTATTGTACAAAAAAAATGATTGTAGAACAAGCAAGATATAAAATAAAGAGATTTCAATAAGTTTACAGGGTGTGGTATCTCAGGTGTTGGTCTGATTAAATAAATAAGCTGAAGGCTGGTCCAGGCTAATCCACCCGAACCAGTACACAGTACAATCTTAAAACTAAAATCAGTCTAAGACCGTTACAATTAATGTTGAAATACAAATTTAAAACTATATTCAGTACTACTACTGGATGGCTAGTAACGTCAGTTGTAGGTAAGAGATGATGCGAAGGTAAAGAGTATTTGTAAGTAAAAAAAAATAAAAGATTCCACCTTTAGGACGGTTGTTGATGGTAAAGTAAACCAAAAGGGGTACCCGGCTCGCCGACCAATCCCGTTCAGGATGACCGCAGGATCCCGAGCTGTAGTCCGCTGAATTTATAGGGCCTGGGGTTGTACTCCCACCAGGAAACCTCCCTGGAATTGACAACACCAGGTTGGCTTAAACACTATTCGAAACTTTCTATTATATGAAATGGTAAAAAGGTAAATAAACTAACACTTCCAAGGGAGACCTAGATTTACTGTACCCTAGTATAAAACTTGGCCAAACAACAAAGTAATCTCTCCGAGCTTACACTACAAATTAAGATATAATAACTTTAAACGCAAAATTAACACTATTCGATAAGAACACAAACTAAACTGGGAGAAGGTAGGCACACTAAAGCAAATCAAGCTTATAAGGCAATTGCATACATAACTAGTAAACTATAAGAAGTAGGGTTTTACTAAGAATCCTTAAGGGAAAAGGTAATTTAAATCTATCAAACAATGAAACTGAAATGTGAATACTTTGAAGTAATTGCAAAAACAAGGTAAGATTAAATGTAAAATGAACAATAAAACATTGCTAATAGAGTAGGGGGTCCTTAAGGGAAAAGATAAAAAGAATGACAAGGCTAATTTAAGTGATTTCAAAATATCGACGGCAGAAAGCGGAAATGGCGTATCTCAATAACTGGGCTAAATTACTTAATACCATACTCTTAATCAGAAAAAAAACTGCGTCGAATGGTCTATGTCTCGTCTTTTTACGATAAAAAAAAAATAAGATACACCATTGACTTTTTTCTAGTTTTTTACTACGTACAGAAAAAATATGATGTAAATAAACGAAAAATCGCAACTTTTTAAAATAAAATAGATACGACAATGTGTTCAATATAAAAATACAGATACAGCAATATGTTTTTATTAAAAAAAATTATTCTAAAGAGATACAGCATTTCTGCCGCCTCAGTTTTTTACGTTGCAATTTTTTAAAGTAAGATACAGCAGTACATTCCGGGCTGGTTTGTGTTCATCGAACAGATACTACATTTTAAACATTTCAATAATAGCTAAACTTATAATTACACCTTAAGAATAGAGCATTGTTTTGTGTACGGTGAGCAATTACGCCATTCTAGATGGACCCGCCTCCTCCCCCTACCCCGATTTATTCCCTGGGTACGCCATTTTGATCGCGAGTCAGTTAGTGCGTGAGCGCCGAAAGTGGGAAAGCGTATTTGTTGTTATAAAAAATATTCGTTATTTAAGTTTGTTTACGTGTTATTACCGTAATAAAAATAAAAACAATAAATCAGGAGTTCGGGTGAGTAGCAAACTAAACAATATTATATATATTCTTTTAGTTAATTGAGAGATAATCAGTACCTATTCAATATTTCATAGGATAAATATTACTTTTATGATAGAGAAAATTACTTCTCTATTGTATTTGGTGTATTGTATTCGGTGATCGAACCCGAGTCTTCTCAATTACGAGTACAAACCGTTGGCCACTTGGCAACCAACACTTCAAAAATAAATATTTAACGGGAGCCCTGGTGGTCTAGTGGCGATCGGGTCGGAATCTTGAACGATAAGGGGTGGGTTAGATCCTTATGCCGGATGCCATGTATCAATGTTTTTTCTGAGTTAAGTATTTACATTAGTTGTTTTACCAACCGATGCTCTTATGGTGAAGTAAAACATCTAGCCAAAGAAATCTATTAAAATAGAAAATAAAAAAATAAAAAATCTAGGTAAAACTTATACTACTGAAAAAGGAGACGAAGTGCCATTGAAATGTATGAAAAGTAATCCCTGCATAGAAGTTGTTTGACGAAAGTGTGGTGACATTCCAGATACAAGACATCAACAATTATTTACTTTTCATTGTAATCTTGGCAGTTCTCAACGCCAAAGAGATTGGATATCTAAATGTGCAATAAAAAAGAATATCTCTCAACATACTACAGATAAAGGTGAATCATCCAGACGAATTTCTACATTTGAGTATTACATAAATGAGGGAGATGGAAGGAGACAAGTGTGCCAAATTTTTTTAATAAATACGCTGAATATTTCGTAAAGGTTTATATTGTATACCCTTGCAAACACAGTCGAAGGGTTTGCAAAAAAGGTGAATGAGGAAAAAATTGTGGTGGTAACAGAACTGCTGAAAACATAATAAATCATGCAAAACAATTTATGACATCCTTACCTTTGGTTCCATCTCATTATTGCAGAAAGGATTCTAACAAGCTTTACTTACCAGATAATTTCAAAAATATTTCAAACTTATATCGTATTTACGATAAAAACTGTCACGAAGAAGACGTGAAGAGTATGTCATTCAAGGTTTTCTCAAATTTTCTAAAGGAGAATTATAATATAGGATTCCATGTTCCCAGAAAGGATAAGTGTGTTTTGTTTATGACACAGACATATGATATCAAAAATTGTGATGAGATGATTAAATATGATAATCACATTCGAGGAAAAGAACAATCCTACAAAAGGTTCCAATGTCACCAACAACTGAATTCTGTGGATGCCAGTGTAATATGTGCTAGCTTTGATGTGCAAAAAGTCCTTAATACACCACATGGTGATAATATGGCATTATACTACTCTAGAGAGATAGCTGTGTACAATCTTACAATTTATGAAATTAACACTCAGATAGGATTTTCTAATCTATGGACAGAGTTGATGCCCATCTTGGGGCAAATGAGATACATGCTTATACAATTACTTTCAAGAGGTAGATAATCGTGGAAATGTAAAAACTGTATTTTTGTACTCCGATTCATACTTCGGACAAAACAAAAATAAAACTATGTTGAGTAGAGATATTTTTTGTCCATTGCTCTGAATTTGGAGACAATCCAAATAAAATACCTTCTACTAGGGTATACATTCATGCCAGTTGACAGCACGCATGCTACCATAAACGCGCTGTAAAGAAAACTACCGTGTGGGCACCTACTCAATGGGCTTCTATCATAGAACTGGCGCGAAAAAAACCAAACCCATATCAAGTGCTTAATAAGGAGGGCAAAGACTTTTTGGGATTTGACGAAGTTTTAGGCAAAACTTTTAAAAAGAATCAGAAATTTCAAATTTCTAAATTATGCGTTGCAACTTTAAAAAAGACAAATCCCGATATTATGTTCATAAAAACATCCCTGCTCTCAGATGCTGGAACTACTTCACTGCCCTTTTGTAGTTTGAACACTACTCAACCAAAGTTTAATTTGTATTCATCGAAACTCCCTGTTTCAATGCAAAAATATAAGGACCTCAAAAAATTGGTTGACAAACAGGTAATACCTTAATGTTATTCTCATGAATATTTGCAATTGAGACACGACAAAAAAGTAAAAGATATGTTGGGTGAATCTGATGAAGAAGATGAACTATAGCGTACTGATTGGTGGAAACAATGAGGGAAAGTACAGTAGATTAAATTTTTGTTTCATTACTATTAATTACCTACATGATTAAAGTTACAATAAAAGCATTAAGTGAAAGGTACAGCATTTTATTTTTAAAACATCTATAATTTTGACTGCATTTAAAACATTTTATTGTTATAAACCATTTTGATTAAAATAACATACAGCAAAATAGTCATGTTTCATGCAGTTCACATTTGAGATACAACAGATCCGTGGTATTAAAACTTGTTTATATTTCAATTATTCAAACATTTCACCTTGGAGATACAGCATTTCCGCTACTCGATACTGAAACATCAATTGCTGTAACTTGTTAAAAAGTAATGTAGTAGTAACTTTAGGAAATTCCAGTTAAGTAAATTAGATTGTGTTTAGATTAATAGAAATATGTTCCAGATTTCAACTTTCTATCTTTATTCATTTATGAGTTATGATTTTTTTAAATTGTTTTTTGGCTCTAATGTAAAATTGGATATTTTGAGATACGGCATTTCCGCTTTCTGCCGTCGATATGGAACTTTATGGTTAAATAACAACAATGTTTTACATAGGGGGTGGATCTTACATGGCTGGTAATCAAAATAAGATTAACAAGGCAAGTAAAATACAGGTGGCATAAGAAAAGCAATTAAATTTAAGTTTGGGAAGGAAATTGCTTTAAAAAAAAACAATTCTGCAACATGAAGATCCTGAATCATTTTAATGCTACAGGAGTAACCACAACTTTAACTATGCACTGAGGTAAAGTAAAAAAAACTACCAGAACCTAGGTGGTGGCCACACGTGGCACATGGTGATCACACTATTAAGAAAACTTAATTTTACTTACCAAATGGGAGGTTTGACAATGTGTGGATTGAGGTAGCAAGAGAAACAATTCGCCAACGCAGCGCCGAGCTCACCGGTTATCACTAGTCTGAAAATAATATCTGGATTGTAGAAAATATGCTACGGTGCAGAATGTAAAACCACAACGGGCTCGAGAAGATGTAACCTTACCAGCAATTGTGAAATAAGTCTACATGTTTGACTCGGTGATCTGGCCGCTGACCGGCTCAGGAAGAAACTCTTCTCTCTTCAAAAATTTGCAGAAATAAAAAGACCTCTCTAAGGTCAACCCGGCTTTTATAACCTTTAGCATAGAGTAACAACACCTATTAGAGAGTTAATGTCAAAAAAGATAAGGCAACGAACCCACTCGGTTTTGATTGACAAAAGGTGACAGTCCATCGAACCAAACACAAGGTAAAAGAAAAAAAAAAAGGTGTTACACACTCCCTCGCCCACCAGAATTTTGTTGGGAAGCAACAAAATTCATGCTGGCCCACCAGCTAACTAGTCCCTCCGGAATCTAAACAATCCGGGGAACTAAAGGAAAAGAAGAGAAAATCTAACCTGCCCCTTTCATATCTTTTATGTGGCTTACACTAAGTTTGCCCTTTGCATCCCTCAGAACGTAAACCAAACGGGAACGCTTTTCCGTTACGGTACATGGTTCATACTTGGGGGCTAAGTTGCTGGCAAACTTCTTGGCGGCATCACTGTGGAAATGCGTACGTCGCCAAACCACATCTCCTACGTTATACGCTACATACCTCCGGCGTTGGTTGTAGTAAACAGAATTCCGACCGTGAGCCTTATCCAGCTCCTTACGGACGGCGTTGAGATGACGAGACGCCGGCAGGGGACCAACCAAATCGATGCTGACGCCCTGGAAAGGCCTACGGCAGCTCTTCGGGGATCCTATTAATCCGGGGGTACGTCGATTAGTACTCTTATATCCTTTACATGTGTTACATCCGGATACGTAACTGACTACATCATCGTACATGCGACCGGTACAACCTCTTTCCAATCAAAATCGCTGGTTAAGGTGAACTTATTTTTGGTGTAGCGAAACAAACGGCCGTCAATAATTTGAAAATTCGGGCAAGACTGCGGCCGGTCCCGGCAACGCAAAAACAAGTTACGATACCAAGGGTCACTGTCAACCTCGTGAAGTGCTGAAACTGGTCCCCTATGGTCGAACACGTGCTCAAGGGGGTCCGTGCGACCCAAACCCTTATCCTCGAACGAAGTAGCCTGGAACTGTTGAATGGCCCTATCAGCTACCGGTCTCTGGACTGAGCTTAAATTATCGAGAGGGGGCAACTGCCGAACTTCCGAAACAGCGCCCCAAGAAGCTCTTCGGGGGCGTAGGGAATCGTCAGCGCCTAGCAATCTGAGGATGTCAGGAGCGATACCAAAAGCTCGCCAAAAATTTAATCCAAAAATTAACTTCGAAGTAACCTGAGGAACTACATAAAATTTAATTATTACTGACTTTTCCTTTGTCTTTACGGGTAATAGTACGAAACCAGTAACAGACGAGCGTGCACCATCGGCTGTCACGATTGAATTTATCTCGTCGCATGGGTAAAAAGTAAACCCGGTTCCTAACTGCTCATGAAAACGGTTTCCTATGATAGATATCTCAGAACCGGAATCCAGCAAACCCGAACAAGGGCGCTGGTTAATAAAAACGTCTAAGTAAGGCCTAGTATCGTGAGCCTCCTTAAATACTACATTGGAAATTAAACTATATGACTTTGAAATTAAACAAACACTACTGGGTGAATCCACCCTACGTCCATGACTAGAATTTGAGTTTTCAGCTGACCCGGGCGGTTTAGTAACCCGATTCAGCTTTGCGAGTTCTTTTGCGCGGCAGTTGGAACATGAGGCAGCAATCTCACCCTTTAGCCCGCAACGGTAGCAGATAACTATACGAGGTTGCCTACACTCGGCTAATGTATGACCGTTTACGCGGCACTGAACGCAGAATTTCTGTAAGTCGGGATTCTTGGCACTGACAGCACTGACTGCACGATTGCCCCGGCCCTTATAAGTCAAATCCGACGCCACCGCATGCTGCACGTTGCGTGGAGGTTCGACGAAGCTCTCGCAGCGGTATCGGACAGCCTCCAGCTGTCTACAACGTGCCTTTAATTCTGCTAAGGAGTTAACCTCCACCAAAGCAAGCCCGCTGGTGTAGAAGGGACGCAGACCGAACCTGACGATGTCCAGCTGCTCCGACTCACCTAAAGGTTTCGAAAGGCGCGAAAAGTATTGCGACATGATATTTATATAGGTGGAAACACTCTCCTCGGTTCCCTGAGTACGAGCACGGATCTTCTGCAGGAGTCGGTGGTCGTAATCTATCGGCAAGTACTCCTCCAACATCAGCGACCTCAGCTCCTGCCAACTATCTACGGAGTTGCGTACTCCACGGTACCAGAATAAAGCATCCTCGGTAAACAACTCGACGGCGGACATGAAAAGTCGCGCCTCCGAAATACCTCGAGCCGAACACAACTCCTCGACCCGCTGTATAAAAACCTGTACGTCCTGACCGTTAAATTTTAAATTAAGTGACTGCACATTCGCTGCCCTATCACACCTGACCGGCACAGCCACCTCGGCGACCGGAACCTCCTCCACCGTGGGAACCTCTGAAGCTTGCTGACTGGTCTTAAAACTCGAGAACATATTTTCTAACCAAAGAAGAACGCGTTGGAGTCGAGTCTCCAACTCGGCGAGGATTTTTCTTTCCTCCTCTGAACGGGGCTGGACGCGGCCTAATCGGTGGAATAAATGGTTACCGAGGGCATTAACACGTTTCAAATTTTTAAGGTAAGGTTTATGTTTACGCAATTCCTCTATCTCATCTAGCTTGGTCGATATGGTCTGCAGTTCCGCAGACGGGTCACCCTCAAACTCCGCAATCTCATCGGAGGGTATCTGTTTGGCAAGATTTTTGATCTGTGCCCGTAACTTTTCTACGGTACTAGCAGGCTCCGCATCTCTGATAGCCACCTCGTAAACTAATTCGTCCTTTCTTAAAAGGTGGAAGCAAATGGGCCTTTCTTCCATTGTTAAATATAAAATGACCAGTATTCAATTAAGTTAACTAAAAGTTTCCTTAGTACGGAATGCAAAATTAATTGAAGTTAATGAAATGACCACGATATCTAGTATAAACAATATTCAAAGAAATCTTAATGTGGACGAATGTATGTCCAAGTGAATACACAAAACGACTAAGTTTATAAATAAATAAAAAGTTATTAAATAAGTAAACAAAAGTTACTTAAACGGAATGTATCCCAATCAGGACCACTAACAATTCTAGTATATTGGTAATAAAAATTAAAACTTAAAAAAAAAAAAAAACAGGTAGAATGTATCATGTACAAATGACATGAACAAAGTATAAGGTAATAAAACAAAGTAAACAATAAAAAAAATAAAAAAAACTTACGAACTAAGAGGGGGCAATGAACTGCTGCCTCCCTAGGCTAAGGTGGAAAAGCCTTTTTATTCCCGGTAAACACACACTGGCTGTCCTTCCCTAAATCCGGAACTCACACCATAGGCGTTTATAAGTTCAGATTTATTAATGGGAAGGATGGTAGTACCAACCCAGGCGAGCCTTGAACGGGGCCCTACTACCGGTGTAATCAGACCAACTATCACTGAGCAAGTGACCAGTGATAATACATAGGATTTAACCAAAAAAAAGAAGCTAAATCCTGAGATACCAAGTCCCTGTTCGGGCGCCAAATTGTAACTAATTTTACTGGGGGATATCAAATAATACTAAGCGTTACTGTTTACAAAGTTTATTGTACAAAAAAAAATGATTGTAGAACAAGCAAGATATAAAATAAAGAGATTTCAATGAGTTTACAGGGTGTGGTATCTCAGGTGTTGGTCTGATTAAATAAATAAGCTGAAGGCTGGTCCAGGCTAATCCACCCGAACCAGTACACAGTACAATCTTAAAACTAAAATCAGTCTAAGACCGTTACAATTAATGTTGAAATACAAATTTAAAACTATATTCAGTACTACTACTGGATGGCTAGTAACGTCAGTTGTAGGTAAGAGATGATGCGAAGGTAAAGAGTATTTGTAAGTAAAAAAAATAAAAGATTCCACCTTTAGGACGGTTGTTGATGGTAAAGTAAACCAAAAGGGGTACCCGGCTCGCCGACCAATCCCGTTCAGGATGACCGCAGGATCCCGAGCTGTAGTCCGCTGAATTTATAGGGCCTGGGGTTGTACTCCCACCAGGAAACCTCCCTGGAATTGACAACACCAGGTTGGCTTAAACACTATTCGAAACTTTCTATTATATGAAATGGTAAAAAGGTAAATAAACTAACACTTCCAAGGGAGACCTAGATTTACTGTACCCTAGTATAAAACTTGGCCAAACAACAAAGTAATCTCTCCGAGCTTACACTACAAATTAAGATATAATAACTTTAAACGCAAAATTAACACTATTCGATAAGAACACAAACTAAACTGGGAGAAGGTAGGCACACTAAAGCAAATCAAGCTTATAAGGCAATTGCATACATAACTAGTAAACTATAAGTAGTAGGGTTTTACTAAGAATCCTTAAGGGAAAAGGTAATTTAAATCTATCAAACAATGAAACTGAAATGTGAATACTTTGAAGTAATTGCAAAAACAAGGTAAGATTAAATGTAAAATGAACAATAAAACACTGCTAATAGAGTAGGGGGTCCTTAAGGGAAAAGATAAAAAGAATGACAAGGCT
Source organism: Stenoptilia bipunctidactyla (assembly GCA_944452665.1). Classification (NCBI taxonomy): domain Eukaryota; kingdom Metazoa; phylum Arthropoda; class Insecta; order Lepidoptera; family Pterophoridae; genus Stenoptilia; species Stenoptilia bipunctidactyla. The sequence continues at coordinate 10,641,484 of OX101733.1, forward strand.
AATTTAAGTGATTTCAAAATATGGAACTTTATGGTTAAATAACAACAATGTTTTACATAGGGGGTGGATCTTACATGGCTGGTAATCAAAATAAGGTTAACAAGGCAAGTAAAATACAGGTGGCATAAGAAAAGCAATTAAATTTAAGTTTGGGAAGGAAATTGCTTTAAAAAAAAACAATTCTGCAACATGAAGATCCTGAATCATTTTAATGCTACAGGAGTAACCACAACTTTAACTATGCACTGAGGTAAAGTAAAAAAAACTACCAGAACCTAGGTGGTGGCCACACGTGGCACATGGTGATCACACTATTAAGAAAACTTAATTTTACTTACCAAATGGGAGGTTTGACAATGTGCGGATTGAGGTAGCAAGAGAAACAATTCGCCAACGCAGCGCCGAGCTCACCGGTTATCACTAGTCTGAAAATAATATCTGGATTGTAGAAAATATGCTACGGTGCAGAATGTAAAACCACAACGGGCTCGAGAAGATGTAACCTTACCAGCAATTGTGAAATAAGTCTACATGTTTGACTCGGTGATCTGGCCGCTGACCGGCTCAGGAAGAAACTCTTCTCTCTTCAAAAATTTGCAGAAATAAAAAGACCTCTCTAAGGTCAACCCGGCTTTTATAACCTTTAGCATAGAGTAACAACACCTATTAGAGAGTTAATGTCAAAAAAGATAAGGCAACGAACCCACTCGGTTTTGATTGACAAAAGGTGACAGTCCATCGAACCAAACACAAGGTAAAAGAAAAAAAAAAGGTGTTACACTATCCAAGGTAGTCTTATTTAAAAGATAGGATGTTGACAAGTGACATTTTCGGTTAGGAAGGCCAGGGGCGCGGATGCATCTCTAACTGATGGTTAATAGAAACAGACATCAGTTAGGCTTAGCAATTTAATTGTCAGGCTGCAGAGCGACAGCGAGACAGCGAGAGCAATAGCGGCGCGGGCAGCGACGGCACGTTCTAGACGCCAGCGGGTGCTCGAGCCATTTGTCGCGGTTTCATACAAATTCAATACTTTCTATCTGGTCGCGGAACTCGCTGAAAAAGGAAAAGAAGAGAATCATAAAAAATATTCAACTTTTTATTTGGTTTAAAGAAATACCAAATTAAATCTGGATCTTGGTTGTCATGGCAACGCTCAGACATTTAAGAGTTTACAAATAAGGATTGAAACACAATATAAAAGTCCACTATAAGTAGGTATCTGATTAACACTTGAGTTCAGTTTCTATTAAACACATAAATAACAAGTAACTACTAGTCTTGGGATCCACATCTCTTTCAAAACATACTAAAATAAAAATAATATTAACAGTACAACTTTTATGTTTCAGTAGTTAAAATTTGTCAAACCTGACATCAGATGGTCTTGTAACCTCTGGTGTTCTGCCTACCCCATAAGGGATACAGGCGTGTCGTTATGTATGTATGTATAGCTAAACTTTCGGAAGGATTGTACAAAGTTTAACAACTGGGACATAAAAGTTTATTTATTTATTTATTTATTCACACTTACTTACAACTATCATGGCAGGTTTTTACTCCTAATGCGACAGTGTAGCTTTTTAACAATAACATAACGTATATAATCCAGCTTTTGTGAATTCACCCAGAGTGCAATGGAATAAATCAATGCTAACTGAAATCGTGTTGAGCGCAGTGATCGCCCGCGGTAACGGAGCATCGCGCTGCTGTACTGTTCTACTGGTTTCAATGAGCAGTTGAACTACTGGGAACGTTTTTGATTCCACACATGCATAATAGATGCTACCATATAAGGAAACTTAGTTATAAGACTTCTGTGTTTTGTCACTCATCAAAACTTACGGCAATGTTAAGTTTATAACATACGTGTCTTCTCATCGGTTTTACCACAATCACCATGAAGTGTATAAATCTGATAAAATTACAAACAACAGCTTTTGAATGTCCCATCTTTAAAATGATGTTTTATACTTTATTATTATTGGAGACGCGATTCTCCTTAACCCTATGAACTACCGCCGACCGTGTGCCCAAATAGTGGCCTGTATATGCGGATGATGGTAACGATAAATAAGACTTCGACAGGGGCTAGCTTAGTGAAACTCCACGTACCTAAGGCTGGTCTTCCAACTGCGCATTCAGCTGTGGGCTGCTGCTCCCGCGCTTCTTGCTTCTTACGGCCCACAGGACCGTGAGACGTGAACTTAACACTAACTCTCCAGGGAGGGACGCAGACGGTGCTAGTCTATGGAGTTTATCACCAAACAATAACTTCACAACAGCAATTGTACAAGGCATAACCAGGGTGGTCATGCGACTTGGAGCGCGCGTGGTCAAGCAATCAATCACACGTCCAGCTGAAGCAGGATGCGCAAGCCCCATCGACTAACTAATTCAATTTAACTTAGTTTCAACGAAAATCAATAGATGGCGCTTACAATTATCAAATTATTATTCATAACCACAATATAATAATTGTCAAACATCGTGAACTGTGAACAGGATTTTTGGCGATATAATAGCAGTTTTACATAAAATGAAAAAAAAATCACCATTTTTTTTTCAATTACACACAATTACAAAAGGAAAACTTTTAAAACAAAAAGAACATAAAGACAGGCACAACAGGCGGCCTTATGGCTGTCAAGCGATTTCTTCCAGACAACCTTGTAGTTTTTTCAATGAAAAAACTATTAACACATCAATAGGTACGAACAAAGCACAAGTTTACATTTTAACAATCAACGTACTACTTACATATAAAAATCTATACTCATATTATAAAGTGGAAAGATTTGATTGTTTGTTTATTTGAATTGAATAGGCTCTGAAATTACTGACCCAATCCAAAAAATCTGTCACTGTTGGAAAGCTGCTACACTATCTCCGGTGAACATAGGCCATAAAGCATCACGTTGCGACTAATAGGAGCAAAGTTATGGAAAATGTTGCAAAATCGGGGAAAATTATTCAATTTTGAGAACTTCTATTGCGTGCGCTAAGTAAACGGTTTAAGTTATGAAGAAGTCATGTATCAAGAAGACGTTCCTCTTCAAAAGTTCTAAAAAAATCCGGGACAGGATATGTCTTTTAAGATTGACTCACAATAAATTAATGAATGAATTTCGAATAAATAAAAAATAATCCCCAGACAATCACACCAACAACATGGCCCCAAAGCAAGCATAGCTTGTTTTATGGGATACCATGTAGCGAACTAGGGGGAAGATAAATACAGTAATAGATAAACACCCAGACACGGAATATTTTTTTTCCTTGTTCCGTGCAGGAATCGAACCCGCAACCACTGGCGTCTGATGCAGACAGGTCTACCCCATCGCCAAAGTGGTCGTCAAATTAAATGTGTTCGAAATTCATGTATTGATTGGCGATGGAATAATTATGTTAGTTCTTCGAGATATCTAACCTAACTCTGGGTGGCCTATGGTCGTATTATCTAAAGTTTAATATTTCACTTAAAAATAATATATATTAGAAAAAAAAGGGTATTAGTATACAGCCCACAAACACAGCCCAACTTCATAGCTTATAATTGCAAACCAAGTATAAGTCTCCAGTATGGTGTGCAATAATAAACTATGTAGGTATAAATACCTAACAAATATTTTCGCATACAAATATTTTACCGTACCGGTGACTTATCAGGAACGTTTCTTTAAATTCCTATTCCAATGTTTATTTTAACAGTAGTTTAGTTTTTTGTATATCTTTTGCACTAAACCCAGGTGAGACCGCGGCGCAAAAACTATGTTATAACAGTATTTGAAGTAACTCTGTCTGCCTATTTGTAACGCTTTCATAGCGAAACTTTTAATTCCGCGTTTCAATATCATAAAACTGTTCTTTGAGCCTACCAAACATACATATCTTCACGCCTACTGTATACATACCCACATTACCTTAGTAGCTTTCGTAGGTTTTCCTGGTTTATTTCTACTGCAGTTATTTTTGTACGAGTAAGTAGGTCTTTTCCACAAAACCCGGGTGAACCAGTGGAGCATAGCTATGTTATATTATAACCGCTTTCGAAGTTACTCTGACTGTCTATCTATCAATGCTAAACACTTTCACAGCTAAACTACTGAATTGATTTTGACGAAAAGAATAAAATAAGCTTGAACTTCAAGGAGGATACATCAGTTTGTAAAACATCGGCGGTTTTAGTTGTACGTATTCTAGGAGCTTATTGTTGGTGTTCTTTTAACGCCAAAAAAGTAGAGTATGTGAAAAATCTTTAAAATAATAGTTTTTTTGTTGATTTTCAAAAGGACAAAGTTTATTTTTTTACAAAAACTTAGCGCATCTGGCCGCTTTAATCTAAAATTGTGTGAAATCGGCCAAAAAAGGCCAAATTTTTTTTTTTGCAGACACAGAATGCATTCAGTTATTAAACTTTTTTCAAGATTCATTAGTAAGGCATTAACACGAAATAATTAAAAGTCTTCTAGATTAAATATGCAGAGATTTCCAAATTAGCTGAAACAATCTATGAAATAAAAGTTACACACTAATTACCTACTTATGTATAAACAAATATCATGTTGAATCGCAATCATTAATTCATATTCTCATATTATGGGACACTTATCAGATTTTTGATTGAGAGTTGATAAGCAATCATTGCCAATCTGTGCTATCATTTTAACTCGATGTTACGGTCTCTTTACGGAACCCGTGGTCACGAGCGATCGCTTTTTGTTTTGTTTTGTTTTCTCATTGTAACTTTAAGATGAAATGTTTCATCGATGATCAGTATCATGGTGACTAAACCGTAATAATTTTGTTACATTCTAGTTTGTGAGAAGGCGTAACTTTATTATTTTACAGTACAAGTACACTTCGTACATAAAACAGCTATAATATGAAGTTAATTTATTTTTATTTTACAACTTTCATTTTTAATACTCAAAATGGAATGGTTACGTACTGTTAAAATAGATTGATTTTAGAATATGGAAACCCTTTTATATGTTTTGAGTTTTATTTCTCTGTCCATTTCACTTGATAACAAATCCATCCTGTTGTATAAACTTAAAAATCAAGGCAGCAGGGATTTATCAAAATACCTTATAACTTCTTGGACGGAGCAGCCGAACGGAGTGCCATATTATAATTTAGATTTACATCAAATACGCAGAAAAAATGCAGGATTGCCATCTTCAGAATCGTTGTCCAGAATTGCAACAACAGTGGACCCAAAGGACCAAGAAACAAGTAATTTTATTTAAATAATTGATCTAATTTAAAATTAAGCTGTCACTTTTAGTCTAAAAGTTATTTAGATATTAAGTAGATGTCGACTTCGTTAGAAACACAATTTTTTAAGCCTTGCAGATATTGCCGTCACTACCTACCCAAAAAAGTTTATTATGAGTTTCTTAAATAACATAATCAAAGAATTAAGAGGATTAAAAAAACCGACTCCACGTCAAAACTTTGGCTGAGTTGAGAATGTCATCAACGTAAACATTCTCCGAAATCATACATAATTTTTTTAAAGTTTGACATTTTAAATGAAGTTCTCAACCGATTTCGATGAAATTTAAATGGGACCAATTATGACGTATCCTCTATCATATGAAATAACAATTTTCAAAATCAACACGTAATTGTCTGAAATATGGTGTAACAAAGACACAAAAAAAAACATACAGACAAATTGAGAACCTCCTCCTTTTTTGGAAGTCGGTTGAAAAGAAAATTCATGGTGTAAAAATGCTCTCTTAAGTACTTATGTATGTTACATTTAGTAACTAAACTCAATTTTAGGTTCAATTCATACAATTAAAGCTAAGAAACTAAACAAAAAGAGAAAAAAGAAAACACATTATGTATCGTCCAATAGAAGTTTAAAAAAGTTTTCTGCATCGAAAATCAAAAAGAAAAGTATGAAGTCCCAATACAAAAGTGATGCGAGTGACTCCGAGGATCTTTCTCAATCAAATCTACGAAGAAAATTACAAGTACGAGCACAAGAAACTACAAAAAAACAAAACATTAGTAAATGGGCAACAACAGCATGTAAGTATCAATGTATTCTAAAGTTGAAGCTACTTGGCGTTAAAAGAGTTAAGAAAATTTAGTATAAAGTTTGATAAGTTTGATATGACGACCGGCTGGTGTAGCGGTAACATAAATTGCCTTCTATGCCAGAGGTCCTGGGTTCGAATCCCGGCGGCGGCGGATATTTGTGTGATGAACACACAGATATTAGTCGTCAAGTCATGGATGTTTATATGTTTATTTAAGTTTATTCTAATAAAAAATATGTATTTATTCAATATGTATGTTTATATATTTCTTAAGTATATCAGTTATCTAGTATCCATAACACAAGTTCTTTAAGAAACTTAATTTGGGCTAGATAATGTTGTGTGAGTGTCAGAAATATTTATTTTTTATTTATTTATTATATTTTAAAACGGATAAGTCGCCTTTTCATGTATAAATGACATGTTTTGGTTTTTTTATAAATTAAATCTTTAAAAGTTTTAAGTCTGCTTAAACTTTGAACTAAAAATTGAGACTAATTACCCAATAGCGAAGCAAAAAGGAGGGTTATGATTTTGACCTGTATGTTTGTCAGTATGTATGTATGTGGGTATGGTAGTTCATTTGTTCCCTCATGACCTAAAACTAGTTATTATAAATGGACAAATAATTACCAATGGATTTTCGTTGGAAGCATCTTGATTGTCCACTGGTTATAGGCTACATGACGTTACGACAAATTGACTTCAGCGCCCTCTAGGGAACTTAAAAAAAATACGAAAAGAAAACTTGACTATTTCGTGTAGTTCAATTCAAATGAAAGAGATTTTTTAGCACAGTTCAAATTGGTAAACACGATCACTTTAAAACATGTGAAAAAAATCAAGCTTAAAAACTAAAATTCGACGACTACAACACGCTTTTTTTAGCGGACAATCAAAATGCTTCAAACGACACATTATTTGTCCAATTAAGATAACTATTTTAGAAGTTATGAGGGCAAAAATGAGCATCCATACCCATACTTTATATACAGGTCAAAATCATAATCAAAATCCTTTTTGCTTTGCCGTAGTTGTTTTAATTCAAAATTAACAAATGTGCAAAAATCTATATACACACAACATGGTCTAGGGATATATAAAACTTTTTTAAATAACTTAAAAAGTACTGGCTTTACAAAAAAAACTAAAAACATTCCTTTTTTAAATTCAAATTTCTGTTTTAAGATGAAATTCGGATTTATTGAATTTTTTCCGAAGAAGTAAACCTTCACGAACTTTGATTAAAACTTCATAAATTTCTATAATTTCTTGTCAAACTCATTTCCGGTGTTCATTTAATCATGCACGTAGACACTTGACCAGGAACGAAACGTTAAGAGCAGTGGGCATGATTCAGACTGGCGCTACCCAAATTGCGATTTCTGAAGCCATGAAAACTAGTCAGAGCGTTATATACATGCTTTGGTCACGTTATCGTGTCATTGGGGAAGTGGTGGAAGGGCACCGAGGACCTCAACGAATTACAACACATATACAGGACCGATTCATAGGAAATGCTGCGAAGTCAACCAAATGTTACGGCGATGCAATTGGTTCAAAGGCTACAGAGAGAGTATGGTTTTGCTGGTAAGCGGTCAAACTTTGAGAAGCGACTGCATAAACTCAACCTACGTGCTTGTAAGCTACTTCGGGTACCAGCACTAAGGAGAGGCAATCGAGGAAGAAGATTACAATGGGCTATTGCACAAGAAAACTGAAACCATTCTCAATGGTAATAATAATAATAATAAATATCTTTATTTCAAACATTGAAGGGTTTACAGTACATATAAACTTAAATTGTAATCAACATATTAAAAACAAAAGTTCTGTAAACTCTGGAATACTCTGAACCTCTGAAATAGGTAAAACCTGTGACACAGAGGTTCTTCCGCCAAATGATAAAAATTTAAATTAAATTAAATTTAATAAAATTTAAATTTATAATAATTATACACTAAAATGGTTTTCATACTCAAAGTTATTAATAATCAAAACAACTCGAAAAATACTCAAATCAAAACAAATAAACAAAAATAATGTGAAAATTAATTTAAACAAAATTGTAACAATTAAACATTAAGAATGGAACTTTTTATATATCTTAGTTTGTGGGTAGGTGGATGTCTGTATGAGTGTGTGTGCGTGAGTGGTCACTTGTGCTTTTCACTGATGAATCCAGGTTTGAATGTCATCCTGATTCGCAAAGAGTACGCGTTTGGAGAGAACCTGGACGTTGGAATCGACTGCAGCACCCACAACAAGTTCATGCATATCAAGGTGGCACGATTATGGTTTGGGCAGGAATTCGTCTTGGTCGTAGAACGGACTTCGTTTGGATACAAGGCAATATGAATGCTCTAAAATACCGAGATAAGGTGCTAGAGCCTATAATCTTGCCCCACAGATAGCAAGTGGGACAGAATTTCCAGCTAATGCACGACCGTGCCCGCGTACATGCGGCGCCTATCGTCACAAGTTAATTACAACAGCATGACATCTAAGCTTTAGACTGGCCTGCACAATTCCCTGACTTAAACCCTATTGAGCATGCCTGAGAGCTCTTAGGAATTTCCCTTAAGGTATTGTGAATGAAAACTAGCTTTTGCATCTTAGCAGGACTTGGGACAGTATTCCACAACAGGATATTGACGCCCTTGTTTTGAGTATGCAGATCCGCTGTAGATGTGTCAGAAGAGTCTTAGGTGGATCCAAAAAAGTTTTCAACAATACAAAAAAATGTTGTTTTGGTTAGGTATTGATTTTCAAAAATAAAGTTAAGATTGATTTTTTGTCTGAGTTTTTCCTCTTCTAAGTTTTTTTTTAAATTTAACTTTATCTAAAGGTTTATTATCAGATTAGATAGGCTATTAAACAAGGTTTATTTTTTAATAATATTTTAAAGTAATTGCATTTAAAATGCTTAATTACTCTTAAATAAATGAAAAAATGTGTTAAATAAAAATCACCCGACCAGGACTCGAAGCTGGGACCTCTCGTTTGCCTGACGAGTGCTCTCCCACTGAGCTATCGGGGCCTGATTTTTTATTTAACACATTTTTTCATTTATTTAAGGTTTATTTTAATGTGTGAGTGTCTTAGCAAAAAGTTAATAGAATTTTAGTTATTTAGGTTTAATTGAAATATCCCTAGACCATGCTGATGTGTATACGTACTTATAAAATCATTTCACCTCTAGGAACATGAAATAAAGAATAGAACACACGACAAAGAACTAACTCAATGTTTCTTTTCATATTCACTTACGTAGTTTTTGCTTCGTTAGATGTAAGAGACCAGATAAATCAGTACTTAAAAAGTCATTATATTTAATATTCTATAGAACAATGATTTTATGACATAGTTTATATTGTATGGATGTAAAATATAAGAGGATGGGCGAAATAGTGTTATTGCTAGTGAACGGAATTATACAATGCGCTTCAAAATGTTGAAAGTACTAGTAGTGTTGTTCATAGCGACAGGTCGTGGCCTGCTTTTTAAAGAAGTTTTGTTTGAACTTACAATTCCTTGTTTTATATAATTGAAATAGTCATAAAAAACTTTTTTTGTTTAAAATTGCTGTTGGGCATTTGGTATAAAACCATTTTTCCATATTTTCAAATTTAATTTCATAATGCCTAATCTGTTGTTTTCTACGAACAAAAATTGAAATTTTGAAAACATATTGAATATATACGAAAAATAACCTATATCATTTTGGAATCCGCAAGTGTCCTTTTTCAGTGCTTTCTCCTTTGGACTGATCACCTACTAGATTATTCATTTTTGAGAGATTCGTCAGCAGAAAGATTCACCCATGAACGTTTCCTGGATGGACAGAATGATCCGCATTAGGTCATTTCAAAGAAACTTTCCACTATGTATTCCTTACCGACAGAACTTGTTGACCCATGGAACAACAGGGTTAATTTAAATTAATGCAGCAACTCTTGCAGGCAGCCTCTCTTTATTAATCTCAACAGAATTTGTTCTACGACTATCTTAATATCTGTAGCGACATCTAGCGACGCGCCATAGAATGACGACGACACGACGAAACTCCTACATCGCGCTATTAAAGTTTATATAGCGACCAGCATATATACAACATCCCGACATCAACCGTCGAGCCGTGGGCCGCGGCCTTATAGTTAGCGACCATCATGCTCTTGAGTTCGTCTAAAACAAACGTACCACAGTGTCCTGTCAGTACAAAAGATAATATTAATAATTTTGATCACAACAGAAAAGTAAGAGAACACAACAGAGAAGCTTTTGGATTATTAATAAGTTTGCACTCCGTAACTTATAAAATGCGTGTTCCATATGCATGTCCCTGTCATTTGAGTTTTCCTCCCGACCATTCCTGCCAAAACAAACGAAAGGTCATTAATAGTTTTATCATAAGATCAAAAATAAATCAAAACCGAAATAGCATAGAAATATGGAAGCTTTTGGATTATTTATCTATTTACACTTTGTGCCTTAAAAAAGTGCATGTTTCTGTTCGGTCATTTGAGTTCTACTACCCAACCACTGCTGCCAAGAAAAAAATCATCATCATCATCATCACAACTCCGTGTAATGAGGCCACTGCAGGGCTATAAGTCTCTCCTCTGGGTGACGAGAAGGTTTAGACCGTAATCCACCAAGCTGGCCCATTGCTGGTTGGTGGATGCCAGATATTTCAGGGTGGCGAAATGACTTCTGACAATCCGTAACGACCACTGTATACAATTATACAGCACCCGGGACCGACTGGTTAACGTGCCCTCCGAAGCATGGAATTCATCGTGAGAAATTGTTCGATCTTGCCTATAAGAGGGTAGTTGCATATCTTCCAAAAACTTTTACGACGGAGTGCGCAAACGCACTTGTCTTCGAACTGCCTGCCTGACTGCCACCACGAGCGTGGTCAGCAGACACTGAGAGATCATAATTATAAGTACTTTGCGAACCGACCGCGAGTGCATTCTAATACTTAAGATAAGACTGTATTGCTTAGTGATTGTGACAGAATTACTGGATTTGTTGTGACTATCCCATCAACGGTGTGGCAGCTCCGTACTTCTTCAGGTGAGTGGTTGATTTTGTTCTTACCCGATTATAAGGCAGATTGACTACTCTTTCACTATAAAAATACATTAATTTCATACACACACATACCTACAGTCCATTACAAAAAAATCAATTTCAGCGGCCTCTAGAAAGGTGTGCAAACCGCACATAAATTTTGGTCCATCGACCAGGATTCTTTGTTAGTTAATTTCCCCCGATTAGGATACTTAATTACGCAAAATCCATTCGTATAATCCAATACTCAATTCTTACTTTTTGCCTTTTCCGTCACCTTTTCGATCAAAGTCCAAAGTTCTTTGTTACGCAAATCCAATATGGCGAAATCGAAAGAAACAATCGAGATGCGCTTAGACAAAGATTTTGTTATACTAACTAAACGTAAAGAAAGATATTTTGAAGAAATGCAATTTATTTACGATAAATCTAAAGAAATTCTTAATGCCGAATCAGATTTTCAATCTTTATTTTTATTACGAGCTGCCGAAATTGACAATATTCGTGCAGAGTTTAAATCCTTAACTTACAAAATATTTGAATTAGAACGACAAATAAACACTAGTTCGTCATTACGTAATGAAGAGTTGAACAGTTTCGATGATTTATATTTTCTTGTAAAACTATGCATATCAAAATTGCAGCCTTGTGTGCAAGAACAGAAGGTTGAAATTTCTAAACCTTCTGTGGAATCTAGACCTCGTCTTCCAAAAATTGAACTATTTGTTTTTGATGGCCAAATTGAGAATTTTACGACCTTTTACGAAACATTCTGTTCATTAATACACAACCAAAGTAACATACCTAAAATAGATAAATTCCACTACCTTCTGTCGTGCACAAAGGGTGCTGCATTAAATATAGTTAAGAGTTTACCTATTACTGCCAGTAACTACGATTTAGTCTGGCAGAGTTTACTAAGTAAATATCAGGATAACCGAATGTTGGCTAGTCGGTATCTAGACAAAATGTTAACTTTTTCTTCGTTAAGTAAGGAATCTTCTGCTAATCTCAACAATTTTATCGAAACATTTGAACATTCTTACAAGGCAATTCAAGCATTAAAAATAAATGATTTAAGTAGTTACATACTGTGTCATATTGCATTACGAGCTCTCGATCCTCAAAGTCGAAAGTCATTTGAACAAAACCTAAATCAAAATTCTATACCTACTTTCGAAGAATTAATTAGTTTTGTACAAAATCAAGTCAAGGTGCTTGATCACGCTGATTTATCTTTTAATACACAAAATAATCATCCAACTCAGTTAAAAAAAACAAAATACAAATAATAACCAGGTTAAATATAATTTAAAGGATAAATCTACATCTAAAAATTATAACTATTCTTCGATTAAAAATCAAGTTACTTGTTTACTTTGTGGTAAGGATCATTTTATATTTAGATGCGAACAATTTCGTAAATTACCAGTGAACGATAGGATCAGCCGTGCTGACGCCTTAAATTTATGCCGTAACTGTCTTAAACCTAATCATAAAGTGAACAATTGTCATAGTAACTATAGGTGTTTAATTTGCAAACTGCCGCATCATTCATTGTTACATAATGTTGATGAATTCGTGAAACCGGTTCCGACGGTATCTGCGGCGGCGCTGGCCGCGACACCCGCGCCTGCGCCTACTCCCGCGCACGCGCCCCTCTCGCTCGGCCACAATAGCTGCCATGCATCTTTACCTACTCAACAAAATTATAGCTGTGCAGTCATATTAGGAACAGCTATTGTTCACGTTTTAGACACTTTAGGTAAATATCAACCCTGTCGCGTGCTTATAGATTCCGGAGCGCAATCTAATTTTATTTCAATTAGTTGTTTACAACGCTTAGGGTTGAGACATACTAAGTGTCCTTATTCTATATATGGATTAGGTGGAGAAAGTGTAAAGAATCACGGCATGACAACGTTTAGTTTTAAGTCAACAATAAATAATAATACAAATTTTACTATCGATGCCGTAATTTTACCGAAAATTACCTCCGATTTACCGACTGTACAAATTCCGGAAAAAATAATAAATAAATATAATAATTTAGTTCTAGCCGATCCTACTTTTTATAAAAAATCTCCTATTGATATTATTTTAGCAGGAGACGTTTTTCCTCATATTTATTCTGGTGAAACTATCACCTTTTCCCCTAATATACCTAGCGCAATCAATAGCGTGTTTGGCTACGTGATAGCCGGAAGACTAGAAGTAAACAATTCTAGCACTTTTAACTCTTTAGCGGCTACAAATTCATTGGTGTCGTACACCTTTGAAGAAAATCTCATCAATGATACCCTTAAGCGATTTTGGGATGTGGAAGAGGCACCGTGTGCTATTTCACTAAGTCCAGAAGATGAGATTGCTGAACATATTTATAATAAAAATCACTATCGCGACTCAAGCGGTCGCTACGTATCGCCCATCCTCATGAATCCGAAGCACGAGTCTCTTGGCGACTCCTACGATTCTGCCTTTCGGCGACTTGTGAGCGTCGAGCGCCGGCTCGCACAGAAACCTGAACTGCGCCGGGCATACGTCGACTTCATGAAGGAATACGAATCCTTAGGTCACATGGAGTTGTACACGGGCCCTGAACCCTCTGCTTACATAATTCCACACCATTGTGTTCTACGCCCTAGCAGCACCACCACGCCCTTACGCGTGGTTTTCGATGGTTCTGCTAAAACAAGCAACGGAGTTTCCCTAAATGATACGCTCTTAACCGGCAGAAAATTACATAACGATATTTTAAAGGTTATTTTCAATTTTCGCCTACATGAAGTATGTTTAACGGCTGACGTTTCCAAAATGTATAGATGTGTTTTTATTAGGCCCGCTGAGCGTAAATATCAACACATTTTATGGCGGGAAGTTCCATCTGAACCTGTCCGCGTATATGAGCTGAAAACCAACACGTACGGGTTGCGCAGCGCCCCCTACGTGGCCGTGCGCACCCTGCAGCAGCTGGCGCAGGATGAGCGCGTCCGCTACCCGCGCGCCGCTCGCGCGCTCACCTCGGGGTTTTACGTAGATGACTATTTATGGTCGTGTGTGTCGGTGCGCGAGGCTGCGGCCATGCAGGACGAGCTCACGGCGCTGCTGCGCGCCGCGGGCTTCGAGCTCCGCAAGTGGGCGAGCAACCGTCCAGAGCTGCTCGAACGCATGCAAGCAGATCAAATTACTCAAATCAATTTTGAAGACGATACGTTGTTGTCATCTTTGAAAGTTTTAGGTTTGACATGGTTACCATCAAGCGATTGTTTCTCCTATAATTACAATTTGACTGATTATAGTTATACAAAACGTTCAGTGCTAAAACTCTTAGCCAGTATATTCGATCCTGTCGGTTTTATTGCACCTTGTACGTTTGTAGCGAAGTGTATTATGCAGGACTTATGGAAGCTCAGCCTCGGTTGGGACGAACACTTACCTCCTGAATTGTACTCTAAGTGGGATAGGTTCATCTCCGAGCTACCGACTATGTCTCAGCTGCGTATAGATCGTCACGTTTTAATACCTAACTATGATTCTGTACAGATGATAGGATTCTGTGACGCTTCATCTAGAGGCTTTGCCGCATGCATCTACTTGCTCAGCACCGACCCAGATGGCGCCACAAAGGTTAGGTTACTCATTAGTAAATCAAAGGTCGCACCTATTAAACCTATGTCAATACCTAGACTCGAGCTGATGGCAGCCGTGCTGCTATCTAAATTAATAAAATTTGTTATTCAAAATATTAGCATTAATTTATCTATTACCGCGTTAACTGATTCTACTGTTGTACTCTCATGGTTACAAACCCCAGCATATAAACTAAAAACATTTGTGGCTAACCGTGTTAGTCAGGTTTGCGAGGTCATATGTCCGAACCGCTGGTTTCATGTAAACAGTAGTAACAATGCAGCTGATCTATGCTCGCGTGGCGCGCTGCCGAAAGCGTTCGTCGGCGCGTCCGCCGATTGGATCTGCGGGCCCAAGTGGCTGCATGATGACGTCACTACCTGGCCTATCACTACGTTTCATATTGAAAACTCTGAAAGTGTCCTTGAAATGAAATCCTCGACAGACACTTTTAATTTTATTTCTCAAGTTGTCACTAACAACTTAGAAGATTGTTTTGGCAAATTTTCAAGTTTTAATAAATTGCAACGCTCTATTGCCTGGTGTCATCGTTTTATAAATAATTCAAAATTAAAGCGCCAAGATCGTATCTTAGGCCCCTTGTCAAGTAACGAAATACGTCAAGGTCATAATTCGATTATAAAAATTCTGCAGTCTAATCATTTTTCATCCGAATTTAAATCATTAAATCAAAATAACTATGTGGTTTCATTGCGTAAGCTGTCACCCTTTATTGATTCCCTTGGGTTTCTCAGGGTGGGGGGTAGGATCTCACAATCTGACCTACCCTCGGATGCGAAACATCCACTACTGTTACCCAAAAAATGCCATACAGTTAACCTTATTATACAATATTTTCATAAATTATATTTACATGTAGGTCCTCGAACACTTCAAGGAATATTATGTAAAAAATATTGGATTATAAATGCTCGTAGCATTATTCGATCTGTTTTGTCAAAATGTCATAATTGTTTTAAATTTAAACCTACTAATTTACAACCTCTTATGGGAGACCTGCCCTCAACTCGACTAAAACCAGACAAGGTTTTTAATCATGTCGGTTGTGACTTAGGCGGTCCATTTTTTGTAAAGGAAAGCTTAAGACGTAACGCTAAGGTCAATAAGGCGTATTTATGTCTTTTCGTTTGTTTTTCCACAAAGGCCGTGCATTTAGAGGTACTGTCAGACCTTACTGCTGAATGTTTTCTTGCTGCCCTTGATCGTCTCGTTGCCCGCCGTGGGCTTTGTACCTGTCTTTATTCCGACTGTGGAAAGAATTTCGTCGCCGCTGCAAGGCATTTAAAGGACACTGCAGCCATTTTTAAACGTGAATGTCACGACAAGATTCTTGAAGGTTTAAGTCTACGTCAAATCGAGTGGAAGTTTAATGCTCCGAATGCACCTTCCATGGGTGGTTTGTGGGAGGCTGGTATCAAATCAGCCAAACACCACATGTACCGAGCAGTCGGAGATAGAGTTCTCACTTTCGAAGAACTTTCAACCCTATTTTGTAAGGCAGAAGCGATCATGAATTCTCGGCCCTTATGCTCGCTTTCTGATAATCCTAACGAATTCGACGTCCTGACTGCAGGTCATTTTATTATTGGTCAAAGCTTGCTGGCCGTGCCAGAAGCTAACCTTGATTGTGTACCTATGAATAGATTGTCACGTTGGCAATGTATACAGAAGGCATCCCAGTCATTTTGGAGGCGATGGTCAGATGACTACTTGCACACATTACAACAGAGAGCAAAATGGTTTGCCTCACCTTCCAATATAAAGGTTGGAGATTTAGTCTTAGTTAAGTCTGATTTATCGCGTTCTTTACAGTGGCCTTTGGGCAGAGTCGAAACTGTTCATCCGGGTATAGATAATGTAGTCAGAGTCGTTACAGTTAGGACTCAAAAGGGTGTTTATACCCGCCCTGTCAACAAACTTTGCCCTTTACCATACGCAAATTAAAATTCATGTATTTAAGATTACATGAATAAACCTAGTTTTAAGTTTCTAAACAAAGTTATTTAGAATACCACTATACATTTACACTTTACATTTCAGTTTTGTTTTCATTTAAGTTAGGTACCCATCACATATTAGTTAAATTCATTCACTTGAAATCTTCACACTGATTTCGGTGGGGGGTATGTTCGATCTTGCCTATAAGAGGGTAGTTGCATATCTTCCAAAAACTTTTACGACGGAGTGCGCAAACGCACTTGTCTTCGAACTGCCTGCCTGACTGCCACCACGAGCGTGGTCAGCAGACACTGAGAGATCATAATTATAAGTACTTTGCGAACCGACCGCGAGTGCATTCTAATACTTAAGATAAGACTGTATTGCTTAGTGATTGTGACAGAATTACTGGATTTGTTGTGACTATCCCATCAACGGTGTGGCAGCTCCGTACTTCTTCAGGTGAGTGGTTGATTTTGTTCTTACCCGATTATAAGGCAGATTGACTACTCTTTCACTATAAAAATACATTAATTTCATACACACACATACCTACAGTCCATTACAAAAAAATCAATTTCAGCGGCCTCTAGAAAGGTGTGCAAACCGCACAGAAATGAATGGTTGGCGGTCACCCATCCTAATACCAGCCGCACCGAGCGCGCTTAACCTGCGATATCGTTTGATATCGCAGCAACGGCGCCACGACGACTTCAGAAAAAAAAAACAATATTAATAAATTAACTATAACATTGCATACAAATCCAAAACGAAATGTGCGAAAGAAGTATCTGTATAATTTATAAGCTTTCTCTCCGTGACTTACAACAGTGTAACTATGTTTCTGTTCGTACATTTGGGTTTTTACTCCTTTTGGATTATTTATCAATTTTCACTTCATAACTTAAAGCAGTGCATGTTTCTGTTCGGCCATTTAAGTTCTTCAGCCCAACCAGTCCTGCTAAGAAAAAAAAACAACATTAATAAATTAAATTTATCATTGCATACAAATCCAAAATGAAAAGTGAGATAGAAATCTCCATTATTTATCAGCTTTCTCTCCATGACTTATAACAGTGTTTGTTTCTGTCCGATCATTTGAGTTTTCACTCTGTAACTATGATAGTTAACTGATGGTGTTCATGTTTATCATTTTACTTTGCATGAACATGATGAGAGAACAGTTATTCTGTTTTAACCGTATTTGAGACGTAAGTACGACACGACACTTTTTTGCTAAAAATAACATCGAACGAAAGATAAATAATTTTCAAACCATAATCGATCCGAGTACCTAATCTTTTCGATGCAACACCGTAATATGATGCTTATTTCAAAACAGTTTGTTTCGCGCGTAATAGGAAAGGTGGCACTGTTTTCAATCTAAGAAAAGAGACTTTTCAAGCAATTCTCTCAAAAATATTTTATTATTAGTTATTTAAAACCTATACTGATACTTTGTCTATAACAGTTGCATATTGTTTGAAATTATTTTTTTTAGGAGTGTGAGACGTTTTAATTATGTTTTTGGCACAAATTATTTGTTAGATATCGCTGAGCTGATATTTCTCATATCTATGTACCTATGTTATTTGTGAGACAAATGTCGACGGTTGTGTTGTGTCTGTTTTGGAAATTTTCGATTACACTAGGCACTGTAGGTACGCTTTTTTTTGTTTAGAAGTATTTACTTATATAAAAAGATTTTAATGTTTATCTACAAGTTGGTACTATACTATTATTTATTATTCGCCATATTAAAATCAACTCACCTTTCAGCGGAAAAGACCCGACAATAAGACAAGTCGGTTGGGTATCAGGGCAAGAGAAAAGGAAACCGGCGAACGATTCGGGCAGTATCGAGCAATGCATTATTGTAGTTTTCCAACTCATAGTAAAACATCCTAGATCACTTTTTAATAACTAAATTTAACGCCACATGCTTAGTTATCTAAACTACCGTTACTGACCACTACAGTGAAATCTCAGAAAACAAACCCATTCACCGAAAACACTGAACCGTCTGGAGGAATCCTGTTTTGTAAAAATTCGATTTTTGTTTGTTTGCAAAAAATGCCCCGAAACTATTGATCCAATTGAAAAAATTGGAAAAATTCTTTCGCTGCTGGGAAGTTACACTATTCTCGGTGAACATAGAGCGAAGTTATAAATTTGTGAGAGCTTCTGTTGCGTGCGCTCCGTAAACCGTTTAAGCTACGTTAAAATCATGTAGGACCTATGACGGAATTGTTCCTTTTTGAAAGTTCTAAACAAAGTCTATTTCCTAAGATTGACACACCTTTTTTATGATTATAAAATGCCTTCAAAATTCAAGTATCTATTAATTTGCGATGAAGTTATATCAGTATACCTGCTATTACTTAATCCTTATCCATTACGTATTATTACGATATTAATCCTAAGGTAAGTACATAGGTTATTTAATCGCGAACAAAATTGTCTTTCACATCACTTGATTAAAATAAACTTCTCAGTAGATATCATAATTTTAAAATAGCTCATCAACACGTGGAACGAACGGAACGAACGAACGGTGGCATCTGGGCCGGCCATTCGCGTCCAGCAGCTTCTCCGAGAAGCCCGACATACCTGACGAACATTGGGTGGCCTATGGTCAAATTGACTGTTTTAATGTTTTAAATTTGAATATTATAAATAATATTCAAATTTATTCAACGGGTTCAGACGGAGTCAGAGTATCTAAAAGTGAAATTTCTGCACAGTAACGTTATTGTCACCATTGTTTTGACCGGTCCAGAAATTAGTAAAACAGTGATTCCCAAAAATAAAAAGTAACATCGTACTACATTTTTAAATCGGCGACTAAGCTCGAGTTTTGCCTCAATTTACCTAATTGAAAGTGTAAGTAGATGAGGTCGAAGATGATAGCAAACGGGTTTATGATAGAACTGGTTCTTCATAAAACGGTTTGAGGACATCACCGCTGGAGTGGTGATATTTGTCGGCAGATTTCAGTCAGCCTACCTTCAAGGGATCCTACTGCCGCCACGTTTATCCAGGGATGGTAGGGTTAATCTAAGCCGACCCTATACGGCCAAAAAAATTACTAGTTACTTACTTTCGTCAAAACCAATAAATGTCTGTTCTCAAAAATTAAACGGGGTGTCATGATTATAATTCCGTGCTGGACTGCGAGCAAAAGAAAAACATAGAATGTACCTACCAACTTCTTCTCATCCCAGGGCATACTGTAGAAGTCAGTTAAGGGACATAGGTTTTATTGTCGTCGTAATAATACATACCTCCAAATTTGTCAAACGTGACATCAGATGGTTTTAAAGCCTCTGGTGTTCTGACTACCCTATACCATTATGGGTACAGGCGTGAAGTATTGTATGTATGTGTGGTAGTCTCAACGGACAGTTTTATGATATTGAAACGCGGCATTAGTAGCTCTGAAAGCGTAACAGATATTCAGGCCGACGGAGTTTTATAAAATAGTTTTACACCGCGGATTCATCTGGGTTTTATACATAAGACAAAAAAAACTAAAGTACAGTAACAATAAACATGGAAATAGGAAAAAAAAAATTAAAGAAACGCTCCTGGTAATTGACTGGGCGCTTATAAAATATCTGTGAGTGGTTATGTATTTATGATTAGATATTATTATACCTATATATTATTACTAGCCACCGCGCGCGGTTTTACCTGCGTGACTTTTGATCCCGTGAGAATTTCGGGATAAAATATAACCTATTACCTTCCTCAAGAGTTGGGCTATCAAATGCAAAAATAATTTTTCAAATACCACTTGTAGTTTCTGAGACAAACAAACAAACAAAAAAACAAACTCTTCAGCTTTATATATTAGTATAGATATTATACCTGTCATTGTTAGAAGCTTGACACCGGAACCTGCCTCCACGGAAGTATCCTCCTCAACCGCCGCCTGTATAACATCCTTTAAAAAATCATAGGTCCTAGCCGATATAACTGTACCCAACCGATGGCTTCGCAACCCCTCAGCAAACTGTTTGCTTGCTTTTGCTTTTGTTTTTAATACTTTATATTTGGTCTCGTCGCTTTGTGATTGCAAAATCGTCAGACTCACAAATAAAGCAGACATTATTTTACCATAATATTCAGTGGTCATGTTATATTGTTTTAAAGATCACATATTTTTTTGTAAAGCAGTGGTATATTGCATAGGAAGCAACCTTTTTCTCATGCCTTTCAATAACTCTGTTACACTTGAATCATTTTTTTCTAGATTTAGTTTGGCACTTTGCGATAAACGATTTTTAAGAACAAAAGTGATCAGCTCTTTTTTCCCTTCATTATTTAATTTTGACTCATAATCCCATCTATCAACTGTTTCGTGACTGCAAAATCGTCAGTCATAAGAAGACATAAATAAAAAGCTGTCTTAAAGTCAAATTCCATCTTTGAATCTTTTTTACTTTCTTTACACAAATTGCAAATTTCCGAGTAAACACTTTCGAATTGTTCACACAATTTTTTAATAGAGGATGTAAAGTCAATTTCTTCAGTAGAATAAACTAAACTTTAATTGAATTTACTCGCAAAGTTATTATACCTTTTTTTAATTAAATTAGGATCATTTAATTTTTTTATCAACATATCTCCTGACCTTCTACTTGGGCCAATCTTTATTAAATATTTACGAATTTCTAATATTTAATTCAGTAAAAGTTTGATATATAATCCATAGCATAACTACATAAATATAAAAGTGAGGCTAACCCTTAGATATGTATATGATTACGCTAACATATCTAAATATTGATTAAATACTCGCACGTTGCACACTTATTTTGCACTGATACGTGATATATGTACTTATTTTTTCACTGCACGTCACTCTACCATATTTTTCTTCCTAGATCGCCTTTACACCAATTCTGTTCAAGCGCATCATCTGCATTTTATATACATTTGATGATATAACGGGAACACAGGAACAGTATGCCAAAACCAAGCATCACCACCAGGATGCCCCGATAAAATTCGTCCGTCACAAAAGTCCCGATGTTGCAAAAAGATTATTAATTTATTCATCTTCTAAGCCAAATGTATTCCTACGAAATCCGAACCGAGGTCTGCCCGAAATGGCACGGTCGCCATATACAGATGGCGCTATTAGAGATATTAGGGATATTATCCCAGTCCTGCTTCCATGCTGGACTAGGAGCGAAAGAAAAACATAGAATGTGCCAGCTGCTTCTCTTCCTGGGCATACTGTAAAAGTCAGTTAAGGGACAGAGGTTTTAAAGGCGTTTTTGTGGGCGATAGGCTGACTCCCTGTCACTACAATAGTCTCTCTCCATCTTTATAATACCTCCAAATTTGTCAAACGTGACATCAGATGGTCTTGTAACCTCTAGTGCTCTGCCTACCCCATAAGGGATACAGGCGTGACGTTATGTATGTATGCATGAAAACACGAGATGTACAAATAGACTCCACTCTTTATTAAGATAAATGCATGTATATAGTTGATATAATTACTTATACAATGATATAACCTACTTGTTACCCTTACATACCAATCAGTCTAAAGGAGAAAAGAGTGTCGGAGAACGCTTGCAGGCTCAAAAAAATTAAAAAAAAAATCTCTAATTTTCCCCTTCAGTTTAGTTAATTTTCCCGAAGCTCCCAGATTGATGAAAAACTATTCCATTATTATATACGAATTATTAGATATTTGTTGCAGGAATAGACCAGTAAAGACCCCGTGGTCCTTAACTAGAAATATTTATGAAATAATCTTTAAATAAATAATCACAGTCTTGTAATAAAGTCACAGTTGAAAAATTGGGATTACTATTTGAGATTAAAAGTTATCACAGATAAATATACTCATTTAGCGATGCTCGTTCTTTGATATCCAATCAGCTAACTGCATTACACTTTTTCAACCGACTTTCAAAAAAGGAGGAGGTTCTTAATTCGTCTGTACCTATGTTTTTTGTGTTTTTGTTACACGATATTTCGGACAGTTATGGATCGATTTTGTTATATTGTTTTTGAAATTGACCCCAAAATGGGGTATTTTCGTCGATGTAATAGTTTGTCGTAGGTACTGCTCGTAAAGTTTTATTACTTCATGACGGGATACAATGTATACCCTGTTTCGTATAGAAAAAACTAGTGTTGTTTCATTTGCTAAAATGCTAGTTAGTACCATTTAATTTTAATAGAATAAATTTGAAAGTTTGTTTCCTTTGTTATCTGACGGAAGATGCCGGTGAAAATACCAAGAATACATGAGGTATACACACATACACATAATGAAATAACCTTTTTAAAATAAAAGAAAAGTTGAAGAAATATTTCGTGGGAACTTCATCATTACATTATTTTTTTGAACCTAACGTGGGCTATGCTTTAATTTTATCTCCTGGTAAGTAACTTGAATCATGGCGAAGTTTAAACCAGTTCACATGTTCGCTTCCCCTAGGTATGAAAGAATCCTCCCTATAAAATCATGTTTTATTTTAAAGCCAACAGAAGTTTTTTTGTTAAAGCTTGGTTAGACGATTGTCATGAAGACCCTTATGGAATATGTACTACGCTTCTTGAATGTCCTGTTGCTTCGAGAATACCATCAGGCAACAGTTTTTGTGATGGATTAATGTTCGACCAAGACCTAGTGTGTTGTATAGAATCTGATGTTTTGGATTTATCAATAGATTACAAAAATGAAAAAACTGGTAAAAACAAAAATGGAAATAAAGATAAACATAAAAATGAAAATAATGACAAGGAGACAAATGAAATGAAGAAAAATATATCGAAGACAACATTGATAAATTTAGAAAATCGTGTGCTACTAGGAGATATGGACAGTTGGGAAAATTGGAAAAGTTCAAGATCTACAAGATATACAGTTTATGTTTATACCTATACTCGAACGTGGGGAACCAGTACCACATTAAATTTTGAGAAATATTGGATGGATTGGGAAAAACAAAATAAGGAAAAGAAGAAAAAAGAAATATTAGAACACAAGAAAAATAAAAAAATCCCATATAGTACTTTAGATAGTTGGGAGAGATGGAAAGAGAAACGGATCAAGGAATTGGAGAAACTAGATAAAGAAAATAAGAAGGAGCAAGAAAAGAAAAAACACAAAGAAAAGAAAAAACACAAAAAGAAAAAACAAAAGGACTGGTTTGAATTTGATAAAGACAGTTGGGAAAAGTTTAAAAATAGGCCGGGACCGAAATACGATGATGAATGGTTCAAAGCCTTCGAAAAGTTTTTAAAGAGACAATTCAAAAAGATTCAAAAGGACAAAAAAAACTTTGAAAAATTATATCCACCTACAACCGACCCTGTATCTATCACCAGTTGGGAAAAATGGAAAGAACTGCAAACTCAAATAAAAAAAGATAAGCCTGGGGATCAAATCTCCATGGACAGTTGGGAAGAGTGGAAACGAAAAAACAATGACAGTGGAAAAGAAATAAATAATGACAAAAAAAAAGATAAAAAAAAAGATTTCAAACCAAAAAAATTAGATACCGATTCTTACATAGATTGGTCGCAATGGAAGAAACCAGTTCCATTCAGAAGGCGACACGAACTAAGCATTCGTTCTCCACAAAACAAAGATACAAAATTAAAAAAATACCCTAAAAGAAAATCAAACGGAATAAAACAATCTGGAAGAAGAAGTTTTGCATTTCCATTTTTATCTAATAAGAAAATGTCTATCTTGGCAAATTCTCATGATCGTAAATTTCTGCAGTCTTTTGTAGCCACACCAAAGACGGATGTCCAAAGTCATACAGCAAAACGCAAATATCTTAATCACGATATTGAGTATGGCTTACTATATTATTAAGTGTGAAGAAAAGTTAATTAAGTATCATGCTTGTGAAAAGGATGAAAAAGTTTGTATTAAAAAAAACATGAAAGAATAAAGAAACTTTGTAAGAAGTGATTCTTATTTCGATTTATTTAATTTCATTTTTGGTAAAAATACTCAATATAGTCTGGCTAACGAAAGCAGACCCTGGATTCTTTTGCAAACTTTTTATATGGCAGTACTAGCATAAATGTCAATTTGGTTATCTGGTGTCATTGTTGACAATTGGATGGTTGTTGGTGGTTTTAATTGGTTGGTTATTTCATATTTAAAAATGAATAAAAAAAATTTGATAGTTTTATAATAAATGTAGGAAACAGCGATACCAGTGACATTAACCATCCATTCCGTATAGAATTGCTGAATTCAGATTTTGATGAATGTGAATAATAATAATTATTGTATTTTATTGTTTTATTATAAGACCTAATTGATAGTAGTTGCCAATCGTTTTAAAAATATACTTCTCATCAAAAAGTAGGACAGTGCCAATTTTGCTATCTTTTACGATAATTTTATAAGAACATTAGCTGACCTGGCAAACGTTGTTTTGCCATATAAATAAAAAAAAATAGATATTGGCCGATTCTCATAGGTAGATACCGGATAAGCACAAAAAAATTCATCAAAATCGGTCAAGCCGTTTCGGAGGAGTATGGGAACGAAAACTGTGACACGAGAATTTTATATATTAGATTAATCAAGTTTCAAATCGTTTAACCCATGTATTTCTTACTATTGTTGGGGATAATATGATGGTATTTTTTTAATTTGCCGCATTTTTTCAGTCTCTACTTTCATTAGCCAGACTCTAGCACAAAACTGTATTATCTTAAAGTATCTTATCATATCAATAATCATATTAAATTAAGCAGCTGTTATGAACTGAAGGACAACTGACTTTCAAAATGATTCCCAATAACTTGACTTTGACTACTATTTCATGTTGATGTTATAGGTTATCGTTTCGAATAAGAGACCCTGTTGCCTTAACAAAAAAAGATGAAAGTAAAAATATATTCAATATTTTCTATTTGTACGCTTATGTGCATAAGACATGAGTGCACGATGGGTCGGTTGGCTTTCGGGACCGTGATCGCGGCGCCAAAAGCCACCTTCAGTAAAAATATTAATTTTGAGTGATCATTTGGGAGTATAACTAAAATAAACAAGTTGTTGCTAAGGAAAGTACAGCTAACAAAAAGAAACAGAGAAAAAATAAGAGAGGGAAAATATGAAAAAAAAAGGCATCCGACCCGTGACGTGGGTAAGCAGTGCTTTTGATTTTAATAAAAATATATTTTTCATATTATATAACAGCTGCTCATTATGATTACCTTTTCAATTAAAAACACGACTATAATTTGAGAATAAATATCAGACCTTATATTTTTTTTCAGAGTTTTATATCAGATTGGGTGTGGTGCTGTTAGTATTATACATATATACAGTGTTTATTTTAATTAGCGCATCACCTTTTGAAGGCAGCCTCTCCACATCAATCCCAAAAACATTCGTTCTACAACTTTTTAAAATTAATAGTTTTTAAAATTTTACTTTTCCCAAATAAAAAATATTTATAGCCTCTGTTTAGAGCCGTAACTCTATTAGCTTTGAGCATAGGTATGCCACGTACTTTGCGCAGTAAAATATCGCTTCATAAATAATAATAGGTACTTCTTATAAAATGTAGAGTAAGGATTTTTTGTTAAGCTATTGCATAGCTTCTATCGCGGGCCTTGAGCGTGGGGACCGAATCCAGAAATTCCGTAACGTAAAAAAATCTGCGCTTTTATGCGGGCTTTAATAAACAATCAGCGCCATCTATCGAGAGGCATCCATTCTAGGCAACATGACAATTTTTCGAGTTGACAGGTAAATAAACAATAGTTGGCTTTCATAAGAAATCCTTTATTTCGATAATCTGAGTAAATCGATGAGCGGTCGAGTGGTAACGTCAAAAGGTTCCCGATCAAGAGTTACGAGTTCAAGCCCTGATAATCGCATTGACATGAATACATTTTTATGTTTTCTTTTCTCCTTTTAAAATTATAAATACATTTTTTTTAAGTTTTTTATATTGGAAGCTTACTTTGTTCTAAGAGGATTAAATAAAGGAAAAGGCAGTTACGAACAAATTGATTGATTGACTAAGTTAAACAGAAATGATGACACCAAAATACGACATTAAAAAATTTGACAAATGTAAAAAAAATATATTGAATAATGAAGACCTGAAATGTATAATGAATAAAATAATGAAAACCTAACCTGAAATTGTAAATTAATTTATCACATAGAATGCGAAAATATTTCGACTCAAAGGTTTTATAATACCTTAACAGCTGAGCACAAAAAAAACTGATAATTTCACTGAAGAAATATTGACGATGCTTAAGACCCAAAGAAAGAAAATGACAAAATAATAATCTGCGTAGGTGAACACGACACAAACCCGACAAAAGTGTTGTTAGAAACATGTTTAATTTTAAATAAATATATTAATTGCAATATTATACTTCTGAGCATAATTAAAAATAGATTTCTTAACGAAAATAAGTTGAATGACATTATACATAATTTAAGTAAACACTTTTTTAATAGTAAATTCGTACGATCACAAGACTGCGTTTGCTACACATGGTTTGCTATATGTAAGAAAATAAATTTAATAATTGATGAATGTGATTATAGAAAAAAAATCTTGTCATTTACTAAGTATCATATTAAGAATAAACATTCAAAGGTTAAAAATATACATTCAAGTGCAGATTATAAATATAATTCAACTACTACTCAGGGTGTAACTAAAAAGGGAACAATTCCGTAATACTTTTTAAAAATGACTGAAAATAAAATAGACATAAAAATTGGACATTCAAATGCAAACTATAAATCTCATCCGAATACTACTCAGGATATAATTAAAAAGGGGACGATTTCGTTCTACTTTCTTAAAAAGACAAAAAATAACTTGGAAAATAATGAATTAAATTTTTTTCGTAAATAAAGTAAATTTAAATAATAATAATGATAGCAACTCAAATCAACTAAAAATATTTCATCAAAATATTGCGGGTCTTTTGTCTAAAACTAACTTGTTGGAAATTACCTTAAATGAATTTCGGAATATGCCGAATGTGCCTACTTTGAGACTTTTGTTAATTTGAACAATAGTAATTTATTTTTGCATGCCCTAAAATGGTAAAATATGTATGACTTATTTTTTTTAATTTTAAGTCCTAAATCTGTACCATATTTTATGCAAATAAATGATTGATTGATTGATTCATAACTTTACATGCGGGCTTTAATAAAAAATCAGCGCCATCTACTAGGAACTTGTGGACTTCATATTAGATCAAACATTACTGCATTAATAAAATAAATAAATAATTATAATTGCATAAGTTGATAAAAAATGCTATGCAATAGCTTTACCGCGGCAGTCTCCGAGTGCCACACGTCTTTTTTTTTATTTTTGTGTTGTTTATCAAGATCTGTAAAAGTCATAGAACAAATTTTGTTGGGATTTATGTAGAGAGGTAGCCTGCAGTAGCTGATGCGCCAATTAAAATTAATCCTGTATAGGGATGTTTCTTAGTCACCAGCCACATTTAAATTTTAATTTCTGTGATACGATATAATCATTACCGCGTATTTATTTTAGTGTCGCTCAGTAGAAAAAAATAAAGATATGGCACCACATACTTTTTTACAAATAGTCGCTGTTGATGAACGTTGCTACTACGATGCGGAACTTCTTTTTAATACTACGATGTAGTACTACAAGATGTCTTGTAGTAGCGCGTAGTCGTCTTTGTTATAATTTTATTCATACAAATTTAGTATGACCATGCTGTCCTTAGTATATTAGCGAATAATTTGATACTTATTACGTAAAAAAAAATTGGCTGGTGACTACAAATCAACCCTGTATACCTATACAATATCCCACCCAAAACATAAATGTAAAATAGGAGAGCCAAGTTTAATACAAAAATTATGCTTGGCTGTGGGCTTCGCCGCAAATAGAATGGAGATCTAAATGAGTACCGAGTTCTATGCAAAATCTATTTCTATACAAAAATTTAGGAACAAAATGACATTATGTACAAGTTTTCAACTCTCATTGTCCAGTTTTTATCAGAATTAAAATGTTGAATAACTTTATAAAATGACTGATGTAATGAAAACTGGCCAAGTCAAATCTTACCTACTTTAAGATCTCATATTTTTAAATAACAGCAATTTTTATAGGTATCCAATAAAGCAAAGAAATAGAGTTTAATATTTGCTGATAAGGTTAATTTGTTGCTATAAATACATATTTAGATTTTGAATA
Source organism: Stenoptilia bipunctidactyla (assembly GCA_944452665.1). Classification (NCBI taxonomy): domain Eukaryota; kingdom Metazoa; phylum Arthropoda; class Insecta; order Lepidoptera; family Pterophoridae; genus Stenoptilia; species Stenoptilia bipunctidactyla. The sequence continues at coordinate 10,670,432 of OX101733.1, forward strand.
GAACTCGACATTCATTGAGATCTCTATTTTTTGCGGCGAGGCCCACAGTCTAGCACAATTTTCATATTGATTTTGGCTCTTCTTTTTTACATTTATGTTTTTGATGGGATATCATTAGTTTTTGTAAAGAAAACTAGGCAGGTATTGAGATTTAATATTTTTCTTGCGTTTCTGCTGCATTGTTTTCCTTTTATTTCTATTGTCTACATTATCTTGAATTTTGATGTAATTACCAGAAGCGGGATGTTTATAAATATAATAAAACAATAAATAAATCGGTATTCGTAAGCCGTTCCTATGTTTATGTGTTGCTCGGGAGCGCCGCCGACAACACATCGTTGGTCGGTTGTTTAGCGCATAATTCAAGTTTTTTGTATTGGGACACCACTTATTTTTGACTCTTTTTAATTTTTTCCTACGCTTACACCCAATTACCGACCTGGATTCCAAATGTTCATCCTTTTAGGTTATCTGGAAGTAGGTTAGATTTAGGTACTATAAGTTAGTCATGTTAAAATTTACGACTTTTTACCTTCATATCTTTATAACCATTTGAGCTAGCTTCGCGAAATTTGGCCGTCTATATATCCTTATGGATATTATTGAACACACGTAGTTTTATGTGTTTACGTTAAAGAGGTTTTGATGGGTTAAATAAAAGTGGCACCAAGTGGTTCGTGTAATATTACACTCGGCTCTGGCTAGCCATTTCCTTTGCTTGAACTTGGCTTGTCAAACTGCCCCGTGTCCAGATTTTTTACATGACTTCAATTACAAAATACAAAAGATTAGTCAAGTTTTGAGATTGTGAAAGCTTTTGAACATCAGTAGTTATTCATAGATAGGTCTTCACAGAGAACTGTCAAAAAATCGACACTTAGTATAGTTCAAATCTGAGTATCTAAGCTTTCTAAGTGTTAATTTAGATAATATTTTAATAACTTACCGCAATTTCACCATTTACTGCAATAAAATCCAATGCGTTATGATGCAGTTTTAGGTTACTTTACCCAAAAAGTATTAATAAGACTCCACTGCTGTCCATATGTTATCTGTGTTGTCCATCTCTCATGTGTTATAGACAGTTGAAATTTTCACAGATTATGTATTTTTCTTGGCCCAATAACAATAAATAAAAAAAAACACAGAATGAAATAAATACTAAACGGGCTCCGAGACATCACATATGTTTTTTTTCAGTTTTCATTGATAATCAAACTTAATCCTTCGAACATGGCTTACACTTGGCTAGTGTTAAATACCATTTGACTATTTTCAGTGTGATTTTCGGTAATAATTCCATACTGCAATCAGATACCCATTGAAGAATCCTTTTACTAGGTTTCATATCGGTGCACTCAAAGAATATGATTTTTGATACAAAGAAAAAAGTCCCGTTTCCGAAGAAAGGGAATAAATAAATAAATAAAATAAATAAAATCCCCAGACAATCATCCAACTACATGGCCCCAAAGTAAGCATAGCTTGTGTTATGGGATACCATGTAGCTAGGGGGGAACCTAGAATATAAATACATAAATAGATAAACACCCAGACACGGAACATTTTATTTTTCTGGTTCCGTGCGGGGATCGAACCCGCAACCACTGACGTCTGAGGCAGATAGGTTTACCCCAACGCCAAAGTGGTCGTCTTTAATGCACCCCTACAAGGAATATATGCTCCAAATTTCAGCTCTCTACGCCCATGCTGTATATTGTCTGTCAGTCGTTACACCAATCAGTAACGGAATAGTTTTATACATACCTACTGATTAATACGGATTAAAAATTATACATTAAAACTATTAATGATTTCCAAACTTTAACTACATTTTGGCATAAAATGAATTGTAAATAAAAATAAAAATATTTAATTGAAATATCGCTTTATATGCCTAAACGCCTGTTAAATCAGCTCATTTTTGATTCCAGTAATTTGTGTCAGTTGGATATTTCTAAATCATAGTCACTTATCGTCAGTTTTAAGACAAACCAGGGTTTGACCATCAATCAAAAAACTTGATTTTAAACTACTCTTAATAAACACACAAATACATACGAGGTGTTTGTGTATTGACTGAGTTAACTGCGATCATATAACAGAAACATAATAAAATATATTAATTATTGTATTACCTTGTAGAACTAAATTTTTTAATCGAACTTCAAAAAAACTCAAGGGTTTAAACTAAAAACTTACTAATAAGTAAGAATTTTGCAGTTGACCATGCAAGTTTGTAAATATAGGTAATTGCTTTTTATTGAATTGGGGAGGTTGTCAAGGAGGTGTTCCCTTGAATTTGTTGAATTTGAAACTTTGGCTAAGTGACAGTCTTTTGCACTGCTATGAGGAGTGTAATACCCAGGTTTAGAGAACTTATGTATATTAATAGAATGGAGTTGGATCGGCTGCCATGACCTATAAACCAACTTTTTTATATGACAACACAGGCTATATTTAAACTTTCACAATAAACTTGTGATTTTGTAAGGCAATAAGTAAAAATGGATGCAAGAGAAGAGTTATAAAGAACGAATGCATATGTGGGTTTCCTAGTATTAAGAATAAACTCAATTGTTCAGAAAATAGTGTACCTACCCTAGAAAAAGACACAAAATAGTAAATTCTGTTGCTAATTATTAATACTTGAAAATTTTTATATAAAAATAATTAAAAAAATATATAATAATTATACGATACGAAGCTTTTGTGCCTTTTTTAAATATACGTTATCCCATACCGTTCTTTTTTAGTTTGGGAGAAAGTTTGCAACTCAAACCCTTCTGGACTCTGTACCCTGGACTTTGAATGCCCTCCAAAAGCAGTATTAACAAAAAACATAACTAATTGTGGTACATTCGATGATTCAGATATGATATTAGTTTGTTGTATTAATCCTGATTACTATTACTATTCAATTGAAATTGAAAAACAACACATCATAAAAGTGTCTAGTACCACGCTAGGGAACTTTGTTACTCAAAGTAAAAAAAAACAAACAAAAGGAAAAACAAAGAACGCGAAACAAAGTAGGTAAACTTTTTGATAGATATGGAAAATTATGTAAAAATTACTCCATGATTTTGGAGTTTTTGGAGATTTAATAATTCAACTTAACTTTTAACATTCCACCAGATGCTACCCTAGTAATATTACAATCCAAACCATCACGGCTAACTAAAAAAGATGGGGATTTGGTAGACAATTGGTTAGAATGGAAAAAAAAGGAACAAAAAAAGAAGGAACACCAAATAAAGGAGCAAAAAAAGAAGGAAGAAAAAAAAATAAAAATTCAAAAGAAACCGAAACAGGTATATACGAATAAAACCTCAATGTACTCAACGCTTGCAATCTGGACAAAGAGGCATGAAAAGATTAAAAAAGATTTCGTAAAGAAAGAAAAGGATTTCAATAAGAAAAAAAAAATCGAAGTAGATTTCGATAGCAGTAGTTGGGTAACGTACGAAAATCATAATAAAAAAGAAGACAAGGCTTGGTATGAATACAGCTGGGGAAAAAAGTTGTATCAGCAATGGAAAAAGATTAAAGAAGATATTGAGAATATAAAACAAAATCATATTCCAAAAGATAGTAAAAAAATGTGGGAGTATTATAAGCCAAACAACTCTGATTCGTATGATGGAGAAATCGATTGGTCGCATTGGGTAGCGCCACCATCAAATCGTAAATATAAAAGAAATTATTCTAAAAAAAATAGCAATATTGTAAAACGAAAAGCTTTTACAAAATTACCGGAAAGAAAAAGAACAGAGCGAACCGTAATTAATGCTCGAAAATATGCTTTGCCCTTTGTCAATGAAGAAATGGATAAATATTATAAAACATACAGCAATGGTGACAAAGTAAATCCAGAGACCTCTGTGTCTCAAATCTATAAATATTTAATGGTAACGATTCCCCATAATATTCTATCGCGGGCTACTAAATCTGTATATATAAAGAAATATGATATAGAGTATGGCCTTCTATACTATTAGTTTCTGCACAATCTCTGCATCTATCTAAAATTAAATTATCTTATCTTAAATTAATGAAATAAAATACTTTAACCAGATTTTCTTACGTTTATTTATATTTTACATTTTAACTCGATATTTTGGTGAATTTACAGACACCGTAATCACTCATATTATAAAGTTATACACGAAATAATCCATTTATAATGGCGGTGTAAGAGGGTTTCCTCTGGACGGGAGATGAGTAGGAGTAAAATCATACTTGCGGCCACACAGTACGGTTTATTGCGGAAAGTATATACAGATATAATTACAAAGAAAAGACTTTCAGCTTAAGCTTTCCACGAGGGAAGAGCACAGTAGAGGTGAGGCGTACATAAAACAGGTTTCAAGACTAGATTTTCACAAAGAAGTTTGAGTACAGTCTCACATCTGCGTTTAGAGGCGTTCCGAGTATTAATAAGTATCTATGTATGAATACTTGTATAAAGTCGGCTACACACACACGCATACGCATGGCGCCGGAACATACAGGGTCTATTTATAATAATCAATAAAACTTTTAAATCGGGTTAAGAATCATAAGAGGGTTCAAATTATGAAGTCAAATTAAAAAAATCATAAATTCCATCTAGTTCTTTTAAGAAAATCACTTCACCAAGACAATAATCTTACGCAAATAGTACCTACGCATCCGAGCGAAGGTCGTTGACGGGCGCCCGTGTGTTTGGGTGACCTAGTTACCTACTTAGCACGGAATCAGCTGTAATTATCTCATACATCAGGATAAAAAGTGATTTTAATGTCCCATATTTCTAAAAGTTTCTAATTACTTATTAATTTTGTTTACGGCTTGGCTGTGCAGTATGACATATGGCACACTGATGACTTTTCCACTCACTTACTTTCTTGTCAAGACAACAGCAAAAACGTCATGCTACAACGTCATGATAGCATCGGGTATCGGGTTACCCTCTTCCCTAAAATATGGTTGAGGAGGGTGATGGCTAGTTCTTGCGTTATACTCGTGTACGGGTGCTGCTAGCGGTGCCAGGTCGTTTTGCTGATGATACAATGACTATTTGATTCCATTCTTGTTTAAATACTCTGGTCCCAGTTTTTCATGTTCGTGTTGTGCATCCATAGCTCAATGCACCTACTATGTAAGCAATTTGGTTGTGGCATGACATAGGCTCTCACAATTTAGCTGTCTTGTGTTTGTTTTTTTTTCATGTCATGATCAATTTGTACTGTATGTACCTATTTGTATTAATTCGTATAATCCTAACTGAAAAGGAGTGCCAAGAGTTTTTTTCCGCTGGCTTTTTTTGTCTCTTGGTCTACTGTAATCTTATTCAATAACTATCAACACCTTGTTCAATCCAAAGTACAAAATTGTGACGTCACTAAGCGGCCATTCGATTGTCTTATGATGAATAAAATTTTTAATTTCATCACACTACTGTTACAGGCTTTTGACTATCAATTTCACATTAAACTAATTGTAAATACTGTTTTAGTTTTGATTTTCATTAAATTAAAAATGAACTTAAAATAAAGCATTTAGTGCTTGAACTCTTTGTTTAAACAAATAAATTGATTTTACAATTAATTTAATATTAGAATGGCGTGTTTAGTAACTGGAATCATGTACATGTAGGTTTAACGTACAAAAATAACTTAAATTTTTACCTTGCGTCCTGTCGCTGATGTATATTAGTATATATATATTAGATTATATATTAGTCACTGATAACTTATCACATTCACAATAACTGAACACAAAATCTTTCATGTTTAGCATCTTAATTTTGACTATCCATAAAGTATCCTTATCACTTTTGAAAACAGCGATAGGTGGACTCGTTAGTCTATAGAATGTGCTCCAGCAACCAACCACAGAACTGCACACGAGGAGCATAGGTAGTCACTTTGCTTCAGTTCTTGCACTTTCATAAAGTGGTAAGACTTGAGCCCTCTCGTCGCAGCAAGCGCCGCACCCACGAGCTGCTGATGTCGAAAACCTGAGCCGCATCGTTTGTGCTGGCTATCGGATGCTGTTCAAAAAACTCCAGCACGCCTTCTTCGAGTAAACCAGTAATCTAGGTCTGCCGGCGCATGTGACACGTGGATTAAACGTGCCATAATCGCGTAATTCGTAATTTTCATGATAAAAATCAACCTTATCGTGTATGCGCTAAGGCAGCTTTTAACTTTATCGTAGGGACTCAGTACTTACGAGACGCGTTAAGACGCGTTTGATGTAAATTTGTGTGTGGGCTTACACACAAAAAATGAAAGTAAGCCTTAGCTACCTTAAAATAAGACATTTTTTAGTTTGGTTAATTTTTGTACTCCTAAAATTAAGAAGTATCTATGTATGAATCCTTGCATAAAGTCAGCTATACACACACACGCATACGCATGGCGCCGGAACATTATATACGATACATGATGAAAATCAGCGTCAATTGTGTAAGCGCTAAGGCAGCTTTTAACTAACTCGTACTCTATACATACGAGACGCGTTAAGACGCATTTGATGTAAATTTGTGTGTGTGCTTGCACAAAACAAATGAAAGTAAGAATTGGCCACTTTAAAACAAGATTTTTCACGAATACTTATGAAATAAATTGAACTGAAATATGAAAAATATAATGATATTTTTTTGAATGCATTAGAACTTAAGCGTGCGCATTTTGTATATAGTTTACGTAATTTTCTAATAATTTGACAGTTCTAGGAAGATTTGTTGCTAAGTGGCTTTAATTTTGAAATTGAAATGAATGCTATTTGTGCGATTTAATATTGGTGGTTTCACTAAAATTACATAGTAGTACTGAACTTTATTTGTAAATATTAATTTTGCATGATTGGAGTTGGGGCGTGATATCTATAAACAAACATACATACATAACCTCACGCCTGTCTTCCCTTGGGGTAGGCAGAGACAAGGGAACGCCAATTGCTGTGATCCAGACATACCTCTTTCGCTTCTTCCACGTTCATCAATCTTTTCATACATGATCGCCGATTACGGGTACTTTAGACTAAGCCATTTTTCAAAATATCGCCAATTTGATCGGAATGCGTTCGCCTAGGCGGGCCCCTTCCAACAACACCATCCATTCTTGTTCTGTACACCTCTTTCGTAAATCTACTTTCACTTATCTTTTCCAACCACCGTACCCTTTTCAATCTTAGTCACTACATCCTCTTTGAATCGGCATCTCTTTTATTATTTCACTGTGCGCAACAGTGAAATAATAAAAGAGACCCTATCACTCAATTTCACTCCACACATGCTTCTCAACGCTCTCATCTCCACAGCATTAACCCTGCTTTCATGTCCCTACTACCACACCCAAGATTCACTACCGTACATTATCGTTGGCGCTTTAAGGATTTTTTTCCTTAAAGTATGGCCAGACGAGCCTTATTAGGTATAATTTTTCTTACCGTAACCGAGTACAAGGCGCCATTAACACAACTTCCTGCTTTTACTCTCCTTTCAATATCACCTTCACACTTCCCATCTTTTATCTTGTGACCCCAGGTATACAAAATATTTCACTTTTACTTGTATCTATAAACAACTTGGCGTTATTTTAAGTTGTGAAATAAAAGATTTTCGTGAGTGGTGGTGGTGATAATAAAGACATTTTAGCGTTATATATTTAAATTGTAAAATAAAAGATTTTCTTGATTGGTGGATTTTAGATGTTTTGGAGATTTAAATTTAGATTATCAATTATAAGACTTTAGTGAATGGTGCAGGTGTGTATAAAGACATTTTGGAGTTATACATTAAAGTTGTAAATTAAAAAGACTTTCGTGAACGGTGGATGTGTACATAGACATTTTAACCGTAATTGATCATTTGTCTTCCTTGATATAAAACATATAATTTCATGATGAGGCCAAAAAGAAGTGTAGCTTGGGACCATTTCGATGATAAGGGCAATGATAAAGCCTCTATCGAGAAGTAATCGAGGATACATGAATGCTATGACGAGCCTCATTGTATACCTTGTTTCATAAAAAACAAAATAGTGATGTTGTTTCCTTTGCTTGATTGCTACTTGTAATTTAATTTCCATTTAAAAATATGAGTTTGTTTTCTTTGTTACCTGATAGATTGTTACGGTAAAAATATACCAAAATCCATGAAGTTTACGCTCGTTTAGAATATGAAAGAAAAAATGGGAGAAATATTTCGCGTGCATATCGTCATTAAATAAATTATTGTAACCTAACGTGGGCTATGCTTGAATCTTATCTCATGGTAAGTAACTTAAAAAAATGTTGAAGATGAATCAAGTAAAGTTGTTGCTTTTTCCCTACGCTTTAAAGAATCTTCCCGTTTAAGTCATTTTATTATATTTTAAAGCCAATAGAAGTTTTTTTGTTAAAGCTTGGATGGATGATTGTTATGAAGACCCTTTTGGAATATGTACTACGCTTGATGAATGCCCTGCTGCTTCGAGAATACCATTAGGCAACAGTGCTTGTGAAGGAGTAAAGTTTGAGAAATCTCTAGTGTGTTGTATGGAATCTGATGTTAAGGATTTACCACCAGATTCCAATATTAAAAATAGCGATCAATACAAAAATGAAAATAAAAATAAACACACAAATGAAAATGAAGATAAACACACAAATGAAAATGAAGATGACTCCAGTAATGAAAATAAAATTAAACACGAAAATGAAAATAAAAATGAACACGAAACAGAAAATGAAGATAAACACGAAAACGAAAATAATGATAAACACAAACATGATACAATGAATAATTTGATGACAACTTTGTTAAACTTAGAAGATATGAACAGTCAGGAAAACGGGAACAGTTCAAGATCTACAAAATATACAATTAGTTTTTATACCTATACTCGAACGTTAGGAACCACGTTAGATTATGAAAAATATTGGATAAATTGGGAAAAGAAAAAAATGGAAGAAAAGAAGTGCGAACACAAGGAAAATAGTTTAGATAGTTGGGAGAGATGGAAAGAGAAACGAATCAAGGAATTTGGGAAAAAAGACAAAGAGGAAAATAAAAAGAACTGGTTTAAATTTGATAAAGCTAGTTGGGAAAATTTTAAAAATAGACCGGGACCGAAATGTAATGATGTTTGGTTCACAGCTTTTGAAAAGTTTTTAAGGAGACAATACAAAAAGATGCAAAAGGAAAAAAAAACAAATAATAACAAAAAAGAGCAATCAAATAAAAGTAAAAAAAAAAAATTCAATTCCAGATCCGATTACATAGATTGGTCGCAGTGGAAGCATCCAGCTGATATCAAAAAGCCAGATCAACGATCTGTAAAAAAAAAAATAGAAAATGAACTTCAAAGGAAATTGATCAAAACAAAACCAACTACAATAAGAAATGTTCCATTTCCATTTTTATTAGATCCGACATCCACTAAACCTACAACACAACAAACTACAAGAATTTTTCCATTTCTCCGATGAAGAGTCAATACATAATAACTGACATATGGACCATTTTTGTTTTATTGAATAATTCATTGTTGAATATAGTAAATAATTGTTGATTTCTTATTATTAATTATTCTTATTGGACCGATTTCTTATTAATTTTCTTATTAAATAGTAATTGCAATATATACTAAGTGTTGTTACGTCTTTTATGATGGCAATATACTATCTACGACTCATCACGTTCACTCGTGTTCGTTGTAACAGGCGTACTAACTGTTTGCGACCTGTCGATTTGGCGCCATTACTGTGCAGCCCGTAAGTATAGAGAGAGAAAGAGAGAAGTATACAAAATACGACATGACGACGATGACGCGGCCGCTACTTAGTTTCCATATTGAATGTTGTGAGAAACGGAAGAAGTGACTTGGTCAAGCTTCAGAGTGTGTAGCAAACATATTAAAAATATAGACTTTCTTTTTTTTAATATATTGTAAGGATAGGACGTTTGTCTTCCATGGAACCTGATGGAAAGTGCGCATGAAGACTATGGTGTTACACATCCATCCACGAGAAACCTATTCACTCGACGCTTAAAAGTTCCAGGACTGTAGTGGTCAGAAAAACAGACGCAGGGAGATTGACAATCCGTACTAAACAGGAACTATCGAAGCGTATTGTTCGACTTCCTGGTAAATCCACTATATAGGGATGGAAGTTCTGTCTGCGTCTGGTAGTCCGGTGGTAAAAAGGGGTGGGTTCAATTTGGTCAAAAAGAGCACTCGCACACTCACCAAAATGTAGCCGATAAAATACTGTCAAACAAGCAACCTTACGACGATGCTCCTGCGTCTGCAATTTTTTAATTGTAAGGTTGTTGTTATTTATGAGTTTACGGGCTCTTCGGTCAACAGAGTCTAGCGCTTCGAGCTGGTATTTGGCAGAACCATCCCAAATGTGACTACAGTACTCCATGCACGACCTCACTTGTGCTGTGTATAAGTTGAGCAGCCGTTCAGGGCTGAAGTACCTTCGAGATGATACCCAATTTTTTGGAAGCCGTTTTTGCCTTAGACTCAATTTGTTGTCTGAAGTTTAATTTGGACGTTATAGTGACGCCCGAAAGCCCTAGTCGGTCGGTGATGAGAACAGATACATTCTGGAAAGTAAGCGCAAAGGTAATAAAGGTGCTCTTTTTTGCGGAGAATAGACACGCTTGTGTTTTGGAGGCGTAAAATTTTACCAGATTGTATTCGCCCCAATCGGACACATTCCGCAAGGTCGAATCAACGCGCTCAATCATAGACTCTCTCAAAACCTGGATTTCATGGGAGCTCGTTCGCGCTTTGGATATATATTTCTCAACAACAGTGCTGTTATCAGCATATCTAATAATGCCTGGTGTTAGGAGGTCATTAATGTGCAGCATGAAAAAAGTCGCAGAGAGAACAGATCCCTGAGGTACCCCGGCATTAATTGCCATTAGGTCAGAGGAGTAGCCGTCTAAAACTACTCGAATCGATCGTTCCCTCAGAAAATCAGATATCCAGTCGCAGAGCCCGGTCGGTATGCCATACGCTTGAAGCTTGCTTAAGAGACCATATTGCTAGACCCTGTCAAAGGCCTTGGAGATGTCTAAAGATACAGCTATCGTTTCACCATGACCCTCCAAGGCCTCACTCCAAAAGTGTGTGGCATACACGAGAAGATCGCCGGTCGAGCGTCCACTGCGGAAACCAATCAACCAACCAAACCACCATATTGGCTATCGCTTAGGAGCTCGTTGGTCTCAAGGTATACCAGGAGTCGATTGTTCAATACACGTTCCGTGACTTTGCAAAGTATGGAAGTGATTGAAATTGGTCGATAGTTGACAGGATCAGCACGGCTTCCCTTCTTCGGTACTGGTTGTACGTTAGCCAGCTTTCAGGATTTGGAAACTTTACCAGATTCCAAAGAAATTCTATAGATACGCGTCAAAACGGGAGACAACTCAGCTGCGCAGTGTTTCAACACCACAGCAGGAATACCATCTGGACCGCTAGCCTTATTCTCGTCTAGGTGCAGCAAGCATTTAAGAACCTCCTTTTAGCAATATTAACAGTACCCATTGAAGGACCGAACTGAGGTAATTGGGGTGGGATTTTTCCTTGACTATCTAGACGAGAATGTTCCGCAAAGATACTGGCAAATAAATCCGCCTTTTCTTTAGCAGTGTGGGCCAGAGAACCGTCAGGTTTCCGCAGAGGTGGCAGCGACGGGCTACAAAAGTTCGTTTAGACCGATTTGGCGAGGGACCAGAAAGCTTTACTTCCCGAGGGGTATGAGGCTATTCTGTCTCCGACACAGCCTATGTGGGCGAAACGAGCTCTTTTGATCAACTTTTGCAGGACTTGGTGGCAGCATTGTATCTTTTCTTGTGAATCCACGGCTTTGCTTCTGCAAGCGGTTGCCCAGGCTTTGTACGCTTCTCGCTTATGCTTTTCAGCGGAAACGCATTCAGCACTAAAATATGGACGATCTTTGGTTTCAAGGGATAGATCATCGTATTAGATCAGAAGTATTAGACCAGGTCGTAAGGTTGGAGATCCACATGTCGTTGATATTAGGGCTATAAAAAATGACAATTTAAATAAAATTAAATTTTGATCAAGACTGGATGCCTTTACCACAGCGGACCAAAAATATGAATGACGAAGTAATCTATAATCGATTACATTCCAAGAGACTACCAATAAAAGCCACTAAATTTAACCATTTACAACAACTAAAAGCAGTTATTTTTTTTTTTATTTTATTTGGAAAACAAACAGTGATACAATAACATACAAATTACAAGAACAATCACTACACACCATTTAAATGTTTTCGCATGTAAAATCTAAGTGTTAGTTGCATCGAGGTATGGATACATGAAATTAGTAATTTAATCCAAAAGATAGTAACAAGTATAACAAAGGGGAAAAAAATTTAAAAACAAAAAAATAAATATATGAAATTAACTTAATTAAACACAATGAAATATTGAAATATTATTATGGAAACGCATTCAGCCACTGATCAGCAAGTTTATTTTTAATCATATTTGAAGATGTAATAAATAAATCGAAATCAGGATAGTCAGCCATCCTATTTATAAACTTAGGAGATCTTATGAAGAAGGAGCGTTGTCTGTAATTACTTGCGCTTCGTGGGATTTGCAAGATATTAACTAACAGGTTACTTCTCACTGACTTAAGCGGAATTTTCAAATTAATTTGTGATAATAAGTAAGGAGAATCAATTTTTGATTGAGCGATTTTTACAAAAAATGTTATATCTGCTATTTGACGCCGTTGCTCGAGAGGTAAAAAATATGATGCCGCCTGCACCTGCTCTCATAATTTATATCATATTTACCGCATTTAAATTGAAGATATCGCATAAAACGAGTTTGTACTCTTTCCAGTCGATCAATATGCACTGAGTAACGCGGGTTCCAAACCTGAGAACAATATTCGAGAGAACTTCGAACAAATGAACAATTGAGTATTTTTATGACTTTAATGTTAGAAAACTGTGAGGATAGAGTCTTAATAAACCCTACAGCTCGCTTAGCTGATTTGACGATATAATTAATATGCTTGTCGTAATGTAGCTTGCTGTCATGTATGACTCCAAGATCCCTGATTTCATCAACAAGCTTAAGCTGGAATTCCTTAAGTTTATAATCAAATTTTATAGGTTTAAATTTACGGGTAAAGGTCATTGCATAACATTTAGAAACGTTTAGGTCTAGCTTATTTTTCAAACAATATGATTCAAATCTTACCAAATCATCTTGCAGAAGCCGACAGTCATTGTAACAACTAATTTTATTAAAGATTTTAGTGTCGTCGGCATAGAGAAGGAATTTGGAATGTAAGAAACATGATTTAACGTCGTTGACAAATATATTAAATAATAAAGGCCCCAGCAATGACCCCTGCGGGACTCCCGAGGGAACAATATTCCAGGAAGACATAAAACCCTTAACAACCACTCTTTGGGAGCGATTTTCTAGATATGATGATAACCATCTATATAGATTTCCATGAATTCCTGCAGCTAGGAGCTTTTGCAATAGAATATTATGATCCAATCTGTCGAAGGCTTTACTGAAGTCAGTAAAAATGGCGTCAACTTGACCGCCTGCATCCATGTTGGAAGTTAAATACTCAGTAAATGTAATTAAATTAGAGTTAGTTGATCTTTGTTTAAGAAAGCCGTGCTGTTCAGTTATAAATGTTGATTTTAGGGAATTGTAAAGTTGCTCATGAATTATACGCTCAAATATTTTTGCAAAAATACAGAGCTTAGATATAGGTCTATAGTTTTTATTTCACTTTTATTTCCACTCTTGTAAACGGGTGTGATAAAAGCCGACTTCCATATTTGAGGAACAATTCCTTCATCTAATGACTTTTGAAAGATAATTGTTAACGGAACTGCTAGATAATGATGACATTTAGCTATCAACAATGGTGAAATATTATCCGGCCCCGGGCCTTTATTGAGGTCAACTGATTTCAGTAATCTAGATACAACTGCGAAGTTTATCTCGATATTACCGATTGCGTTATTGGATTGAGGATAATCATTAGTAGAGTGGTATGTGTTTTGCTGCTGGTTCTGTGTAAGGTCGAGATAACTAGATTGGAAATATTTAGCAAAACACTCACAAATACTAATGCCACAATCAGCAACACGCCCTTCATATGTAAGGGAGGATGGTAACGAGTTCGAGCCTGACTTATTAGATTTGACCTAAGTCCAAAACTTTTTTGGGTTCTCGGTTATCGTCTTTTCCATGTTTTCAATGTATGCCTTGTACAGAGTGTCTTCTAAGGTTTTAGCTCTTTTCCTAAGTAATGAAAATGTTTCGTAATCACAGGAATTACCGTATGTATTGTATTTGTGTAAGAATTTAAATTTTTCTTTAAGTAGTTTCTTTAATGGTGAGGAATACCAAGGGGGAAATACTTTCGTATTGCAATGTTTTTTTGGTACGTATTTATTTATAAGATCATAAAGCTGACAATAAAAATAATCAACAGCATCATCCAATGACTTAGCAGTTAAAATATCTTCCCACATGATGTTTGATAATTCTGAATTTATTTCCTCATATTTGGCTGAATAGTATATATATTTTAACCTTGTATTTGATTTCAAATGATCAATTTTAAAAGTACTGAATTGAATTGAAAGTGACTTATGGTGTAGATCCTCTACTACTAAGTGATCGGGGCCGTGTAGTACAGAAAGTTCAATATTGCATAGTGCCCAATCGAGTGTCCTGTTATTTATGTTGAGACAAGAATTATATTGTTTTAAATTAGATTCCAGCAATATATCAAAAAAGTATGTTTGTGCACCACCCCGAAAACCCAAAGGTTCGGACTGGCTGGTATTATGGTAATCCCATTCGATGTCTTTCAAATTAAAATCTCCCAAGATTAAGAAGACATCGTTTGGGCAATTATCAAGAGCAAAGGATAACTTATCTGTGAAGTTAGTTAGTTGTGAGTTAAATTTATATCCTGAATTTTCGTTACAAAGATATAGAGAGCAGAAATGTATTTTTATATTAGATCCCTTCGATTTAACAATAACTGTTACCCAGATGTCCTCTGCGGAAGAGCCCCAATCAGGGCGAGCCACTGCTGTGAGCTCGCGTCGGATAGCTATGAGTACACCACCTCCATATATCTGATTAGTCAAACAATAATTCCTGTCACGTCGCCAAACAGTGTAACGATCATCAAAAAGCTCGCCATCTGCAATATCTTCCCTAAGCCAAGTCTCAGTTAGAACGATGATGTCATAACTATTTAACAGTAAATTTCTTTTAAACTCATTAGTTTTAGTCCGAAGTCCTCTCGTATTCTGATAATATATACTCAGGTCTGTAGTAGCCATTTTAATTTATAAAGCAAAATCTCGAACAAAGCTAAGTATGGAAAGGGGACTAAAAAAGATTGATAACCACCTACTGAACGAATTATAACGAACAAATTATAGTTATTGCAAAAATTATTAAATATTATGTGATAATATCGGCTTAGAAAGTATTCATTTATAAAATTAGTTGGGAAAGATATCAAGTGATAACTAAGGAATGATAATTCAAAATTGTATAGGAATGGCGGTATCTCCAAAGTAAGTTCGACTGCTTTTATAAGTAGCTTATAGATTATGCGACAATAAGATAGTAATGGCCAGAATCGAGTGAGAGTAAGTTTATATGATTGTATAAAAAGAGAACAAAAGAATGCCGTAGAGAATGCGCTTCTCAAATAATGCGTTGATAATTTGGTAAAATTAAACAACATAGTTTTAAAAGAAAAGTTTCGTGCACAAATTGGGTTATCTTCTTCAAATCCTTCTCTTCTCTTATAAAAAATATTTGGGATGTATCGCACTTTCTTGCCATTATTTTGCAGTGCTTTACCCAGATGTATTTGAAGTTTACTTTTTTCGCTAATGCCTTATTCCTAGTGATTGTCATCCCTATTATGATTCTTTGCCTTTTGAATAAGTGTTCCTATCTTGATCAATATTTCATATAACAGATTTCAGTTTTTCTATGTCTAAGTTTTGACTTGATTATTGTTTTCCTTGTTGCGTGTACTCTTAAGCGATTAATGTGCCATTTTAATTATAATAAGGTCTTTCATAACGAAATGTCTACTGCAAGTTGATTTACTTTTTTGATCTCATTTACTACCTACCCAAAGAGTTAAAAAAGGTTGTTAATTTTTCTAAGTAATTTAAGTTTCACTATTGTATTTTTGCATGTTTAATTTTATTTTTCAAAAATACAGTTGGTTTTTATATTCTCTTGATTTTATAATTAAGATAAATAACGCAAATTTACTTTACGATACTGTTACACAGTGCAAATAACTGCTCATTTAAGTGATTTTATTTAAATATTTATCTTTTATTTCTACATCACTATTTTTGTAAGTATAGCCCTTATCTATATCTTTATCAAATAAGCGCAACCGATATTTTTTTTAATAAAATTTTAGAAAAATGACATTAAAATACAAGCAGCATTTGTGTTATCTTCCTGGTATTTTAATATTTTTGTGTACATTTAGAAGCAATTTCTTCTATCTGCAATAGCAATACCGAATATCTTCAAATTCCAACATTATATTTAATTCAAGGAAACAATACCGTCTATCTGCAATTTATATAAAAACCAGTAATAATTAAATAAAAATTTTAACGTCGCTATACGGTAGTTGGCTTAAATGAATATTTTAAAGAATAATATATCAGAGAAAACTATTGAAACAGACGTGGTACGTTTTTTTCGCCGCCTGAAAAGTTGTTTTTGTAGTTATTATTTATACATATTCATCGGCGATTTCCATTTTTATATGACGGGTAAATTTCTGCAGTCTATTGTAGCAACGCTAAAGACGAATGTCCAAAGCCATACATAACAATAATAAAGCCCTTTATTCGGATATAAAATATACAATTTAGTTTTCTTACATTACGACATTTTTTTACATTGGGTTAGCGAAAAAGTTTCTTCGCATTTTTGAAGAAAATTCAAAAGTTTTTTAGTATAGTTTATTGACATTTAACTAAAGTATGTATGTACCATTTTGTTCGATAACCTTTTGCCATTTTGTAGGTAGAGACATGATCCCATTGCTATAAAAATTTTGGGACCTCTCATCAAAATACCGCGACAAGTGGATTTGGCAGTCCTCTCGTGATGTTAACCTAACACTGCCTAAAGAATTCTGAAGAGACCGAAACAGGTGGAAATCTGAAGGTGCAAGGTCAGGACTATACGGCAGATGCATTTACACCTCCCAGCCAAACTATCTTATTTTTTGCTGGGTGGCTATAGATGTGTGAGGTCTAGCGTTATCATGATGACATACCACACCCCTTCTGTTGATCAATTCCGGCCGCTTTCTCTCAACGTTTTAATCTCATAAGTTGTTCGCAGTAGAGTTCACAATCGATAGTCCTGCCTGGTGGTAATAACTCATAATGAATAATGCCCTTCCAATCCCACTACACACACAACATCACCTTATTGTGAGTTAACCCGGGTTTCGCCACAGTCTGTGAAGCCTGACCGGCCTTTGACCACGACCTTTTTCGCACGTTCTTGTCGTACGTGATCCACTTTTCATCACCAGTTATCAGCTTTTTCAAAAACGATTCGGTTTCGTTATGTCGTAATAAAGAATCACAAATGAGTACACGGTTCATTAGGTTTCTTTCAGTGAGCTCGTGAGGTACCCAAATATCGAGCTTTTTTGTGTACCCAGCTTTTTTCAAATGCGCCAAAACTGTTTTGTGGTCAATTCCCAGTTCTTCAGCTACTTCGTAACTACAGATATGTCGATCTTGCTCCACTTTTTCAAAAATGGCATCCATTTCATACGTAATAGAGCAAGGTGCATCTTTGACATTAAAATTTCCGGATTGAAAACGCTTAAACCAAATTTGTGCTACTCTCACAGACACTGCACTAGGTCCATAAACATCGCAATTTTTTTTCGCGGCTTGCGTTGCATTTTTACCTTTTTTGTAGTAAAATTTTAAAATGTATCGAATTTCTTTATTAGATTCACTCATCTTGACAGTACGAAAAAACAAATGAAAATCACACATTTTCCTAATTTGAATTTGGATTTATGTTCTTTAAAATTTTAACTTTCAATGATACCAAAACCAGCCAGATACAAATACTATAGCCAAAGAGATTTTATTACAAGTTCATACATACTATAATGCGAAAAGACTTTTTCCCCAACCTATCATACACGATGACTGAGGTCACTTTTGAAATTCGAGGACGTGATAGTTTGAGATCATACACAATGAAATTTTTTTTATAAAAAACTAGCTGCTGCCCGCGACGTCGTCTGCGTGAACGCTATGCAGCACCAAACGCACCTACGATTATAACACTGCTAGCGTGATAATATGTAGCCTATATGTTGACCCGACTTCTTAACTATCTTCATGCCAAATTTGAAGTAAATCCATGCAGTACTTTTTGAGTTTATCCCGGAAAGACAAACAGACAAACAGACAAAAATTCTAAAAACTATATTTTTTGTTTCTGTTTCGATTGTAGATCATACCCCAAGTATTCTTTTAAAAAAATATTCAATGTACAGTTTTGACTTTCCTACCATTTTATTATATGTATAGATAACTATTATTACATACTGAGTAAAATTAACCAAAACTTAAAGAATTCATTACGCAACGCATGGTTACCCTGGTACAGACGATTTCACGAACGGTCATCGAGCCGTGAAGCAGCTGTCGTGCCCTCTTTATTTATTAGGGATTGTAGTGAACTCATCAAGGCGGTTGGTGCACTAGGGTGGCTGCTGCCAAACGTGGGGGGCCTGATTCCCCATACCGTAGGCTCTACCTCGGCATTGTGGGAAGCATGGCCCTATACGGAACGCCCGGTCCTCGTTGAGTGGGTGCAGCGAAGGGGGGGGACTCTGACCATCCGCCTTGTGCAGGTATTGACCGGACATGGTTGTTTCGGACACTACCTGCACAGGGTCGCCCGGAGGGAGGTGACGTCAGAATGTCACCATTGTGGGGCGGCCGACGACACGGCGGAGCACACATTAGTGGTATGTCGGGCGTGGGGTCGGCTGCGGCACGAGTTGACATCTGTCGTCGGAGAAGACCTCTCGCTTCCTAGCGTGGTTAAAGCCATGTTAGGGAGTCTAGAGGCTTGGGCGGCCATGACCTCCTTTTGCGAGGACGTAATGTCGTAGAAGGAGGCGGCGGAGCGGTGCCGAGAGGATGACGCCTCGTCGGCACCGATCCGCCGTAGGCGGAGCGGGGGACGGAGAAGGAGATACGCTCACCTTCTCCCTCCCGATAGCCAGCCGTAGCGGGTGAGGGGACCTGCTGCAGCATAGGGCTATGTGAGGGGAAATGGTCTCGTGTATTGGACCATTTTTTTCGTGGGGGGCGCTCGGCTAAGGCTGAGCGCAGTCCGCCGGGGCTCGCGGGTAATGCCAATGGCGGTACCGTGAGCTCCATCTATGGCGGGTGAGGTACACCTCGAGGTTTTTAGTGGGTAGGTCCGGCCTTCTGCCGGATCATCCCCACATACCCCGCCGTTCCCCCTTGGGCGGTCGGGGACGTGATTGCACGTTTTCCTCCAGTAAAAAAAAAAGAGGATTGTAGTGAAATATTAAGTAGGTACCTACTTTTCTAACATAATTATGTTCATAATTGAGTACAGATTGCTCTCCTTCAATCTCCTACACTTCAGTCACCCTGTAATACTTAAAATCATTCACTTATATGGTGCTTCCAAATTTTTCGTCTTCGTCTTCGAAATTTTTCGTCCGCTAAGGTGGAAAGTTTATACTTTTCAAAAACATTTAAATGACGTGGAATTTGTAAATTTTGAACGAATGGTAATTCGTGTATTTATTGTTTCCAAATATAAATAACATTATCAGGCGGATTGTCATCCCAGTTTAACTTTAATATACAAAGATTACTAAGTTTAAATAATATATGTTAATCATTACAAGGATGTATACAGGATGGTTTTTTGGTCACCAGCCTAATTTAAATGTTAGTTTCTATGATACAATATAAACGTATCTGCATATTTATTTTAGTACAAAAAAGTATAAATATGGAACCACAAACATTTTTGAAAATAGTCGCTGTTAATGAACATAGATACTACGACACGGCATTTCATTGTTAATAGTACGACGTAGTACTAGGAGATGTTTTGTAGTAGCGCGTAGTCAACTTTATTTTAATGGTAATTTAGAGTGACCATACTTAGCTTAACATGTTAGCTGATATATTAATTTCCTTGTAAAAAAAAACAAATACTTTTTTTTGCAAAAATCGTTTCTATAAATGATACTTATTGTGTAAAAAAATGAGGCCGATGACCACAAATCAAATCTGTATAAATTGTGAAATAAATAAATAATAAATAAATAAAATTAATTTAGTGTATAATATAACGGGCGCGAGCAATCCGAGTACATCAAATTGCCGAGCGATTACGGACAAAATGTTACGTTAAGTGCATGGACGGTTTACGAGAGAAACGGTAAAATAAAATTTATCAGATACAGGAGACCACTGGAGTCCGAGCACCTTTAAACTATGATTTTTGTTTTCTTCGAAATTTACATGCGACATGTATCGATGAGACGTGGGTAACGAGTCAAGTAGGTAAGTCGAGTTGCTGGACCACTTAGCCAACTCGAAACCTCCAGCTAAGAACAACCCTAGCAGCTAATCCTTTATGAACGGCATCTTCGACAGTGGGAGTTGAATATCAAATATCGTCCATGTAATAATGGCGGAGTATGACTTCTGCGGTACTCGGGATCACAGAGACGCGGTCAGCGCCAGCGGAGGCAGCGGCGGGTGAGCCCGCATCCGCGTACAGCAGGCGCAGCACGCGCATCGCAAAGCACACGAAGCACACGCACACTCTGTTGAACTGGTAGTCTGAATCGAATCTACTAATATAGTACTGAATCGAATCGAAATAATAATTTTTGAAACTTGCAGTGATCATTTTTTTCACAGATACGTAAGTACATCTGTTTTACATTTGATTTTATATGACCGAAAGTTAGTAAAACTGAAAATAAGTCGTTTTGAAAATTAGGTCCGGTATATAATATACCGTTAAGAGAGTAACCCGTATCTGTTTTACAACTTGCATCCATTACCATCCGTACTTTTGTGGACACTTTGTCGTTTCACACCATGGTCTGGTGTGGAATATAATAACCAGAGTGGTCATCGAAAGTGAGCGGTGAAATAGACTTCCTAGAAATATATTCTTGAATTATAGCGTTATATTCAGCGCATAATTCGGGAGTGGTTACGAACTTTTTTTTTTGTTTAGTGGTTTGATATGAACTATCTAGGAGTTCAGTATCATGAGAAAACGGCAAAGCAACCGTGTAGCGGAATCGATAAATATTTGCTTAAGCAGACAAGCTTAAGGCAGGCTTACAAGGAACCTCCTCTAATTGCCAAAACATGTAGAATACTATCTATTTGCGGCATTAAAGGCACAAAAATAAATATTATTCGCGGTTAAAAAGTTATCGGCTGGTGCATTGCCTATTAATGCAAAGCCAAAGATCGTCTCCAGACCCGTCGGGGTCCCGGGAGGTCCAGTAATGCGACCAGAAAGCAAAATTTCAGAAAATAGAGGGGCACCTATAAGATGATTAATATTTCCAGGTTTATAAAAGTTATTGTCAGCTAGCGTTATATTTTGTAAGTAAGAAAGTGCTGACATGTCAATATTAATATTTGGTAAAGTATCAGTAATGCGGTCTATGATAAAAGACTCGAGCGGAAACGAAGTTTTGCCTCTAATTGGGTTTGGCGATGAAAAATAGCGCGGGAAATTTTGTTATAATTCAGTTTAAGTTTTGAACAAGCATTTGCGGTTATAAAATGATTTTGTGATCTCGAATCTAACAGGGCACAAATATGATATGATGTCCCAAACGTGTCGATTGTACAAATAAAAGCAAACAAGTCGAAGCACGTGAAACAAAAGAATCACATTACATAGGGCAACATTATTTTGTGCGGACGGCTGAGATTTAACTAATTCGAGGCGTTTATCTATATAAAGGTCCATAAACTTTAGATATTTAAACAATTGAAAATTATTCGGTTGATTACATAATAAGCAAATCTATAAGTGCGAGTGACAGAGCGGGAATAATTATTATCGGATTGACGCGATAAGTTCAGTGTATGATTTTTACTATTAGAGTAATAATTAGAATGTGACGCAGTAGGGTCAAGTTTTTGAGTTTGTGTACGAAGGTAAGTTATTAAATCATTTTAGGTAGGTGTGGATAAATATTGTGCATTTCAAAGGATCAGGCGGTTTCTGAATCAATTTTATTAAGAGCAATATGTAGCAGCATAAAACCTGATAGATTATTAAGCATGAGACTGCGGCGGAAAACTTATCTAGAAATAAGTCAATATTATTAGAGTGTGCGGTATTAAATAGTTTAAACTCGAATATTTGTTGTAGGTATGCTTCCGCTAAACTACGTTTGTCGTTGTACTTATTTACAAGCGTCTGCCATATTAATTGGTAGTTGTCTGCATTAGGTGTTATACCACTGCAGATAAACAGGGCACGATCTGAAAATTTACCTTACAAATATTGCACTCTTTCATTGTTGGTTATATCAGGATTATCGTGAATCGTATTTTTAAAAGTTTTATAAAATGTAGGTCATTTAGTAGGTTCACCGGGGAAATAACCAAATCCAGCGTTGGCAAATTGATGACGGCTTTTTTAGAATAAGACTGTTGCGGTACAGATACTGTAGTTTTATTAGATAACCTAGTAGCGGTGTGTTTACAACGACAGTATAAGTCTTCGAATGCCGATCAGCTTTGAAAACTAGGTTCATCAGAGCATTGATTTCTTGTTCAAGGTCATTAATGTTCGATTACCTATGTTATTGAATTCTGAACGTAAATCGTGTAAGGAAATCATATTACACAAAAATAACTCGCAAGAAGATTCATCGTGTAAAGCGTCTCTGGAATAGTTATACGTAATTTGTAAATGTGAGAATATTTCATTGCGTTTTCGAGTTAACTTTTTTACTGTTAACGACATTTTGTCAACGCCCTTACAAACAGTTGCACTCTTAGGCGTCATTAAAATAGTAGAATATTATGTTAAAAGATTAGAGTTACTTAGATTTTGAGTATTACACGATACTATCTCAACTGGAAGCTTGCTTAAACTGCAAGCCTTTATGTGCACTCACCGAAGATATTAACGACTTAGATTACTTAACTCCAGCACACTTCTTGTACGGTAGAGCCGACGTAACTACAATAGAAACCCCTGAAGATGCTAGGACCCGATGGCATTTAACAAATGAAACTTTTAAATAAACCTGGAAAAGGTGGAAGGCCGAGTACTTAACGCAACTTACCTCAAGAAGTAAATGGTTAAAACCACAAAAAAGTATCGAAGTCGGTGATTTAGTAACCATTCAAGATGAGAACTCCTGGAAGGTGGCCCATGGCCCGTGTGGTCGAACTGCACCCTGGTCGTGACGGATACACGTGCGTCGCTACTCTGAAAACTGAAAATGGGTACCTGAAACTCCCTATAGTAAAACTCTCTGTGTTACCGCTACGATCTCGAACACCTAAAAAGGAAACTGATAGCAAAAAAGAAAATACACAAAACAAACGAAAAACTAAAAAACCTCACTCAACTTTGTTTAACGTAACAATGGCGTTGTTATTCTGTACAGCGTTAATATCTGACTTTCAAGTGACTGAAAATATCACCAAACTGCATGAAAGTCTATATGTCGACCCTTTGGCCAAAATGCAGCTCTTAAGAGACCAATGGACCTTAATTACTTACTACAACATGGACCTGTGGCGTGTACGCACGCCTTAGATCAATAAGTTGATTGACGATTGTAAATTGATGAACGTAAAAGTTAAAGTTAGCAAGATTGATATAGAGATTGAATCCCTTGTAACAAGAAGTTAGGAGATGTATTTCTAAGCGATATTTATAGCATTTTATCTACATGTAATTTATCTTTGTGTAACATAGTGAATACAAACAACACGGCGAATTTAATTTCATCACACCGCAATCAATCCAGGCTCACATCCTCCTTACACTTCATTGGTGACTTGCCCGACGTGATCCACGTGTTCGCTTTGAGCCCCTGGTGTTGGATTTGACCTTGATTGCATGAGTGTGGTGTGCTTTCGCATCGCCTGTCTGCTGCATGGTATGTTGTGACGTTTTTCACCTGCTTTGTCACTGCACCTGGTTTGTTGGTTTGTACTAACCCCACCGGCGTCGTGTTCTACGGACTACAGAGGCGTGGAGCTACGCATAACAAGGTACTCGCTGCTTACTAACTCCCTACGACTTCCGTGGAAGCGCACCCGTCGATGCACAGCAGATTCACCGTGTTTTTACATACTTTGCATGTTTCATTCACCAGTGTTTACCGAGCCCTAGTGTTTTTAATACTTAGTGTTTTCCTACTACAAACGGTGGTGGTAACATCATCTAATACCCCAGTGCTCTCCCTTCTAACTAAATGTGGATTTTTGTGGACATTTAAGAACCTATTGTGTAACTTTTTGTAAATTATAAGTATCTAATTTTAAATACTTTGTTCTGTTACTTATTAACTTTTTACAACTTCATTTTATAATTTGTCTGTATGTTTGTATATCTGGGCATGTTTATTTGTTAATTTTACATTTAATGTAGCATATAGTAACATAATTTTAACAATTTTTGGTTACACAATAACACCACACCTTTCCACGGAGACCTATTCTGTAAAATAACACTTAAAGAGGCTTATTCTGGTGATGTTTTAAAAATATTTTTTTTTATTAATTTTTGTGCATGTTTTCACATTGTTTTACTTTTTTATGTGTGTTTGTTTCTTAGATTTATTGTCTATTAACTAAGACTAATTTTGCATTTTGTGTAGGTTTTTAACTGCTTGGTTGTGTGGTATATTATTATTGTTTATTTTTAATATGGCGGAAGCTTTTACTGAGGTTAAGGATAAATTAGACCGCGTTATGGCTGAAAAGGCTGTTCTTGAGGAAAAGCTTAATCAAATTCTTCCCAACGATGCCCAAGTCAATGCGGCAGCTGTCAAACTTCCCCCATTTTCGTCCGATAAACCTGCAGTTTGGTTCGCCCAAGTTGAGGCCCAGTTTCAAATAGCCGGTATTGTAGCTGACCTTACAATGTATAATTATGTTGCTGGCCAGATTGATTATAGGCTTGCAGGCGAAATCGAAGACATCATTACACAGCCTATAGAAGCAGGTACATTACTTTGGAAAATGCACTTATCAACAGGTTTTCTATATCCCAGGAGCAGAAAGTCCGTCAGTTGCTTGGCAATGAGGAACTTGGAGACAGGAAACCGTCCCAGTTCCTCTGTCACCTAAAATCCTTAGCTGGTTCCTCATCTTTGGACCAAAATATTTTAAGGCAGTTATGTATCAGACGTCTCCCCCAGGATATACAGGTGCTGTTGACTTCGCAAGCGGACGACTTGAGTTTGGAAAAATTAGCTGACCTGGCAGACAAGGTCATAGACCTTACCGGGCGGTCATGCGCAGTTTTCTCTACCGCTGCAACTTCACCGGACCCTGCCCTCGATTTGGTTTCTCAGGTTGCTGAACTAACCAAATTAGTTCATGCTCTCTCCGCTAAAGGTAGTAGCCGGGCACGCAGTCGTTCGGGCTCAAAAGGGCGCAACTCGCGCGCATTTTCACCTGCTAGCAAACAATGCTGGTACCATAGACGTTTCAAGAGCCGCGCTTCCAAGTGCATCCCGCCATGCAATTGGTCCTCGGAAAACTCGAGGGACAGTCAGTAGCGGCGGGCACTGATTGTTACAATGTAAGCCGCCGCCTCTTTGTTACTGACCAGGTAACTAAACGTCAATACCTCATTGACACCGGATCGGATTTGTTTTGCTATCCCGTTAGTTGGCTCCCGCGTCGTCGAGAGAACTCCGACTATGAGTTAAGCGCTGTTAACGGTAGCAAAGTCACAACATATGGCACTGTCAACCTATGTCTGAATCTGGGGCTGCGTCGCGATCGCAGCGCGTTATCAGCTGTTGCCTGACTGTCACAACAAAAAGTTTATCGACAGCAAAACTGGTTTGCGTTCTGTCGCCACCTCGGCTATGGTTGAACAACCGAGTGTTAAGGCTGTGGTCGCGGGAATTCCTACATTCGCGCCACTTTTGGCTGAGTTCCCCGATATCACTCGACCTCCCGGCCTACCACGGGTCATCAAGCACAGTACCGTGCACCATATTAAGACCACCGATGGTCCTCCAGTGTCGTGCCGTCCGCGCCGTCTAGCACCACAGAAGCTTTCTTGTGCTAAAAAAGAATTTAAGGACATGGTACGCTGTGGCACTGCAAGGCCTTCGAAGAGCGCATGGTCTTCTCCGCTTCACATGACCCCTAAAAGAGACAACACCTGGCGTCCTTGCGGCGATTACCGTGAGCTGAATGCCAGGACTGTTCCGGATAAATATCCTGTTCGGCATATTAATGACTTTGCGAACAACTCGTCCGGCGCAAAGGTGTTTGTGAAGGTTGTGTAGGCCTAACATCAATTACCGGTTTTTGAGGAAGATATTTCGAAGACTGCCATCGTTACCCCGTTTGGCCTCTTCGAATTTCCTTTCATGACTTTTGGTTTACGCAATGCTGGCCAAACCTTCCAGCGTTTTATCGATGAGGTCATACGGGGTCTCGATTTCTGTTTTCCCTATATTAATGACATACTATTATTTTCTCAGAACGAGTTCTTTCACAAGGAACACCTTAGTACTCTTTTCAAGCGCCTCCAGGACTACGGCGTTGTAATCAACCCGTCCAAATGCATCATAGGTGCTAGTGAAGTTACTTTCCTAGCGTACCACATTAGTGCTGAAGGTATGCGCCCTCCTCAGGACCGTATCCAAGCACTTCTGGATTTTACACCCCCGGAAACTGTCCAAGGCGTGAGGAGATTCCTCGGAATGTTAAATTATTACCGCCGTTTCATTCTCCATGCCGCCAAGTTTCAGGCCCCACTCATCGATGCTTTGGTCTCTACGAATAGCAAAGGCTCAAAACAATATCCATGGACGCCTGAGCTCCTTCAGAAATTCGAGGAATGCAAGAGAAGCTTGTCTGATGCAACATTGCTCCACCACGCTATCGCCGATGTCCCCCTTGGTTTGTTTACCGACGCATCGAGTGTACATATTGGTTCGTGTCTCTAGCAATTCATCGATGGCAAATGGTTCCCTATTGCATTCTTCAGCAAAAAGCTGACCCCTTAGCAGTCTGAGTGGCCTGCATACTATCGTGAGCTATTGGCTGTGTACGAAAGTGTACAGCATTTTGGGTATATACTTGAAGTCCAACATACGACCATCTTTACCGACCATAAACCGCTACTGTACGCTTTCGTACAGCGCCGCGAAAAGCTCTCTCCTGCACAGCTTTATCAACTGTCCTTTATGAGCCAGTTTACTACCGATATTAGGTACATTAAAGGCGAGGACAATGTTGTCGCAGATGCAATGTCTCGAGTGGACGCTATCTCCCTTGAGCAAGAGTACGAAGCTCTTGTCAAGTCTCAAGAGGCAGACAAAGAATTGAGCCAATTACTGCTGGACAGCACCAGTCTCAAACTTTCAAAATTTAGTGTACCTGGTACTTGCGTTTCCTTGTTCTATGATCTCTCGACTGGCAAGCCTCGGCCTTATGTCCCATCCGATCTACGACGCAGTCTTTTTAATAAGCTGCACAGCTTGAGCCATCCTGGCATTCAAGCTACGACATGGCTAGTAACCGAACGTTACGTTTGTTCGTCCATCAATAAGGACTGCAAAAAGTGGGCTCGTACCTGTGACGCGTGTCAGCGCGCTAAGGTTACGAGGCAATAGCACTCCTCTTAGCTCCTTCTCAACCCCCTCTGGTCGTTTTATGCATGTCCATATTGACATAATTGGACCCCTTCCTCCTTGTAAAGGGTATCAATATTGCCTAACTGCAATCGACAGGACGTCCAGATAGCCCAAAGTTTGGCCCATGCAAAGTATTACGGCTGACAAGGTTGCAGAAACTTTTGTTAGAGAGTGGATCTCTCGTTTCGGCGTACCTTCCATCATAACCACTGATCAGGGTACTCAATTTGAGTCTGACCTGTTTCGTCGTTTGATGCAGAGTTTCGCTACGAAGCGTATCAGGACCACCTCTTATCACCCGCAAGCAAACGGCATGATAACTTTCATCGCCAACTTAAGGCATCTATCATGTGCCATGGTGGCGACTGGCTCAGTGCTCTGCCTCTTGATGCGTACTTCTTTTAAGGAAGATCTTAAATCTTCGGTTGCTAAGATGCTTTATGGTAAGACTCTGCGTCTCCCTGGCGAACTTCTGGTTTCCTCACCTACCTCTGGGTCAAATACTGATCCCACTGATTTTGTCGTATCATTATTTATTTATTTATTTATTAAAAACACAAAACAGATTACAGTCTTCTTCACAAAAATAATAAAGATACAATTAAGTTTTAAATCTAACTGTAAGCCAAAACATGTGTTATAGAATTTTGTTGCAGTATTGTGGTATGTAGTTACAGCATAAATTACATTTATACAAATTACACTAATTAAATATACAAAAACAAAGTCTTTAGTAAGTAACAGTGATATACTTAGATATTAGCACTAGTAGGTGCGGACCCTGAGGATGTTGTTGCAAGATTCAATGACTATTAAAAAAAATTATATACTAATCTTTTATAAGTAGCAAAATTACATTCAAATATATCTAAATCGGAAGCGTTGTTACAAATTTCATTATATTGTCTACACATGCGAACAATTGGGTTAAAATAGGAAGTATTATTCTTTTTAACATATAAACTAAACATCTTAGGCCTTCGGGACCTATAATTAATATTTATATCTATGGAGGATAACAATAATGGAGAATCCACCAGGGAGTTTTAAGTCACTGAGGTGGCGTTTAGTTTCCAATGAAAGCATATTAAAGTAAGTCAGTCTGTCTTTTAACTTTCTGTGGAGGTTGTACCTAAAACAAATAATTTTCAAACAATTTTTTTGCAATCTTTCAATACCATTACAATGCACTTTGTAAAAGGGAGACCAAATAGCTGCACAATACTCTAAAAGAGAGCGAACGAGAGTATTGAATAAATATATTAAAGTCTGAGGATTTTTAAAAGGTTTTGTTATGCGACTAATAAAACCAAGCAGTTTTGAACATCTATTAGACAAATAGCTGTAATTGTCATGGAAGGTCATTTTATCATCGATTATTACTCCAAGATCTTTTGCAATGTTTCTGCGCTCGAGAGAATGATCACCCAAATGATAATTAAATTTTACTTTGTTAATTTTTTTGGTTATTGAAATGATAAAACATTTTTGCACATTTAAGACCTTACCGTTAGTAATACACCACTCCTGAATAGTATCAAGGTCATGTTGTAAATCGATAGCTTCCCTGATGGAAGTTACCATATTAAATACCTTCAAATCATCTGCATATAATAAATAGACTTTGACATTTAAGGCGAATTACAAGGTCGTTAATGAAAATTATAAAGAATAACGGTCCTAAATGTGACCCCTGGGGAACTCCAGAAGAAGTGAAAACAGGAGTTGACACTTCTCCCTTGAGAGTGACTAGCTGGGTTCGTCTATTCAGGTATGATTCTACCCATCTCAAAAGTGATCCATGCACTCCAAAAGCATTAAGTTTCTGACACATTAGTTTATGGTTCACCCGGTTAAATGCCCTAAAGAAATCGCTGTAAACCGAATCAACTTGCACCCCCCTCGCAAAGGCAGAACACAAATAATTTTTATATTCAAGTAGGTTAGTTAAAGTCGACCTTTTTGGAAAAAATCCATGCTGTTTAGGAGATAGTTATGGTTTAACGTGATATTGTAACCTATGACATACCAGAGACTCTAATACTTTAGCAAAACAAGAAAGAATACTCACCGGCCTATAATTTTCACAACATGATTTGTCACCGTTTTTAAAAATTTTAACTATTTGTGCTATTTTCCAATACGAGGGGAACACTCCAAGTTGAAACGACTGATTAAATATGATACACAGAGGCAAAGAAAGTTCACCGGCACACATCTTAATGAAATAAGGAGGTATACCATCGTGGCCTGCACCTTTAGATGGGTCAAGATTCTTTAATTTCGTTGTTATATCTTGTAAAGTAACATTAATGTTATGAAGAGAATTTACGTTATGATAGTCAATATTTACGTTGAAGTCACAAGGAACACTCTCGGTGTGAACAGAACCAAAATGATTAGAAAACAGCTCGCAGATACCCCTGTGATCTGACGAACTGAGATTACCACAATTCATGGTAGACGGCATTGAATCTCTCGAGCTCTTTTTACTATTCACAAATGACCAGAATGATTTAATATTCGTAGTTACGGTTTTCTCAATGCAAGAGATATAATTATTATAACATTGATCTATAAGTAACTTACTTCGAGTGCGTAGTAAACAGAAAGTGTCATAATCGCGAGGGTTCTTATATTTTTTATATAGTTTATGAAATTTCAACTTTTCTGCTATGCAACGTTTCAAACCCGGAGTGTACCAAACAGGAAAATTATCTCTGCCCTTAGTAGTCTTAATGGTATTATCGTCAATAATTTTATTCAAAACATCATAAAATGAAGCCACGTTGGTATCGACATTAGGAGAAGATAACAAAGCAAGCCAATCTATTTCTTTTAAACCTAACTTAATTTTATCATAGTCGCATTTATAAAAATTTCGACGAACTTGTTTTTTATGTGATAATACCTGACTTCTAGAAACAGATGTGATTGTAAATTAAGGATCAGGGTGATGAGTGTCTATATGACTGATAGGCGGAGCTTCATTAAGTTCAATACTTCCAAGAGTGGAAAACACTAAATCAAGGCAACGATTATTAGTATTAGGTATATAATTAAACTGAAAAAGATTACATAAGTGACAAAATTCAAGAAGTAAGTTACCTCTTATATCTGCAACTGAACTATTCGCACACTGAATTATCACCCTTGCTCCATCCATCCAGATTAGGTACATTAAAGTCCCCCAAACAAACAAACTCATTAAATTCCATGGATTGCAAAATAATATTCTGACAGTTGCTATAAAATTCAATGAAGTATCTATTAGACATGTCGGGTGGTAAATAGCATACACAAAAATGTATAGTAACTTTCTGTTCGGCGGCCGGCAAAATACTTACCCATATTGTAACGTCCACTATTTTAGCTATTGTGCACACAAATAAAACAATATTATTTTGACTGGTATGTCCACGACCGGTAGCGTTAGCAGTCCCGTACACGGTGTTTTCACTAAATTTCGTTAGTATCACTAAGATATAGATGGCGCTGTTTATAATTTATAAAATTAGAAAAATGCCATAGACAATGTCTCTTTCATCCTACTTTTAATTCTTCGGTTCATTCAATCAATCACCGAACCGACTCATTAAATCTATCTTTCATTCGTTACCTGTGTTCGTTACGGCGCACCCATGTTTTTTATCGCTTTTTTCTTGGATTCCTTTTACCCACAACCCGGCCACCATTTGGACTCTGACGCTCCCTTTTTTAATTCTGACCCGGCAATTCTACTGGATTTCGGAAACAACGCTGCAATTCGACCTTTGCATGTTTATTAAAATTTTGATCGTAATAACAATTTTCTGATATATACATATTTCATATAATCATGATAATATACATATTTGAGGAGTCTTTAATATTCTTAAAGAAAAATACAGGAAAAATTCCCGACTGGTTCTAGTAAAAGTTTCAATCACTAAGTTATAGATGGCGCTAGAGCTCCGTTTTAGCTGATATCTCTATCTCAACCTATAAAAGTTACTTTATGGTCCCGTATGGAGTGACGAGCGAAATACAAGACACCGCGCGCCCCTCCCGGCGTTGCCACCACTCCCCGATGTAGAACCATTTAATTGAATATTACATCTCTTATTTGCAAACAAAAATTGATTTGTTAACCACACAATTTTTTTTACAAATTAATGTTACGATTAATAATTCAGTACATTCAGTTACTCGCTCATTTTATCCGATTATATCAGTTCATTCATTCATTCAATCACTCAATCATTTGCGCTGTCATCATAGACTTCGATTCCGAAATCTTATCTTAGCGGTCGTAGTGACAAGTTGGATCAGTCAGCCATCTTTACGTTATTATAAGAGTTATTGTGAATATTGTGAAGTGATCATATTGTGTTAATTTGGACAATAAACCAACTTTGTTAAGAAGATATCTGCTGTTTTCTGTGAATTCCCTCTGCGTGTTTCAGCTCAGAAGTGGGATTACAGCAAAAATTCTCATTTTTGCAACGCCCACGTGAAGCAAGGTTATGTGTGACATTTATTTTTTATTTTTTTTTCTTGCTTAGAACCTTAAAATAAAAGTGATTGAAGATCGTAAACGTTGTTTTATGCATGAAAGTTTTAAATTATGGTGAAAATACCGTTTCTAGAACGCAGATGCACATGGATTTTTAACGAGAAAATATTTTGTATGCTTCGCTTATCGGCCTCTAAACTTGATATTACTATCTAAAAGTTGCTTTTAGAGCAATTAAAACTTAAATACTAAAAGCAGTCCGGGATTTTCTTACTCGGAAATAAATGCTTCCACTTTATTATAAATGCAATATTATTATAATCTTAGTCTAATGATTGGTTACATATCATGGTTAATTATATTATATTTGTCACCTTACAAGAAATAGCATATACCTACGATAATAATGTACTTACTTTTAGTATATATTGTATGAACCAGTGTGTGAAAGTACAATTACAGAAGAAATTTATTAAGTTTCAGAATAATGGGAGGCGAACATGGTGATATGGGTCGACGCCGACGAGAAACGCCGGTGCGATCATCTGAAGTACGACAAACGATGCGAAGTCCTCGGACTCATGATGGAGAGCACCGCAGCCGTAGCCTTGCAAGGCGAGACAGCCGGCGAGGTTACCCGCAGTCTGCGAGGAGTGAGAGTTGCAGCGTGCGCGCCGACGTACGACCTAGAAGACTTCCAAGTCGGAACCGTGAAGAGCGAAGTACTAGCCATGCGAAGTGCTAACCTAACGACAATGAAGATCTACATCAGAGACTGAAATTGTTAGAAGATGAATTATTGAAGAGGAATGAAAGCCGTAGACACTATGAGGCAACGACTAGTCGCAGCAACCGCTGTAGACTTTCTGATGATCAAACCAAGAACGTTTGCACTTCCCCTAGAAGCAGAAATGGTAGTCCTGATCATAAGAAATTGAGGTATTCCGATTCGAAGGAGTTTTTCGAAGAACTTATTCAAGTTTTTAAGGGCAGGGGCCGTGAATCGTTTCCCTTGGTGAACAACGTGATACCTGACTTTGACCCACTTTCTAAAGAGCAAACGATTAGTATGTGGATTAATAAAGTAGATGAGTGTGCAGAGATATACGGTTGGAACGATAGGCAAACGGTTTACTATGCCTTGCCCAAGCTTAATGGTCATGCTAAAACTTGGTACCAGGGCCTGCCTTCTATTAAGCATTCATGGGTAGAATGGAAGAGTTTGTTGATGGAATCTTTTCCATCAAGTGAGAATTACGCAGAGCTATTGACCGAGATGCTTAATAGAAGAGCACGCCCAGGTGAATCGCTTGAAGATTATTATTTCTCGAAAATCAACTTAATAAACCTTATGAAAATGTAGTATCCATTGATAAGTTGTATCCATGGATGAGTTTTGATGCTCCTGCTTGTTTCTCAAGTGATGAAAGTGAATAGTTTGTTAGTTGATTAGAATTAAGTTAAAATTAGCAAGTTGTTGTAAATTGATATGAAATTATTGAATATATGAAGTTATTGATTTATTATATACAAAAATATGTGGTGATTAAGCAAGTTTGATAGACATAAATGTTAGCGATTTAACTATAATAATGAATAACAGTGAGAGATAGCGATATTGTCTGCATGACTCATGAGCACGTGCATGAGCCGGGCATGAGAGTTATGTATGACATACCCCAAGTTGATGGTGAAAGAATAGAAGTAGCTATCCTCTTGTGGGACTCCAGTGATATTGATACAAAGTGATTAGATTTAAGAAGTGATTAGCAAGTGGCTGTGAAAGAATAGAAGTAGCACCACTCGCATTAGATATAAGAAGTGATATTGATACTATAGTTTACTAGATATTTTTTTATGATTATATTCCTTTAGAACCTAAGTTATAGATGCAGGTACGACTTGATTGATCATACAATAATTTTTTTTTGTAATACCAATATCTATATGTAATGGACTATCATGTGATTAACGAAGGGACTCGTTACTGTGACGGATGGCCGACTGTTACGATTAATAATTCAGTACATTCAGTTACTCGCTCATTTTATTCGATTATATCAGTTCATTCATTCATTCAATCACTCAATCATTTGCGCTGTCATCATAGACTTCGATTCCGAAATCTTATCTTAGCGGTCGTAGTGACAAGTTGGATCAGTCAGCCATCTTTACGTTATTATAAGAGTTATTGTGAATATTGTGAAGTGATCATATTGTGTTAATTTGGACAATAAACCAACTTTGTTAAGAAGATATCTGCTGTTTTCTGTGAATTCCCTCTGCGTGTTTCATTAAGTAACTAGGAATTGAATTTACATTGAATTTACAATTAAACTGAATCTACCACCACTTCGGAAAGTCGATCTGTTGAGAAAAAGTGGCAAGAAACTCAACAGCAATCATCTTTTAAAAGTATATTACAACAGTTTATAGCCATGGAGTTTTATCTTCCATATAATATCAGTCAACAGAGTACTTATGCTTGAACATCATTTTCTACGGAATATTTTACTCATATCCTGATAAACCACAGTCCACGAATCGTTCACTTTCTTTAAATGGACTACATTGCTGATATTCTTTTCTAGTTTCATCCAAACACTAATATCACGACCGTTTACATCCCTACAAGTATGCATGGTGCGATTATGATTTTGTTCTTCCTTTATTGTCTTCATATTCTTCTCATTTATATTTTTACTGTATATCTATACTTATACTGTTTATATTTTTACAATGTTCCATTGAATAGGTTTTTATGATGCTATTTGATGATTGTTGGATTTCCCTTCTTCTCTTTTCTCCAGATTCTTTGCATTTTTTTTTCTTGCAGTTTATCTCCATTTTTCCATTCAGAATTGTCTTTTTTTAAAATTAATTTCTTTAACATTCAAATTTAGCAAGTTCTCACTATAGTCCCAATTTTCAAAATAGTTTGTAGTTCTATGTTTACGTTCTATTGCATGTTACTGATGTTTTTCTTCAGTATAATAATACATATATTTTTTCATTTTGTATTTGCTTTACATTCATTATAGTAGCTTTATCGTTTGCCAATTTTTTGACAAAATACAGTTTTCAATTTTCATACTTATTTCTCTATTTATTGTAGTAATAATTTGTTTAAGGTACTTATGATATTAATATTTCTTTTTTTTTATATTTTTATATAAATTACTTTAATTTTTATGGAAGCCAAATATTTTAAAAATATAATAAAAACCAAATATTTCAAATTTTATTAGGGTACCTTTGTACTAAGTATTTCTAATTTAATGGAGGTTCCTTTGAACCTTGGTTTTCCAATTTGATGGCATTTAACCTTTGTACTTATATTTCTAATGAAAATATATTACCATAAAGGTATTTTATTCAGTGTACGTAAATACGTTTTTGATATTTTAATATATATGTGATGTTATAATTATGTGCAATATTTATTATCGTATATATTCATTTCATATTAGTGTTACATACTTTTATTTGCTTGGCTATTTTAAACAGTAACAGTACTATAACTGCATAGCTCTTGTATACTTTTTCAAGATTTTATTGCGTGGACATATTTATGTCCATAAAAAGGTTCTCAATTAGCTTGTATAGGCCTTTATTTAGTTCATGCTTTGCCTAACCTTTAAATTAAACTTTATAACGATAAGTTTCTCTCAACGTTATTTATGCACGCATAAAAGATAAATACCAACAAAACACTTATAATAGTGTCACAAATTATCACAAAAAAAAAAATATAATAAAATTTTAACGTTACATTAATAGTTGTTGTTGTGGTGGTGGTATCGTTTTTTGACACCAAACTACTTTTATCTCAGTTTAATAGTACAGTGAAAACGATTTCAGGATAATGTCAATAAAATTGACAATCTTACTGACGTTGCCATATAAAAATTTATCTCTCTTTGATGAGATTGATTTAACATATCAAATTCTTTTGTGAATGGGTTTGTGAAAAATTGTGTTCAGAATATTGATTTCAAGATGACCGCTCATGTACATCGATTCAACGGACTATCCAATAGCGGCAATCCCTATCAGAACGTTCCGTGAACGTCCTTACTATGTCATCTATAGTGAAATAGTAAGGTTATATTATATTCTTAAAGGCTGAATGGATTCATTAATTTGCCTTTCCCATTTAGATGGAAAAAGTATACTTTTTCTATCTAGTTCTAGGTATCTAACCAAATTTTAATATTATACTAAAATGATTAATGAACTTGGTATTTATACATAAGTATTCAACTAAATAATGATGTAAAAATTAAATGTGAAAAGACATTACTGAACTGTGAATAAGTTAAATCAATTATATAGTTTGAAAATATAGGTTAAGATGAAATTAAGTGTAATTTTTTTGTATGAAAACAATTTATTATTTCCGCTTGCCAGTTTACAGCAATTAAATTAACACACTGCCTAATATAGGCTTTGAATTAACATAGCCTCATACGTGCATAAAATGTTGTAAAATACTGATGATTTTTTTACATTTACGTGGCCTTAGTTTGTTTTTTATCTGACATAATGCATGGTCATTAATAATGGAGATTTTTACAATGACTTTGTTAACAACAACAATTGTTCACGTGCACTTATTCCCTCCTTCAATTTGTTGTGCCTTGGTATTGTTGATTGATTCTAAACCTTGCCGCAGCTGTACCCAAAGAATTTTTGGCACGCTGTTTAACACAGCTAAGTTGTTGCTAGTGCAATTTCGGATCTCACTTTTTTAACAATTTGAAACACTTTGTTAGCACGTCTTATATCAATACCAATTCCAATATCTTCGTCATTCTTAAAGATCGGTACCATTGGAGATATCCAGTTTGAAGATTCATTAACTGGTTAAATTATATCCGCTTTAACTAACTCATCTAATTTTGCATTTATTTTCTTAATTATAAAGGAATAGGCACTCTATGGTAAGGCTTAACTATAACTGGCTTAAGAGTTTTATCAATAGGAATTTCTTATTCAACACCTATAAATTTCAGGAAACTTTTACAACAAAAACTTTGCATTTTGTATTTGAGAACCAATATTAATTTTGGATTCAAAAGACCATAAGACCAATGGTCTATTATAATAGGCTAAAACTTTGGGTTTTGTTTTTATTTTACATTATTTATTTATTTAATAATTTATGTACACACAAGGAAATTATTATCTACTAGCTGCTGCCCGCGACGTCGTCTGCGTGAACGCTATGCAGCACCAAACGCACCTACGATTATAACACTGCTAGCGTGATAATATGTAGCCTATATGTTGACCCGACTTCTTAACTATCTTCATGCCAAATTTGAAGTAAATCCATGCAGTACTTTTTGAGTTTATCCCGGAAAGACAAACAGACAAAAATTCTAAAAACTATATTTTTTGTTTCTGTTTCGATTGTAGATCATACCCCAAGTATTCTTTTAAAAAAATATTCAATGTACAGTTTTGACTTTCCTACCATTTTATTATATGTATAGATTCCTGTACCATCCATCTGCTTGGAAGGATTATTTACCGAGTCATTTGACTTACGCTCTTTGTTCCGGTTTTGCATAGATTGCGGAAATTCCCCAAGTCATTCTGGCACTTTTGATTTTCACTGCCACAACGACAACGAATTTTAGTGTTTTGTAGGGTAGTTTGGTTACTATGCTATTAATTGGTTGGTTTGTATGGGTTTTTGTTTTAAAGTTATTCAATTGTCTTTATTATAATTTTTCTTTCCCTTTAGTTTTTTTTTTCATTAATCTTTAATATATTTGCTTTCGCTTTATATAATTTTGACTGTTGTTTATAGTATTTTTAAACAAATTGTTAAATTAAACTATTTTTTTATTTTATTCAATCAAATTTTACTATTTTACTTAATTTATTTTAAATTTTACCTATTGTAAGCTGCAAGTTCAAAATAGAAAGGGAAAAAAATCGCTACAAAGTCTTTGACTTTTATAAAGTAAACTTTAGAAAAACATAATATATATTAGATGATTAAACGAACTTCTAAGTGAAGTTCTATCGCTATTATATGAGTCGCTTCATTCGAAGATATTATATAACAGGTAGTCCTTTTTAGGTACTAGGTAACTTCGCACAATTTAAAGTATCATAAAAAAAACACTGTGGTGGGGCGCCGCGTGGCATGATCCACCCGGTTCGCGCCAAGCCCTCATTCTTTAGAGACCCTAAACGAAACTTTTAAATGGGTTCTGGGGTGGGTGGGTACGTCATATCTTCGAATGAAGCGACTCATATAATAGCGATAGAACTTCACTTAGAAGTTCGTTTAATCATCTATTATATTTCGTCGCTTCATTCTTCAGATATTATATAACAGGTAGATTTTCAGAGATAGAAAGTTTTGTTTAGGTATATACTTGGAATTGAAATAAGTAAAGATATAAATAATGTAATTACATATTTTATTATTATAGTACTTAATAATTAGTATTATTGCATAATGAGCTTTAAATAATCTTACTTTATTTGAGTTGCTAGAAATGATAATCAGCTTAAATTAATGAAACTTAGTGATAGTCTATTTATAGACACATAATTTTTAATGTAGTAATTTACTTAATATCAAAACGTAACGTAATATTCAATAACTATTTTTAATATTAGGTTAAGTATTGTTCATGTCTCGATTAAGTATCGACAAAGCAAAGTTATTTTGTTGATCATCTAAAGGCCGATGGTAAAACTTTGCGAACACCTGTGAGTTTTGTGTCCACCCGGCCGTTTTTCGAATGACATCGACACTGATACCGGCCGCGCGCGCGGCTGAGGTTGACGCGTGTCGTGTGCTGTGCGCACTAAAACGCTCATGTCAATGCCACTCGTGGCGAGCGTTTGCTTAATCCATCGACTTAGCGTCTGACTTGATGCAGTTCTGTGGGGAGCTTTGAATGTTACGAAGAGATTCCCGGAGTTTGAACCTCAGATATTTTTTGTAATAAAAATATATTCTTTTAAAGTTGATACTGGGCATATGTTGATATTGCTTTGAAAGTTTGGGAGAGATAATAAGGGCTGTTTACGATTTGGAGCAGAAGTCTTGATTATATCTTTTATAATAATATTTACTTTATCAGATTGAAAAATAATATTTTTTTATTTAATTAAAGACAATGTCTGTACTCTTTGACCAGTACATAAAGCTAATAATATAACGAGGTTTTTTTTTTTTTTGTAATATTTTCTAATCATAAATTAATATTTGGATACCAAGAAGACAGTTGATTTAGTACGAAATTTGGATCCCAAGTAAATGAATATTTAGGCTTAATAGGTTTAGTTTTATAGGCTCCTTTTAAGAGGCGTTTAACACAACTATTATCACTTATCTCTTCTCCTAATAAAAGAGATAATGCAGATCGATGCGTATTTAATGAACCGTAAGAACCTCCCTTATTAAATTGAAACCATAACTTCAATGAGACGTTGTACTGGCGAACAGTAGCGAGCGAGGCGAGCATCAACGTGAGAGCTTCTGGTAGGCAGCCGCGCCGGCTGAACGATGCCCGGAGAGCCTCGCGGCACCCAGGGTAAGGCTGGAGTGCAGTGGGTGCTGACTCCATGGCTGAGAAGGCCAGAAGGGGAATACAAGTACCCTTCGGCTTTATCATCAATGATTTTTCGTATACATTTTAATACAAGAGAAAAGGGAGGAAATGCATAAAAATCCAAGTCAGCCCAGCTTATTGTAAATGCATCAACTGCGACTGCATCAGGTTCAGGCTTCTAGGTGACAAATAATTTACATTTGGCTCGACTTGAGAACAAGTCGATCTTAATGTGCCCGAAACTATTTACAATAAGTTGGAAAGCGCTATCCGAGAGGGCCCATTCAGTATCAGGGTTAAGTTTTCTGGACTCTTTCTTTCTTTCTTTTCTTTTTCTTCACTAGCTATACTTTTGAGACCTAACAAAACCGCGAGTAATTCTAAAAAGTTAATATGATTTTCTTTTTCACTGTTCGTCCATGAACCACTATATTTATTATTTTTGCATACTGCTCCCCAGCCTGTCCTAGATGCGTCGGTGTAAATTTCTAACTTATAATTTTGAGTAATGATTAGACAAGAAATAATATTAACATTATTTTTCCACCACTATAAATCTTTTAGTAATATCTTATTGAGATTCATTTTTGCCTCATAGTTTCCTCCAAACTTATTTAAGGCTAAAAAATTTTGTCTCTAATATTTTTGTATATAAGAATCCATATTTTGTGGCTGGACAGGCTGCGATCAATACACCTACAAGTTTAGCAAAATTTCGTATTGAACAAGTTTTAAGATAAATGTACCTATTTATTAACTGTACAATGTTATTCCGCTCATCGCCAGTTAACGTAATAGACATCTGTTCTGTGTTGAACATAAAACCTATGAATTTGATTGACTTTTTTGGTACAATGTGACTTTTATCGAAATTTACAATAAAAACCTAGACAATGTAATAACTTCAAAGTTTCTCTTACATTAATCATGCATTCTTCATATGTATCTCTAATAAGAAGATCGTCTTAATAGTTAGTAGACTTAAAACCTTGTTTTCTCAAATGACTCATTACTTCACGCATAATTTTTGTAAATACCCACGGAGCTACCGATAATCCATACGGCATTGCTGTGAACTCGTAAGTGATCGGCTCAGACGAATCATTTTCTTGGAATTCGAATCGTAGGTACTTTCTGTCACTAACAAAAATCGGTATTGTTATCGGTATTGTTGTAATATTTATATTGGGTAAGTATCCATTACGAGGAATTAATTTCGAGGCTGTTTTATAAGATTCCATTTTAAAATGTACTTTTGTTACGAACTTGTTTAAAGATTTTAAATTTAGTATAAACCTTTTTTCTCCGTTAGGTTTCGGAGCTAAAAATATATTTGAAATACATTGATCATTTGAAGGAGAACAAGGTTTTATAGCCCCTAAGTCTAATAATTTATTTATAGCTATTTTAATAAATTAATTCATGTTTTTCACATGATGACAAATTATTTTTAGGAATAGAATACTGACAAAGAGTATCGAATGGTATTCTAAATCCATACTTTATCCACTTCAATATAACTTCATTTTTAGTTATGTTTGTCCAACAATCATAAAATAAATTAATTCGACCTGCATGTACCTTGATTAATGTTGGGTCGGAGCACGCATCCTGGATGAAGTCTGCGGCTGGAACTTGGCGTTGAACGCAGAGTCCGATTGTGGGCGCTGCTGTGTTTGAGCTGCTATCGGTTTCCTCTGACCTCCCCGCCGGGTAACGAGGAGGTCCAGTTTCCCTGCTGAGACGACCGGTTGACCGTTGATATTTGAGAGTCGACTGTTTTGGCTGGGCCTTTTTTAATTAGGGCTCCCTGCTTTTCAATGGCTTTACTTGCCTTTATTTTTTCCGGCAATGAACTTCCAAATAAAGTTTTGTCTCTTTCGGAGTCTTGTATAACATGTTTAAAGTTTGTATCCAAATTAGGTAAAATCAGTTTTACCCTATCTTTGGTTAACATAAAGTGGAGGTCTGATAATAGGCGGCATCCATCACTTACGTGACGGAGGGCCTTCATTTGTTTTCTTCCTTCCCAAGGAGGACGTCAATCCCTCGATTTATGGCGGTAATACCGTACCCCAGCTGTTGCTGAAAGTTTTGGATTTTTTTTTTTTTTGTCACGTGCTCCTGCTAGGTCAGTTATGGCTGCCGAGATTTCCGCATTTAATTTTGGGGCTTGCAAGTTTTTGCAGTTTTCGGGTACCGTATTTTCTATGGTTAATTTACCTTTGTCTTCTTTGGACAGTCCTTTTCTTAGTAAAGGTGTCCATAAATTTGAGAGCGTATCGTGTATTTTAGCGCCAAATTCGGGTGTATCGGAATTTGCAGCTCCAAGTGCAGTAGGCAGCTCTGGATCCAGATCGGGATTAGGTTCTCCCGATATACCTGGTGCGTCTTGTGATATTGACGGCTCCGGATTAGGGAGCGTCTTTGCAGATAGCTTTTGATCCACAGTGAATGACGCGGCAGTCTTCTGGTTATCCAGGTTTACATCATCCAGTGGTAGCGGTAACTCATACCTTGGAGGCGACATGTTTATGTCTAATTCATATTAATATAACGCCCATAACGTATTACAGACAACGAGATAAATCTCCTTGAGATTACCCGCATTTTCTGTAATCGTATTGAAAACAAAAGGTGATCGATAAGATCAAATAAAATTTATTAAAGTTTACATCATTACGATATTGAGCAGTTAACGTGATATATCTATTATAGATTACACGCATTTTCTGCTCTGATTTTTCAAATAACCTTGGAGGCGACATGTTTATGTCTAATTCATATTAATATAACGCCCATAACGTATTACAGACAACGAGATAAATCTCCTTGAGATTACCCGCATTTTCTGTAATCGTATTGAAAACAAAAGGTGATCGATAAGATCAGATAAAATTTATTAAAGTTTACATCACAACGATATTGAGCGGATAACGTGATATATCTATTATAGATTACACGCATTTTCTGCTCTGATTTTTTAAATAACATTTTTAAACCGAATAAGTAGGT
The DNA here is from genome assembly GCA_944452665.1 of Stenoptilia bipunctidactyla. Classification (NCBI taxonomy): domain Eukaryota; kingdom Metazoa; phylum Arthropoda; class Insecta; order Lepidoptera; family Pterophoridae; genus Stenoptilia; species Stenoptilia bipunctidactyla. The sequence continues at coordinate 10,713,532 of OX101733.1, forward strand.
CTTGCCTTGTAAGATTTCTTCTTCATCGGTAGAAATAATTCGCTGTTTCCGTTTTTTATTTATTTTTTGTTCCAACTTTTTTATCTTTATATTATAATGTTGAAGCTGTTCTTCTGGTGTACGTTCAACATTTTGTAAAAACTTAAGTAAATGATTAAAGTAAATGACGTATGCTTGTTACCACGCACGAAAAAAGAATGAGGGCTTGGCGCGAACCGGGTGGATCATGCCACGCGGCGCCCCACCACAGTGTTTTTTTTATGATACTTTAAATTGTGCGAAGTTACCTAGTACCTAAAAAGGACTACCTGTTATATAATATCTGAAGAATGAAGCGACGAAATATAATGTAATACAATACATCAGTTTTGGTATAAATGTAATTTATCTAATTAAGTGTTTCCTAAATACAACAGTATATAATTTTACTTTAATTAAAACAGTATAATCCGTTATTTAATATCAATTATATAATCATAATGTTTAGTCATCGCCAAAAGTAATAAAGATAACTACCAGTTTACATTATTCATTCATCATCATCACTATTACTGCTATTATTTTCTTCAGAGCTATCTAGATCTCTGTTAAACGCTACCCATGGTCGTATTTTGTCAATCGCTACCACTGCCTCATAACGGCGACGTCCTTTACGAGTCATGGGAGTGTCTTCAATTACGAATCTTTCGTTTGGGAGCACTTTTATTATGCGATACGGGCCTTGAAATTTTACAACTAATTTTTGAGATTTACCGTCGTGAGGCATTTGTCTTTCGACACGGACTAGATCATCTACTTTATATTTATATCCTATTTTCCTATGTTGATTCGATCTGACTGTATCTTTTAGTTGCTGAATCTTAATATTTTCGCTTGCCTTATGTCTTTCGCTTTCAATTTTTTTAGCATCAGTGACTAGAGTAGTATCTGAGATGACTGGATTTAGAATACCTTCGGTTCTACTAGTGATATTGAAACCAAATAATAATTCTGATGGGCTCTTTTGAGTAGATTTATTCATAGTTGTATTTAAGCCTACCTGAATATCACAAATATAGCTGTCCCAAGTTCTATCATCTTTATCGTGTGTGGATGTAGAGAGAGCATCTAAAATAGTTCGGTTAAACCTTTCGACCTGTCCGTTAGCTCTAGGTGTTGCTACAGCGTTACTTATGTGTTTGATACCGAAAGAAACGACGAATTCTTTGAAAGTTTTACTAGCGAAACTTGTACCTTTGTCAGTTATGAGGCGGGCTGGTACACCAAATTGGCTAATGTGTTGTTTAATTACTTGTATGCTAGTTGACGATTTCGTATTTTTGACAGCTTTTATATTAACGTATTTGATGAAACCATCCACTAATACCAACAGATATTGATTGCCTATCTTACTTTTAATAAAGGGTCCTAAGTGGTCCGCGTGTATGTGTGGAATGGGACATTAACTTTTTCGATAGGATGTAACATGCCCTCTCGTTTGCCGCCTGGGTTTTTATGATGTGCGCATTCTAAACAGGAGCTTACATATTTTTTTACGAAACGTCGCATTTTTGCAAACCAATAATGTTTTTGGATACGTTCCAAAGTCTTATCAAACCCGTAGTGACCTATATCATCGTGGTTTCTTTTTAGAATCTGCCATCTTACCCTTTTAGGAACTAGCCACCTAAGCTCGTCCCCAACTATACGGTAAACACGCCCATTTTTAAGTTTATAATTTTTGTGAATGTCAACGATCATGTCTGTATTTTCGTTATTTAGTATGTCTCTAATCCTAAGCACTTCCTCGTCGGAGTTTTGTACCGTAGAAATCATAGCCGGTGTACTAGGAAAGCGCGACTTACTTCAGACGTCACTATACGAGCTCTCAAACAATATAGGTTCCATAGACGTAGTGTCTCTTACAGAGACTTTCATAAAACGAGGATCAGAAAGAAACCTTAAATTAGAGGACTATGATCTAGCAGCACACTACTCACGTACACAACAACGCAGAGGTGGTTCTTGTATATTAAGAAAACAGCTACAGTTTAAAGTTATCCAATCCATCCAACCAATAAGAGACGTGTTTGAATGTTGTGCTATAGAAATTACTACCTATAGTATAATTTTAGTATGTATCTATAGAACCCCATCCTCTTCAGTGGATAGATTTCTAATCGAACTAGAAAAATTGCTACATAAATTATTACGCAACAAATCAAACAAAAAGATAATACTAAGCGGAGATTTTAAAATCGATATTTTAAAAAATAATTCAATATCAAAAAAGTTTCAGGCTATCTTACTAAATAATAATATGAAAAGCCATATTTTTAAACCGACAAGGAAAAAAGCTTGTATAGATCTTATATGTAGTAATTTTGAAAAAACTAAATCTGAAGTACACTATTTAGCTCTATCTGACCATGAAACAGCACAAACTGTGTCATTTAAAGTAAAGAAAGAAAAAAATATAAAACACAGTCCTAAATTTTGGTTTGAGGAAAAAAGGGATTTTTCAGAGGACAACATGCGTAAATATATAGAATGCATGTCATCATTATCGTTTCAAGATGTCTACTCTGAAAATGATACTAATACATCGTTTAATATTTTTCATAATTACCTAATTTTATTTTTTAATTTATGTTTCCCTATAATAAAAGTTAAAATCAATAACAATAATGCCATGAACAGAAGATGGCTCACCAAAGGTATAAAAAAAAGTTGCATCAATAAAAGACGTCTATACTTAAAATACGTTTTATGTAACAGTAATAAAAAACAGAATAAAGTAAGATACAATAATTACAACAAGGTTTTAAAAAAATGTATGACAACGTCCTTAAAGTTCTGTAACACCGAATATATTAATAAGGCGAAAAACACTTGCAAAGCGTCATGGAATATAATTAAGGATCAAACGAACTTACCAAGTGAAGTTCGATCACAATTATGTGAACGGCTTAATTCGAAGCGATTTAATGTTAACATGTTGTAGTAGTAGTACTTCCAAGCGTCAGCCTTGCACGGTTTTCAGAGACACGTTTTTTTTTTTTTTTTTTTTTTTATTTGGCAACCCTGATCCCCGCTCTTGAACTCCTCTCCACTTACTTCCTCTCATCATCCCTCCTCAATCATTTTCAATCATTTTGTTTAGAGCTAAAGTTCCTAGGTAGTACCCATAAAAATAATTCACATTAATTATGGGTGGGTGATATTACTTTAAAGGAATACTGTTTGGGCGGGTTTATATCAATCGCTTCGAATTAAGCCGTTCACATAATTGTGATCGAACTTCACTTGGTAAGTTCTTTTGATCCTTAATTATGTTTCACGGCTTAATTCTTTGCGATTTAATGTTAACATGTTGTAGGATGTTCAGAGTATTTTAATGTGAATTATTTTTGCAGTATAGGTATAAGTAAAACTGTATTGTTAGAGTATAACCAACTATACATCTATTAATAATAACTATACAGTAATAAATCACAAATATACATCTATTTATTCTAAGGAGTTACATAAAATACTAGTTGCAAATTGATTGGCTTCCGATACAATTTCTTTGTTGTAGAATTTGGCAAATACTGAGGATGTATTACTCCATCCTGCGGTTTTCCGTATGACATCAATATTGACACCGACTCTGCTAGCAGTGGAAGTGGCCGCATGGCCACTGATGTGTCCACGCCACTGCGTTGTAAAGTATATTTGATACAGTGACTCAAAGTTTGAGACAAACTTTTAAGTGAGGTCTTTTGTGGCTAATAAATAAAGTGTCACAACTACGTAAACCACTCGTTTTATTTATATAATCTAAAATGCATCTGGCAGGGCATATTGCAGGATTTGTATGAAAAAATGGTAGCCTTAGAAGGGGTTGAAAGGAGTTTGGTTTTGAAGTTTTTACTAAGTCAGGTATTTTAACTAAGATTTCTGTTCTGTTTTGAGTTATATTATTTATTTTAATGAGAGAAAATGTTTGTACTCTTTGCGCTGTCACCAAACCTAGCAGAGTCAGCGTTTCTTAGAGAAATCTTCTAAACTAAGGCTTTCATTTGGCTATTGAGTGGCCAAATAATTTAACACTATGTTTGGGTCCCAAGAAGTATTATATTTTGGATTGGTGGGCCTCAACTTGTAAACACCCTTCATGAAACGTTTGACTCGATCATCATTTAAGCTATTACCTAACAAAAGAGATAAGGCAGAGCGGTAAGAATTGATGGTCCCGTATTTAGCGCCTTTATCAAAAATATCGGTTAAAAAATGTATTACAATTGGAATAGAAGCATTAAAATAATCATAATTATGTAATCTACAGTAAATTATCCAAGATTTTATGCAAACATCGTACTGTTTGTAAGTATTATTTGCAAGCGAAGCTAGCATAATATCTACTGACCTATTCGATAAATATTTCCTTAGTAATGCTTGCCTGATAATTTCGCGGCAACAAGGCGTAGATTCTTGTGTACACAATCTACAATCTACTGAAAGGAGATGTTAGAAGGTCAATATCTGGTCCAAAATGCAAAAAAATTGAAACAGACAACTTTTTAAACATAGGAAACCAAGGTTGACTTGGCCAATATGGCACCACAACAATACCCTCTGCCTTATGACTAATGATTTTCTGCATTAATTTTACTATAAGCGAGAATGGTGGAAAGGCGTAAAATAACATGGTCCATGGCAGTGTAAAGGCATCAACAGCATATGCTTCGGGATCATTTCTCCACGAAACATATTGTTTACACTTAGTATTGCATCTTTTTGCAAACAAATCAATACTGGCATACCAAAGTTGCGAACTATTTCATTAAATGCAATTTGATTTAATTCCCACTCTGTATCCTCGAACTGTTTTCGAGATAATGAATCTGCCTCACAATTATCTTTAGTATTGATGTAAGAAGCGAATAAGATTATTCTACGTTCTTCGCACCATTTCCACATTCTTCTAGATATATAATCTAGGTGATCATATTGAATACTGCCCATTCTGTTAATAAGATGTCACAATTAGATAATTCTTTGGTGAAACATTTCAGAGCTAGAAAGGTTGCTTTTAGTTCCAACTCGTTTATATGACAAGAAGTTTCGTTGTCTTTCCTATATCCACAACATCTAACTGTATCACAATACGCTCCCCATCCCGTAGAGGAGGCATCAGAAAAAAAATTCTAAAACAAATTTGTTCGGTTTGAGTGATGAATGGCCTATATCTATGTTTCCTAACCACCAACATAATTCTTCATGTAGGGTAATTAAGATATCAATTGTCTGATCGTAGTTTGGATTTTTTTAATAAACAATTATATTTATATTGTTCAAGCTTTTTTGTATATAACCACGAATAAGTTATTGTTGGACATGCGGAAATTAAATAACTAATGAGTTTAGCGAATTCGCGTAACTTGCATCGTTTTATACAAAGAAATCTATTTATAAAATCTTTCAATTTTATTTTCTTTTCCTCGGGTAGTTTTAAAATCATCTGCTTTGAGTCGAAAGTGAAGCCCAAGAACTTACATTCACGTTTAGGTATTAAACAACTTTTTGAAAGGTTAATCAAAAAACCCAAGCTCTGTAATAGATCTATAGTTGTAGATACATTAGTGACACACTCCGAGTAAGTCTTTCCGATAAAAAAATGTTATCTAAATAAATAACTGAAATCATACCCCGACTACGCAGGTATTCTATAACTGGTTTCATTAATTTAGTAAACACGAGAGGTGCGGTACAAAGGCCGAACGGTAAACAATTGAATTCATATGTCGGCGCGTTCATAGAGAAAGCCATAGATAAGATAAATCATAGAGATAAGATAGAGTGACTGATGGTGTCGGCGCATCCGTCAACATAAAACATCAGGTTGACTCTTAGCTGTCAAAGTCAGCCTAGCGAAGCGTCATTGTCGAGGGTTGTGAGGGCAGCCATCTGAACACACAGTTGTTCGAGACGGCGCCCGCGCACCACGCTTGTGGCGAATCGCTCTGCATCCACGTGACAGTTATAATTAGTGCTATAATTAAGTTGGTGTCGTGTTGCTTAGACTGTACATTGCCCATTTGATTGTATATTTCGATTATTAATCCCGTGCTGATTAAATTACTGTGATTGTGACAAAGACTCGTGATTTCCCTGCTCGCGCCCACGTGCCTAACTATTTACCCACATACTCGTACATTACACAAGATGAGTTCCGATGAAGGCCCTCCTGCCCCTTCATCAGAAGTGGGATTACCTGGAGCACAAAACGAGAACCAAACCGTAGAAACAGACGCCCAAAAATTATTCAGCAATATGGAGAAGCTATTGTCTCGAATCCTTGCGGCTCAGCCCACACCAACCGGGAGGTTTAGTCATACTACGCAATCGCTACCGTTTGATCCTGAAGATCCAGACGCTGATATAGAGGGTTGGTGCAAAATAACCGAAGCTATCGTAGAGAAGAAATATTTGGATGGAATAGACCTACTCATGGATCTTACCAGTACTTTAAAAGGTCGAGCTGCTGCGTGTATCACTAAATTAAACTTAAATGAATTGGAGCGTTGTTAAGCAAGCACTTCTAGCAAAGTTTTCGAAACCAAAATTATTCCAAGATTATTTTGATGAAATTTTATGATTTCAACTTGGCAAAGAATCTGCATCGGAAGCCGCCCTTAGATTATGGAATTTAATCGACAAAATACCTAAAGATTTTATGCCCGAGGAAGCACTAACCGGATTTGTTATTTCAGTCCTATCTCCGAATGATGGATTGATTCGTCGCGAACTCAGTGCTCATAACATCAAGACTCGTATCCAATTATTTCAAATACTGGGACGTGTTTCTCTAAAGCGCCGGTCAGACAGTGCTGAGAGCAATAAACCTGAATCCAAGCGATTCCGGAATGATGAAAGATTTGGTGGCAGATGTAACTTCTAAGGTATCACGGGACGTCGTTTCGCCGAATGCCGGAAGCGTCGAGACGAATCGGGATTTAAAATGCAAGACACTTGGCCGAGTTCATCACGTGCGACGGAGAGTGGATCGTCTGTATCCTGTTGTTCGTGCGGATAAAGGGGGCATGTCGCAACTAGCTGCCCACAGAAAGGGAATGCAGTAGACGGGGCTACGGTCAGGGAGGTTCATAATTGCGAGCACCGCCCTTCCAGGGGCGCTTTGGAAACGTCTTCCGGTGAGTCTGTTCCATTTTGTTTGATAGCGGATCATCTTGCTCGTTGATAAAAGAGAGCTTTTCTAGTAAGTTCCCAGGTACTGTGCACAATGATCTTGTGTATCTTAAGGGCATTGGCGGTGATGAAATAAAATCTACGTCACAGATTTCGAGTGAGGTTAATCTTGGAAATTTTATAAAACTCTTGACATTTCATGTAGTACCAGACTCTTGCCTTGCGGGCCCTGTTATTATAGGTAGGTGTTATCTGTAAGCATTGTTTGCATGAAGTCTATTTATAGTTGGCACATTGTCTATGTTGGCACATTGAGTGAGAAGAGTAATGTCGTGTGTGGAAGGTGGTCGAAGGGATAATGTCGTCCGGGCCATGCAGCTGATAGCGGCTGGTTGAAGGGACACATTCATCCAGTCCAACCTTAAGTGTTCATTTGGTTGAAAGGACAGTGTCGTCCGGGCCATGCACGTGTGGCTGGTCGAAAGGACACACCCGTCCGGTCCAAATTGATGCTGTGTGATCCTAAAGATAGGACATGCCGATAAAGACTGCATTGTTTGTTAAGTGACTACAAAGGTGTCGTCCGGTCCATGAGTGGTCAAAAGGACACACGCTTTTTTGATTCTGAGACAGTTATAGTTGTACGACAGTAACATTACGTCTACTAGTCATAGCTTGTCAATATGGTTTAGACGAATGATGTCGTCCGAGTCAGAGTCCTTTAAGTTGACTGACTTGTTCTGATGTTTTGCAGATGATGGTAAGACGAATGATGTCGTCCGAGTCAGAGTCCTGTAAGTTGACTGACTTGTTCTGGATGTTTTGCAGATGATGGTAAGACGAATTTTGTCGTCCGAGTCAAACTGAGTTGGCTTGTCAATGTGGTGTAGACGTAAGTTGTCGTCCGAGTTAGACCCTTCCATAGGGCTTGCTTGTCTATGAGGCATCAGACGTAATGTCGTCCAAGTCAAGGAGTGGCTTGTCTTTGATGTCGATGTCGGTAAGACGAAAATGCGTCGTCCGGGTCACATCCTACTGAGGATTGGCTTGTCTAATAGTCACGTCCCCCAAAGTATCTAAATCAAGAAAAGACCTTAGCCTTCGTGTGCATAGGTGGTGGGAACTACCCTGGACGGGTTGGTAGACTTCAAGGTACGTTAACGCTTAATGTTACTTTTAAATTGTATTTGATATAGCAAGTTTATCCTAGTGGAGGAAATGACATCCATATGTGCGGTTTCATCAGGCCTCACTAGATGGTTTTATGTGGTTTACCCTAGTGGAGGGGATGACATCCATATGTGCGGATTCATCGGCCCCCACTAGATGGTTTCAGGAGTCGATCCTAGTTCAGAAAGTGACATCCATCTGGTTTGGTTTCACAAGTTCTGACTAGATGGTACCTATTGATATGTCAGGATGAACGAGCGTATAGATTCTGAACTGTTTGTTGCAGATTACCAACTTTTAGCGCCCGAGGACGGTCGCATATCAGTCTGGCCGTGTCGGCGCGTTCATAGAGAAAGCCATAGATAAGATAAATCATAGAGATAAGATAGAGTGACTGATGGTGTCGGCGCATCCGTCAACATAAAACATCAGGTTGACTCTTAGCTGTCAAAGTCAGCCTAGCGAAGCGTCATTGTCGAGGGTTGTGAGGGCAGCCATCTGAACACACAGTTGTTCGAGACGGCGCCCGCGCACCACGCTTGTGGCGAATCGCTCTGCATCCACGTGACAGTTATAATTAGTGCTATAATTAAGTTGGTGTCGTGTTGCTTAGACTGTACATTGCCCATTTGATTGTATATTTCGATTATTAATCCCGTGCTGATTAAATTACTGTGATTGTGACAAAGACTCGTGATTTCCCTGCTCGCGCCCACGTGCCTAACTATTTACCCACATACTCGTACATTACACAAGATGAGTTCCGATGAAGGCCCTCCTGCCCCTTCACATATAATATATTGTTGTATTTGAATCGAAGATATTTTTTGTGAGCTTCATTTGTCGCAACAAAGAAGTATGCATGTTTTAAGTCTATTGTCTACAGCAGTTTTCAGTTAATAATTTTAACGCTGTTCTGTAATCTTCCATTTTAAAATGACTAGCAAGTACAAATTTATTTAACTTTCTTAAATTCAATATAAACCTTTTATCACCATTAGGCTTAGGTACAAGAAATATACTGGATAAAAATTGGCCTTCAATATAAGTACATTTCGAGATGGCACCATTGCTTATTTGTTGCTTCTGTGGTATTAATGAAGATGATCCTACGAGTGTTTCGGTAGCTCTTCCCAGAGCTACCGAAACACAGTTTGTCTTTGCCTAAACATGAGGGAGGAATTCCGTTTAGAGACCGCTTCGATAACTGCCACTTTTGCTTCCGGATTCAGAGCAGTCTCTTGTCTCTTTGGGTAGTCCCTTTAAAAGGATTTCAGACCACCGCACCGGGTTGAAATTTCCTTATGTAAAGGTTTTCCTAGTTCTTCAGCAATCTTAGGAGCATCTCCCAACATCTCTAAGATATCGCTATCCAATTCTATATCCTCAACATCATCTACTGGTGGATGTTTTGAGGTAGATGGCACTGAAAAGACGAAAGTAGTCAGCGTCTCGAATAATAATTCGAAAGAAGTGTTTTTAGCACCTACGAGCATAAAATGCAAAAGTAGGGTAGTCATTTTAGCGATAATGATCACTAAACAAAGAAATTTTCCATAGTCTCGAATAAAGATTCGAATTAGGTAAAGGGGATTGGCGGCCACGGTATCACTTAATTTTAGAGTTTTCAAGCGTATCAAAACTGGGCTATATGTAGTTAATAGGTCAATATGAGACACGTTTTTTCCAACATTTATTGTTGTGATAGTTGTCGGGAATATTTAGAAATACAATAAAATCAAATTAAACTTGCCGAAAGCACATTTTTTAATTTCCGGCAATAAAAAATAATAGTTGTAAAGTCCTACTGTCAAACTTGAATTAAGCCGCCCGCGCCGCCACCCCGTTTCAAACCTCTGGATTGGTTAATACCTGCTTATGTAATGTAATGGTTTCAAAATACGACGCCATGTTAGAAAAGACGGACTATAAATTCCTGTAATTTTTAGGTTAGATTATTGTTTTGACTTTTTATTCCCAACTTATGTATAAATCTAATAATTATATTCTGATTACTCGTTATCTAAGCAATAAAACGCACATATTAAGTTTGAGGTACGTAAATGCTATGTGAAATAAAAGCGGTACTGACAATGTATGGGACCTTGCCATTCTTCTTTTTGAGTTTTAAACTCGGCTCATTGAAATTCAGTGATAAAGATCATTGAACTTTGTTTTCGAATAAGGATTCGAAAAGTCATTTTAGCGATAATGATCACTAAACAATGACATTTACCATCGTCTCGAATAAAGATTCTTACTAGGTAAATTTGTGAGTTTTAAACTCGGATCATTCAAATTCAGTGATAAAGATCATTGAACTTTGTTTTCGAATAAGGATTCGAAAAGTCATTTTAGCGATAATGATCACTAAACAATGACATTTACCATCGTCTCGAATAAAGATTCTTACTAGGTAAATTTGTGAGTTTTAAAGTCGGCTCATTCAAATTCAGTGATAAAGATCATTGAACTTTGTTTTCGAATAAGGATTCGAAAAGTCATTTTAGCGATAATGATCACTAAACAATGACATTTACCATCGTCTCGAATAAAGATTCTTACTAGGTAAATTTGTGAGTTTTAAACTCGGCTCATTCAAATTCAGTGATAAAGATCATTGAACTTTGTTTTCGAATAAGGAATCGATGTAAAGAGCCATGGATAGTGATAAGGTACAAATTTCACTTGGCATTTGCTTCTTTTGAAGCTTTTTTCCAGTTTTCTGATCTTCTTGCGTATGGTCTCGATGTCTTCATATTTCCTTTTCACCATTTTTACGAACGACAAATAATAAGTTGAGATTTAAATTTTTAAACTATAACACAAACTATTTAACGTTTAATTTAAGTAATAAATTATAGACGCACGTGCGAAGGCTTGAGCACGGAAATACAGAATGATTATTGAGGAGGGATGATGAGAGGAAGTAAGTGGAGAGGAGTTTAAGAGCGGGGATCAGGGTTGCCAAATAAAAAAAAAAAAAAACGTGTCTCTGAAAACCGTGCAAGGCTGACGCTTGGAAGTACTACTACTACAACATGTTAACATTAAATCGCAAAGAATTAAGCCGTGAAACATAATAAAAAATAATAATAATTCAAACATAAATCGACATGAAAACATTGACATCATTAAATTAAATGACATAACCTATACAAATCCTCAAAATATATGTGACCAATTCAATAATTTTTTTATAAACTTGACAAATAAAACTAATTCTGACATGCTTAATTATAAACCACTTAATCAATCATCAATGGACCACTCATTATTTCTTCTACCGACTAATATACACGAAATTGACGTAGTGATAAAATCTTTAAAAACACGAATACAACGCGGTATGATTATCTTACCACAAATATAATAAAAAAATGTGCTAACGTCATAAAGGCACCAATGATACACATTATTAATTTGTCATTTAGCCAAGGGATATTTCCTGAACGCCTTAAAAAATCAATAGTCAAGCCAATTTATAAAAAAGGTGACGTAACGGATATGACTAACTTTTGTCCAGTAGCCCGGATCCCAGTACTATCCAAAATCTTTGAAAAAGCAATTTCAAGCAGAATTAAAAATTTCTCAAAAAAATTTAACATTTTAAATGATCAACAATTTGGTTTTAGAGAAGGAAGATCAACGAGTATGGCCTGTTTTTCATTAGTAAAAGAAATATCGGAGAGTCTAAACAAGAGATGTTTTCCTGTGGCCTTACTACTAGATATGAGCAAAGCATTCGATTTTGTAAATCATAATATTTTACTGGAAAAATTAAATAAAAACGGCATAAGGGGTAAAGTGAATCAATGGATTCAAAGTTATCTGCAAAATCGAATACAATGTGTAGAAATAAATTATTTTAATGGTAAATACAGAGAAACAATGCGTTCGCCATATCTGCACAATAAGAACGGTGTTCCCCAAGGCAGCGTACCTCTCTTATTTTTGTTATACATAAATGATCTACCAGAGATTATGGAAAATCAAAAATGTATAAATTTTGCAGATGATACAACACTAATAATTAAATCAAATAATAAAGAAAATTTGAAAGCTGAAACCCAAAAAATATTGACGCAGGTAGTGACATTTTTAAACAACTTGAATCTTAAAATTAATTTTAATAAAACAAACATAATACAATTCCAAACATATAATTCTAATAATATGAACATTGACATAACTTTTGACGATAACAAGATTAATAATGTAGAAACGGCAATATTTTTAGGTATTCAACTTGACAAATACTTGAATTGGAAAGCGCACATCGAAAGGCTTTGTCACAAGCTAGACCGATTTATTTATGCTTTAAGGAGATTGAAAGAGGTAGCAGGCAGAAAATCTGCTCTAATATCGTACCATGGCTACGTAGCCTACGGAATAATCTTGTGGGGCAACTCTGTTGACATAGATTTAATATTTAAAGTTCAAAAAAAATGCGTACGAGCACTATCCGGTGCAGGACACATCGATAGCTGCAAACCAATATTTAGGAACTTCAGAATTTTACCGTTGCCTTGCCTATATATTTATGAAGTGAGCCTATTTGTAAAAAAACACCCACAGTTGTTTCCAAAAAATCGTGATATGATTTCTGGTCGCAAAAGACATGCAGAAAAACTATATTTACCTGCCCAAAGGTTAACATTATTTCAAAAAAACATTGTGTGTATGGCAGTTAAAATTTTTAATAAACTACCAGACAAAATAAAAAGTTTGCCATTTAATAAATTTAAAACTACTCTATTTGAATTCCTGCTATGTAAATTATATTACTCTAATAATGAATTTTTAAATGATAAATATATTGTGACATAAATAATTATTTTTGAACATTTGACTTTAGTAATTGACTTATGTAATCTTGTATTTCGACATATCTTAAATTAAATATTTGCGCACTGACACTTGTCGGTAGAATATTGTGAAACTTCTATGTATACAATAAGACCTCCAATGTACCAATTTTCATGCAAATAAATATTTTATTTATTATTATTTATTTATTATTCATATCTTAACCTCATCCATTCCATCTCATTTCACCAATATCAGTTTAGTTAGTCGCTTCTTAGTATCAGTGTGCAATACCTACGAGTCATTAAAACCATTATTCCATTCTCATTAAAATAATATTCATACTTAGATAGTTACATCATTCATCAAACTTCATCGCATTTAAAGCAAAATCATACATCATAATCACGATATCAGTAGCTTACTTTTAGATACATTTTGAAATCATTATTTTAGTAACGTAGTTATAGAATTGGTTTGATCAAAGTAGATATTAATATTAAATCATCACATATAGTTTTTATAATTTAGTGCATCGTAATTTGGTAAACTAGTATGCCATTAGATTGCAACTTTTAATAAAAGTTTTTTCTTTCGTTTTGGTTCGACAGCATTGATAAGTGATATTGCGTGGCCTCAACCTCAACAACGCTGTATCCGTTTGACCTCAACGGCTGCGCAGTGGAAAATTACCGGAGCTGTGATTAACAAAGAGGGTTGTGTTTTTTGTTTTTGGATATTTTGAAGTTTAAAGTATTTGATCAGTTTTAATTTTATTTCAACATACGTGATACGAATTTACATTTTAGTACATAGATTATTTGTTGCATTTTACCTTTCGTAACATACAATATCGTACCTTACAAGCATCGATAATTTAATTTACTTTTAGAAATAATAACTTTAATTATCTTCGAATTTGAAACAAGTATTTATATTTGAATATATATTTAATTTTGGTGCACTTCGTAAATAAGTTTTTGAATTTGAGCTGCAAAGACAATTTGAGTTGAATAGGTACACAATTTTAGGAGTTTTTTTTTTATCAACAGGTCCTTTAAGTAGTTTTGAGTTCTCAATTTTAAATTTAACTTGATAATATTCAACATAATGTCTGATGCAAAAATAACGCTGCTGATTAAAAAACGGGGCACGCTCAAAGGAAAATTAACTGGCTTTTGCAATTACACGAATTCTTTAAAAGATAAGGCCGAAACTATATCCCCAGCTATAAGAAATGAGCTTCAAGCTCGCCTTGAACGGATTGGTGACTTATATTCTGATTTTGATGCGCTTCAGACGGAGTTTGAGGAGTTGTCCGATGATCCAGAGCTGAGGTATCAGGAGCGGGAAGCTTTCGAGAATCAATACTACGCTTCTATTGGGATCGCGAAGGCTTTCACCGAGGCGCCTTCTGCGGCTTCTCTGGACGAGTCTAGCATCACCGCGGTAAGCGCTCTTGGAGGCACACAAAGACAAAATAATTACGTGAGACTTCCCAAAATAGAATTACCTTCATTTAGCGGCTGCTATCAGCGCTGGCTTGAGTTCCGAGATACATTTATATCCATAATTCACTCCAACATAATATGGACGCCATAAATAAATATTTTTTTTTTAAACATTTTTTTTTGTCTAACTGAATACCACAGATGAAAACTTTTGTACTAGAATAAGAATAAGGAAATAAATGATCAATTATTATGTTATTATATTTGTACAGATTCAATGGCATTTGTCCATAGTTATATCATCCCCTAAGGGAAGTATTTTCTTTCGTAATTCTAAAGATTGACATTTTCCAGTAATTTGATCTATCATATTTTTATATAAATTTGAAAAGTTACATTAATAATAATGAATTAAATCCCCAGTTTTTTTTATTATCTCTAATTTGTGACATTTTGTGGGCCAACTTATAAGGAGTAATTTTAAATTTAGGTAGGTACCATTCAGCATTTGCTTGATTACCAGTTCTCCTTTTAGTAGGTACTATTCAGACTTGCTGAATTACCATTATGCTAGTTATATTTCACTTGACTAATTTAATTTATTTATAATCTCATACATGAGTAATCACTGTATTGTGACTGGAAAAATACTAATTCTGCTTTTATTTTTAATTAAATAAGCAGGTTTTTGCTTTTTTTTTATGATGTTTGATTTCTGTATCGATTCTTTTTTTAAACTTTTTTTTTTAATTGCAGGTGTTCAGTTTGATTTTTAGAAATAACTTCCACGAAGGCCTAAAGTAGCGGATCTAAAGTTATTCTTTTTACCCGACTTTTTTTATTGATTTTAGTGATTACAATAGGACATGTCATAAGATTTCATTATTATAGTAACATTTAAGGAATATTTTAAAATCGGAATGAATTACGTAAAACAATTTAATAATAATTGAGTGTCATTACATGTTATTTCTCTTTTGTTAACTTTATTTTGGTTATTCTACTCATAATTACACATTATTGTCAAATATGTAATAGTCCTACCCGTATACATGCTAAAGATTCTGTTTGGTAACGAACATAGGAAATTAATATGAAATTACTTATTTAAAATAAAGTCAACGATGTTAAAATTCTAAGTTTTCCTTTTTTTATCATCAAGTTATTCATTAACTCATCAAGTAAGATATTTTATCATCATCATCGCAACTCTTTGTAATGAGGTATTTTATAGTTAAAGTGAAATATATTGTATGTTTTGGTTATTGCTTATTAGTTTTAAACCTGTATTGCAGTTTTGTAGGCGCCAATCAAGAAATTGCAATACACTTGCAATTAGGTACTACCTGAATGATTTTGCACTTAAAAAAAATATGTACACAACTCGACAGGCCGGCGCCATAATAGACAGGTAGCTGTTACTGGGCACGCCGTTTTGCCGAACGAGATTGTTGTTTATAACAAAGGAAAAGACCGAGAACGATATAATAAGTCTAGTTGTGTTTTTTGTAAATTACATTGTCGTACTATATGTAACATATTAATATGGTGGATATCAGCAAGTGAATACATTTGATGAATTGACATTTTTTTTACAGGTGTAGTTTTAGCAAGCTTATAGGTTTTATGCACGCACATACCTTAATCCTCGTCGCCACTTGTAACGTCCACTATTTTAGCTATTGTACACACAAATAAAACAATATTACCACCGCAATAATACAAGACACCGCGCGCCCCTCCCGGCGTTGCCACCACTCACCGATGTAGAACCATTTAATTGCATATTACACATATATCTTCAAAACTACTTTCCCAAGAAAACTGTCTAACTACATTAAAACATTTTTTTATCGCAAAAAGTACCCCACCCCCATCCGCCTTTGTCGCACTTGTAGTGTGTCTATCCCGTCTAAATACATTGTATCTTGCATCAAATATTTCCTCATTAAAAATACTATCATTTAAATTAGTTTCCGTCAAACATATCACATCGTAATCACTGTTCAATATATTTAAGTAAATTTCATGAGTTTTTGATCTAAGCCTGTTTACATTTTGATAGTATATATTCATTATAAAGCAAAGAAAACAAAGGTAAGGAAAACAAAAATCAACAAATAAGTTAAAGACAGTATAATCTAATTAAATTAAAAAGAAAAACAAACTTACAAACACAAATTTACGGCGATAGTTTTTTTAAAGAATCAAGGGTTTTTATATAAAGAGCACTAGATGACTCGTCTTTACGCATATATACTCGGCCAAATCTTACCCAAACAAACTTATGAATACACAATTTAGCTGTTTTACGAGCTTCAGCAAAAACAATTTTTAAATCAGGACACAAATGTTCATTAACATATATTTTCTTACACTCTCCCTTAATCTCCAAGTGATGAGAGCTTAGATGATTACCGGTATTTTTCTTATTAAAACGATGAACTGCAGCTATGATTATATCACGTTGACGTGGTGATGCTAACGTTACGACTATATTTCTGGGATGAGAGGATGATGGGTTCATCTTAGCAATGCGGCGGCAAGCTCGAAGAGAAGATTCGTCTATGTTACACTCGACCAAATCAGCCAGTTTTTTGAATAATTCCATGACGTTTTCATCTCGTGACTCGGGAACTCCCTGAATCTCAATATTGTGACTTCGCGAAAGTCTGTCTAAGGCAGCAAACTGAACGTCCAAATTGCTAAGGCTCACCTTCAACAATTGGTTTTCTTTTTCAAGGCTAGCAATACTCGCAGCTTGGTCGGTTATTTTGGTATTAAGAGATTCCTGCTCGTCCTTAATTAAGGTCTGCCGATCAGACAAAGCATTAGCGGTTTCCTTAAATTCCTGCTAAATTTGTAAAAAAGCTGAATTTATCTCAGTATTGACCATGATTTTCAAATCCTCCCTCAAACCCTCACGCAAGCCAGACATAAAACACTGTAACGATTGTTTTAATTTTAGGTCCAACATAATTTCAATATTTTCCATAGTAACCGATTCGCCTGTTTGTGCCCTTTGCTGGGAAATGCTTGGCATGCAATTATTAGTATTCTGACTAACATTTTCAAAAGACATATCCATTGAATCATCAACCTCGGGTAATTAATTTCTACGGACTGGAGTATTTATGTTCGATTTATTCCGCTTAGTTACTCTTGAGCAAGCCGGGCAAATCCAGGATGCTAAAAACTCGTCACTTAATGCGGCAAATTGATAATTTTTTATGTTCAAACATTCATAATGGTATTCTTGTTTACACAGCCTACAGTGAAGGAATCCACTAGAAAGTAGTTGGCTATTGCAAGCAGCACAGTTCATATTTGCAAAGTCAATATATCAATATTAAAGATGTAATTTTGAGATGTAATAGTTTGCGCGGACGTATTGCGACCATAAAAGGCGACATATTGGGTTGGGGAAAAAGTTTTTTAGCATTTAAAAAAAAAAATCAAAACATGTTTTAATATAGTTTATTGACATTTAACCAAAGTATGTATGTACTATTTTGCTCGATAACCTTTTGCCATCTTGTAGGCAGGGACATGATCCCATTGCTATAAAAATTTTGGGACCTCTCATCAAAATACCGCGACAAGTGGATTTGGCAGTCCTCTCGTGATGTTAACCTAACACTGCCTAAAGAATTCTGAAGAGACCGAAACAGGTGGAAATCTGAAGGTGCAAGGTCAGGACTATACGGCGGATGCATTAAACCTCCCAGCCAAACTCTCTTAATTTTTGTTGGGTGGCTATAGATGTGTGAGGTCTAGCGTTTTCATGATGATACACCACACCCCTTCTGTTGATCAATTCCGGCCACTTTCTCTCAACTTCTTGTTTTAACCTCATAAGTTGTTCGCAGTAGAGTTCAGAATCGATAGTCCTGCCTGGTAGTAACAGCTCATAATGAATAATGGCCTTCCAATCCCACCACACACACAACATCACGTTATTGCGAGTTAACCCGGGTTTCGCCACAGTCTGTGAAACCTAAGCGGCCTTTGACCACGACCTTTTTCGCACGTTCTTGTCGTACGTGATCTACTTTTTATCACCCGTTATCAGTTTCTTCAAAAATGATTCGTTTTCGTTACGTCGTAATAAAGAATCACAAATGAGTACACGGTTCATGAGGTTTCTTTCAGTGAGCTCGTGAGGTACCCAAATATCGAGCTTTTTTGTGTACCCAGCTTTTTTCAAATGCGCCAAAACTGTTTTGTGGTCATTTCCCAGTTCTTCAGCTACGTCGTTACTATTGATATGTCGATCTTGCTCCACTTTTTCAAAAATGGCATCCATTTTATCCGTAATAGGGCGACCAGAGCGAGGTGCATCTTTGACATCAAAATTTTAGGATTGAAAACGCTTAAACCAAATTCGTGCTACTCTCACAGACACTGCACTAGGTCCATAAACATCGCAATTTTTTTTCGCGGCTTGCGTTACATTTTTACTTTTTTTGTAGTAAAATTTTAAAATGTATCGAATTTCTTCATTAGATTCACTCATCTTGACAGTACGAAAAACAAATGAAAATCACACATTTTCCTAATTTGAATTTGGAATTATGTTCTTTAAATTTTTTACTTTCAATGATACCAAAACCAGACAGATACAAGTAATATAGCCAAAGAGATTTTAATACAAGTTCATACATACTATAATGCGAAAATACTGTTTCCCCAACCTATTATTATATATTCGACATATGTCGAATATTCGACCTGTCCCCGCTTCTCGACATGGTGATCCATCCACCTTCGTTTTTAAAGACCTTGCCACTTCTTCTCACGTATACTTACGTGAAGACGCTGTCCGCCGTTCCCTGCAACCCCCTTATTCAGGTCCGTTCAAAATTATCGAGAGGGCCCCTGATGGTAAGACTTTGATACTCGACATTCGAAGCAGAAAAGTTGCTGTGAGCGTAGATCGCGTAAAGCCTGCTTTCATTGAGACCGTTCCAGATGCAGTGCTACCGTTTCTACCGACCCCACATGCAGATCCTCCCTTACCTATTACTCAGCCGACTCTAGCTCCTGCTGTTCAGCTGGCTCGTAAAGCCGCTCCTTCGTCATCTTCCATTCCGCCTCTTCCTCCGGATATTTCTACAGCTCCGCCATATACCATTTAAGATTTAAGGTTTTTAAAGACTAATGCCCGTCTGCACTAAACTTCGTCCTAACCCCAATCCTAAGTCGATGCTTAAGTCTGTACAGTCCGTTCGTAGTTGGTTTACCTCTGACGCATGTTTTCCCTATATTGGCCCTACCGTCCAGTTTCCCTGAAAGTTTGCATAAAAATTTAAAATAGCCTTCTTTATTCTATTACAACAAGGTAAACTAAATGGCTGTAAATTTTCCAAATATTGTAAAAAAGAACGAAATATTACGCTTAAATATGAAATAATTACAGTAGACTAGACGTTCAAAAATATAGGTGCTTTCATTATTAGTAATACAAACGGTATTTTGTAATCGAAATTTAACACGGCAACCCAAGATTCATGGCAGCCAATCAAACAGCTGAAGTTTGATTGAACCAACTGTAAACGCACTCTACTCTGATTTTTATTGTTATTTATCCTGTCTGGCGGTTGATTTGACATGATACGCTTAAGTTCTGCTAAAGTTATGATATGGCATCATAACTTTAGGCAAGACACTTACGACGGCGTTCGAAAAATTACGCCAATACGCTAGTTTAAAAAAAATGATGTTTATTTTATTAATATTTTACCAAGTCTATTTAAAAAACATTAAAAGTTTTAACAACCCCCCGACACAAAAAAAGACCTTAAAAACTAACAAATAATATTTGAAACCTATTCTAATTATTATCGTCCCATATATAATTGACTGTAAGACTTGTGCTTTAAAATATTTTTATTTTCCGAGCTTCGTCGCCGCGTCGGGGACCGCTCAAGTATATAAAGTATTAAGCCAACAACAGCTAATTTATTATTACATTTAGGTATGAGCGATCTTAAGTTTCATGCATTGTCTACGCTCTACGTAATGCCGCGCGCGGCGAGCTCTCGGTGTGCGGCTTGCGGCGCGGGGTTGGGCGTCACCAAGTGCGGCGACCCGAACGGGCAGACACGTTGACGTTTGTGTCGATTTTACGAATTTTTCGGAGTAAATTCTTTTGATGCAATCTGCAACTGACAACTGTTTTTCTCACTTAGCGGTGCCCCGACGCGGCGACGACGCTCGGAAATTAAAAATATTTTAAAGTACAAGTCTTACAGTCAATTATATATGGGACGATAATAATTAGAATAGGTTTAAAATATTATTTGTTAGTTTTTAAGGTCTCTTTTTGTGTCGGGGGGTTTTTAAAATTTTTAATTTTACTTTTATTTTGTACTTTTTAAAGTAGGTTTTAATATTAGGAAGGTATTTAAAGTAATTAGTTAGTTGAGTTAGTAACTTAGTTAGGTATTAGAATCATATTAGTTTTAATTTACTAGATTAAGTCTTAACTAGTAGGTAGTCTAAGGTTAAGTGGAATATAAGGTAGGTATTTGTGATCAGTTTAAGCAATTTAGGTAGGTATTAGTTTCAGGTTAGTAAGGTACCACATACTTTCAATTTCACTGAAGTAACACGGTACGAAATTTCGAATCGATAGGACATATGGAAGGTAGTCAGATCCCCTCATCAACAATAAGAAAGCTGATGATCTTCAAACGGCTGATCAGATCATTGTAACCTTACCATACACTTTCAATTTCATTGAAGTAATACGGTACCAAATTTCGAATCGATAGGATATACGGAAGGTAGTCAGATCCCCTCATCAACTATTAAAGAGCTGATGATCTTCAAACGGCTGATCAGGTCTTGGTTCCCTTACCATATACTTTCAATGTAATTGTAGTAATACGGCACCAAATTTCGAATCAATACGACATATGGAAGCTATTCAGAATCCCCTCATCAACTATTTGAGAGCTGATGATCTTCAATTGGCTGATCAGGTCATGGTTACCTTACCATATACTTTTAATATCATTGTTGTAATACGGCACCAAATTTCGAATCGATACGACATATGGAAGTTAGTCAGATCCCCTCATCAACTCCTAAGTAGCTGATGAACTTCAAACGGCTGATCAGGTCATGGTTACCTTACCATATACTTTCAATATAATTGAAGCATATATTTCGAATCAATACGACATATGGAAGCTATTCAGATCCCCTCATCAACTATTTGAGAGCTGATGATCTTCAATTGGCTGATCAGGTCATGGTTACCTTACCATATACTTTTAATATCATTGTTGTAATACGGTACCAAATTTCGCATCGATAGGACATATGGAAGGTAGTAAGATCCCCTCATCAACTACAAAAGAGCTGATGATCTTCAAACGGCTAAACAGATTTTCATGAAACATGGCTAAGAATACTCGGGATAAAATTATATATAAAACAAAAAAAAACTAAACGAAAATCGGTTCATCCGTTTGGGTGCTACGATACCACAGACAGATACACAGATACACAGACACGTTAAACTTATAACACCCCTCTCGTTTTGCGTCGGGGGTTAAAAACATAAAACATCGTCTTAAAAACGAAAATTCCTTTCCCCTTCACCAGTTGGTATATTGACGAAACCTGAGCTACACAAGTTCCCACAATACATTATTTATAGTGTTCTCATTACTTTTCGATCATGTGAAATAAAACGTCAGACAGCCCAAATGTCAATCAATTCTTGTTGCACGTCATAATACGTATCAACTTTGTATCAAAAAGTTTAGGCATGTCATAACTTAGCCTATGCTTAGTAGAGTTTAGTGCAGACGGGCATAAGTTGTCTTTCTCCGTGGGGGGGTGGTGTGGCGTGTACGCACGCCTTAGATCAATAAGTTGATTGACGGTTGTAAATTGATGAACGTAAAAGTTAAAGTTAGCAAGATTGATATTGATATTGAGAGATTGATATAGAGATTGAATCCCTTGTAACAAGAAGTGAGGAGATATATTTCTAAGCGATATTTATAGCATTTTATCTACATGTAATTTATCTTTGTGTAATAAAGTGAATACAAACAACACGGCGAATTTAATTTCATCACACCGCAATCAATCCAGGCTCACATCCTACTTACACTTCAGACCCTTACACAAAAGGAAACATGGCATTCGAAAGACTACTCAATTACTTAGAAAAACCATGCCTCAACTTAAAAGCGATTGATAAATGTAATTTGATAACGTCACAACACTAAACTATTTCCTCACCAGCAGATAACAAACAAGTCTTCACCTCAACGCTGTGTGTTTTAGGATTCCACATAATGAAACTGTTTTGCATTACAACAAAACAGATATTATGTGCAGAATAAAACACACAGCGTTGCAGCAAGGATCTTGCAGGTGAGACCTATGAACTTAAATCTCTGTCAGTCAACAGAGTGACAACGACAGTGGCGCTTCTGGTGAGTAAAATCAGGAACTAATCAGGTAAATCTATAGACTAAGCTACTATTTTTGTGAATTGTAAGAAAACCATAGACAGCTTCTTCACCTCGTCGCTGTGTGTTTTATTCTAAACATAATATCTGTTTTGTTGTTATGAAAACAGTTTCATTATTGTGGCATAATTACATATATAACTAGTTATAATGTTAGACGATTATTTACTACTAGCCACTGCGCGCGGTTTTACCCGCTTAACTTTTGATTCCGAGGGAATTTCGGGATAAAATATAGCCTTCCTCAAGAGTTGGGCTATCAAATGCAAAAAGAATTTTTCAAATCCCACTTGTAGTTTCTGAGATTAGCGCGTTCAAACAAACAAACAAACAAAAAAACAAACTCTTCAGCTTTATATTATATAAGTGTAGATGTAAGGATTACATTTAGAATATTTTAAAGAAAGATATTGAAAAATGACACGGTTTGTCTTTCACCAATTTTTTTCCACTTCTTTATTATTTTTTTAAAGTAATTATGGCCTAAATCTATCTACTAAGGGGTGTGTTGGGGCAGTTGTATGGATCCCCAGTTTCTGGGTCCTCCTTTGCCCTCCCGAAACCACAGTTTTTACTGGGGAGTCTATTGCTCTCCTAGAGGCCGCCAAGTATGCCCTGGAGAATACACTTTACAATTCTTTAATCCTTTCCGATTCTCTGAGCACTCAAATCAAATGGCACTCTGAGCACTCAAATCTAACCCCATCCTACTAGGATTGAAATTCCGATCCATTCTTCAAATTAAATACCTCCCATTCCTCTGTTCCCTTGAAGATATTAGTATAGTTTTAGTATGGATACCTGGTCACTCAGGAATAACCGGTAACTCAACTGTTGACTGTTTTGCTAAGGATTCAATCGAGACCGGTTTACTAGAGCTACAGGTGCTTCTCTCAGGATCTTAGCCTTCTGGCTAAGTCCACATTGTACTTAGCCTGTAAGAATGAATGGGACATTATAGTAGGCAAATACTATGGCGACATCCAACCCACATTACCAAGCCATTTGTGATTTTGCAAACAGAAAAAGCACAGCAAAAAGGTTACCTCATTAATAAGTAGACTACGGCTGGGTCATATCAGTCATATGGCTGGGTCGGTATATCTTAGACTCTCCACTCTGCGATTGTGTAATAGAGTCGGGTACAATGGATCACATTTCTTTTTTAGCTGCCCCCTTCTTCCTGTATTCCTCTATGATGTCCTTCCCCTCCAAGTTCCCAGACCATCCAGAATGAAGACCCTCCTCTCCTCTAACCACCCTCCTATCCTTAAAATCCTTTGTAAATTTGTCCATCAGTATTATATTTTTGTGTAAATGTGTAGATCGTTAAATTGTTGTGTTATATTTTTATTTTTTTAAATTGATTTATATGTCAATTTATATTAACAACACAAGTAGGTTAAACCTTGTTTGTTTTTTGTCGGTGATGGTTCTAACTGTGATGTCTTATTGTTTTAGGTAACTCAATGTCCGATCTACGTCGCGCATCACTGGTAGTGTTAATTCCATTTTGACCTTAACTCTTAATACTGAGTCTATTCCATCACATTATACTGGCAGTAATAGTTTGTTGCCTCATATCGACGGCTGGTTGCCAAATTGTCAAGAATTGAAATTGAATTGAATCTTGGCCCCGAGGCCGCGCCCCGCCAAGATTTTTATTTAACTTACCTTTATAAAAGTATTTAAGAATTGATTTAATCTTAATGCAATAAAAAAGTTGGTTTATTGCAGCATACATCTTTTCTTTTCTCTTCAATCAGTTTGTCAGAGTTAACGCTATATTTTTATAGGATGATCGTCGACTTACGCCAGACATTCGACGAACTAAAAAAATATTTTTTCACGAAACGTCGAATACGTGACCGCATTCTAGGTAAGAACGAGGTCAAATTTTCGGAATTACTTGAACAATATTATTGAGTTTAGTTACGCGAATTTAGCTAGAATTTAGGAGCGAGTACATTTCATCGCCAGAGTTTTTGTAATTCACATACCGGCAATTGATTTTATAAAGTATGAACATAAAAATGTTATAAAAATAAACATAACTTTCCACAATAACGTAAATCTTTACAGAAATTTGTATTTAGAAATGAAGAACATTGTTATTTTAATGTTTACTAGTTTGGCTATTTCTACAGAATGTAGAATGGATATTCCTTATTCCCACCAATTTTCACAAGTTGGTGGTAGATCTGTTAACAAAGCTGAGCGCTATCAGGCCAAGCAATTGTATAAAAGACTTCACGATGCCGTTAAAAAGCGCAGAATAAAAAAAGAGATGAGAGAGAGCAATAAAGATTTTAGTGACAAGGATATTAACGGAGTAAAGGATCTTAAACGCGAATTTCTAAAAAAATATTCCAGAAAACAAATGGAGAGCTCTCTTTCTTTAGGCAGTTCATCGAGATCCGAGCAAGATTTTAAGGAAGTATTTAGGGATCGTGTCTGGATACAAAAACAATACGATGCTCTAAATAAATCTGTACCAAAAGGAGATTTCGTAAATATGGTTGCAGCCCGTAAGTATATATTTTTATTTGGGTGCTAATTATACAGCACTCTTTTAAATTGCATTATTTCCTCTAAAAATCTAAGTTGCCTTCTAAATTACTATGTCAGCCACAATCCGTGCCACAAACCACGTCGGGGTTATTTAAAAAAGCTCTAGGGTTTACGGGGTTACGGTATATGACTATATTTCACATAGTCCTCCTCACTGTGCTCGTCGTCGCACTTAACCGTACCGACTACGTCTTCCGGAACGGGGCCATTCTTGTCGCATAATATTTTTCATCGCAATGTTAATGAGTATATTACTTAGTTTAAATTATTATGGCACAATTATAGTACTTATAAATTGCTTCAAGACACATTTTTTGCAAAAGTTATTGTTTCGTGGCTAAGTAATGAAAATAGAAGCTTGATCACGTAACCAAAAAAAATATTCTGTGGCTGGAGTTATTATTTATATTTTTGTTTTATTTATTTATGAAGTTTGAAGTCAAGTGCGAAGTTTGATCCCGTACGAATTTCTTGATAAAATATTGACTAGTCTAAATATGATTGAGTAAACTGGGACTAAACTAATATATGAGTGTAAACTGGGAAGGTAATTTTCTATTGAACTTATTAGATTATTTAATCTTTTAATTATCTTAAAAGTAGATTGTCCTTGCACGTTCAACGGAGAAAAAAAATCGGATTGGGTATAAAGAGAAACAAGTACATTTGGATTAGGTACATTCTCAGTGCATAAACATTTTGTATAAGTTATTGACGTAAAGCAGTTTCTGTTTTTCTCGTTTGCTAAACTAGATTAGACTATCCGAGCATTAATTTATCACAAACATTTCCATGCTTCGGAAAGCCCATGAAGACGTCGTCGTACATGGGTACTTTTTTTTGTTTTCTGGGCAGAGGCCATTCATATAGTATTTGCACATGAGTGCTTTCAAAATGTACCTGTTCCCCAAAGTAATAATGATATGATGTAATGGGAAAAAATATAAGTATACAGGGTAGAAACTTTCAGTGAGGTAGTAAAGAGAAGCACCTTAACCGTTGCAGCTATATGAAAATGTTTTTTGAAGAGTATTCATATTTTTTTATCGGATTTTGATCCCCTTCCACAGATTAAGAAAAAAATACGGAAAGCAAGAAAAAAAACATATTTTGCAAAAAATTTTTGGTGCCTATCGAACCTATTTCTTATCCCAATCAAAATCTTCTATGGGACCAATCCTCGTCCAACCATTGAGTACAAAAAGTTACGGATAACGTTGTTGGTATGTTATTTCACACATATCAAAAAGAAAGCGTATTAATTTTTCTACCCTAACCTCATGATGCTATTTTATTTAAAGCCTATGATATAAGGTGCTAGAAACGACTGCCATTTTGAGGAATGCATAAATGGATTCGTTTCCTATCACAATTCCATAAAAATTGTGAATAGCTTCATAAGACCATTTTTGTGCAGCTGCACATACAGTATTTCCTCTTCATACCCCTCTGAAAGTTTCCAAGCTATATAAATTTTGTTACATATTACGAATATACATACATACATAACTTCACGCCTGTATCCCTTTGGGTTAGGCAGAGAATCTTTTGCATACATGATCGCCGGTTACGGGTACTTTTAACTAGGCCCTTTTTAAGTATGTCGCCAATTTGGTCAGCATACATTCACCTAGGGTGGCCCCTTCCGACAACACCATCCATTCGGGCTCTGTACACCTCTTTCGTAAATCAACTTTCACTCATCCTTTCTAAATGTCTAAACTACCGTAGCATACCCTTTTCAATATTAGTTACTTCATCGTCTTTCAATCCGCATCTATTTCTTATTTCACTATTGCGCTCCCTATAACTCAATTTCACCCTACACATGCTCCTCAAAGCTCTCATCTCCATAGCATTAGTTCTGTTTGCATGTATCTTTTGCCACACCCAAGATTCACTACCATACATAAGTTCCTATCCATAACCATGAGTTTCGTCTTTGAAACATTTACTTTCAAACCTTTATTATTAAAGGACTCATACATTGGTTGCAATTCCGACGTGGACGACGCGAATAGAACCTGGTCGTCGGCGTACAGCAGAGTTTTGATAATTGTCTCATTCATTTTTTTATTTTGTGAGAATTTCCTGTCCAGCTTGTTCTTACATTCCTCTTACCGTTTGGTCACCATTTCTTTTAAAATATTTTTTAATTTACTTTACTTTTTTGCTATTGTCTCATTTAAGTCATATCGTTTTCTCTTTCTGCTTCTAACGGCTAGTAGATCTAACCACGCTTTCTACTTTTCTAGTGCAATGCCTTTCACTTCATCATCCCAGCACTAGTTCCTATCCCTTCTCACATTCTTCTTCACACTAACCCCACATATATGTGCGGTCGTTAGAGACGGTAGAAACGGTTATGATAGAACCATATCATTCTTAAATCAACTTCAAAACTCCTCTATCTCGCAATCTTTGTCATTCAAAAGCGGTCCTAACCTTTCTTTCAGTTCTAACTGGTATTTCTCATGGACAGTCACTTCTTGAAAATTTTCGACTACCACTCTTTCCAGACCCGTAGGCGATATGGGTTTTACTCATTCTTACTAATATGACCAGTGGATTGTGTTATGGTAAAAAATATTCTCTTCTATGTTAGATCACCTGGATTCAAATCCCGGTAACGATATCATACTTATATTTTGGTATTCGACAACAAATAGATACGTCAAGGGGCTCCTAAGTTTGTATGAAAAGTAATTCGGTATCCTTAGAGGCTTGAATAAGTTTGGGAAAATATCACAAAGGGCGTATTACACAAAAATGAATTTTGCGATAGCAAATTTATAATATAGCATTTGTTTAATCTCAGGACCTCAAGGCGTTGTTTGCGGCGATCCCAATCTGCACGATATGCCTTGGGGCACTTGCATGTTTTCACAAGAGTGTGAACCAGAATTTCGAATATACCGAGGCGATATAAGTTGTGGACGAACTGAGTTGGTATGCTGTGCTATAGTAGGTGAGCTTTACGACCTTAACATGCCGTTCGATCTTTCCTTTGAATCTTCAGCGTTTAAACAAGATACAGCGGAATTTCTTGCTAAGACGCCCGTTGATGTTAAAAAGGAAAGGGTAGCAAATAAAAGAAGTAAAGCGAGACAAAAAAGAAAAAAAATTCTGAAAGCAAGGATAGAGTTTATAATGAAAGAGCTGCGATCAATACTACAAAAAGCTTACCGTAATAGTACTAAAAAGAAGATCAAGAAGACAAAACAGATAAAACTTTTTTTACTAGACTTAAAAAAACAAGTCAAGAAAGACAGCATTGCTGTTAGAGATATTCACGATATTGAAATGATCAAAGTTGATACTCGTCTTAAAAATGCGATAGCTAATGTAAAAGACCTAAATGTACAATTTATGGGTCATACTTTGTCAGATAAATTTATCGTAAACGTTGATGGCCAAGAAATGATCTCAAAAAGATCTGCATTAATGTTACAAGAGTATTATCCTGAACTCCGAGATTATTTTCCATTGTTTAGATCTATGGATGATGAAATTGGCAATTTAACTTACGATATAGAATTTGCAGAGTAGAAAATAAGTAAATCTAAATTTATATCCATATAAAATTGTATAAAATTAAGTTTTATCAAACAGAAGTGTATGCATTTCTTCACAGTTTTGTTAATTTATATTCTGCTCTCCATGGCATCCACAATAACCCTCCTTTA
Source organism: Stenoptilia bipunctidactyla (assembly GCA_944452665.1). Classification (NCBI taxonomy): domain Eukaryota; kingdom Metazoa; phylum Arthropoda; class Insecta; order Lepidoptera; family Pterophoridae; genus Stenoptilia; species Stenoptilia bipunctidactyla. The sequence goes on from OX101733.1 coordinate 10,742,887, forward strand.
TTATAGGTTTTGCCATGTGAACATCGAAACACATGGTTATTTATTATTATATTTCATTGTTTCATTCGAAAATGAAAACTTTTTTATTCGTAGTAGGTATTTTTATACACTTTACGAACGTCAAACGTTGGATGAGGGCGGCGCGGGTCCGGACGATATGACGAATCCCGGGGGACGCCCCGTCGAGAAGTGTGCATCTCTCGGCTCATGAAGATTTCTGCAGATATTATTTAGATTGTTGTTTCTGAAAATATTTTATACCACTAATGAAACCACACATACGTATGTATATTGCAGGAAACCACTTTCTTTATTTGAGAACAATTTAACAACCTTAAAACAAGTATACATTAGTATATTATGTAATAAGTGAGCTAAGGCCTGCGGCTCGGGCTCAAATCACAGCCTCGACTGTAATTAGCAACGCTCACGAGTTACATACGACGTTTTTCAACACACTTGTGAGTAAAAGACAGACATACGTGGTCATAAAATAACAAACACACTTCATAACAAAGCTCTGAATTGTGATTGAAAAATGGCGCCGAACCTCGCGCATGCGCGTATGTTTTTTTTTCCGCCAAATGTGTCAATGTCTGTATAGCATATACAGCCTATTTTAAGTGAAAATGTTTAATTTTGAGTGGTAAATGCAAATATGTTAATATTTTATAACAAATTATTGTAAATTGTGAATAATTTTTTGATATACAAATTTGTTTTACTAATATAAGGCGCAAACATTTAAAAATGTATATGGATTTGAAGTGGTAGGTATAAAACCTCTTTGTTGTTTCTGAAAATATTACTGTATAACCCGGACCAATAAAATATGCTCTGTTTACTTGCATGTAATTTGCACAAAGGTACAATTCAACTTTGTAGGATTCATTATATTATGCACTAGGGTATAATATATTATGCACGCGTGACTTATAGCCCAGTTTATAGTTCTAAATTCAATAGAATAACGCTCACTTTACGAGCAAGTGTGTTGAAAAATTTTATTATTTCAGTTTATGCGCGATTTAAAAGACAATCAACGCCATCTAGTGCATTAAGTGGAACTAAAAAAGACAACTATAATAGTATATAATGTATAACCCGGATCAATAAAATACGCTCTGTTTACTCGCATGTAATTTGCACTAAGTTACAATTCAACTTTGTAGGATTCATTATATTACGCACAAGGGTATAATATATTATGCACACGTGACATAGCCCAGTTTATAGTTCTAAATTCAATAGAATAAGGCTCACTTTACGAGCAAGTGTGTTGAAAAATGAACTTTAAAACTTATTTTCTCATTAGTAACATCTAACTTTCTGGATATTAATGAGTACAGATTTATTTTATATTACCTTTAAACATACCTATGGTGGTACCACTGGTACATATGGCCCTATGGTAAATTTAGCTTTTAAAAAGAAACATACATTTGTTACAATTTTTCAGCTATGTACAAGGTGCTCGCGGGATTAAAATATAAGAATGCTATATAGTATATATTGACAATATTATTATATACGGTAAAACTTATCAAGAATTTATCATAGCTTTAGAACAAGTCATGTTTAGATTGTCCGAGCGAGGCCAACCTAACATTGAAACCCCCGAAATGTAGTTTTGGATATAACAAAATCGAAGTTTTAGGTCATATTATTTCAAGCGAAGGTATTTTACCAGATGCAAATAAATTAAAGAAAATGAGTTCAATAAAAGTTCCAACAAACGTGAAAGAATTGAAATCAATGGGGAGTTTTCTGACAAGTCATAAAAATTAGTTCAAAAAACCTCTATAGATGGCACTTTTAAAAAGCCGAAGGCGTTAAGTCTGTAAACTATAATGTAGGTAAGTGGTATCTACCATCTATGGTTATTTATACGTTCAATTTCTGATACAGACGTCAATTAATTTATTTTACTTTTAAAAACGCAGTGTGGAATAAATTCTTCGCCTTCGCCTTTTGTAAAGCGCCATCTATCGAAGCCTTTTGTACCAATTTTGTACAGTTTTGTTTTTTTAATGAGCTGTCAGAAAACTCCCCATTCTCGTTTTGTTTTCTTATTATAGAAAATTGATAGAAAACTTTGCAGAATTGACAGTTCCTTGGACAAAATATTTACGTAAACAAATTAAATACATTTCATTATTCGTCATTCGAAATCTTTTAAGACCAGACGCATGTACGCATTTTTGTCCTTAAATTACTGGTCCTAGTTCACGCAAAACTGTAACGGAAGTCTTAAGTTCTGCAGTTATTAAGTGTCCCTTTAGCGTAAAGTGTTTTTCAAACAGTGCTGTGTTAATATCACCCTGCCCCTCGCGAACCCTCCTGTGAGAACGAGAAACACCATCTACATCACTGTCACTTTCACTCGCTACACTACTTTCTCTCTCCTGCGTTGTGTACGAAAACCCCCGAACATACAGGATGGCAGTTTGCGCAGCTTGTAAGCTTACCCTTCATGCAAATGAAAAAATTACTTGCACCGGCTCATCATGCTCAAAGCCGTATCATTATCTTTGCGTCAACCTTACTGATAGCAATTTCAAGAAGCAAGCCAAATGGGTATGTCCAGCTTGTGCATCATCATTACCAAAAGGCGACAACAGCAATACTCCAATCAAGCAACATGATCAGCCCTCATCACAATCATCGCGGCTATGTGCTGATAATCGTAGCAACGTATGAACTAGATGAAAAACCTCTCAATGTTTCACCTGAGTACACGCTCGAGTCCCTCATAAAGGAATTACCGACACTAATCAAGAACGCTTTATCTATTGAACTACGGCCTATTAAACTACAAATAAGTAGCTTAGAATCTTCGATTAATTTTATAAGTTCTCAATATGAAGATATTATTAAAAGATTTGATGAGAATTCTGCCGAAATTAAATCACTTCGCGATGAAAATATCACCTTAAAGCGCAACATTGAAGCTTATGAAGCTCGCATCAACCGTGTTGAATCCGACATGGCTAGGCAACAACAATGGTCACGCTTACAGAATGTGGAAATTATTGGAATACCTGAATCTAACACTGAGTGCACTGTCGACATTGTTGTACGTGCTGCTAAACATCTTGGTCTGACATTATCGAAAGAAGATGTTGAGTTTGCCCAGAGTCCAGCCTCGTCGACCTACGGCTGCAACCAAAAACGCCCGCGCCATCGTCGCTCGCTTCAAGCATCGTTCTATTAAGGACGCCGTGGTCGCTGCGGCACGGAAGACCCGAGGTTTTATTCCCAGAGACATAGGTATAGGTGGTGATCTCAGTGTGAGTAAAGTGTATATTAATGAGCATTTAACCGCCGCAAACAAAAAACTATTAAAAGACTGTAAGCACAAAGATCAAGAAATAAATTATAATTTTATATGGACAAAAAACTGCATAATATACGCTCGAAAAAACGAGACATCACCACCTATACTATTAACTTCAAACGATTTAAAAAAAATGTCTTGAAGGTATCACTTGGATATATTTTCACCATAAAATGTTTAATCTTTATACTATGTTTTTTAATGTCCAATCAAACTGTAATTTTTTACTATGCATCATATTTTAACACATTTACACTTCACATTTATACACCTTCCATAACACTATTATTCTACTCTCATATACATACTAACAATAAATTTAACTTACCTAATAATATTCCTATAGTATTACCATTAATTTTGAGAAAATACTGCATTTTGAATTATTATTCGAGTTTGTTAAGCAATCAAGAACCTGCAAATTACCTCGATATAACTGTCAATATAGTTCCGTGGACTCCGTTAACTATTATTTTAAAATACTGCTTGATTTCATACTTTAATCATTCACGCATTTTCATTATTAAACAACCTAAAAATAAAGCATATTATGTCTGGCTTCAAAGTATCATCAATACATTCCAGATCTCACGATGTCACTAAACAACAATAAGTTACACTTATTCTATCAGAATGTTCGTGGATTACGAACTAAAACGAGCACTTTCTATAATAACTTATTGACACACAACATTCATATAGCTTTAATCACGGAAACTTGATTATGATCCCATCTTAGACACAGAGATCTGCAATGCACAGTATGACATAATCCGGCGAGACCGCGGTGGCGGCGGACTGGGTGGCAGGGTCATGGCGCTGTGCGATAAACAACTGCATGCGCGTGCGCGCCCCGAATGGCAACGCGCTGATCTGGAGTGCGTATGGTTTATCGTGCCCGGCCGCAGCCTCGCCGCCCGCATACGCCTCCCCGCAAAACCTGATTTGCACATCGCTACGGTTTATATTCCGCCAAATAGAAGCTTAGTTGAGCGTATAAATTGTTTTATTGGTATGTTCAATGATATCATAGATAAACACCCTAATGATAGCTTGTTAGTAGCGGGTGATTTTAACTTGCCTTGCCTAAAGTGGATTTCGTCAGATCCAATTTATTTACAGAAAGGTTCAATAGAAATTCAAAATGTTGCCGCGGATTTGATAAATTCCATATACTTTCACGGTTTAAAGCAATCGAGTACAATTTTAAATTCAAAGCTTAATACTTTGGACTAAGTTTTTTCAAACTTTGAACTTAATATCTGGAGGTCTGATAGCCCGCTTGTACCTGAAGACCCTTACCACCCCTCGGTCGAGCTCGATATATCTGATATCGTAGTTCCATCATTGAAGTTAAAGCCGCAGAAAATATATTCATACAGAAGGGCAGATTATGAATCTATTAATACGATTGGTCTACTTTGTTTAGGGAAGCTGATATTGAAATGACTTTGAATATTTTTTATAGTTTAATTTTTGATTTAATTGAAAAACATGTACCACAATGTCAAGTATCAGCTGCTCATCAGTATCCAGTATGGTACAATCAAGCTCTTATCCGAATTACAAAAGAAAAGGCGAAATTTCACTCATTATGGAAAAAATATGGTAACCCATTAGACTATAATTCCTTTTCGACTTTGTGTGCGCGCCAAAAGAAGTTAATTGCAGAATGTCACATTAATTACATTGAATGGTAACAAAACAAAATCAAACTGTCAAGTAAGTATTTTTGGAACTATGTGAAGTCGAAGAGGAAATGTAGCTCAAATTTTCCTACATATAAGGACTATGACGGATCAAATGTTAGTGGCGGATCAGACATATGTGATGCCTTCAATGACTTTTTCTTGAAAAACTTTAGCACGCCTCTTGACAGATATCATGACACACACAGTACTCCACGTTTCCATGCATCTGAATCAATTGGTGACTTTTCTATCAGTGTGGAGTATTGTGAGATATTGCTGAAAGCTTTGGACGTCACTAAAGGCCCAGGAGGGGACAAATTGCCGCCTCTTCTGTTTGTTAAATGTGCAAAAGGTATGTCAGTTCCAGTTACGTATATACTTAATCGCTGCTTTTTAGAAGGTTACTTTCCCTCAATATGGAAAACGGCTCTAATTACACCGGTACACAAAAAGGGGCCAAAAACATCGATCCTAAATTATCGTCCCATTTCAAAGTTAAACGTTCTCGCTAAGGTAGCAGAAAGAATAGTGCATAACGAAATGTATCCAATAGTTAGTAAAATGATCCCTATTAAAAAACACGGGTTTATGAGGGGCCGATCAACGTGTACAAATCTCGCGATTTTCACAAACGACGTACTTTACAATATGGAGGGCGGGAGACAGGTTGATGTGATCTACACTGACTTCGAAAAAGCTTTCGATCGTGCGGATCACATCATCCTTCTCCGTAAGCTTCAGGAAGTTGGAGTTTATGGTAGTTTGTTACGTTGGTTAGAGTCTTACTTACGAAATCGTTGCCAGGCAGTTGAGGTGGGCGGATATCGATCCAACTATATTTCCATCCCATCTGGTGTTCCACTGGGATCAATTCTGGGACCCCTTCTCTACTCTGTGTACCTTTACGACATCGGTCAATTCATCCACAACGCAAATTTCACTATGTATGCAGATGATACAAAAATATGGATTTATGAATTTACAAAAAAATGTAAATCCATAAATGGCTGTAAGTGTTTATAACTTAAAATTATATTGTATCTTGATTTAAGAGCTGTGGAATTTGTGAAAGTAAATAAATAAATAAAAATACATTTGCACAGATAATCATCAAACTTGTTTTGACAAGATAGTTTCTTTAATACAACAACCTCGTTTATTACGTCATTTCTCAAATAAAAAAAATATATAGTTACAAGGTTATACGTAGACGCAAGTAATTAAGCATTAGGTGCATGTCTTATGAGAGGAGAAGATAAACTTTTCCCGGTGTGCTTCGCGTCACGCAAGTTAAGTGACATACGTAACATTTTTTTTCCATAACCGAAAAATAATGTTTAAGTTTAGTATGGGGTCTAAATTATTTCAAACATTATTTATGGGGAATGAAATTTCAAATTGTTACGGATCACAAGGCTCTATCATGGTTGAGAAATAGAAGAGACATGTCGGGAAGGTTAGCCAGATGGGCGCTAGCAATACAGGATCACGACTTCGAAATTGTTCATTGTTCGGGTAAAGAGAACGTAATTGCGGATTTTCGGAGTAGGAATCCTCTAATGGAAACAACAAATAATAAGGAGATTGAAGACGGACTACAGGTTTACATGTTAGAGAAATTTCCAATGAACAAGAAAGGGATGCGTTTTGTAGGCGGTGGTATAACGCGATAAGATCTAATCAATCTGATCAACGTACATCGTTAAAAGGTTTCTTTATACGTAACAATATGCTTTATAAGAGGATACGAATAAATAATATTAGTTTTACCAAATAGTTTGTTTAACGATATTATGAAAGAAATTCACGACGATTCATATACTGGGGGACACTTTAGTTTAACAAAAACGTTAGCCAAATTTCGTTCGCGTTATTTTATGGTGGGAGCCGAACAAGAAATTGACAAATATATCAAAAGTTGTAGGCTATGTTTGGAAATAAATAAATCAAACATCATTGCTCCGTACAACCGACGATAGTCAGAGACATATTGGAGAAAGTGCAGATTGATATTTTAGGTCCATTAAATATGTAGATCTTCGATGGGAAATAAATTCATTATGGTGGCTATAGATTGTTTTTCTAAATATGCTTTTTTTAGAGCGATACCTCAGTCCTCTTCTCAGGCGTTACGTGTTTCTTAATCCAGAAAATTTATTAAGTATAAATACGGATTAATCCAGACATTAATCTCGGATAAAGGCTCTTTTTTTACCTCGCGTTTAATTTAAGAAACAACGATGCAATTTGGTACGCGACAAACTTTTGCCACCACGATTCATCCTCAAACAGAAGGGTTAGTGGAACGATTTAACAAAAGTTTATTACAGATGATCTCTAAATATATTAATAGCAGACAACAATCAGATTGGTGTCAACATTTACCGTATGTAACCTTTGCGTATATAATTGTTCGAAACAAGCTTCTATCAAAATGTCCCCTTATTTATGATGTTTGTTAGAAAACGTGTTTTCTTTTCTGATCAAGCATTTCAGGATCATTCACAATGTTTAAACATTATTCAAAAACGGATTTTGCGTTAGTCTGCGTTAAGCGAGGGAAAATTTGATAAAGGCTAGTTTAATACAAAAAAGATTGTATGACAGAAAGGCCAAAGCTTATTTTTTTCGAGTAGGACAGTTAGTGTTATTACGTTCTCCTAAAAGAATCACTGGAATAAGTAATAAATTATCACGTCCATATAAAGGCTTGTATAGGATCATGGAAGTATGTAACAATAATAATTATCTCATTAAACGAATAGGATCCCGTAACAAGATAAAAGTAAATTTCTAAATGATGATTGTTGAAATAGAAAATATCCAACGTATATAAAGGATGTTTCGAATATAAAGGGTGTTATAAATATAAAAAAATATTGTATGAAAATTTGATTATCTATATCTCCTATATCTATCTATACTTATAATAAATCTGTAGAGAGGTCAATTCTGTACATGAAATATTTTTTCAAAATAACTATTGTAGCGTAGTGGTTTTTGTGGGTTATAAAAAATTAAAACTCGCGACCTTAGAATTTTGAGATTGGCAACATTATTTTTTTTCTTCAAGACGGACGGAACGCACCGCTGCTGTCAAGATGTGAAATCTTTTTTTTTTGGGCCGGCTTTGCTGGCTAGATGTTGTGATCGTCCCATTTAAAAAACCTTAAATTTAATAAGGTGAAATACGTATAATATGTAGTCGCCGCAGTTTGTGTTAGAAATAAATTTTAGCCCATATTGGAAACCATATGGGTGCTTTGCAGGAGTAACTCTGGTGGAGTTTTCATTGTTTTTAAATGTGGCTGAAGCTGTTTGTTACATGATTTAACACAAGAGCATGAAATCCTCATGGTAACATGCAGATTTGCTTTAGTAAAATGTTGACCGAGGAGTTATAAGGTAATCTTTTATCTACTTACAACTATAAAATCAAGAAAGAAAGTACCTGTGGTGATATTGGATATTGATATTGGATATTGGATATTGAAACTGGATATTAGTTATTGTAGTGACATTAAGAGATAGAATATTCTTTAATTATTGTTTTAAAAGATAATCCTTGCGGTTAGTTTTAAGTAGACTTAAGCACTAACCTTAGTTTATTAATTATTTTGTTAATTTAGCTTCATGGTAATTTAAAGTACCTATATAAATTGTTCTTTTTATGTATAACAGAGACGGTGAGGTGATTTAGTATGGTGAACTCCCTCTCCTGAGCTAGTTAAACTTTTTTCTCACCGCTCTCTGTGTAAAGATACTCAGGACTCGCCTTGAACTATTACACAATAAAATCTGTGATATTTATCAGTATTAACATCTTTTATTTTATATCACAAGACCTGTTAAGTAGGACCTACCCCGCTATATCTTGGATAAGTAGGATCGAGGGTGAGTCTAGGGTGTTTACGCTCAGAGTATCTTTATTTTGTGACCTGTGTTTTGGTAGGAGTGTCTGGTTACTTACAACTTAAGCAATCTTCACTCCGGGCACAAACTGAACACTCCCCCCAATCCACAATGTTACAAATGGCGCCCAATCTTAAAATTTTTATTGTTTAAGGGTGTAATAATTGTTATTGCGTCCAATTTACATTTTTGTGTGTTGTTTTATTGAAAATAATATATCTCTTTTTGTCAATGTTACAACTTTGCAGTTCCAAATTAAAATTCATTTAATTTGTGTACAACAACACACTTTACTTTGTTTATTGAACATTTTATTGTCAAATACTGTTCTGTTTTTATTGTTTGTTACAAACAAACTTTTTTCAGGTAATTTACATTGATGTTACCATATATTTTTACATTAGCTGATATTTACAGATATATTTTGTATTTAATTATAATACTAACATAGTATTTAATATTATTAAGGTTTTCTTGTTAAAATATCACCATGGCGAACTTAAAATCAATTAATTTTCATGCTTTAAATAAGGAAGAACTCATTTATGAAGTTCTTATTCGTTCTGAGACACCAAGCACAACTGTAGAAGGGCTGAGGAAGCAACTTAGAGTTTTGTCTAAGGAATGTTCTCCAGATGACATATATGTATTGGATGACAAGGTCGATGTTGAGGAAGAGCTTCCAATTATTGAAAGTAAGCTGCTTGAACTATCCAATTTGTTTGACAGTGATAAAAGTTCGAGTTCACGGTTCAAGGGTTTATGCAGTCACTTGTATTGGCGAATAAATAGGTTGTCTTCTAGTAGCCCAGCGTTGCAGAAGAAGATTTTGTCTCTTTAAGATAAATTAAAACCTTATTTGTCTATAGATACTTCAGCAACTAAACAGCGCTCTGGTTTATTTAATGAGCCTACTAAGAGCAATTTATTATTTTAGAAGTAATTTTATCAACCATTGGTTCAGTACACGTGAAGGACCTAAAGGTTTAATATGTTTGTGTTTTATTGAAACTTCACCATTGGTAGTCCTTATTTTTTTGTGTTTATACATTTTTATATAACCATTTTGGTAGATATATTTTCTTTTGTGAAATTTTTTTTCACTAAATGTTAGTGTATTTTTTATCTGTCAGATAAATCTGCAGATAAATATATTTTTTGTTGTACAAGTGGTATTTCTCTACTACTCACTTGGTACAGATTTTGGTTACTGTCAGTATTGAGTTCAATCTGCAGTTATTTTGTTGTCATATAGGTGGTATTTCTCTATTACTCACCTGACACAATTTTGTTGTTTCGGCAATATTTTGTTATAACTGTCAGTTATACTGAAGTTATATTTTTTTTAAGTAATAGCTAAAGGCAAATTCAATTCGATGTCCATTGTTAGTTCTGGTGTAAAGTTGGCTTTACAACTTTTATACTGAAGTAGTATGTTTTTGTTATTGTTTAGTGTTGCACAGATTTTGCTGTGTTAACACAAAGACAGTAATTCTGAAAGAGATGAATGTAAGGAATGAATGGTTATGTTAGTTACTAATTTTGCAAAGAGCGCTCTAGAAGATGATGTATGTTCAACCCGATGATGAATGAATGTGAATGAATGGTGATAAGACTGACACAACTCAAGGACTCATTGAATGACTTTATGCTATGGCCGGTCTTGTAAGGAATGTGTAGTTTGTATAAAATCTGACCTGCCTGTTGGTTTTTTTTTGGATTGATAACTGAAAGATGGATATTTATTTATATTTTTTTAGTAAGTAGGTTTACTTACTAAACTTAATGTTGTAATTTTGGTATTGTTTTTTTTAACAACTGTTTGTTGTTACTTAAGTGGCTGTTATGCCTATATATATTTTTCTAATACAACTTTGTTGATAGTTGGTTGTAAACTTTGTTACTTACAAGTTTTTTTTCTCTTTTAACAGCTGTTGAGTTGTTGTTTTGTGGTGATGGGTTTTAGTTATACCTTATGGTATGTTGGCCATAGGTGTAACATTATTTTTTGTTTTGTTACTGATATATTTCACAGATTGTAGGTATCTACCTATCTACTTAGATTCATTGTTGTGTTATAACTTAGTTTTTTTCTCAGTTTAGGTTGGTTGTAGATTGTTTCAACGCCGGGACGGCGATCGGTTCACTTCATGACCCTTTTCTTTGGAGGGGGGGCATTGTAGCGTAGTGGTTTTTGTGGGTTATAAAAAATTAAAACTCGCGACCTTAGAATTTTGAGATTGGCAACATTATTTTTTTTCTTCAAGACGGACGGAACGCACCGCTGCTGTCAAGATGTGAAATCTTTTTTTTTTGGGCCGGCTTTGCTGGCTAGATGTTGTGATCGTCCCATTTAAAAAACCTTAAATTTAATAAGGTGAAATACGTATAATATGTAGTCGCCGCAGTTTGTGTTAGAAATAAATTTTAGCCCATATTGGAAACCATATGGGTGCTTTGCAGGAGTAACTCTGGTGGAGTTTTCATTGTTTTTAAATGTGGCTGAAGCTGTTTGTTACATGATTTAACACAAGAGCATGAAATCCTCATGGTAACATGCAGATTTGCTTTAGTAAAATGTTGACCGAGGAGTTATAAGGTAATCTTTTATCTACTTACAACTATAAAATCAAGAAAGAAAGTACCTGTGGTGATATTGGATATTGATATTGGATATTGGATATTGAAACTGGATATTAGTTATTGTAGTGACATTAAGAGATAGAATATTCTTTAATTATTGTTTTAAAAGATAATCCTTGCGGTTAGTTTTAAGTAGACTTAAGCACTAACCTTAGTTTATTAATTATTTTGTTAATTTAGCTTCATGGTAATTTAAAGTACCTATATAAATTGTTCTTTTTATGTATAACAGAGACGGTGAGGTGATTTAGTATGGTGAACTCCCTCTCCTGAGCTAGTTAAACTTTTTTCTCACCGCTCTCTGTGTAAAGATACTCAGGACTCGCCTTGAACTATTACACAATAAAATCTGTGATATTTATCAGTATTAACATCTTTTATTTTATATCACAAGACCTGTTAAGTAGGACCTACCCCGCTATATCTTGGATAAGTAGGATCGAGGGTGAGTCTAGGGTGTTTACGCTCAGAGTATCTTTATTTTGTGACCTGTGTTTTGGTAGGAGTGTCTGGTTACTTACAACTTAAGCAATCTTCACTCCGGGCACAAACTGAACACTCCCCCCAATCCACAATGTTACACTATCAGGGGGTGATTAGTGATCGATACTGATGCCAAAAATGCAATCAGTAAAATTTTTGTCTGTCTGTCTGTATGTTCCTTATAGAAACAAAAACTACTCGACGGATTTTAACGAAACTTGGTAAAATTATTGTTTATACTCCTGGGCAGGTTATAGTATACTTATTATCACGCTACAATCAATAAGAGAAGAGCAGTGAAGGGAAATGTTAGAAAAACGGGAGAAGTTACTTCATTTTTTAAGCTTCCGTCGCGTGTGCAGCCTTATGGGTTAAAGCTACATAGAAATCATGTATGACAGAAATATTTTTCATAAAATTATATAAAAAATATCCCACAACAGTATATGTCTATATTTTATGGTTGACTCACAATAACACGTGTAAATCCTGATAGCTTAGCAGTTCGGAGTTTTCTGATTATATTTGTTTACTCTTACGTTTATAATACTCTCACTCATCCGTAATTAAAAAAAATAAGATTATTACCTACTCAATCATAGAAAAAAAAGAATCATAGCAATCGGTATAGAAACACCAAACTTATACATGAAATACGCTAATAACCCATCGCGCGTGAATACTGAATGATATAGGGATTATTTTTGCGTAACGGTTGCCGCGCTCGACGCGGCTCGCGGCGGTAGGGTATAAAAAGGCGGGAGGCGAGCGCAAGCTTTTGCGCGATTTAATATAGGTAGGTACAGAAGGAACAAGCGTTACATTATCTGTCAAATTTCCCCAACCAATTTTAACTTATTATCGAAGGCATAGAGTTCAAATTCCAGTAAAAAAATTTGATAGATTTGTAACGCTTGATATACTGCCTTCTGTACATACAGAGATAAAATGGAAATCAAGGTTTTATTTATTTCATGATCGTTTCTGCCTCTTGAAAGTCAGAAACCGTAGATTTCTTTGTATGGGTTAACTACTATACCAAATTAAATTAATATTGGCTTAGCCGTTTGGCAGTGAAAAGCAGCCATACATAACTATAGGTAGTATTGTATGTACACTGATAATGGCTGGATGGATGGATTTTTGCTATTCTTTCACGCAAAAACTACTTAGCTTTACCTAGAATAACAATAAGCTAAATATAATTAATGAAGATATTGCATGAATTAAGTAAAATTGAAGGCATTAAATAAAACACTTTTTAACCGGATTAATGGCGTATAATTTATATTTTACATTTTAACTCGACGTTTCGGTGTCTTTGCAGACCCCGTGGTCACGAGCGACTGTTAAAATTTAAAATGTAAATATACGCGATAAATCCGGTTAAAAAGTGTTTTATTTAATAGTCATACAAACATAATAGTTATCGCGAAAACTTAAGACAATATTAAAATTTAAGGTACTTTGGTACCCGATTTGTTTATAACGCTATGTGCCTTTGTAATGTACCTAATAGATAGTTACCTACCTATGTTTGTGGTTAGGAGTTATACATATTATATGGGCGAAGATTCTTCATTTTAATTTTTGTTATTAAAGATAGTTAGGACCTTGGAGAAGAAAATAACCTACTCGAAATACTAATTCAATACAGACGAAGTCGCGGGCATCATCTATGTAATATACCTACCTACCTATACTTTTTCACAAAACCTAGGTGAAACTGCGGATCACTGCTTTGTTGTAACAGTTTTTGAAGTAATTCTGTCTGTTTATCTATCAGTAACGTTTTCACAGCTAAACTACTGAGTCGATTTTGACGAAATTTAGAATAAGGTAAGTTTTAACTTCAAGGAGGATATAATAATAGTATTTATCCAACTCTAATAAACGGTATCCACGCGAACGAAGTCGCGGGTCACAGCTAGTTTTAGAATAATAAAGGATAGTTAGTTGCAGAGAATTATTATACTTTTATCTAATACTGTGTTATTTTCATGTACAAAATATGTAAAAATACTTCCACCACTATTGACCTTACCAGTGATTGCTCGATTAATGCAGAGTTGCCGGTTAGTCCTACTACAAGCACTAACAATAAACTTAACTGTAATAAAAGTAGGACTAAATCAAACAAAAGTAAGCAATGTATAAAGACCAATAATATAAATAAAAATATTAGTAAGAATAAAATTTTCTCATGTAAAAATAGCCATTACAGAAAAGAACGTTTAAATTTACTAAGTAAGTTAAAATCATGTAGTTCTGAATTGGAGCAAAATAGGTTAACCTATGAAAGTGACACAAGGCACCTTGAGCTGGAAATAAACAGGCTTTATGAGCAGCTTAATAGTTTAACTAATAAATATGAAGTTGCTCAGAAAGAGATAAAAGAACACACTTTGGCCATGGACAGCTTACTTCAACTATCTAAATATAATCTGGATCAATTTGAGTATTTGACTTCCCAAAATAATTGTGAACAAAGTGTATTAAGTTGTCCACAGCCCGAGCTATGCCAGTCCCAGTCCCAGATGCCTTGTGTTATACAGGATAATGTACTGCTTATAAAACCAAAGCCATCTTATTTATGTAATAATAAGCTAAGTCAGCCAGAAGTAGTTATGTACAGCGATGAACTTGGGAAAAAAATGGGCTTCCAAGTAAGTAAATATGTAAGGCAGCCAATAATAAATAATTGTTTCCCTGGTGCTTCATATTGTGATATATTAAATAAAGTTTTTGTGACTGACTTTAAAGTCAAAACTGTCTTGATTATTTTAATTGGCAGACGGGACCATGCAAATAAAAAAGACATGGTTCACAGTTTTTCCAAATTACATGAAAAGAAAAATATATGTAGAATAATATTATTTGCATTACCTTTTAGCCACTCTTTCTCAGAGAAAGAAAACAATATAAGGCACCATCTGAATAAAATATTACACACTATGACATGTAGGCATAGTGATAAATTCCATATGATTGATACTAACATTATAGTTAGTAAACCTTTTTATTTTAAGTATGATAAGTACAATTTGTACGATTATTCTATACGACAAATAGCAATTTCGCTATCTTATATTATTAGTAATGATTTACCAGTCATCTTGACTGAAACCTCTGCTTCTATTGAGCAGTCACTTATATTTATAAAACCGGTGGAATATAACATTCCAAGTAATAGTATTAGGACTACTCTAGTTAATTTAAACTAGAGGCGACGACAATAGATAATAAGACTTCTAGCTATAATCAAAATGTTATTAGCACATATGCCCCAGCTGCAAAATTAAAATGTAGTAAAAATGTATTAAATGTAGCCCACCAAAATATTGAAGGCATGCTGGGTAAGGATTTACAAATTGAACTTTTTATGAATCAAGAAAATTTAGATATTTTGTGTGTAACGGAGCACTGGCTAAAAGACCATCAAATGATATTTTCGTTCAATAATCATCAAATAGCCAGTTCATACAGCAGAATCCAGGCTAATTGTGGCGGCTCCTTGATTATTACACACAAAGGAATGAAATTTAAAGAACGAAAGGATATTATTAGTCTTTCTGTTGAGCAAACCATTGAAATGGCATGTATAGAACTAGGGAAAGTTATTATAATAAGCGTATACAGGCGGCCAGCTTCATCCTTTGATTTGTTTGAATAAAATCATGGAGGAAGCTTTACTTAAACTTAGTGATACTAAAAAAAATATCATTGTCTGTGGTGATTTTAATATTGATTTATTAATCCAATCATCCCTTAGCCAAAGGTTAACTAATTTGTTTCTTTGTTATGGACTTAAAAATCTCTTTTTGGAGCCTACACGTGTTACAGCCACTTCAGCAACATGTATTGATAACATTTTCACTGATGCATCACCCAACAGTCAATACATATTTAATAAGTTAAAATCGGATCACAGTGGACAAATAGCATCTTTTAACATTAACACAAACAAGGCATTAAGAAGAGAGATTAAGTTTGTACCCATGAACGAGGGTCGGCTGGAGAGATTCAGAAGTAATGTCTTGGATAAGTTGTGGGAACTTAAATGTTATGATGATCCTGTTAAAGAGTATAATTGTATTTTTAATTTAATTAAATGTGAGTATGATACAGTATTTAAATCAAAAACAATTAAAATAGATGATAACTCATTTAAGTTTAGTGACTGGGCAACAGTAGGAATATGCAAAAGCAGAGACAGATTATATGAATTATATGATGAAAAATCATATAATCATAGCGAAACCTTTAAGGAATATGTTAAAAAATACTCCAAAATGTTCAAAAATGTGTGTAGTATTGCGAAATCAAATTTTATTAATAATAAAATTCAAAATAGTGTAAATATACCTAAAACTACTTGGCAAATTATAAACAGCGAAACTGGAAAGTCTAACATTAGAAACGTGGAACATAAACTGAAAATTGGTGATCGACTGTTGACATCAGATACAGAAGTTGCTGAAGCTTTTGAAAAATTCTTTGCAGACATTCCAGTTTCGACTACGAAGACATTAAATTCATCAGTTAAAGCTGCACAGTCTTTTCTTGAAAATAATGTAAATAAGTGTAAAACTAACTTTACTTTCAGGCATGTTACTGAAAGTGAGGTATTGAAAGCTTTTAAAAGTATAACAATTAAGAACACTGCTGATCTGGATGGTATTTCTGTTAAAATCATCCAATCTATCATTGACGGTATTGCACCTTATTTAGCCAGAATATTTAACAATTGTGTTGATAATGGTGTGTTTCCGGACTTAATGAAACTTATTAAAACTATTCCCGTATTTAAAGCAGGAAGCATAACCGACCCCAGTAACTTTAGACCAATCTCTATATTACCAACACTTAGTAAAATTTTTGAAAAGCTTATTTTAAACCAACTAGTGGTACACTTCTTTAGCAATAATTTAATGAATTCAAATCAATTTGGTTTCACACGGGGTCGCTCAACAACTGATGCCAGTGTTGAGCTTATCAAACATATATTTGATGCCTGGGAGGAGTCACGTGATGCCTTCGGTGTCTTTTGTGATCTGTTCAAGGCTTTTGACTGTGTTCACTACGATACACTCCTCATGAAGCTACACCACTATGGAATCAATGATAGGGCACTTGATTTTATGAAATCCTATTTATGCAATAGAATTCAAAGAGTTGATATTGATGGAAAGAGATCATCGGGATCAGCAGTTCATATGGGAGTGCCCCAGGGCTCGATTCTTGGGCCTTTCTTATTCTTAGTTTATATAGATGATTTGCCATTTTTAGTGAAAGACAAGTGTGAGGTCATATTATTTGCTGATGATACCTCTTTTCTATTTAAAGTGAGTAGGCAATTGAAGCATTGCTTTGAAATAAACTGTTGTATTGAAACTGTGGAGAAATGGTTTTCAGCCAATAACCTACTACTCAATGAAAATAAAACTAAATTTTTAAAATTCTCTTTGCCTAATGTCCGGCATGTAAATACTAACTTAATTGTAAAAGGACAAGAATTGAGCCCTGTAAATTCAACAGTGTTCCTTGGCATAACCCTAGATGCACAACTACAATGGGGACCACATATAGAAAGGTTGGCGAAGAGACTTAGTTCAGCAGCATATGCCGTCAAAAAGATGCGAAATATCTCTAATGAAGCTACTGCGCGGTTGGTTTATTTTGGTTATTTTCATAGCCTAATGACATACGGCATTCTCCTGTGGGGAAATGCTGCCGATATTAAAACCATCTTTGTGCTGCAGAAACGGGCTATTCGCTCAATCTACAAACTTAATTCCAGGGCGACACTTAGAAATAAGTTTAAAGAAATTAATATTCTTACCTTTGCCTCACAATATATCTTTGAAAATCTTATGTTCGTAAAAAAGAACTTAAACATGTTCCATAGAAAATGTGACTTACATAATGTTAATACTAGAAATAAGTACAAGCTAGCCGGCTATGATAGTAGACTTCATAAAGTCACTAACTCATTTATGGGTCAATGCATACGTTTTTATAATAAGGTTCCCACAAATATTCAAGACTTACCACTTGATAAATTTAAAGAAACTATTAAACAAAAATTGTGTAGTAAAGGCTTTTATACAATTTCTGAATATATGGACGATAAAAGTCCTTGGTTGTAAATTGTTTTTCAAATATTCTCAATCTGAAACTCCATCTCCAACACCATATCCATTTCCTTCTCATCCAACGCCATCTCCATCTCCTTTTTATCCATACAACAGCAAGAACGTCATGCTCCCTCAGGCGGCATGGCTAGCGGTAGCGTCGGGTGTCGGGTCACCCTCTTCCCTAAAATATGGTTGAGGAGAGTGATGGCTGGTGCTTGCGTTATACTCGTGAACGGGTGCTGCTAGCGGTGCCAGGTCGTTTTGCTGAAGACTTTATGACTATGTTACTTTTTTGAATTTGACTCTGACTTCCCCATCTCCATCCCATTCCCCCATGTTCACGTCCGTGTTAGTGTTCAGTCTCTGTCCACGACTATCCTCATCTCCATCCACATTATCTGTAATATCTCTCACCTCTATCGCTACATCTATCTACTTCTATCTTTACCTCTATATCTTTGTCTACGTTTCTGTCTAGTACTTGATTGCCTAATGTATAAATATAATAGTAGACTCCAGAAGATCACCAACTCGTTCATGGGTCAATGTGTACGCTTTTATAATAAAACTCCAAAATATTTAAGATTAATAGTCCAGTCAAGGAATGAGGTGTAGCGTGCGTGAGCAGGTAACTAAGCGATTCCTTCAGAAACTTGTTCAGGGGGCTTAGGTTGTTAACATACCAAAAGTCCCGACTCCTAGGTGATGAGCGGGGGGAAGGAGGGGGGGGGGTAAAGGTACGAATTTTGGGTTTTTCGCTTATATCTCGAAAACGGTGCATTGGAGAGAAATATTTTCAATTAATAAAATGTATGTTTTTTTCTAATTCCTAACCGTTTTCGAGCTATACCCTCGGAAAAAGTTGAAATTTACAAAAAAAAAAACAATTTACGTCAAAATATTCATAAACATTGCATCATATTGTCTAAACCCATTCATAAACGAAAAGTATGAATAGGAAAGAAGTTGTAGATTTTTAAATTCCCTTTTAGAATATATATACATATGCTGATTAATGCCAACCCGCCTAAAGTTACAGCTATTTTAAAACTTATATAGCATTTTGCAATTTTCAGAAAATTAGTTTGTATATCATATTCTTGACCCACAACCTTTGTTCGTTCATCTTATAACATAATATATGGCCACTTATAAGCAAGTTATTAAATAAAGTAGAAAAAATAATGATGATGACTTTCACACTTTATTCTACAGATAGTTTCGTTACACCAATACAATAATAATTGTAAACCCCATTGTTCTCAATATATTCCTAATGTTTTACTCTCGACTTTAAAAGTAATCAAATTTTCATCCTCTTTGAACTTGAGGGCCCAGGCAATGATTGTTCTTCCATGGCATCTTCTTCCTCAGTAGCGCGTTGCTCTTGCTGAATGGGCTCTACATCATCTTCATCGTCCTCATCGTCAACAGTTACACTGTTCAGGCACTTCCCTTGACAGTGGTTGCACGCTGCAGAACAGGTGAGCATCGCTTTTCGGCAGCCACATTTTCCAATTACACAATCCTTGGTGCAGCGGCAAAATATAGTTTTCAGAAGAACCTCTGGTCGCAGGAGTGGAAGCAATCAACAGGACAGCAAGGTCTACATCCTCACCAACGACAGCCACAGAGTTGTGAGTGGATTGTTCAACAGCAGTCTTCACGATTAGGATGTCAGCGTCATCGGTAGCCTGAAGAGTATGTATCCCTTTCTTCTGCAGCTTTATCTCCAGTAAGGAGATGAAGTTAGTTTTGTTGGTAGGATTTGATAAAAAGTTTAACAGGTATTTGTGTGTCCCATGTCAAATTGATGTCGGCTGACCTTTTTAGTCTGTAACGACGCATTTGTTCTTGTGATTTAGTGCTATTGGCTGTGTTTGCGTACCCATCAAACACCATAGTGCGAGTAGTCCCAAGATAATGGTGGTCGACGTAGGTGATATAACTATTACAAATAGTCACAACCGATACATCTTTTGGCCAAATAACTCTGTGGAGTAGAAATCCTCCATCGACTACAATGTTCATTTGAGGCAGAAGAATATCTTTCGTGGTTGGCTCAAATAAGTTGTACAGCACTGATTTGTTTGTCTTTCTCATGCCACTTTCGTTGAACAGTGCCAAGGGAAATGGGACCAACTCATACTCAAAATATGTCATCAAATCCTCATCTGATCGTTTGCTTATACATATCCGCTGAAAGAGCAATGTTGGGTCAACTACTACCCTTTCATCGCGAACTTTTATCGATGAGCTGACGGAAGATATTGGCTATGCCCGATCCTTGCGCGATAACTTAAAATGCTATACAAGTTTTAAAATAGCTGTAACTTTAGGCGGGTTGGACATTAATCAGCACATGTATATATATTCTTAAAGGGAATTTAAGAATCTACAATTTCTTTCCTATTCATACTTTTCGTTAATGAATAGGTTTAGACAATATGATGCAATGTTTATGAAGATTTTGACGTAAATTGTTTTTTTTTGTAAATTTCAACTTTTTCCGAGGGTATAGCTCGAAAACGGTTAGGAATTAGAAAAAAACATATGATATAAAAGTTTTAGATAATTTTAGGAACTTCATTTTATTAATTGAAAATATTTCTCTCCGATGCACCGTTTTCGAGATATAAGCGAAAAACCCAAAATTCGTACCTTTACCCCCCCTCCTTCCCCCCGCTCATCACCTAGGAGTCGGGACTTTTGGTATGTTAACAACCTAAGCCCCCTGAACAAGTTTCTGAAGGAATCGCTTAGTTACCTGCTCACGCACGCTACACCTCATTTTGGGTCATTTATTGACTGGACTATAACCCTTCGATAGATTTAAGGATAAGCATAAAGTTTTATTATAAGATATCCGGATGCAAGAAGATTGTAAATTGTTGTTGTTGTTATTGTTATTGTGTATTTTTAAAAGATGATTGCTGTTGAGTTTCTTGCCACTTCTTCTTAACAGATCGACTTTCCGAAGTGGTGGTAGATTCAGTTCAATTTGTAAATTGTGACTTATTTCAAATGTATTTAAATACTTACGAAATAAAGATTCTTTTGACTTTGACTTTGACTTTGGCAGCTATGATGTTGAAATATCTACGAAGCCAATGCGTGAGATGATGGCACTAGACTGGATATAAAAATGTCTGCATATAATAAGGAATGTTTTGATGTAGTAACACATTTTATTCATTAAATAAATTAAAGATGTCTCACATTCGAGTATCCAAGGTGGTGCAACCCAGACATGTCATAAACATATGGGGTCATCTCAGTTAGATGGTGCGTTATTCGGTCCGAGATTGTGGAACATGTTGGATGATGTATATAGTCTCCTTGTTTTGAAGTTAAAGAATTTGGAGATGCTACCGAGAAATATAAAATTTGTTTTTGATTCCTGATTTTCTAATATCCTTAACTAAAGATGCCATATTTAATTCACGCATTGACTTCTTTTAGTCGAAGGGGAAGAATTAATGGTATAACCCTACTTTTATTTAATAATAAATTAATTATAATTTGCTTAGAAATAATAATTTTTGTTTAAATTTTTTATATTGTTAATAATTTGAATGTTGGATTGGACATTGAGTTTATTTCATTCTTCTCCGATAGAAATATATTTAGTTTAGTATGATTTAGCTAGGTGAAGACAAATTTTTCTTGATAAATAATAATAATAATAATAAAAATGTTTATTAATTTCAGAAAAGCATGAATTACAAATATTGGCTTAAATATACAAGGAAGGATAGAACATTGGTGCCTGAACTAGGATAATCCTGTTTTTCAGGCTGGAGCGTGCTAAAATAACATTTAAAAATCATTCAAATTAAATATAACTTCAATAAAATAAAATATGGATCTTATACAAACATAGTAGAATCTATTTAACTATTCTTAAGAAATAAAAATAAAATAGGAAATTGTGACAATTTTAAATTTAAGAGATTTACCTACATAATTATTTAATTTATTAAACCTAATTACACATTTATGCAAACATTATCAAAAATTAACTTATAACAGCCAGTAGCATCTCGGTTTCATCGTACGACAATTCCTGGAGAACTGTTTTTAAAGCCTTTTTACAATTTCTTACGTTTAAGGGATATATATACACTTTGGCGTTTATTTTGTTATACAATAATGGCCCTAGGAATTTATAAAATCGTGTAGTCAAAGTGTATTTTACCCGCGTGCGATTGGAGCATACAATAGTTAGTAGAACTGGTGCTGTATTGAAGTGCTGTGTGCTGTTTAAGTACTGTATTAGTTATAAATAATTGTCGGACTGTTAGTACATTGCATGATTTATATAAAAGGTTAGTAGGGTAGAGGTATGGCCTAAAAGTAGCTACCTTAAGAATTGCTCTTTGAGCTCTTTCTACAATAAGTAGAGAGGTTTTAGGAGCTCCGCCCCAGATCGTAATACAATATGTTATCACAGATTGACACAGGGCGCTGTATAATAGCATGATAAGTTTTGAATCCGCAATTGACCTGATTTTCTTAAAAACGAAAATCAGTTTACGGATTCTATTACTAAGAGCTTCAATGTGATATCTGAAGGAAAGAGTTTCATCAATAATCACACCGAGATATTTTATTTTATCTGTTACTGTGATTCTAGGACACTCACATGCAGTGTCAGCAACGTTATTGCAGCAATGTGCATACAGGGGTCTATTAGTTCGTGCTGCGTGAGATTTCCGCATTGTGAACATAATATATTTTGTTTTGTCTGCATTTAATGTCAGTAGGTGAAGTTTAAGCCAGTTATTCACAATATTGAGGCCATTCTGAGTAAGTTTAAAAATGTCTTGTTCAGAGTCAGCTGAAAAAAGTAAAACAGTGTCGTCGGCGTATGAAATTATTTTACCTTGTACTAGTTGTAGATTACAAAGGTCATTTACGTATATTAAAAATAATGTGGGGCCTAAAATACTACCCTGGGGGATACCGAAGGGGGTGGTTTTTTGTTCAGAACTAACTATATTGCCTAGTTTAACGCATTGACTTCGATTACTAAGGTAACTAGTTAAAATATTTAGCTGATTTCCTCTTATACCTACATTTTCTAATTTATTTAACAGGATGGGAATAGAGACGGAGTCAAAAGCCTTGGCTAGATCAAGGAACACCCCTATAGTCTGGTTTCCCTTATCTAGTTCCTGTGCAATATAATCTACTAAGCCGTGCATAGCATCAGAAGTCGATAAGTTTGGTCTAAAGCCAAATTGTGACTTAGAGATGATAGACTTATTTTCTAAATATCGTACTAGCTGGTTGTTTATTATTTTCTCTAATATTTTAGATATTGAGGGTAATATGGAAATAGGTCTATAGTTCGTTATTAGGTCTTTATTACCAGATTTAAAGACAGGCACTACGAGGGCTTTTTTAAGACAAGAAGGAAAAATTCCTTCTGAGAGACATTTTTGAAATATAAAAGTTAAAGGAGGGATGAAGAAATGCTTGAACTTTTTCAATAATTTGCTAGGTATGTTATCACAGCCGACAGCACAGTCATCCCTTAACCCCATTATTAGTTTTTCGACCTCTGCTGCGTCTGTATTTAATAATACAAAAGAATTCAAAGATGAGTTATTGTAGGTATTAATAGTTTCATGTGTGATGGAGAATTGTCGAATCTTTTCTGTTAAAGTCTTTCCGATATTATTGAAAAAGTCGTTAGCACTGTTTGCCGCCGATAGTGGGGAGGAATGGGATAGCAATAAACTCGAGGACGATTCAGTGTGTTTGGACGTATACGTGACTTTTTTTATGTATTTCCAAACTTTTTTACTGTCTTTTCCAGCTTTTGCTAGTTGACTTTTGTCATAGTCTGCTTTAACTTTTCTTAAAATACTATTACAAAAATTACGATAGCGCTTATAAGTTATTTGTAAAACTAAATTTCCCGGACAAGATTTGGCCCTCATGTGGAGTTTGTCCCTATTTTTCATGCAACGAATAAGCCCCGGCGTAATCCATGGTTTGATATTTAAATTTCTACTACTAACTTTTACTTTTGATGTGTTATTAATAATTGCTTGTTGAACAATATTTACTAAGTATGTCATGCTCGAGTCAGCGTCAGCAGAATTATAAACTGGACTAAGGTCAGTGTTACATAAATCGTCCTCAAGTTTATGCATGTTTAATTTAGAAGTAAACCTAGCGTATTTTTTTTAGTTACTTTTAGTCTAAGGGTTAGTAAAACAGCTTTGTGGTCCGTTACGGTGGAATTAGTAACTAGTACAGATGATAGCAACTGGGTTTTGACAAAGATATGATCCAGACAAGAGCCGCTATGATGTGTAGGCAGTGTGTGCGCAGGGTATAGCCCGTGAAATGCACATCGATGTAGGTACTCCTGTATCGACCCACTGTTATTCTCTGGTCGAATATCAATATTAATATCTCCAGCAAGCACAATATTTTTATAAGACGATAAATTTTGAAGTTGACTATCTAAAGATTCGAGAAAGTAATCCAGCTTCTTAAAAGAAGGGGATCTATACATCGCTAATATTGCAACTTTATTTTTGTTTTCATCGATTTTTATTACCAAACCGCTGCATTCCCTAACAATAGAGTCCTCGACTGTGATATTCAGGGTGTTTCGAGCGTAAACTACCACACCATCATTTTGGTTGTTAACTGTTTTACTGCTATACACATCGTAACCTGTTATCTGTGGAAGTTCATAATTATTGGAAAGCCAACATTCAGTTAGTACAATTAGATCGCAGTTAACATTTAGCCTATGAAGAAAAATATTAAAATTATCAAAGTTTTTATAGATACTCCTAATATTTTGTGTTAGTATGGTTATCGAGTTGTCGCACATAGGTAGATACTGTTTGCAATCTTCAACATTACAAGGCGTTGCTTCCGAAACAGAGATACTATCTAACTCGTTAATGATATGATGAGTCATGTATTATTAAAATATGAACAATTAAGAATTAAAATATAATAAAGATATAAAAAGTTAAAACGAGTATAAAAAGAGAAATAAAAAATAAGGCAAAAATTAATTTACTAAAAACGGCGCTCTTAGGCGCCTTCATAATTAATTGAGTTTATGTACCTTTGTTCGGCAATTTTCTTGGCGGGGCAATCAGTTTCACCTGTTTTGTGATTATTAGGTTTATTGAAACGGGAACATGTTGCACACTTAGGTTCCTCTGCCTTTTTCTGGCATTCGTTTGATGAGTGGCCTAGAACTCCACAGTGTCCACAGGTACAAGTTTCTGCTCGGCATGACTTCGCTGCATGTCCATACTGCTGGCATTTAAAACACCTAGTAACTAAAGTAAAGTCCCTCACCGGACAGGACGACCAGTTAACAAAGACTCTTTCTTGAGAAATAAGGGCTTTTCTTATTAGGGCAGGAACTTCGATTACATAGTTACAGGTCTCTGCTTCTTTCTTTCCAGACTTATGGCTAAGTTTAATGGAGGACAGGATTTTTTCACGGCTATCACTAAGTTTGTTCGAAAGATTTTGCTCGTATATGCACTTAAAAACTTCTTGTTCCTGCATTGATGTGGGCACCCCAATTACGACAATTCTAGGGTTTCGCTTGCTTGGTTCATCTACGGTAAGGCCACAGGATGACAGCTGGACTGACTGCTTCAGTTTTTCGACATCGCCTTTCGAGTCAGTGCTAATAATAACCCCACCATTTTTTGTTTTGCGGAGTCCTCTAACCTGCAGCTTCATTTCACCAGGGCTAATAATCTGCTGTACAAGTGATTTAGTGGCCTCGCTAGTCTTTAATTTGTCCTTGGGGTAAATTGCTACCGAGCTTACATTTGCAGGTTTAATGAAACTATTATTGGTCTTAATCATATCTGCGTAAGTAACTTTTGCCAAACTTGGTTTAGCGGACTCCAGGATTTCTTCTTTAAGGTCTTGAAATTGGTTAGACAGCTCTTGTTTTTCTTTAAGCGCTTGTATTAACGTGCGGCCTTGAAGTGCTTTCTGCTTGAGGGATTGGTATGTGATAGCCAGTTGGGATGCACCATGGCCAATCTTTCGACATAGAGAGCTGATCCGAAGTTTTTGCTCGGTATTCATTTTTCCTTCACCAGAAATTGCGCAAACTTCATTGAGGCAAGCTTCAATGGATGACATCCAATTTTGAATTTCGGGCGTTAAAATTACTTCCATGTCGTCTTCAGATTGTATCAATCGCCAAATGGATCGGACGTGTTTTTAGTTTATTTATACAATTTTAAATTAAAGCAGATAGTACTCGACCTAGATTTGAATCAGCGCAAATTAATTTCTGTGACAATAGATATTGCAAATAGATACTTATTTAGAATTATTTGTGTTTTTGAAATGATACGTTTTCATTAAATAAAAAACAAAATAATGGATAGCAGCCCCTTCAATCGAAGTGGTAAAACTTGCCGCAGCCCACCTCCAACGCCCTCTTCAAAGCCACCTCCAGTACCAGATGAAGACGACATGGAAGTAATTTCAACGCCCGAAATTCAAAATTGGATGTCATCCATTGAAGCTTGCCTCAATGAAGTTTGCGCAATTTCTGGGGAAGGAAAAATGAATACCGAGCAAAAACTTCGGATCAGCTCTCTCTGTCGAAAGATTGGCCATGGTGCATCCCAACTGGCTATCACATACCAATCCCTCAGGCAGAAAGCACTTCAAGGCCGTACGTTAATACAAGCGCTTAAAGAAAAACAAGAGCTGTCTAACCAATTTCAAGACCTTAAAGAAGAAATCCTGGAGTCCGCTAAACCAAGTTTGACAAAAGTTACTTACGCAGATATGATTAAGACCAATAATAGTTTCATTAAACCTGCAAATGTAAGCTCGGTAGCAATTTACCCCAAGGACAAATTAAAGACTAGCGAGGCCACCAAATCACTTGTTCAGCAGATTATTAGCCCTGGTGAAATGAAGCTGCAGGTTAGAGGACTCCGCAAAACAAAAAATGGTGGGGTTATTATTAGCACTGACTCGAAAGGAGATGTCGAAAAACTGAAGCAGTCAGTCCAGCTGTCATCCTGTGGCCTTACCGTAGATGAACCAAGCAAGCGAAACCCTAGGATTGTAATAATTGGGGTGCCCACATCAATGCAGGAACAAGAAGTTTTTAAGTGTATATATGAGCAAAATCTTTCGAACAAACTTAGTGATAGTCGTGAAAAAATCCTGTCCTCCATTAAACTTAGCCATAAGTCTGGAAAGAAAGAAGCAGAGACCTGTAACTATGTAATCGAAGTTCCTGCCCTAATAAGAAAAGCCCTCATTTCTCAAGAAAGAGTCTTTGTTAACTGGTCGTCCTGTCCGGTGAGGGACTTTACTTTAGTTACTAGGTGTTTTAAATGCCAGCAGTATGGACATGCAGCGAAGTCATGCCGGGCAGAAACTTGTACCTGTGGACACTGTGGAGTTCTAGGCCACTCATCAAATGAGTGCCAGAAAAAGGCAGAGGAACCTAAGTGTGCAACATGTTCCCGTTTTAATAAGCCTAATAATCACAAAACAGGTGAAATAGATTGCCCCGCCAAGAAAATTGCCGAACAAAGGTATATAAACTCAATTAATTATGAAGGTGCCTAAGAGCACCGTTTTTAGTAAATTAATTTTTTGCCTTATTTTATATATCTCTTTTTATACTCGTTTTAAATTTTTATACATATATATTTTTTTTTTTTGAATTCTTAGTTGTTAATATTTCAATAATATATGACTTGTCAAATAATTAGCGAGTTAGATAGCATCTCTGTTTCGGAAGCAACGCCTTGTAATGTTGAAGATTGCAAACAGTATCTATCTCTGTGCGACAAATTGATAACCATACTAACACAAAATATTAGGAGTATCTATAAAAACTTTGATAATTTTAATATTTTTCTTCAGAGGCTAAATGTTAACTGCGATCTAATTGTACTAACTGAATGTTGGCTTTCCAATAATTATGAACTTCCACAGATGACAGGTTACGATGTGTTTAGCAGTAAAACAGTTAAGAACCAAAATGATGGTGTGGTAGTTTATGCTCGAAACACCCTGAATATCACAGTCGAGGACTCTATTGTTAGGGAATGCAGCGGTTTGGTAATAAAAATCGATGAAAACAAAAATAAAGTTGCAATATTAGCGATGTATAGATCCCCTTCCTTTAAGAAGCTGGATGAGTTTCTCGGATCTTTAGATAGTCAACTTCAAAGTTTGTCGTCTTATAAAAATATTGTGCTTGTTGGAGACATAAATATTGATATTCGACCAGATAATAACAGTGGGTTGATACAGGAGTACCTAAATCGATGTGCATTTCACGGGCTATACCCTGCGCACACACTGCCTACACATCATAGCGGTTCCTGTCTGGACCATATCTTTCTCAAAACCCAGTTGCTATCATCTGTATTAGTTACTAACTCCACCGTAACGGACCACAAAGCTGTTTTACTAACCCTTAAACTAAACGTAACTAAAACAAAATACGCAAGGTTTATTTCTAAATTAAACATGCATAAACTTGAGGACGATTTATGTAACACTGACCTTAGTCCAGTTTATAATTCTGCTGACGCTGACTCGAGCATGACATACTTAGTTAATATTGTTCAACAAGCAATTATTAATAACACATCAAAAGTAAAAGTTAGTAGTAGAAACTTAAATATCAAACCATGGATTACGCCGGGGCTTATTCGTTGCATGAAAAATAGGGACAAACTCCACATGAGGGCCAAATCTTGTCCGGGAAATTTAGTTTTACAAATAACTTATAAGCGCTATCGTAATTTTTGTAATAGTATTTTAAGAAAAGTAAAAGCTGACTATGACAAAAATCAACTAGCAAAAGCTGGAAAAGACAGTAAAAAAGTTTGGAAATACATAAAAAAAGTCACGTATACGTCCAAACACACTGAATCGTCCTCGAGTTTATTGCTATCCCATCCCTCCCCACTATCGGCGGCAAACAGTGCTAACGACTTTTTCAATAACATCGGAAAGACTTTAACAGAAAAGATTCGACAATTCTCCATTACACATGAAACTATTAATACTTACAATAACTCATCTTTGAATTCTTTTGTATTATTAAATACAGACGCAGCGGAGGTTGAAAAAATTATAATGGGGTTAAGGGATGACTGTGCTGTTGGCTGTGATAATATACCTAGCAAGTTATTGAAAAAGTTCAAGCATTTCTTCATCCCTCCTTTAACTTTTATATTTCAAAAATGTCTCTCAGAAGGAATTTTTCCTACTTGTCTTAAAAAAGCCCTCGTAGTTCCTGTCTTTAAATCTGGTAACAAAGACCAAATAACGAACTATAGACCTATTGCCATACTACCCTCAATATCTAAAATATTGGAGAAAATAATAAACAACCAGCTAGTACGATATTTGGAAAATAAGTCTATCATCTCTAAGTCACAATTTGGCTTTAGGCCAAACCTATCGACTTCTGATGCTATGCACGACTTAGTAGATTATATTGCACAGGAACTAGATAAGGGATACCAGACTATAGGGGTGTTCCTTGATCTAGCCAAGGCTTTTGACTCCGTCTCTATTCCCATCCTGTTAAATAAATTAGAAAATGTAGGTATAAGAGGTAATCAGCTAAATATTTTAACTAGTTACCTTAGTAATCGAAGTCAATGCGTTAAACTAGGCAATACAGTTAGTTCTGAACAAAAAACAACCCCCTTCGGTATCCCCCAGGGTAGTATTTTAGGCCCCACATTATTTTTAATATACGTAAATGACCTTTGTAATCTTCAACTAGTACAAGGTAAAATAATTTCATACGCCGACGACACTGTTTTACTTTTTTCAGCTGACTCCGAACAAGACATTTTTAAACTTACTCAGAATGGCCTCAATATTGTGAATAACTGGCTTAAACTTCACCTACTTACATTAAACGCAGACAAAACAAAATACATTATGTTCACAATGCGGAAATCACACATAGCACTAACTAATAGACCACTGTATGCACATTGCTGCAATAACCTTGCTGACATTGCATGTGCTTGTCCTACTATTACAGTTACAGATAAAATAAAATATCTCGGTGTGATTATTGATGAAACTCTTTCCTTCAGATATCACATTGAAGCTCTTAGTAATAGAATCCGTAAACTGATTTTCGTTTTTAAGAAAATCAGGTCAATTGCGGATTCAAAACTTATTATGCTATTATACAGCGCCCTGTGTCAATCTGTGATAACATATTGTATTACGATCTGGGGCGGAGCTCCTAAAACCTCTCTGCTTATTGTAGAAAGAGCTCAAAGAGCAATTCTTAAGGTTGCTTCTTTTAGGCCATACCTCTACCCTACTAACCTTTTATATAAATCATGCAATGTACTAACAGTCCGACAATTATTTATAAATAACACAGTACTTAAACAGCACACAGCACTTCAATACAGCACCAGTTCTACTAACAAAAGACGCAAGGATATTGTATGCACAAATCGCACGCGGGTAAAATACACTTTGACTACAAGATTTTATAAATTCCTAGGGCCATTATTGTATAACAAAATAAACGCTAAAGTGTATATATATCCCTTAAACGTAAGAAATTGTAAAAAGGCTTTAAAAACAGTTCTCCAGGAATTGACGTACGATGAAACCGAGATGCTACTGACTGTTATAAGTTAATTTTTGATAATGTTAGCATAAAAGTGTAATTAGGTTTAATAAATAAAATAGTTATGTAGGTAAATCTCTTAAATTTAAAATTGTCACAATTTCCTATTTTAGTTTTATTTCTTAAGAATAGTCAAATAGATTCTACTATGTTTGTATTTAAGATCCATATTTTATTTTATAGAAGTTATATTTTATTTGAATGAATTTTAAATGTTATTTTAGCACCCTACAGCCTGAAAAACAGGATTATCCTAGTTCAGGCACCAATGTTCTATCCTTCCTTGTATATTTAAGCCAATATTTGTAATTTTTGCTTTCTGAAATTAATAAACATTTTTATTTATTTATTTATTTATCTGGTACTGGAGGTGGTTTTGAAGAGGGCGTTGGAGGTGGGCTGCGGCAAGTTTTACCACTTCGATTGAAGGGGCTGCTATCCATTTTTTTTTGTATTTAATTAAAACGTATCATTTCAAAAACACAAATATTTGCATTAATTATTATCACAAAAGTTAATTTGCGCTGATTCAAATCTAGGTCGTGTACTGCTTTAATTTAAAATTGTATAAAATAAACTAAAAACACGTCCGATCCATTTGGCGATTCCAAGTATGTTTCAAAATACAACAACAACGTTAGGAAGATGATCCTTGTTTTTATTTTTTAGTGCGTTTAATTTTTTCATAGGGATACATATTAACGAGTGTGTTCAATTTCTGAAATTTATTTAATTAACTTTGAGTTTGAGATTTTTTTGAAAGTTCACTGATGAATTTTATTTTTATCAACTACATTGATTATTTAACTTGGACACCTAGTCAATATTAGTCGTCAGATCGGCCATCATTAGTTGATATTGTATGCGAATTAGGAAAAAAAGAAAAAGTAAAGGAAAAAAGGAAGGAATAAATACATAAATATAATAAATAAATAAATATTTCTGACACACAACATTATCTAGCCCAAATTAAGTTTCTTAAAGAACGTATGTTATGGATACTAGATAACTGATCTACTTAAGAAATATATAAACATACATATTGAATAAATACATATTTTTTATTAAATAAACTTAAATAAACATATAAACATCCATGACTTGACGACTAATATCTGGTTTCATCACACAAATATCCGCCGCCGCCAGGGTTCGAACCCAGGACCTCTGGCATAGAAGGCAATGTATGTTACCGCTACACCAGCCGGTCGTCAAAAAGCAAGGAAGGATGGAATTATCGCACTTAGGTAGGTTTAGCTAGGGCTTATATATTTGTGATGATTTTTCAAGGTTTGCATAAACTCATGTTCGGAGATTTTGAATTGAAGTTACGCGCACGCGTCACGATATTACAGATGAAAGGTGTCTGGAAATTTATTTACTCGTTTCACGAATAAATAAATTTTATGGTGCCCGGGGAATGTGGAATTCAAAAAAAAATTCAAAAATTCAAAAACTTTTATTCATCTTAGGGTTTTCACAAAACACTTAATAAAGTCAGTCATCACATACTTCGGCTTTAACTAGTTGTAGATAGTTGTTAAATAAGATATTACAGTAGACCAAGGGACAAAAAAAGCCGGCGGAAAAAAACTCTTGGCTGTCTATTTCAGTCAGAATTATCAAATTAATACAAATAGGTAGGTACATACAGTACAAATTGACCGTGACATGAAAAAAAAACAAACACAAGACAGCTATTGTCCGTTCATCGTAAGATGTCCCCTGCTGTTATGTTGGCACTATTGCTTGTCAAGCTGTTTTCGTTATCTGGGATAGTGAATTAATCCTTTTTATTGATTACTTGCCAAAAGGGCAAACGATAACTGGATCCTATTATGCAAACTTAATCCCGAAATTACGTGAAGCGATTAAAGAAAAACGTCGTGGAAAATTGTCATTGGGCGTGATGTTTCTCCAGGATAACGCTCCACCTCATCGTTCGGAAGTTGCACTCACCGCAATCCGCAGTGCTGGCTTCGAAGTCTTTGATCACGCACGCACCATATTCTCCTGACTTAGCCCCGAGTGATTTTCACTTATTTCCAAAATTAAAGGAGCATATTCGTGGAACTGAATTTGACGATGATGACGCGGTTATGGCTGCCGCAGAGGAGTTTTTTAATAGTCGAGAAAATGATTTTTTTGCGGAAGGAATAAGAAAGTTGGAGAAGCGGTATTCTAAGTGTATTAGATTAGAAGGAGATTACGTAGAAAAATAAAATATTCTTGTTTAATTTTTTTTTTTGTATTCATTCTAAGAATTTTTTGATTCGCCCTCGTATAATATAAATTGTGTTGTCATTCAAAACCTTCCTAATCTTATAGTTGTTTATTATTTACAAATCAGAAAATTAAACATATATTTATTCGTGGTAGGTAAAAACAAAGTTAGATTACGGGGACACATATTATAGGTAACACTGCTGCCACAATGTTGCCAACATCAGCAGGCAGGGGATAGTGAACGGTCTGTAATTGTGAAAGCCAATGTCATGCGACAACCAAATTGCTTACATAGTAGGTGCAATGAGCTATGGATGCACAATACGAACATGACTCGAACTCGAACTCGTTGAATTCCACTGGCTGGAAATATTTTAATAGCCTTATAATTAATTTAAAATTAAGAACCTTCAGGATGTCAAGTAGGCTTTTATATTTTGATTGTCATTTCCCCAGTGAGCGTCCGAAAAAAGTGATCACAATACATGTTTAAGTCTCACGCATTCTAGCTGTTTCTTTTATAAATTTAGTAATTCGAAAGTATCGCCTCTACCTGTCGATCCCGGAAAGGTCGCTACAGTAATGTTAAGATTTTACCAAATACGACATGAACTCTCAGCGAACGATAGAGAAACAAGGCCCGTCAATAAAAAAAAAGTGCTTATAATCTCCGGCAAAGTCTCCGTACTGGGAATCTGTAGGGGCCATCCTTGTTTCGAAGCAAACAAAGGGGGGGCGCATTGCATAACGGTACCCAGTGGGGTCCCAGTGCTAGAAGACATGACGGGCGCAAGCGAGCCCGCGGCTATCTCGTAGCCGCAAAACGCCATACTCGCAGAAACAAAGTGCCTCACTGCTCCGTAAGTACATGTAACTGGGTTTAACCTATTTTTATTCATGTGGTACTTAATTGAATAAAACTGATGTGAATATATCACTAACATCAACAGTTACTCAAACTGCTTACACTGGATTACTTCTAGTGGTAGGAAACTTTTGATTAAATTTAACAGACATGCACACTAAAGGTACCGACTGGCTTGTAACATTTTGTCGTAACGTAACGTTGCATTACGATGAAATGTTCCAGTTTAGTACAGTTAGCCAAGCCGCTCACTCTGAACGCCGCGTGCTCCACCAAGTTGTCGGTCTTCTCGCGAATCCCTTTGAGTTTTCCTTATTTTACCTTACATCTTTTTAGGTCAGTACAACCCAGAGCGTCGTCGTGAGCGCGATGAATCAGATAGCGAAGAATCAAGTATCACAGTTTTGCGGGACGAAAACTGTGATATCTGATTCTGAGAGGTGGAACGCAATTGAGCACAGTGCTCGCCTCAAGCAAGGTCAGTCAGGTAATACCGTAACGTAAAACGCTCGCCGCGAATGTTACGTTACGGCGAAATTTTCAGGTCAGGCGCCACCTTAGTAGACATACCTACGAGCTCATAGGTATTTCCTGTGATTTATCAATCGCACCACGAATATTTAGCAAAATTGTGAATAAGTATTTGGCTTGTTAATAAAAAGCGGCCGTTTTTCTGTAATATGTTTGGTCGATTATTTTTATATAAAATTTTTTTTTTTTTTTATTTATTATGATGATTGTTTACGTATCTTTGAAACCAATTTTAGAATCTTAGTGTGCTTATGATTTGTAATAAACTTTACTAAAGTGATATTATACCCAAGCAGAAATGCAGATTCCTGGGTTTTATCTTAACAATAACTTTGGTGATTGCCGGAAGACAAACGAAACAATATTACACAGTTAGTTAGTAATATTACTCTTGGTTGAGTCGGTAGGTATTTGGATGGGTGACCACCGACCATTCATTTCACACGGCGACTTCCGTGTTTCGGAGGGCACGTTAAGCAGTTGGTCCCGGGTGCTGCACGACACGACTCGACCGAGAGTTAAGTTTGTCATCACTGCAAGACAGTTAAATAAACTTAAATATATTTATTTGTTTAATTGATGTTGCATATTTTACCCTATATCAACGTCTTCGGAATAAAACAACGCTTATATTGATTTTTTTTCCATTATCAAGCAAGTGAAGGTAACTGGCATCTACGGCCACCTTTTAGCTCCATCATTAGACCCTCGTTACCATCTAGTATCAAATTACTCGTCAAGACGAATGAAACGAACCCAAATTCGATGGGGTTGCGTTGTTTACCTTATTACGGAGTTCCTATGGCCTTCCAACTCCATCATCAGATCAGATATATGTCATAATAATACTGCATTGTCATGCGCTTTATACATGCATGCCAAATTTTAGCTCAATCGGAAACCTGGAAGTGGATCAAATTTAATTTGTAATGACAACGGACATATAAAGCTTAAAAAAATAGCTTTTAAAAATAGTCTGTCCAGGATTTTAGGCAACCCATTCTTAAAATATTTTCTAATATACTAATTTTGTTATAAAATAGGTTTCATTCTATTATCAGCCCGGTGAAGATCGTTTCAAGTTCGGATCTTAGACTAAATGTTTTGATAAGGAATTCACTAATTGTGCGAAATTATTACGCGTGAACAATTATACGCAAAAAGTTATATTATTATAATAGGAGGCATTCAGTATGCTCATTTGAATTATATAAAAAATAAAAATATAGCAAGAAGCGAAACTTATAGATTTTTGCGTTGTACATTAAGAGCTTAGAAAATAAAGAAGCCAATGAGGAGTCCCGGAAGTCGAATTTGAGTTACTGGATACCGCTTTCAAATCGATTGTACCTATCTTACTTGGGCCAGCCACAAACAGATTTTTTTGCTTCTCGTTCCAATGCCAAATGTAGCTCGTATCAATCATGGAAACAAGATCTGGATGCGTTTAATATAGACGCGTTAACAATCAATTGTCTATTTTACTGACTTACTTTTTAATTTATTGTAAAATGCGAAGTTTCCTTGTAGGCTGGAAAGACTGCCTTTGTTTATTATATCTTCCAATGAAACAACTCGTATAGTCATAATCGAACTTCACTTAAGGTAAGTTCGTTTCATTATTAATTAGCCCGCAATCTTTTGAGTCGACTGCTATCTGTAAGCTATCAATATAATAGCTGGGGTTATCATTTTTGCATGATAACCCCAGAGTGTATCATGCAAAAATGAACCACTTCGTTATATATTTTTTTCTAAATGTAACTAAAAAAGGTACCTAATTAAAAAAACCTGACTGCGGCATAAAGAATACCGATACAAAAAAAATGTATTGTTATAAGTGCTGACTACGTCTAATGAAGTATTTTCATTGTAATTTAAACCTTATTTCAAGCGAAGTAACTATAAATCAAAGTTAAAATATAAAAAAGCATATATGAATATTATAGCTTTTTAATATTATTTGTAAGAAAATATAGTAGTGACAGGAGGGCTAACATATAAGCTAACATATAAAGTGTATTTTGTAATTAAGGCTGCGTCCCCAGTAAGCAAACAGTTAGCGGTTGACTGAGTTTGCCATATATTCAAAATGTAGTGTCCACAGTTTGCTAGATTGGCGCTCACTGTACGCAGTTCGCAGCGTTACGCGCGCTAACTATATCAGGGAGCTTCCAACGCCCACGCGATGCATAAAAAATTATCTGAGTTTGCAGCTAACTCGAATTTCAGTTCGCCACAAATTTGTGGCACTTAGTCGGCCGCTGACTGTTTGCTTACTGAGGAAGCAACCTAATACTGTGTTAAGTTTTCGCGATTCATACTATTTAATAAAATAATTTTAAAACGGATAACTCAGCCTCTCGAGAACGAATAAATAAATATTTCTGACCCTCACACCATTGACCATTATTTAGCCCAAATTAGGTTTCTTAAAGAACAAATTAAGCAAGCAAATTTTTGAAAAATCTTTGAATGCAGTTTTATTTCTTTTTCGGAAATAAAGGTATGTTTCTTTGCAGTAAAATTAGCTATCTCTATTAATAAGAGTACTTCCCCCAGGGGGCATTCAAAAATTCCACGCTGTATATACGCGACAAATCCGGTTTAAAAGTGTTTTACATTTTATAAACATTTTATAAGAATTTGATTTTTGTATTGAGGCTTGTGCATATGCTCATTTTATGCTTTTTAGTTGAAACTTTGACGTGCAGTAATTTTCCATCGGTATTCTGCATTCTGTAGTCGGGTTTTCTTTAAGTTTTTATTTATATGGCGTTCCAGGAAATATAATTGAAACAAATAAATTTAATTTCATATTTTGGCAAAACGTAAAAACGACTTACCTATCTCGTCTGAAACACAAAGCAGATATATATAAACTGCTGTAAGCAAAGATGCACAGCTTCAATTTGGGTTGTCGTGACGTCACAGCCGACACAATAGTTCAACGCGTAGATATTTAAAAAAAATAATCCTACATTGTTTCTCGATGTAAAATAAAGTTTTCTCTACTTTTATAAAGGAATTACATTGACAATCCAAATCAAATTAACCAACCACGAAGATAATTTCATTCATAATTATTTTTTATAAATTGTTTGTTTCCCAATTATTTATGTCCAAAATTCCGGATTGTTATTTATTGCCAAGTTGATTTTCATGCCGCGAAAAAATATTGCGCTGTCTAGAATCAAGTAGAAATACTTTTATTTCGCGGTTTTTTTCTGACAGATTTGGAACGTATGAAATTTTGTTAAAAAACTAGAGTCACCTAGTAAAGTATAGCTGAACTTTTTGGATGATCATTTGAATATTTTAACCTAATGTTTCAACCGGTTTTTACTACTCGCCACTAGGTGACTAATGCCATTGCCTGTTTGGCTATGATTTGCCAAAGCCAACCGCTTACCCCTTCCGCTACCCGCCCGTAGGCTTCACTTGAGTCCATAGATAAATCTGGATAGGGCAACTCCTCTATATATTTCCTCCTAGGTCTGAACCGTCGCCATGCAAACGTGCATGAACTCTACGAGCCGGCCTATCGTATACCGTTGTCGTACGGCAAAACCACGTCACTCGGTCGCAAAAAAATAAATCTATTAAATAATTCATGTAAATGTATAAAAGTTTTAAAATAAACAGTGAATATTATTAATATAGACGATAAATGACCAAGACCATTAGTGAATGAAATTAATATGTATAATTAGCATAAGGAACAATTGTTTTCGTAATATAATTCTATTATTTAATTCGTGCAAGTTGTGTTATTTTTCCTTTTCCCAAAAGACCTTAGTGTATTTAGATTATTTAATTTTAATTTAGGACCATCTGTCCTGTAAATGCAAATGAAGCCTTGCTAACGCTACGTTCCTGTCACATTCAGATACCGATGCATCCCTTTGCACTGATGCTTCCTATGAAAGCATAGGCGCTGTTCTACAGCAGAAAGCAGGAAATAAATGGAGACCCCTCGCATTATTCTCGCAGAAGTTGTCTCCAAGTCAGAAAAAGTACAGTCCATGCGATAGAGAATTGTTAGCTATACAGGGTGACTGGTGAAAAGTTTTAGATATTGAAGGAGAGCACTGTGTACTCGAGTCTGATTATGATTATGTTATAAAAGTATGAACTTAATTTTTTAATAGAATTCCCTTTAAATAAATAAAGTGTTGTCATGCGGATCGCGGCGCGCTCAAAGTAGTATGCCACCACCCGTATAAAGTATGTTACTACCCGCTACTCTATCTATCACCCCACCACGCCCCATTTCGGGTTTATAATATGTGATAATGCTTAGTCAGTAGGTATAATTCAACTAGAGTAAGAAGGGCCAATAGACTGTGTATTCTGTGTTGATAGCGCAGTGCGTACGTCCGTGGTAAGTAGGTTCTGTGGAAACCAACCAATCTCGTTGTCTTCCAATGACCGATAATAAAGAAGGACGCGTAGCGTTCGTTTTAAAGAGAGAGCCTTCAAAACGTCAAATAAAAAATATTAATAATTTTTGATTCAGTCATGGACTAAATTCCGAAATAATAGGGCAAAGCCCTAAAATAAACAGATAAAGTTATCACCTCTCTTATTCAAAGACCTGCGTCCAGCCCCCCATTACGGAAACGGTCACTTAAAATAAGATGACCTTTAAGCTAATAGTAGCACTTTCTATTATTATCATATGAAAAGTAGTATATGGGTACTATGCGCGTCGCAGACTGCCTTTTATCAGTAAGCTTCTGTTAGCGTGATACTAACCTGAGGCCGTGTTACTTTTTGCCAATTAGGAAGTAGGATAGGAATGGATATCCTAATTTGTTTCATAAGTGATGTTAAAATTCAATTTGTGTAATTATAGTTCAATTCATGGAAAACTTGTACAGTCAAATGTTATATTAAATAATTTTATAGTTAGCTTTAATTATTTCTTTAATTCCCAAATACATAATTGTTCGTTTTTTGGGTAGGCTGGACGCTAGTTCTAATTTTTTATGGCTTTTCGGGATCTAGAAGTTTCTGTGAGATTGACTTTTAATATTATAAATTATTTTATGACATACGTACAATAAGAGTGTCGATCCCTCACGGAAATTAGCTGATAGTGTCAGCCTTCAAAGAATGACACAGTATGTGGACTTCCCTCTTAGGTAGGTTCTAAGTAGGTTGTATATATCTATTTTTAGGACTTTTGAAGGCTTGGAAATACTCGTTTTGAATCAAATTTTTTTTTGAATATTTAGCATGGTTTCTAGTAAATTGTTTGTAATCTTACAAGAATGACGCTATTTTAAAATTCTGATTGAATAAGAAAACTTTTGAAAGAACTTGCTAAAAAAACTAGATACATTTTTATTTTCAGTACGACATGTTAAAGTTATAGAAAATCTTATCTTAAAACTTTAGGTTCAGATAAACTAGGCTTTTTCTTCTAAAATAAGGCAGATGACTAAAAATTAAAAGCTTTAAATGATAGAAGCATAACTCAGAGCCATATTTCAAAAATAAAACCGATCAAAATTACTATTTGTAGGAACAAGGCTGAAATGAACATCACAAGGTGTTGAATTTTTAGTATTTTTTTCCAGTAATAATAGCTACTATTACTGGCTGTATCTCCTGCTTCCAGTATATCGTCGACTTTTGGAACACCCTGTATAAGACATAATCCGAAATGTTTGGTATTTGACTTTTTGACATAAATAGACTCATTACGACTTGTTTCATCGAATCGTTGTAGAAAAGTTACCTAAAAGACCGTGTAAAAGGATAAACACATCATTGCGTCTATGTAACACACTCGCCATACGCCGCGTCTTTTTAATTTAATTGTGCCGCAATCAGTATTGTTTCGCATAGT
This sequence comes from Stenoptilia bipunctidactyla, assembly GCA_944452665.1. Taxonomy (NCBI): domain Eukaryota; kingdom Metazoa; phylum Arthropoda; class Insecta; order Lepidoptera; family Pterophoridae; genus Stenoptilia; species Stenoptilia bipunctidactyla. Next base: position 10,783,239 of record OX101733.1, read on the forward strand.
TACGAAGAAGTCGTTACTTGTTCAATATTTTAAAGACCAGAACCAAAATAAGGTTCTCTAAGAATAAAATAAAGATAAGAGTATATTTATGTTTACGGTATTATACACCAAAGCTTCAAACTAAAAAGCAGGAAATAAAAAAGTTATTACTAAAACTACAAACCCGACTGCGGAATACAGTAAGTTTTTAATAAAAAGCGCAAAACAAGCACATAAGACTATAAGAGCTTTTCTATACTAATATTATAAAGAGGAAACCTTTGTATTTTTGTATGTTTGTATTGAATAGGCTCAAAAACTACTGAACTGATTTCAAAATTTCTTTTACCATTACTTAGAGGGATTCTTCCGAATCCGTATAGGCTACTTTTTATCCCGAAAATCCCGCGGGAATCGAAATTGCGCGGATAAAACCGCACGCAACTGCTAGTAAATAATATTTGTAATAAAAAATAGTGTCAGCAGACGGGACAAGCTTCAAATAAAAATATAACACCATTATAAGCTCATAGAATTGTTAGTTTAAGTAAGCATTATATTAGCAAAGAATCATTAAATAATACTTTATTAGCTTGCCACTATTTTAATTACTAACTAGATGTATTGAGTACATCTTCATTGTTTCTGCAGTCTAATCGTATTCATCCTTAGGTATATGGCATGGCGTTAGATTACCGATGCCAACCTGCTGGGTTTATAATATAAATCAAGTTACTTATACACTCTAGTAGGTAAGAAAACTGAAAAGGAAACATTACGATTACTTCAAAATCGAACTTTATTTAGATTAAAAACAAACGTCTACAGGTATTTTTTTGAAATCCCGAATGATGGTTTCCGAAAAAAAAAACCAATTAACTACTACATGGCTCCTAAGTAAGCATAGCTTGTGAAATAGGATACAATGTAGCGGACTAGGGGGACCTGGAATATAAATACGTATTCAGGGTTAATTTTAATTAGCGCATCACCTCTTGCAATCAATCCCAACAACATTACGTGAAGTAAAAATTTGTTTGTTTTTCTTTTTTTGTGTTAATTATCAAGATTTGTAAAAAGTCGTATAACAAATTTTGTTGGGATTTATGTGGAACGACTGCTTGCAAGAGGTGATACGCTAATCAAAATTAACCCTGTATAGATGTTTCTTGCGGCAATCATTCTCACAATTTTCTGAGTAGCGTTTTAGACCATTGCTCAATGGAGGCAGTCAAAATGTTACCGTATAAACTTTACTAACAGAATCTAAGTATTTTTAATTATGGCCAAGTTGTATATTATCTCTTTTTGGGCGTCCAAAACCATTTTTGACAAAAGAACGCTTTATGAAATTTTTCTTAACTTTTTACAACTCGGTTTATTTATTTATTAGTTGTAAGTTTTATAACTACACAAAATAAACTTGATTTAAAATTTTATAAACAATTTTTATTGCGCATATTTCGCCACGACATTTAAAATTTATACATACAGCCGTAAAAACCAATAATACAAGAAAATAAAATCACAAAGTTATGATATTTTCTAATAGTTTTATTAAGAAATCGGAGAGAAATGCAGTTTATTATTAATTTCATGTGCATTAGTTATTCATATTCTTATATGACGGATAAAAAGCTAGCTCATTTATATGTACCAAGTAATAATAAACGGTTTGAAAGACCTAGTGACGAAGACTACCAAAATGTAGGACAAGAATTTCTTGATTTTATAACACCAATCAAACGAAAAAACCACGACCCAGGGATACCACTATTGCACAGTAATCGGGTTCTTACAAGAAGAAAACACAAATCTTATAGCAGTACTACTTCGTTCGAAACTGAAGAATTTAAAGAGAACTTTATGGCGAAAGATTGGTTAAAAGTACAAGTGGATGCCCTTGATGCGAATATTACTAAAGGCGATACTGTGAATATGTTGGCAGCAAGTAAGTAGTATTTTCTCAATCAAATAAATAAACCAAATAAATCATACCAATTTACAAGATCTGTCGTAATGAATGGATAACCTGTCAACTGGAGTTGGTATGGATGTTAGATTCTCAACCATATTCTAACTAACCATATGAAAATGGCGTAGAGTTTTATCCTTTTTTATAAATTTACCAGCCTTTTCATTCATTTTACTGTCATTTCATCAAATTAAGATATTTTGTGTGTTTTTTTTGCTAAATGATATTCCTGAAGGCTTGGTTCATTTAATTAATATATTGAATAAATAAATAAATAAATAAATAAATAAAATTTTAATGCAAAATTTTGTGTGTTCTTAACTTCACATTGTCAGATTGTCGTTTTAGTTTTAGTACATTTTTTTTCAACTCTTTTCATAGTGTCAACTTTGATTATCTACTGTGATAAAAGAAAGTACTATACAATATGTTAATTTTATACTTGATCAAACGAAATATGCGGATATAACATTAAAAATTATAGACAAAACGCGAAAAAAATTTTTTTTTGTATACCATTTAAAAGTAAACCCACACAATTTTTTTTTTCAAATTTAATTCCCATTTTTCGGTGTTAATATTTTTCCTAACAAAGTGGACCATGGTTTTTTTTTTAAATTAGTCTTATTTTGAAGGTACAGCCATGAACTAGTAATAAAAATTAAAAAAGATCACAATATCAAGCCGGAAAGTTGTAAAAAATTAATTAATCTTTATTTTTTCATAAAAAATATGTTTTTTTTATGGTTTATCTTTTACTCCAAAACTAGCACGTCAAGGTAACTTTTTAGCACGTTAACATAAATAGAACACATGAATAAAATCACGTAGTCATAAAACCTTTATTACTTATTTTAATTATTTAATTTTATTTAATAAGAGCTAATAGAATAATTCTTAAGGAATGTATTTTAGGGCTGTAGCCCCTATACCCTAGCCTTCTAACCTGTTATATAAATAATTATATGTACTAACAGTCGGATAATTATTTATAACTAACACAGTACTAAAACAGCACTCAGCACTTCAATACAGCACCAGTTCTATTGATAAAGGATGCAAGGATATTGTATGCAAAAATTGCACGCGGGTAAAACACACCCTGACTTCACGATTTTAACGACAATAAAGAAATCAATATATATAAAACTGTTCCGTTACTGACTGAGTGACTGAGGTACTGAGTGACTGAGTGACTGACAGACAACGTACAGCCGTAACTACTGGTCGTAGAGAGCTGAAATTTGGAACATACATTCTTTAGGGGATGTAGGGTAGTAAGTACGAAATTCCAACGGGAACGGGAAATATAGGACTTTTTAGTTTGTATGAAAAATCTTATTCCTTGAGTGCACCGATATGAAACTTGGTATAAAGGTTTTTCAATGTGTCTCTGGTTGTGTTATGAAAGGAATTCCCGAAGTTCTCACGGGAACGGGAAATATATGATGTTTTAGTTTGTATGAAAAAATCCCATCCCTTGATTGCACGGATGTGATACTGAGGAACCTTTATATCATAAAGGTTCCTCAATAAGTGTCTGTTTGCATTATGGAAGGAATTCCCGAAATTCCCACGGGAAGGGTTCGGACTTTTTAGTTTTTATGAAAAATCTTATTTCTTGAGTGTACGGATGTGATACTTGGCATGAAGGTTCTTCAAAGAGTGACTGGTTGTGCTACGAAATAAATTCCCAAAATTCCCACGGGCACGGGAAATATATGATTTTTAGTATGAAAAAAACTTATTCCTTGAGTGCATGGGTGTGATACTTGGTATAAAGCTTCTTTCAGTGGGTGTCTGGTTGTATGGTTTCTGAAATTTCCACGAGAAGGGTAGTTACGCGCATACGAAGTTGCGGGATAAACCTAGTAAGTAAATAAATTCTTAGGGCTATTATTGTACAATAGAATAAACGCTAGAGTCTATTATATACACGGTAGATGTCATTTGAGCTGCAATCAAGTTATCCGAAAGTGTATCATAAAAAAATATTTATGTTATGTTTGGGGCATTCCCTTTTTTCTGAAAATCCAGTTTTACTTCGTCAAACATCAATTGTAAAAAAACTTATGGTCCAATTTCAATTTTCTTTTCAGTTTTGGTTAGATGTTTATTTTATAGTTTATATTAATAAGCCTTATAGTTTGGAATGACTTCGATGCCAGTACCTTCTTGGTGCTTGACAGAGTCTACGTCACGAGATTGTCATCGGCGGAGAGAATAATAACCATATAGAAGAACAAAAATAAAGATGACGAAGATGATCTTCAAGAGAAGTATCAACTATGAAGTGTCACGCTACTGATATTGTAGAAACTGTCAATTGTCATGCACCGAAAATCAATCGTTTTATCAACACAAGCATTATCGACAGTTGAAAAACTGACTCGCCCTAAAGACGCCCACACAAAAGTCTGTATTAGAGAATCATGATTATGAAATCCTCAAGAATATCTGATGTTTAATAAAAGAGAGGAATCATCCCGATTCCAACATATATATGTATGTTCATCTGTTTCCTCATAAGTGCTAAGCTAGTAATCTTAATTGGACAAATTGTCTCTTGATTGTCCGCAGGTTATGGGCTATATGATGTCATGTAAAATTGTCAACAGCGCCATCTTTTACTTAAAGTAAAAAAACTTGATTGTTTCGTGTGGGGTATCAAATGGAAGAGCTTTGTTAGCACAGTTCTATTTTTGCTTATATTGTAAACCTTCTCCCTAAAAAATCATTTTACTATTATAAAACGTCCTGTAGCTTCTGTTGGAATCTTAGTGATTTTTTTATTGTTTTATATGAATTATAATTCGAATAAGGCCCGATTTCAATAGTCAGATAAAAGTTATCTACTGAATAAAGTATTACTCGACACTTTGAAGGTCTCAAGTTTATTATCATTCTATGTCATTGTCACACCATTATAAATTAAAATCGTAAGACAACATTATTTCGTCGAGATAACTTTTATCCGATGATTGAAAAATCAGCCCTTAGGTTTTTTACAATCGATGTTTGAAGGAGTGAAACTAGTTTTTACCTCCTTTATATCACTCTTAAAGGTTCCGGTCTAATTACCAATAACCCAATATATCTCTTAAGCATAAGAAACTGTATAAAGGCTTTACAAACAGTTCTTCAAAAAATGTCGTATGATGAAACCAAGTTGCCACAGACTATTATTAGTTATTTTTTGTAATGATTGCGTGATGTTTGATGATGCATGATTTTATGTTTTTTAAATTAAAAATATGAGATGGGTAAAAAAACGGATTAAGTGAAAAATAAGGGGAAAAAATCATCATCATCATCATCACAACTCTTTGTAATGAGCCCACTGCAGGGCATGAGTCTCTCCCCTGGATGAAGAGGAGGTATAGACCATAATCCACCAAGCTGGCCTAGTGCTGGGTGGTGGATGCCAGAATTTTTAGGGCGCCTAGATGGCTTCTGACAAACCCTAACGACTACTGTATACAAGTATACAGCACCCGGGACCGACTGCTTAACGTGCCCTCCGAAGCACGGAAGTCGTCGTGCGACATGAATGGTCGGCGGTCACCCATCCAAGTACCGACCGCGCCGAACGTTGCTTAACCTGTGATATCGTATGATACACACAGTAACCATAAGAGTTAAAAATCATAAGAGTTGGAAAATATTTATTTTTTATCAAAAGATATGTGATGTAGAAAGAAATACATCATCATGCATTCTACACTTGTTTATTCCTTACATATACCTATAGTCCTTATACGTTTACAATAATACTTTATTGAGTATGAAATTTCAAATAACAATTATTACTAGCGTTTACACACAGTGGCACACACATGGCATTTGCTACATGACCGACAGGTTGTTCCTGTGCAACCTCGTACCTTGCATCTTAGCTGGTTACTAAAAATGGGCCAGTGATCTACTCCGTCCATATGAAGATCTTTGGAGGGAATAGGATGAGCGGATGCTTTTAGTTTGTTGATTTGTAAATCGCGCTCTATAGAGCCGTTACAGGGACGATCTCTTTTATTTCCATTTATTGAACCCTCATTGCAAAGAGATTCAAACAATTGCACCTTATCTATAAAACTTTATCAAATGATATAGTGGCAACTTAACAATACATGTTTGTATATTGATTTATGTCACGAATTTACCTAACAATCTGTTATCATGTATGCATCATCTGCATACCTACTGTACACAATTCGTTTTGAAACTGACCAAGAATGCTGTTTTGGTTTGCATTTTTCTTTTCATCATAATCCACGAATTCATAATTACTTCTAGTGATCAAGCAAGTAAGTTTGAATCCGGTGAACATATCAGATATCTTTATGCAGATTCCATATCACCCCAAGTATCTAACTATCCAACAAATTCATGGGGGGGAAGACATATGCATATAACTGTACAATTTTCTGACAGCTTCTTTGATATTCTCTTTTTCATTGAGATCACTAAGTATATTTCTGGCATCATTGTCTTCTTCATCCTCCAAACCATGATTGGAAACATTTCCACCCTATACAGGAGCTAACATTTTGTTGGATCCCTGTATAATCCGGTCGGCACGAAAAGCTGAAGACACACTGACACACTAAACAAAAAAAATTAAAAAGAAACACTTGAAAAAATAAACAATACATTTTGAAATCTAAATTCTACTATAATTTATTTATAATAAAAAATAATCTCGTTTATAATCAAAATAAGCAAATAAATTCATTATGTACTTCATACCAATATTGTTTTAGTTTGAGACTTTGTGTAGGAGCAATTTTGCATACCTGCTGATATATTTCTACATCACAAATAAAATTTTCATTTGTTCTCACCTTTTATGTTCGCAAAAACATAAACAAACCCCTATTATTCTAACCTTTTTTAAATAAAATTATATAATTTGTAGCACAAAAAAAAACAATGTTTTGAAAAGTTTTGAAAGCCCGCCTAATATTGACAACTATAAAAAAATATTGACATCTATCAGAAAACTGCATTTGAAAACGACAGAGTAGTGTATTTCCTATGTACTTTTTTCCTATGTACGTGGCGCCGTGGTTACTATGTGTAACATACGATATCACAGGTTAAGCAACGTTCGGCGCGGTCGGTATTTGGATGGGTGACCGCCGATGGGTGACCGCCTTCCGTGCTTCGGAGGGCACGTTAAGCTGTCGGTCCCAGGTGCTGTATACTTGTATACAGTAGTCGCTAGGGTTTGTTAGGAGCCGTATCGGCACCCTGAAAATTCTGACATCCACCACCCAGCACTGGGCCAGCTTGGTGGATTATGGCCTAAAACCCCCTCATCCCCAAGGGGAGAGACTCATACCCTGCAGTGGGCTCAATACAAAGAGTTGTGATGATGATGATGTACTTTTTTACAAAAATAGGCATGACATTGAAAATTCTCTCTAAGGATAAAAGACGAAAAAAAAGTTATGCAGCTACATCACCATGCATTTAAGGGGTAATACATTTAATTATAGTTTTTTAATCTCTTATGTTTAAAATTTTTATGATTTCGTTTTATATTTTTATTTCTTAAAAATAATGAAATAAATTCTACAAGTATAGTTTTAAGATCCGTAAAATTTTAAATTTTATTTCAGCATAACTTAAACTAATGAACTGGATTATCCTAAGGCATGCGTTCTATCTGCGCTTCTTCATTCTATCATTCATTTATCAGCCAATCATTTATAATTTATGCTTTCGAGAAAACGATAATCATTTTTAATTTATTTGAAACTCTTATTTTTTATTTAATTCCAAAAAACTGGTTGTAACAAAAAAAATACTCGTAAATATTGAATTTATAAATGATCATAATGATTACCTACCTACTAGAAGTAAATACAACTTTCCAAAGTAAAATTAAAACTCGTAAATAATTACAGGGTGTCCCGCAAACCCTATATAATACCTTCAAGGATGTATTCTAGTACCCATGACGATTATAGAAAAAATATAAAAAAAGAAATAATCTAAATTTATTTATAATTTTTTGTATGAAAGCAATAAATGTCGAAATTTTTTTCATATAAAAATTAAAAATAGACAAGGTGTTTTTTGATATCCCATTACTTTGAGGTTTCGTCCCTTACTAAAAAAATATACTTTTTGCCCTAGAATATATGGTTCAAAAGTGAATACTTTCCAAGATATCATCAATCCTAATTTATTGAGTTCATAAATTATCACCCTAGTAAAATCTATTAAAGTCTGGGAAAATCTGGGAAAGTTAAGAATCGCAATAGTGAGTTTAAGCTTGTTATTGACAATACAATAATTAAAGCAGATGAAAATGTTGCGACAGCATTTGAGAGCTGTTTTGCTGACATTCCAGTTTCAACTACTAAATCATTAAGCTCATCACCTGTGGCGGCTGAATCATTGCTCAAAAATCATGTGAGTGACTGCAAGGTGTCTTTCAAGTTCCAACCCATAGACACCGGGGATATTATTAAAACATTTAAGACAATTGATATTAAAAAGACAACTGACCTGTGGGGCATATCTGTTGAAATATTAAATTCTATTATAGATGTAATAGCTCCTTGCCTTGTTGAAATATTTAACAACTGTATTATTAGTGGGGAGTTTCCTGATTTAATGAAGCATAGTAAGGTTATACCTTTATTTAAGTCGGGTAGCACTACAGACCCTACTAATTTTAGACCAATTTCAATTCTACCTACTTGTAGTAAAATTTTTGAAAAAATTATTCTTAATCAACTCTTGGCCCATTTCACCTATAACAATTTACTTCATAATAAACAATTTGGATTTACAAAGGGCCGTTCAACAACTGATGCTGGTGTTGAACTATTTGAAATAATCACTGGTGCCTGGGAGAGGTCACAGGATGCCCTAGGTGTATTTTGTGACCTATCTAAGGCATTTGACTGTGTTCAGCATGACACTCTCATCAGGAAACTCCATCACTACGGCATCAAAGGCACTGACCTCAAACTTTTGAATTCTTATCTAAGTGATAGAATTCAGAAGGTTGAGGTTAACCGGAAAAGGTCGGCTGGGTCGGTTGTGAGAATGGGAGTGCCTCAAGGATCAATTCTGGGCCCATTTCTGTTTCTAGTCTATATAAATGATCTACCCTATATGGTAGGCAATAATCATGAGATTGTATTGTTTGCTGACGACACATCATTGATTTTTAAAATGATAAGACAGAAAATAAACTATGACGATGTAAACAATGCTCTCGCAAATGTTGTTCAGTGGTTCAATATAAATAATCTAGCGTTCAATGATAAAAAAACTAAATGTATAAAATTCTCTGCACCAAATGTAAAACAAGTTGAGTCTGATCTGCGGCTTAATGGGAACAGATTGAATCTAGTAGATAACACTGTTTTTCTTGGAATTACCTTAGATTCTAAATTGCAATGGGGCGCCCATATCTCACAACTAGCGAGTAGACTTAGTTCTGCAGCGTTCGCGGTAAAGAAAATTCGCTCATTGACTGATGTTAATACAGCGAAGCTGGTATATTTTAGTTATTTTCATAGTATCCACTTTTGCCATTTTGAGGCATCCTACTTTGGGGCAATGCCGCAGATATTGACACGATATTTACACTGCAGAAAAGGGCTATTCGTGGAATGTATAAACTTGGAAACAGAGAATCTCTTCGAGAAAAGTTTAAAGAGATTGGTATATTGACCCTTGCATCACAATATATTTATGAAAACATTATGTATATTTATAAGAATAGTAATAAATTTAAAACTAGGAAAGATAATCATGATAAAAATTACTCTGTAAGGACTAGGAACGACCATAAGTTAGCGTTTCCTAAATTAAGGCTGGCTAAAAGCAGCAAATCATTTATTGGAATGTCAATACGTATATATAACAAAATTCCGAAGTCAATTCAATCCCTGCCATTCAATAAATTTAAATCAATCATTAAAAACACTCTATCTCGAAAAGCTTATTATAAAACTAAAGATTACTTAGATGATAAAAAGGCATGGGATTAAGCACAACAGGATATTTCTGAAAGTTTCTAATTACTTAATAATTTAGTTTACAGCTTGGCTGTGCAGTATATGTATGACATGCTGGTGACTGTCCCACTCACTTATTTTCTTGTCAAGACACCAGCAAGAACGTCATGCTCCCTCAGGCGGCATGGCTAGTGGTAGCGTCGGGTATCGGGTCACCCTCTTCCCTAAAATATGGTTGAGGAGGGTGATGGCTGGTGCTTGCGTTAACTCGTGAACGGGTGCTGCTAGCGGTGCCAGGTCGTTTTGCTAATGATACTATGACTATTTTATTCCATTCTTGTTCAAATACTCTGGTCCCAGTTTGTCATGTTCGTATTGTGCATCCATAGCTAATTGCATCTGCTATGTAAGCAATTTGGTTGTGGCATGACATTGGCTCTCACAATTAGCTGTCTTGTGTTTGTTTTTTTTTCATGTCACGGTCAATTTGTACTGTACCTATTTGTATTAATTTGATAAATCTGACTGAAAAAGAGTGCCAAGAGTTTTTTTCCGCCGGCTTTTTTTGTCTCTTGGTCTACTGTAATATCTTATTTAACAACTATCAACAACTAGTTAAAGCCGAAGTATGTGATGACTGACTTCATCAAGTGTTTTGTGAAATTCCTAATTTGAATTTTTTTTTGAATTTTTTTAAAGTCACTGAAGCTATACAATAAACAAAAACATTTTAAACGTTGAGGAATGTTGCATATAACGCAAAACGTTGCGAACTGTACCTGTACATAGCGATAAAAAGGGTAAAAAATACCACGTTGTCATACTGAACATAAATGCGTTTTATATGAGATGTTTTGACTTAATTAAATTATTTTGTATGAAAAATAAAAACAAAAAAAAATTGAAAAGCTATTCACATGTTATTTGATTCTATAACATGGTCCCATTGATACCCCAGACTTATGGGAAATCAAGCAGAACAACTTGTATATACCTAAAGGGTAAAATTTTCTGATGCCACTTGAAGGAAAAATACTCTGAGTAATAGAATAAAAAGAAATATTTCTTTATTTTTGAAAAGAAATAAAACCGCACTAAATCATTGTCGATAATTTGCTAGCTTCAACCGGGAATCGAATCGACTTAGATCTGTAAAAATGATACCCTGTCATTTAATTGCGCCGATCGTTAGGGTTAATCTTTCAATCTTTTTTTTTTGTAGGACCATTGGGATTTACCTGTCGGGACCCTAACCAAATGGGAACAGAGGGAATATGCGTATTAACCTTAGAGTGTGCACCGGAGATGCGGATATATCGTGGTGATGTCTTCTGTGGCCCCACAGAGTTTGGGTGCTGTGCACTAATGGAAGCTGCTTTCGACATGAATAAACCCATAGACCTTTCTTTTGATAGTCTAAGCAATGAACCACCTGAATATAAGAAATTTAAAAAAAATGCAGCGGACAGGGAAAGGGCCATTCGAAAACGCCACAAAAAGGAACGAAAAAAATTACGTCTAAAACGAAAACAAGATATGAAAAGATATATACGCAGGATAGTTAAAGAGTTAGAAAAGTCATTGAAAAGAAATTACCGTAATGAGACAAAGAAAAAAGTAAAGAAGACCAGACAAATGAAACTTTACTTGTCTGACCTGAAAAGACAGTTGTTAAAAGATAGGTTCGCTATTTTGGATGAACACACAATAGACATTATAAAAATCGATAAAGCATTCCGGGAAAAAATAAAAACAATCAGTTATTTAGATGAAGCAGTTTTAGCGAATGATACTTTAAAGGATGTAATTAAAGGCAGATCTGATTATTTAACGAAACGTTCAGCAAAGATGTTGATCGAAGCATATCCTGCATTAGAGGGATATGTGAAGGTAGCCCCAAGAATAAAAAAAACTATAAATGATCGAAGCAAAACTTGGTCGTTAGAGAGTAAGGACCTTGAGAATTTATAAATTTTAATAGGAACACATACAATATTATTACTATATATGAATATATTATTAATATAATGTTAACTTTCAATTAAAGATGAGTCGTATGCGGTCACATACTAACTTCACTTATTAAACGATTTTTTTGAAGTTTAGAGTTCACTTAATATTGTTCTCCCTATCATAAAACTATTATCTAAAAGAAAACGTCCTTGTAAAAACCTTGTGAAAATGCTTCATGTAGCATCCAAACGGCTCGCACTCTTACAGACAAGAAGTTGATTATTACAACAAAAAAAGATTTTTAAGTTTTTTTTTTTGCATTTAAAATGCTCAATTATTCTTAACACTAGAGTGCACGCGCTCAAAAACTTCCTTGAGCGCACGCGCGGGTTACAGGTGTAGCCCATTTATCATTCATAGTTTTACATACTTATCCATAATTTTTGTAATAAAACATAATGTAGATTAATTAAGTATCTTTATTACTATAATTTTAACTCAAAAAAGAAACAAAAAACATCCTTATAAATATAATTTGAAAACAAAACATAAAATCTTCTAAAAATCAACTTTTTTTGGAAACAACATAAACACTCAGTCTTATATTCAATTAGGAACATTGTAACTCTTATATTTTTAGTTTTTTATGATTTTATTGAACTAATAGTATATGTAAATTGCCTTCTTTTTACTCTGATGGCATGCAGTCAGGGCAAAGGAGACGCTGATGATCTGCACAGATACGTCGTATACATTTGCAGCAAGGTCTACGCGTGCTGCGGTCACGGGCCCTTGGGCATAAAGCACAGCGGCCAGGTCCGCTTCGAACTGGCATAGAGTGATGTGGGAGCTGATCTTCAAGTCCCAGCAGTAGCTTTCATTTCTATGACGTCAGTGTGAGACGTATCTCTTGCTCTTTGGTATTTGTCTTTTATGATATCAATATAAATGTTTGTCGACTCAACTACAATGTTCCACATAGATGGATCAAAAAATAACAGGAACGATTCGAGTGCCATTTTGGCGTCTTTTGCCGCTCCTAGTGGGCCTGGTGGTCGGGCTAGAAAATTGTGAGATCGAGTTCTAGAAGTAGGCGGTGGAAACTTACTCCATTTAGTGCCATTGCGGGAATGGAAGGATGATAACGCTGACAAAGGAACATCTTCATCATCCTCATCATCACTTTCTTGTTCGGTGTCAGACTGGTGGGGGGATCCAAATTCAACATTTTGCTCCTCACCGCCTTCTTCCTCCTCAGTTTCATTAGAAGCTACGGTATTGTCTTCGTCATCTTCATGCAACCAGCTTTCTATCTGTTCATTCAATCGATTTGAATTTCCCGCCATCTAAAAGTAGTCAAATCATAATATTATTTCATAAAAATACGTAATTAATTGGACTTAATAATAAAATAAAATAATTTCAATAATTATATTGAAAACATTTTTCATAATTACCTTAATATAAATTTGAACACCAACAAAAAAAAACTTCCTCAAACGCACGCGCGGGTTACAGGTGTAGCCCAACGACTTCAACGATGCACTACTAGGACGTCCGTGCACTGCGAGACTCGGCACGACTACTGGCGGGTGCGGTCGTTCAACCTAGAGGAATACATGCGACGCTGGCGCCTTAGCATAGGAATTGTTGAAACTTGACAACAAAATTGCACACTGGGTGACATATGTAACCCGCGCGTGCACTCTAGTGTTAAATAAATGATAAATGTGATAAATAAAAATTACCCGACCAGGATTCGAACCTGGGACCTCTCGTTTTCCGGATTAGTGCTCTTCCAACTGAGTATTTCCAATATAACGTAAAAACAAAAATGCCCCGATAGCTCAGTTGGAAGAGCACTCGTCCGGCAAACGAGAGGTCCCAGGTTCGAATCCTGGTCGGGTAATTTTTAATTATCACATTTATCATTTATTTAAGAATAATTGAGCATTTTAAATGCAAACAAAAAAAAAACTTAAAAACATTATTAAAACATTGCAATGCTTCACTTTAACTGGGATTCACAATTTCTGTAAAGAAATTGGTCTCGGGTGGTCTTAGCTGCAAAGCTTATACCATTAGATGGAGCTACGTTAGCAATATAACGTAAAAACAAAAATGTGGTAAGTAATTTCGAGGCGTAGCGCCAGGCCCCGATAGCTCAGTTGGAAGAGCACTCGTCCGGCAAACGAGAGGTGCCAGGTTCGAATCCTGGTCGGGTAATTTTTATTTATCACATTTATCATTTAAAAAAAGATTTAATTCTCTCAGAAAAAAAATTCAGGTTTTACAATTGAGTGGAACATAATTTATTTAAACAATATTGTGCGAGACTAATGCCTAAGCTAGACACGAAGTCTGTGTTTCAGGCCACCAGGTCTCCACCTCTTATAAATAATTACATTTCAATATCAATCAATATATATATATTATATATATAAAACTGTTCCGTTACTGACTGAGTGACTGAGGTACTGAGTGACTGAGTGACTGACAGACAACGCACAGCCGTAACTACTGGGCGTAGAGAGCTGAAAATATGGGTTTATTAATGGAAGCTGCTTTCGACATGAATAAACCCATAGACCTTTCTTTTGATAGTCTAAGCAATGAACCACCTGAATATAAGAAATTTAAAAAAAATGCAGCGGACAGGGAAAGGGCCATTCGAAAACGCCACAAAAAGGAACGAAAAAAATTACGTCTAAAACGAAAACAAGATATGAAAAGATATATACGCAGGATAGTTAAAGAGTTAGAAAAGTCATTGAAAAGAAATTACCGTAATGAGACAAAGAAAAAAGTAAAGAAGACCAGACAAATGAAACTTTACTTGTCTGACCTGAAAAGACAGTTGTTAAAAGATAGGTTCGCTATTTTGGATGAACACACAATAGACATTATAAAAATCGATAAAGCATTCCGGGAAAAAATAAAAACAATCAGTTATTTAGATGAAGCAGTTTTAGCGAATGATACTTTAAAGGATGTAATTAAAGGCAGATCTGATTATTTAACGAAACGTTCAGCAAAGATGTTGATCGAAGCATATCCTGCATTAGAGGGATATGTGAAGGTAGCCCCAAGAATAAAAAAAACTATAAATGATCGAAGCAAAACTTGGTCGTTAGAGAGTAAGGACCTTGAGAATTTATAAATTTTAATAGGAACACATACAATATTATTACTATATATGAATATATTATTAATATAATGTTAACTTTCAATTAAAGATGAGTCGTATGCGGTCACATACTAACTTCACTTATTAAACGATTTTTTTGAAGTTTAGAGTTCACTTAATATTGTTCTCCCTATCATAAAACTATTATCTAAAAGAAAACGTCCTTGTAAAAACCTTGTGAAAATGCTTCATGTAGCATCCAAACGGCTCGCACTCTTACAGACAAGAAGTTGATTATTACAACAAAAAAAGATTTTTAAGTTTTTTTTTTTGCATTTAAAATGCTCAATTATTCTTAACACTAGAGTGCACGCGCTCAAAAACTTCCTTGAGCGCACGCGCGGGTTACAGGTGTAGCCCATTTATCATTCATAGTTTTACATACTTATCCATAATTTTTGTAATAAAACATAATGTAGATTAATTAAGTATCTTTATTACTATAATTTTAACTCAAAAAAGAAACAAAAAACATCCTTATAAATATAATTTGAAAACAAAACATAAAATCTTCTAAAAATCAACTTTTTTTGGAAACAACATAAACACTCAGTCTTATATTCAATTAGGAACATTGTAACTCTTATATTTTTAGTTTTTTATGATTTTATTGAACTAATAGTATATGTAAATTGCCTTCTTTTTACTCTGATGGCATGCAGTCAGGGCAAAGGAGACGCTGATGATCTGCACAGATACGTCGTATACATTTGCAGCAAGGTCTACGCGTGCTGCGGTCACGGGCCCTTGGGCATAAAGCACAGCGGCCAGGTCCGCTTCGAACTGGCATAGAGTGATGTGGGAGCTGATCTTCAAGTCCCAGCAGTAGCTTTCATTTCTATGACGTCAGTGTGAGACGTATCTCTTGCTCTTTGGTATTTGTCTTTTATGATATCAATATAAATGTTTGTCGACTCAACTACAATGTTCCACATAGATGGATCAAAAAATAACAGGAACGATTCGAGTGCCATTTTGGCGTCTTTTGCCGCTCCTAGTGGGCCTGGTGGTCGGGCTAGAAAATTGTGAGATCGAGTTCTAGAAGTAGGCGGTGGAAACTTACTCCATTTAGTGCCATTGCGGGAATGGAAGGATGATAACGCTGACAAAGGAACATCTTCATCATCCTCATCATCACTTTCTTGTTCGGTGTCAGACTGGTGGGGGGATCCAAATTCAACATTTTGCTCCTCACCGCCTTCTTCCTCCTCAGTTTCATTAGAAGCTACGGTATTGTCTTCGTCATCTTCATGCAACCAGCTTTCTATCTGTTCATTCAATCGATTTGAATTTCCCGCCATCTAAAAGTAGTCAAATCATAATATTATTTCATAAAAATACGTAATTAATTGGACTTAATAATAAAATAAAATAATTTCAATAATTATATTGAAAACATTTTTCATAATTACCTTAATATAAATTTGAACACCAACAAAAAAAAACTTCCTCAAACGCACGCGCGGGTTACAGGTGTAGCCCAACGACTTCAACGATGCACTACTAGGACGTCCGTGCACTGCGAGACTCGGCACGACTACTGGCGGGTGCGGTCGTTCAACCTAGAGGAATACATGCGACGCTGGCGCCTTAGCATAGGAATTGTTGAAACTTGACAACAAAATTGCACACTGGGTGACATATGTAACCCGCGCGTGCACTCTAGTGTTAAATAAATGATAAATGTGATAAATAAAAATTACCCGACCAGGATTCGAACCTGGGACCTCTCGTTTTCCGGATTAGTGCTCTTCCAACTGAGTATTTCCAATATAACGTAAAAACAAAAATGCCCCGATAGCTCAGTTGGAAGAGCACTCGTCCGGCAAACGAGAGGTCCCAGGTTCGAATCCTGGTCGGGTAATTTTTAATTATCACATTTATCATTTATTTAAGAATAATTGAGCATTTTAAATGCAAACAAAAAAAAAACTTAAAAACATTATTAAAACATTGCAATGCTTCACTTTAACTGGGATTCACAATTTCTGTAAAGAAATTGGTCTCGGGTGGTCTTAGCTGCAAAGCTTATACCATTAGATGGAGCTACGTTAGCAATATAACGTAAAAACAAAAATGTGGTAAGTAATTTCGAGGCGTAGCGCCAGGCCCCGATAGCTCAGTTGGAAGAGCACTCGTCCGGCAAACGAGAGGTGCCAGGTTCGAATCCTGGTCGGGTAATTTTTATTTATCACATTTATCATTTAAAAAAAGATTTAATTCTCTCAGAAAAAAAATTCAGGTTTTACAATTGAGTGGAACATAATTTATTTAAACAATATTGTGCGAGACTAATGCCTAAGCTAGACACGAAGTCTGTGTTTCAGGCCACCAGGTCTCCACCTCTTATAAATAATTACATTTCAATATCAATCAATATATATATATTATATATATAAAACTGTTCCGTTACTGACTGAGTGACTGAGGTACTGAGTGACTGAGTGACTGACAGACAACGCACAGCCGTAACTACTGGGCGTAGAGAGCTGAAATTTGGAACATACATTCTTTAGGGGATGTAGGGGTGCATTAAGGAAGGAATTCCCGAAATTCCCACGGGAACGGGAAATATAGGACTTTTTAGTTTGTATAAAAAATCCTATTCCTTGAGTGCACCGATGTGAAACTTGGTGTAAAGATTTTTCAATGTGTGTCTGGTTGTGTTATGAAAGGAATCAAAAGGTTCTTCAAAGAGTGACTGGTTGTGCTACGAAAAAAAATCCCAAAATTCCCACGGGCACGGGAAATATATGATTTTTAGTTTGTATGAAAAAAACTTATTCCTTTAGTGCATGGGTGTGATACTTGGTATAAAGGTTCTTTCAGTGGGTGTCTGGTTGTATAGTTTCTGAAATTTCCACGAGAAGGGTAGTTAAGCGCATACGAAGTTGCGGGATAAAGCTAGTTATACATAAAACGCTTACATTTATTATAAAAATTATACAATTGTTGTTATTTAATAGATTTTATGTTTACCTAGTACCTAAAAGTTTATGTCTGTGTAAATATTTGTGTCAGAGTGAGTATGTGTAAGTCTATGGGTGAGTATTCGGGGGAAGGGATGAAGTAGTAAGACATGAAACTTAAGAAAAATATTACTTTTATTTCGGTCAGACTGATCATTGTAATTTAACTCCATTAGCCACTCAGTTAATTTCGTTTTACACCTAGTTTTTGAAAGAGCATATATTATTAAATAAAACACTTTTTAACCGAATTTATCGCGTTTAATTTATATTTTACATTTTAACTCGACGTTTCGGTGTCTTTGCAGACTTTCGTGGTCACGAGCGGCTGAATTAAACGCGAAAAAACGTGAATTAAAAGTGTTTTATTTAATAGTATGAATCGCGAAACCTAAGACAGTATTATTAGAGTATATAGGGTCTTTTTTTATGAATGTCATCAATAGTTAATTATGCAGTTATATTATACAATGTTTATTTATGTTAATCAATTTATTTAGTTATTCTAGTATGATTTTTATAAGTAATAAATGAGTTAGTCTATTGATTTCCGGAGAGCAGACTGACACGACGGTTGGTAGACGACGACATAGCAAAACGTGGTCCGATAGTTCTGGCGGGAAAGTTATGGGAGGGGAAAGAGAAACCGGGATTGATTTAGTCAGTCTACTCTCCGCTTTTAGAGGAGAACGAGCCGCTTTGTGATAAAGGTCAGTGTCGTTAAGATTGTGATATTTACTTATTTATTGTTCTCTGGCTGTAAACTGTTACTATGTATTTTACAAGATGATTGCTGTTGAGTTTCTTGCCACTTCTTCTCAACAGATCGACTTTCCGAAGTGGTGGTAGATTATAATAAATATAAAACTTAAACTGATAAGTTGTTTGATTGAATGACTCCCTTCTGAGACGTTTTCTAACATGAAGGACAAAATATTTTAGGAGAGTGATAAGAATGATGTGTGGATTCAATTTATGAAAGAGTTTTTTTTTAAATTAAATTTATACATTTTAGTTTAATCTGTTATTTACGACTAAATAGCTAGAAATAAAAGCCGTCCCATCTATTTCTATTAAGAAATACGTTAAGCCCCGATTTTATTTCTTGCTATGTAGTCGTAAATAACACATTGAACTGTTTGGTTACTTAAAAGAATTGTAAAATATCAATTTAAAAAGAATATAGTTACCTATATAATATTTTTTTTTCATAAATTGAATCCACACATTATTCTTAATCTTCTCTTAAAATGTTTTCATCTTCAAAAAAAATTACCCTGTATATTTGTACTTTTTTTGTTGATTTATTATATACTAGCTGTTGCCCGCGACTTCGTCCGCGTGAATACCGGCTATGGGAGTTAAATAATATTATAATATCGTCCTTGAAGTTCAAAGTCAAAATCGATTCAGTTGTTTAGTCTTAGTAAAGCGTTACTGATAGATAAACAGAAAGAGTTATTTCAAAAACTGTTACAACAAAGCTGTCATTTGCAGTTTCACCTAGGTTTTGTGAAAAAGACCTACAAAAAATAAAATAGAAAAAGTATCCTACAAAAAGTATATACCAAACAGGAATACCCTAGAAAGGCACACTGGGTAAAAGTAAGGCTGCAAACTGGACGGCAGCGACAGCGAGAGCGACAGCGGCGCGGGCAGCGACGCAACGCGGGGAATCTGCGGGGCTAGCACGCTACCGTCGACTATGATAAATCGGGCCTTTTATCGATATTTTCTTAGAATATGGTATTTAGTGTAAGTAATTTATTAAGACTATGACATATTTAAATAAATAAATAAATAAATAAAATAACAAAATAATATTTATCTTGTCGATTCGACTATTTATCGATGGTTGCATGCTAGCCCTGCTAGGCCGTTCTCGACGCCAGCGGGCGCTCGAGCGATTTGTCGCGGTTTCATACAAACTCAATACTTTCTATCGTGTCGCGGAAATCGCAGCTCGCGTCGCTGCCCGCGCCGCTGCCGCTCTCGCTGTCGCTGTCGTTGCCGTCCAGTTTGCAGCCTTATGGGGGTATGTATAAGGGTAGGTTTATTACATAGATGGTGCCCGCGACTTCGTCTGCATTGAATTAGTATTTCGAATAGGTTATTTTCTTCTCCTATCTAAAAAAATAAACATGAAGAATCTTCCCCCATATAATATGTAGGTATAACTCCTAACCAATAACTATCTATTACATTACAAAGGCACATTCTAGGCAAAGCTATATTCCTGTAAAGTTTCATACAAATCCATTCGGTAGTTTTTGCGTGAAAGAGTAGCAAAAATCCATCCGTCTAGCCATTATCAGTGTATAATATGTTTAGTAACCTATATGTTTGGCTGTTTTTCACGGTCATACGGCTTAGCCAATTTTAATGTAATTTGGTATGGTAGTTCATAAATTCCCGTGTTGAGTTTTGACACATACACCACTTTTTAATCTGAAGAATTCTACGGGTTCTGACTTCCAAGAGGCAGAAACGATCAATAAAGAAAACCTAAACGATATTGAGTTCCATTATTTTACGTTTAACTTTTTTACAATATATCTCTGTATGTACACTACCTACATTAAATCTAGCAAGAAGCTTTATTTATTAATGACTAGCTGTGACCCGCGACTTCGTCCGCGTGGATACCGGTTGTTGGAGTTGGATAAATACTATTATTATATCCTCCTTGAAGTTTAAACTTACCTTATTCAAAATTTCGGCAAAATCGATTCAGTAGTTAAGCGTTACTGATAGATAAACAGACAGAGTTACTTCAAAAACTGTTACAACAAAGCTGTGATCCGCAGTTTCACCTAGGTGTTTTGTGAAAAAGTATAGGTAGGTAGGTATATTACATAGATGATGCCTGCGACTTCGTTTGTATTGAGTTAGTATTTCGAGTAGGTTATTTTCTTCTCCAAGGTCCTAAGTACTATCTTTAATAACAAAAATAAAAATGAAGAATCTTCGCCCAAATAATATGTATAACTCCTAACCACAAACATAGGTAACTATATTAGGCACCTTGCGTTATAAACAAATCGGGTGCCAAAGTGTCTTAAATTTTACATAATTCATGCAATACCTATCTTCATTAATTATAGCTTATTATTCTAAGTAAAGCTATATTACTGTAAAGTTTCAGAAGAATACATTCGGCAGTTTTTGCGTGAAATAGTAGCAAAGATCCATCCATCCTGCCATTATCAGTGTATAATGTGTATCTATCTATAGTTATGATTGGCTAATTTTCACGGTAAAATGGCTGAGCCAATTTAATGTAATTTCTTTTGGTAGTTAACACATCTACGTTACTTTTTATTCTACTTCTAAATCTACGGTTTCTAACTTCCAAGAGCTAGAAATGATCACGAAATAAATAAAACCTTGAGTCCCATTATTTTAAGTTTAACTTTCTTACAATATATCTCTGTATGTACAGAAGGCAGCACATCAAGCGTTACAAATCGGTATTTTTTTTTACTTGAATCTGAAATCTACGCCCTCGACATTACCTAAGTTAAAATTGTTTGGGGAAATTTGACAGGTAATGTAACGCTTGACCTGCTGCCTTCTGTAACTACCTGTATTAAATCGCGCAAGAAGCTTTATTAATGATTTAGCCCTATCAACATAGCAAAATTTTCTACTGCATACCAACTATTTATCAGATTTATTATTTTTAAGCCCCTAGTACTTTTACCAGGAGAATTTCCTTAGAATTCTTATTCCCATGTTTATTTTTAGTGTAGTTCAGTTTTTTTTTCTTCTGGCTATCCGAACGCTGTAACATCTATCTAATCTACTAATGCCACGTTACAATATCAAAAACACTGTTCGTTCGTTGCTTCCACGCTGGACTGGGAGCAACAGAAAATCATAGAATGTACCAGTTGCTTCTCTTCCCGGGCATACCTTAAAAGTCATTTTAGGGATAGAGGTTTTATTGGATAGAGGTTTTATAACGAATAAAGGCGTGAAGTTATATGTATGTATGTTCGTTTATTCTACGAACAGTAGATTTAGCTATCATACACGTTGAATATTGAAGCGTATAAAGCGTTTCAATATTCAACGTCTTGTCAAGTTACTACTTAGGTACTATTCCTATAACTACCTACCATTCGTTTGTAGTAGGTTTTACTCATGTAAAATATTGAAACCCAGCATTCATTGATTTTGACGACAATTTAGTTATAATTTACCCCTAGAATAACCCTACCGGCTCTGAATAATTGACTAATCCGAGTGAGCCCCGCTTGGTGGTAAACTGACTGTCTCGGCTGACTGAAATTTGCCATCAAATATCACTACTGCCAGCGGTGACGCGTCCCGAAAACATTTTATAAAGAGCCAGTTCTAGAGCCGCAAACGGGTTTTTGATAGAACTGGCTTGGCTTCGGTATTCGACCTCATTTATACTTACCATCAGGTGAGAATGAGGTCAAATTCGGACTTATTCACCGATTTGAAAAAAATCTTAGTATTTTTAATATTTTGGAATAGAAAGTTATAAAATTAAACTCGTGGGTAGTCTGACTCCCAACCGTTACAAAAATTTGGTGGTTCATTCAGAGAAATCTTATTTCCAAGTGAAATAATAAAAGTTGGTTGAATATGGTCATAGGCACCCAGAGTTTGGTAGGTATCTCAAACAATTAACAGCGTGAGTGGCCGGCTCGCCCACTCACTCGCTCGCCCGCCCGCGTGTTATCGAACATACCTACCTACCTATTTTATTACGGAGTTATTTTAAAATGTATTAATGGTGTTTTTTATATGTTTAGTTTGAATTATTTTGTATGTTGATTTCATATAAATGTTGACAGCGCCATCGCATTGGAATCATTCTGTTAAGGTGGATCCTATGATTTTGTAATAAATAAATAAAATTATAACGATATCTCTTTGGATCTTGATTGAAATCAAGTGGTGTCAAAGACAATTTTGTTCACAATTAAATATTTATTGTAAACAAAATAAAAAAAAATATAATAAAAAAAAAAAATACGCGAGCAGGATCGAACCCACGACCTTAGACTCATGGTCGGTCTACGCGCAACTGAGCAATGAGTACTTCTGATTCTGCCGAACATCTCCACACTATTCTAGTAAAGTAAGTTTTAGGCATAACTTTTAAAAATCTATCACAATTTTTTTAGATCATAGATTTTTTTTATGTCTGCAGAATCTGCTCATCATCCTGGACAACTTTTGTTAAGGTGGTTGGATGAGCCTACAAAAAGCTAAAGTCCCGCTAGATGGCGTTAGATCCACAAATTTCTGGTTTTTATTTATTTGTGAAATCAGCTTTCCAATTTTCTGACTTTAAAAACGAACCGCGACATCTTTATATGAATATAGAATTTCCAAAAAATAATTCACACGATTTATTGTATTGTACTATCCAACTAATTCAATTAAATGTTTCTTTACGTTGTGTAAGGATAACGCACACATGCACAGGAGAAACTCCCACAAGTGCGACAGAGAGCGCAACAGATAGCGTCCTTTTTTCATGTTTTATGGCCTCCTCGTAACGAGTGTTTGATATTTAGTTTGTTATTATTTATTTACGAATCTAGCATGTTGGCGTTTTATGCGTGGGCCCAGATTCTAAGCCGCGCGTTCTCAGTTCGAGCACCGAATTTCTTTTTTTTGTTGAGATAAAAAAGATGTCTATAATATAGTATATTTTTACTCGATTTCAAATAAATACAAAAGGAGTCTGTGAAATTCTGGTGTACAATATTTTGTTTCCGTCTATGGTATTGGTATAATAAATACCCAGAGTAGTAATCCATGGCGCCAAAGAAAGCAATGTTTGTGTTATGGATTATCATATTATGAATAGCCAACTAGGCGGGTACCTAAAATTGCGACTGTTCCGAGTGACTCCCGCTTGTGTTCCGGCAATAATTTATAAAGAGCCAGTTCCTTCTTAAACCCGTGTGCTTTCATCTTCGACCTCATCGTTACTTACCATCAGGTGAGGTTGAGGTCAAACGCAGGTTTAGTCACATATAAAAAAAATACATAGATGTTGACGGACGACTTCCGTGGCGCAATGCCTAAAGTGCTAGCTGCAAGATAGTGAGGTCGAGGGTTCGATCACCGCACGGACAAGAATTAAAAATAAATATGTTATGGCTCTGGGTCTTGGATGTGTATTTATACAGGTAGATTTGTAAAACGCTGGTGAAACTCTACAGGGTGATCAGATATACAGTAGTTACACTGTAACCAAGAAGTTATAGTGGATTTCATTTGTTACGACCTTGGTTGTAGCGAATGTAATCATTTGTAACAAATTCCTAGAAATCCCATGCAGATATTGCGACCGAAGTCGGCCGCCAAAGACACAAAGATTTCTTTTATTTCACAAACATTTCTTATTTTTTATTTGCATACACACACACAGATGGTCAGAAAATGTGAAGACCTTTACCTTTTGTTCATAGGTATCAGCTAATTATGTAGGTAGGGAAGCGTGTACGTTTCGGAGTTATTGTTCAGTTACAAAGTGAATTATGGTTTATTGTTTATCCAATTTATGGTTCAGTTACAAAATATTAATATTTTTCAGTAGGCAATTTTATTTATATTGTAATAAATAAATTAGGTGTTTATGTAGGAAATAGGATAGGAAGCAGGATTATTGCGATTAGAAGTCAAGTCAATGATAAAAATCGAAAGATACACAATAGGTCAAATGGGTTTTTATTTCATGCAAACTTATTCTAGATCGATACATTTAGCTCCCTTTGGTATTCGCCTTAGTATTATTTCTGGCAATATAGAGTTTTTATAAAAGTAAACTAGTTTCCCTAGTTTAGCTCTAACCCTTTTTCTAGATTTCGTTGGGCCGGAATATTTGTGTCTTCTGTAAAGTGCCTTTGAAGTTCCTTCCATTTTGTTTATTTTCACAACTAATTGGCGTTTTGTAATCAACGACAAAGTAAATGCACAAGTAATTCGGAAATAAATAAACTACAAATATGAGTAAAGACGCGATGTTGATATTATTTGCAATGAATGAATAATAAAACAAAGTAAGCTATAGAGTGACTGATTGAATGACTCACGTTGAATTGGACGTAGTTTAGCAATAACGATCCATCCCACACTGACTATGTTTTGAGATATTCAAAGTTTAGGAACAAATCATGTTTGTAAATAGACAACAGAATATTATTGTAATTTTAATTGTCAAAAAATGATTTTTTTGGGTAAAAATGTCTTTGGATCCTAATTCGCTTTGTTCATAGCACTAATTCAAATTCAGTTTAACTCAAGTGATCCAATGTTTACAAAATAATTTAATTACAGTTATTTATTAAATAATTCTATATATATTTAATCAAAAATTTTTACTATAGGTTAGGGATTTAAGATGAAACTCAAATAGTTTTTATTATTTGTATATTACGATGATTTCCAGCTTGATATAACTCGATCTTGTGAAAGACCTTTTTTAATATAGTTTAACAGTATATATTAACAGAGATAATGTTATTAGGTACTTACATTAAGAATTTATACCTAAAAGCATTAGAATTATGAATGACTACTCATATCTGCTTACAGTAAGCAGGTTTGTTTATAAAAAAAAAAAAACAATTATTAAAAATAATCCATATAGCTTGGCTCTTTTTTGATAAATTTTAAAAGAATTAAAGCAAATAAGTTGAATTATCAAAAATGATCCATACAGCTTGGATCTTTTTTGATAAATTGTAAAAGAATAAAAGCAAATAAGTTGATTTATCAAAAATGATCCATACAACTTGGATCTTTTTTGATAAATTGTTAAAGAATAACTGCAACTAAGTTCAATTACCAAAAATGATCCACACAGTTTGGATCCTTTTTGATAAACTGGAAAGAATAATTATAGAAAATAAGTTCAATTATCAGCTTAGATCTTTTTTGTCATTTTGAATCGCAAAAAGCATTAAGTAAAATTTTATATTCTAAAAGATCCAAGCGGAATGGATTCTTTTTGATAATAGTTTTTTGTGACTGGCCATATATGTGGGATGGTATCGTAACAGTTTTTGTAATGTCATTTTTTATATTTTTCTTTGGGTGTTTTTACTAAACCATAGCATTATACTCTGTTGCTTGTTCTGCATACTTAGTGGGTTTTTGACTTTTTTGTGGGTTGGATCCTTATTGCTAAACTACGTCCAATTGAATGAGCGAGCGCGAGCGAACAGACAGTAGTAAAGAAAGTAAGAACGGCAACATAGCACACGAGCAACTGTCCCGCCCGCCCGAGCGTTGTCTCTGTCGGTGATTGCATGGAGTGGCAACGTCGCTTATCGTGTTATTTTCACACACACATTCGCATTTTAGATGAAAATTTTCAGTTGCTTTATTTGTGATTTCTAAATGAACGGTATGTGTTTTGTTCATCTAGCGACAAATTCAACTAGAAAATAGTTTGTGGAACTCATAATTAAAACTTTAAACCATATCCTGTATCAGTGAATACCAATTGTTTTTTGTATGGAAGTCCAACCACCTTAAGGCATCATATCTATATTTCTTACGGTTTTGATGATCCCTTAAGGGTTCTGCATCAGGTGTTCCAGTAACCGAAACCAAATATACCCTATATGTTGCCCCGGCTTCACAGCTATACATCAAAAAAAGGTTCATTCAAATCCGTCCAGCGGTTCCAGAGATTAGCGTGTGCAAACAGACAAACTTACAAACAAACAGACAAATTTTTTTTTTCAGATTCTTACTCTTTTTTCATTTCTTTATAACCCTAGATAATTTTTTTTGTAAAAATATTAAATGTACAGACACGTTTTTTTTACTGTTTTATTATATGTATTGATAAAAATATTAAATGTACAGACACGTTTTTTTTACTGTTTTATTATATGTATTGATTTAGCCCTATCAACATAGCAAACTTTTCTACTACATACCAACTATCTTTCGGATTTATTATAATATTATATGTCAGCCACAGATGTCTGCAGAATAAAACAACAAACAGACAGACACAAAAAGACATTTTTTTCTTTCAAATTCTTACTTTTTTTTTTCATTTCTTAATAACCTTACATATTTATTTTGTAAAAATATTTCATGTTCACACGTTATTGTTTACTGTTTTATATATACATATGTATGGAAAAGATTGATACGAAATAAAAAAATATATAATAAAAAAAATTACGCGATTAGGATCGAACCCACGACCTTAGACTCATGGTCGGTCTACGCGCAACTGAGCTATGAGTACTTCTGATCTGTATGCCGAACATCTCCACCATATTCTAGTAAGTTTTAGGCATAACTTTTAAAAATCTATTACAATTTTTGTAAATCCTAGATTTTTTTTATGTCTGCAGAATTTGCTCATCATCCTGGACAACTTTTGTTAAGGCATCATATCTATATTTCTTACGGTTTTGATGATCCCTTAAGGGTTCTGCATCAGGTGTTCCAGTAACCGAAATAAAATATACCCTATATGTTGCCCCGGCTTCACAGCTATACATCAAAAAAAGTTTCATTCAAATCCGTCCAGCGGTTCCAGAGATTAGCGTGTGCAAACAGACAAACTTACAAACAAACAGACAAATTTTTTTTTTCAGATTATTACTCTTTTTTCATTTCTTTATAACCCTAGATATTTTTTTTTGTAAAAATATTAAATGTACAGACACGTTTTTTTTACTGTTTTATTATATGTATTGAAAAAAACACCCATGTGCCAAAGGAATCGACTCAAAAATTTGGTTTTCATCTTGGTATTATGTTGGTCAACAGGGTAATATTGCCTCCATCCACTAATCAGAGGTGGGTCATTTGTGGTCAACACGTGTTGTTTGAGAACAGTGTTTAGCATAAACAATTGACGTACAGTCAAAACTTTACTTTCTTTATACAGTTTCATGGTCGAGAAAACGATGGCCCTTTGTGTTCTCTCTAATTCTAATAATGATGTTTTAGGCGCACCAGCTCAGGAGGATGAACAATACGCAAGAACTGATTGAGCAAGGGCAAAATAAATCAATTTCATATGTCTAAGGGATCTTACAACATATATTCATTTAAGTAATCTGTTTTTGACGTGACGAGGAGACGCGTCACGCACTACACCTCTTTGACAATTTTTACAAAAAAATAAAAAATTTACGTGCCCACGAAACAAAACTCCCTTACGCTGAAATTTATGTTCTCAGAAATAAACCTTCGATTAGAAATATTATGACGTTGAATTACCTTTATACCAAAAATATTATTTTACAGATATAAAATCAAAAAATTATTACTTCTAATATGATTAGAAAAACGGATATGCACCTTGCAAAATCTCTATAAATAAAACGTTAGGTTATCAAAATTAATTAAGAGACCTACATATTAGAACCAAGATCGTATTTGAAATTTATTTTGTAAGTTGTTACTATTTTTTCAACACACTTGCTCGTAAAGTGAGCCTTATTCTATTGAATTTAGAACTATAAACTGGGCTATAAGTCACGTGTGCATAATATATTATACCCTAGTGCATAATATAATAAATCCTACAAAGTTGAATTGTACCTTAGTGCAAATTACATGCGAGTAAACAGAGCATATTTTATTGATCCGGGTTATACATTATATACTATTATAGTTGTCTTTGTTAGTTCCACTTAACGCACTAGATGGCGTTGATTGTCTTTTAAATCGCGCATAAACTGAAATAAATAAAATTATGTATACTTGTTTTAAGGTTGTTCAACTTAAGAAAGTGGTTTCCTATAATATACCTACGTATGAGTGGTTTCATTAGTGGTGTAAAATATTTTCAGAAACAACAAGGAGATTTTATGACCACGTATGCCTGTCTTTTACTCACAAGTGTGTTGAAAAACGTCGTATGTAACTCGAGAGCGTTGATAATTACAGTCTCGGTCATTATCGACTGTAATAAATTAGCAACTTAGCTCACTTGTTACATAATATACTATTACGTGTTATCTCATTGCGCTACTAAGAAATATTCATTTGAATAGATAAAGATTACCTACCTATAAAAAAAACATATTCCACTTAAATTACAATTAAAGTTAAAGTAACACATGAATTTGAAACAGATACACATTTTTAACTTTTTAAATTTTTCCTTCACAAGGCACACTTTACACTTTCCTACTCCACGTTACGTTCTTTCGGGTCCATCTGGAACAACTCCCAGCGCCCAACTTAGTTCCACTGCGCAATCGCTCCTTTTAAACATCCATTTTAAAGTTAATCCATATAAGGTTTTTCTTATTTTTTTATCTAGTTTTTCAACCGACTTCAAAAAAAGGATTTCCCAATTCGTCGCGTATATTTTTTTTTGGTGAAACTATTTTGATGATTTTAGTTTCATATGATAGAGGATACTTCACAGTCGGTCCCAATTAAAAATCGATTAAGTACTTTATGAAAAAATATTTAAATATACATATATGAATTCGGAGATCGCTTACCTTGACGACCTTCTACTTCAGACATAATTTTGACGTGAAGTCGGTTTTTTAATGCTCTGCATTCATTGATTATCTTCATAACACCTTTCCTTCTAATCTCGGCGAAAATAGCATGCTTTTAGCCTGTAAGCGCAGCGCTCCCGCACGGCAGCACTGGCAGGGACGCCATGCAATATGAGACCTTCATCCGACATGGGCTGTGGTGCTGAACATATTATGCTGTTAGCCATCACGTTTAGCCGCCGGCCGTGTGTAACCGGGATCGGCGCACGCGATAATTTAATATTGAACATTAAAATTAAAATACAAATAATAATTACCTAATATAACTACATATGAACAATAAATAATAACATAATCAAACATTGACATAATACAATATAAAATTGAACATTAGTGTTTAAATAAAAATAATAAATAATAGTCACCTAATATGACTACATATAAACAATAAAAATAATACATTTATAAAAATTAATCTAGCTACAATATTAATTTAAAAACTCTCACTTGTACTTTTGTTTAATCGTGAATTAAAGGTTTTGATTTTTATTCGAAAACTAAGATTAAGTTTTTACCAAGGGAATCCTAATCTTTCATTGCCTAAACTAGGTTCATAATTTTACATGTTACTATTATATAAACTCAACTCATTGCCTACCTATACCTGTATTCTTATGGAAAGCCATTAATAAATAAATAAATATCTGCAAACGGTTTGACCCCAGCCACACTAGTCAGACACCCTGAAGGGCTGGAGGCCAGCACGTATGCAGAAAGCGGTATTACTCGATACTGCCTTAAGCGTTCGCGGGTTTCTTTCTCTCTTGCCTTTATACCCGACCGACTGGTCCGATTCTCGGGTCTTTCTCGCCGAAAAGCGTGTTGTTTTGAATATGCATAATAATAATAATGTAACCTTCGGGCCTATTTTATGCGAAGGCAGACGTGGGTGTGCATAGAGAAATCGTAGCATAGGACAAAGAACTCATCTCTCTCAATTTGGGCCCCGAGATAAGGCAGACACCGGTGGTACAAGCATGATCGTGAGACCGTATGGAAAAAGAAAGAGCTGCACGGAAGGTTTTACAAAGCTCTACACAAGCCACACGTGCACCGTAAAGCCTCCGTGCATCGGCTGCGCTTCGGGGACCTCTTTGAGGAAACCGAAGGGTTTGATTTTGCGATACAGGATCAGGTTATCAAGACGAACAACTACCGGTAATATATTATGAGGAACGGCACAGTGGACATATGTAACCTGGCGAGTCCCTCAGACATGTAGTTTCGGGTTGTTCGGTTCATGCTAGCACAGAGTATCTGCATAGATACAACCAACCAGCCAAGATTCTCCACTAAGAGCTCTCTCTGAAATACGGTCTCATCAATCAGAAACGGCCTTATTACCAGTACACGCCGGAGCCCGTCCTCGAAAATGGCAACGCCAAGCTCTACTGGGATCGGCCCATTAACACGGACAGGACTATTCTAGCCAATAAATCTAATATCGTGTTAATGGATCGATCTTCGTGCAAGGTGTTTTTGGTGGACATAACTATCCCGCATGACGAGAATCTCGTGAAGGCCGAGACCGAAAAGCAACGCAAGTACTTGGACCTTGCACACGAGGTGACCGAAATGTGGGTAGTGATGTCCATCGAAATCATTTGGGATATTACATCCGCAAACAGTTTGACGCTAGCCACACAGCTCAGAAACATTGCAAGGTTGGTATACGGCGGTGGTTCGCTTCCAGCACGCACGCAAAAAGCGGTTTTGCTGGATACTGCCCGAATCGTTCACCGGTTTCTTTCTCTCGTGCCCTTATAGAGGACAAAAGCCACTTCAAGGTTTTCACAGATATACATTTAGTATTATAAACAAAACAAGCATTGTTAAGTTTAGTAACCCTATAGTGTTATAGCCTTATAAGGAGCAGTGAATATTTATGAAAATTAAATGTATCTGAAATACACTAGGTATGTTGTGTTATTCTAAAAAAAGTAATACTGAAAATATACATGTTCAGTATTACTTTTCTGCAAGTAAGATCTGGCCACCTAGAGGGGAATTTATTGTGATAAAATAAACAGGAGCAAGATTTTCAATTTAAATACATACATAACTTCACGTTTGTATCCCGTTTGGGGTAGGCAGAACACTAGAGGTAATAAAATCATCTGATGTCACGTTTGACAAATTTGGAGGCATTATAATAGAGGAGAGAGACTATTGCAGTGACAGGAGGTCAGCCCATAGCCCACAAAAAGCCTCCTATAACACCTCGGTCCATTAACTGACTTTTACAGTATGCCCGGGAAGCAGCTGGCACATTCTATGTTTTTCTTTCGCTCCCAGTCCAGCATAGAAGTAATTTAAATAGTTTTTTATTTTAATATTCCACACGATATCAAAAATATAAAATATAAAATACACTTTTAAAAACACATTAGAAGCTTCTCAATGACTGAAATTCAAAAAACAATTTGAAATAATATAAAAAGGCATTGTCATTCACATTTCAACTTACTTCACATATCAATTTACTTTTAAATCTGTAACACAATGCTATAACTCTATAGTAAAATTAAAAACCTTCAACAATACAGACCGTTACATTTCAGTGAAGTAAAATCTTAGTAAACAATTTATAGGATTACTTCACACTTAAACAAACCTAGTCGTTTTTAATTGAATGGTAAGTATTTGAAATTCTTGATGCAAGTAGGTTCCAAACAAATAATTACATTTATAATGCAGGTTTAGGTCTATGGTTGAACATAAAACATGTTTACTATAAGTTTAGACCTGGTATCCATAAGTGTATTGTACAAATAAACATAAGAATAACACTTTTTCGATAATAATCTATAATCCAATAAGTTTGGATTAAGTTTGTTTAGTAAAAAATACATGACACAATACATAAGTATACATAATACAAACATAGCCTTAAGAGGTCTTGACTGATTGAAAATGAAATGAGATATTGATTTATATAACAGTATTATTATTTATACATTTATTAATTTAGTTTCATACTGTCCGGAGTACATGATAGATTTTGTATGTTAGTAGTCTAGTTTATGTAGCATTGAATGGTTTTTGAAACCTTAATATAAATTTAGCGTTATATAAAATAATTTCAGAATTTAGCAAAATTTTAGAAAATCACTCTGATGCCCTAAAATACTGTAATATAAACTTTGTCCCTCAATCAGTTGCAATAAAATCAGTGGCTTGCTATTTTTATTTATGTTATTAGTTACTTCACACATTTTCCTTTCAAATAACATCATATTGACCATCTGCAAGACCCACAACTCAGACAGCCGTAGTATTAAAAATCAAGGTGAATACTACGAAAGTAAAAATAAAAGATGCTACAGAATGGCAAGGTTTAAGAATTGACCTACCATATGGAGTATTTTCATCGATGAAATTGTGAATAGTTACTGCTCCTAAAGTCCTATCTCTACACGCGGGACATACTGCATATTTATAGGTACGCGTTAAAAACACCCTCTTTGGCGTGCCAAAGTCGGGCTAAAAGTCTGTTATAAACAATTTTTTAAACGATTTTTATCATCATTACAACTCCGGGTAATATGAGGGCTATGAGTCTTTCCTCGGGGTGACGAGGAGGTTTAGGGCGTAATCGACCAAGCTGGCCCAGAGCTGGTTGGTTTTTATATTATCTTGCATTCACTCGTTCCATCTGCATAAAGTAAATTATACTTCACCTATTTGTGCAAGCCGATTTAATGTCAAGCTGCTTAGCAATTGATTTACATTTAATCACCTGTGGAGATATCAATAAAAACTGCGATATTTTATCAGACAAAAAGTCTTTAATTTCATATTTTGCATAATGTATTCTACATCGTTAACTGAACGGTTGAAATGAATCCGTAAGGAATGAAACCACATCATAACCAGGTTTGGAGATTTTGGAGGTAGACCTTTTGAAGTGGCACAACGGGAAAGCTAAGCTCCCCACCAAAATTACCCTTACATCAAGTAAAAGATCAAAATGGCATTTAGATATAGACGAAGCTGATGGTTGTATAATATCGAAGCGGGTGATCCTCCACAGACTTAACAAATCTGTCGATCAACCAATTCAATTCGATAGCTGGTGCTGTAAGTATGTCTTCAATATACCTAGAAATTAGTAGGCTTCCAGAATGACGATAGTCTGAAAATGATGGCATATTCCATTTTAAAAAAAAATAATGCCTGGGAATCACGAGAATCATAGTAATTTTGAAACTTAAGAAAACCAAAAAGAACAAAATCTTTTCCATCCATCTTTTTAATTCCAGTCGAAAGTAGTGCTATGAAACAGGTGATAAAAGGTTCTGCATATCAAAAGAAATGTATTTTCAGATGCAGTAGTTATCGTATACCCGTATATAATTATCATTATTGCATATTTCTTCAGTAATACATCAATCCATACTCTATGTCATAGAACATATCTAAATCGTCACCCTCAATATTTCTTCTTAAAGGAGGAATAAATGGTTTTATCTCAGGATACGCTTCTATAAGCATAGCAGCATCACTTTTTGACATTAAGTTTGTGCCACTCATAACAATATGTCTAAAAGTTTCGTTTTTCATAAAATTAGCATACACATTTTTCATCTCAATAATTTTATTTCGAAGATTCGAATCAATTGTTATCATAGTAACGTCGTGCACATCTTTTATAGCCTGTCTATCTTTTTTATATTGGCTTTTCAAGTCGTGCAAGAACCTCTTTAATTTTTTCGTCTTTTTCATCTTCTGTCTGGTTTCGTTTCTATAGGATTTGTTCATAATACTACGAACTTCTTTAACTATTTTTTCTATTAGTTTTCTCATTTCTGCTTTCCTCTTTTGCCTATTCTCCGAACGAATAACTGTTTCCTTTGTTACGTTTATTATCTTTTTCTTACCTCTATTTTCTTTTTCTTCTGTATTTGTTCCAAAACTGGAACCAGCGAATGACGCATCAAAAGGTTGATTTAAATCGTAATTATTTTCCAATATGGCGCAACAAACAAACTGTCCTTGTATGCAAAAGTGGTCGCCGCGATAAATTCGTAACTCAGGATCGCACTCCATTGACAACGTACAAGTTCCTTCTGCCATGTCGAGTTGATTGGGATCTCCACAAGGTACTCCCCAAGGTCCTGTGTACGTAAAAAAATAATATCAGTACTTATAACCATAGAACCTGAAAAATTTGCTTAAAAACTTAATTAAATGAGATTAATAAATATATGAACACTATAAAGATTTCTACTTACTTACTGCTAACATGTTAACTCCGTCCCCGCGGGGAACAGTTTGGTTTAACGCCTCTAACTGTTTATGCAACCATATTCCATCATTGAAGTCTTTTTTAAAGTCGTGTCTTTCTATAGTGCTTGAATCGGCAGATGCAGATTTTGGTCGTCTTGTAGTAGTAGTGTATGATTGTATCGTTTCCTTTTGTTCCGCATGGTGATTTATATGTCTCCCTTGTAAATTTATCTTGGGTGGTCCTCTTTGTCCCGTTTCCATGTGGCGTGGTTGTAGTTTCTTATGAGCGTGGTGTTTTTGTTCCCCAGTTTCCATGCTGTGTGCATGTTCTCTTGTATCTATACCGTGTGAATGTTCTCTTGTTTCTACGCCGTGTGCATGTTCTCTTGTTTCCACGCTGTGAGAATAATGTCTCGATCCCCTGTGGTACGCATGTTCTCTAGTTTCCACATTGTGTTTTTTATTTCTTGATCCCCGGTGGTGTGCATGATCTGCCATGCTGTGATCTTTATTTCTCGAGCCCCAATGGTGTGCATGTTCTCTTGTTTCTGCACCGTGTTTGTGACGTTTCGTTTCTGGATGATGTGGATGATTTTTCGTTTCCATGTGGTGTGCATGTTCTCTAGATTCCACGCTGTGTGCATGATGTCTCCTTTTCACATGGTGTGCTTGTTCTCGTCTTTGACTATGACGCCGCAAACTTTTGAGGTTTTTTGCGATGTTCTTTAAGTTATTTCGTCCTTTGGTCTCACTGACTTTCTTTGAGTTTTTTGTTGTAGATTGATATTTCAGAAAAAAATCTGTATCTATTTTATTTTTGTTAAAATTACTGCGTATATTGTTGCTTTTCTTAACTTGTTCTTTTTCGAAAGACTGAAAAGGCAAGTCTATTATGTAAGAATACGAATAACAAAAAAGCAAAAAATGAATAATGTACTTCATTTTTGTAAAAACAATTCCGAATAAAATGATAAGAAGTATGATAAAGTGAATAAGCCTACATAACGAAACATGATTTGCTATTTACTATTATGGCTTTTTTATGTGGGTTTATTATAATTTTTATTAAATTATACACATAAATATTTTATGTTGACAAATTGGTACTGTAGTTTCCATCTAAATAACTAAGTTTATACATTCAAGTGAAAGTTGATTTGACTTCACTTTTGTAGAATATCTAATTAAATGTTGTCATTCATCGCCATTATAATTTAATCGCCCTTAAGTTAAACGTTTTATTCAATTTAATGAAACGTAAAAAGGAATCGTTTGTTAAAAAAATATTTACTTATGTGTATACAGTACTGAAAAATCTTTATTCTTGCTCTATCTATGTCGTTCAACCACGGAACATAAAACACAAGAGGAAAGGGCATCGCTTAATAATTCATTAGGAATAGCTGTCGCCAAACTAACACATTTACATTTTACGCACACTGAAATATATCCAATTGGAGCGGTCATAATTTGGTGAAATCAAGAAGACATAAGGACTAATGCGAATAAAAGAATATCAACTATAGTACACTTGAAATAGAGTAGAAGTTAGTAATAACACTTAGTGATTTATGTCAGAATACTATCTGCATGCTTTTAGTTGATTCTGTCAACTTAGTTATGCTCTTCGACGATAGATGTCTATCAAACCACGCGTTATGCAATTTTAGATTTTATTTCAATGAAATACATGTCATTTTTCATTTACACTAATATTTTTTCCGAATTAATTGGCAAGAACGATTAACGAAACATAAAAAATGAAATTAAACGAAAATAGCGACTTACCGATGATAGGAAACACCTGATCGTATTAACGTTTTAGTACCACTATAGTTTTTACACTCTAGAACAGAACATCGAGTCATTTTATGCGTTTTTTTTTAATGGACTACACCGGCAAAATACGTCACAAAGCGTTGTAATCACGAGAGCGACTGACTCGAGTTAAGTCTCACTAGTCTTAACTTTGGCACGTGCGCCACGCCCACACGTCCCTTCCTCTTGTGTTTTATGTTCCGTGCGTTCAACCATAAGCGTCACCTAGTCATACTCAAACTTCCGTTTCAGGATAATTTCTGACAGGTTGTAGAGTGTCTCACTTAACCCAGTTTCGTTAGTCCAACGACCAATAATAGTTTTATTATTTTATTTTTTCTAAACTCAAGCTTGCTGGAAGAAAGAACAAAGGCAGATCCATACTCGAAGTTGTCTCATCAAATAGAAGGGTCTCGTAATTAAAAAATATGTCTAAAGGTTCGGCATTAGTACAAGAGTCTACTAGTGAATCTGTTTTCATTCGGGAAAGCCAGGAAAAAAAACATATATTTGTCGCAGTGCTGTAAGTGGCGCCACGTACTGCCTTTTTGCGACAACAGATATTATTTTTAACCATAGACTATTTACCTTTGCTGGGCTACGAAACGGCAACACTTGTTTGTCTTTGGAATGTTGGTATTACCCACCTGTCAGTCAGACAAAGACAAAAGCAGAGCTGAACATTTCATTCGATTTTATTTAAAATTGATGAAACATTGAATCGATTCTGTGACACTTTAATATATTTTTTGGATTAAAATTGTATTGCTTCAAAGATTAATTTATTTATTTATAACAAAACCATAGCATCCACCTTTACAGACTGATTCCAATGCGATGGCTCTGTCAACATTTATAATAAAATCAACTTACAAAATAATTCAAACTAAACTAATACACATAGAAAAAATCCAAATTATTTACAAATAAAAATACAATGTGGCGCCGTGGTTACTGTGTGTATCATACGATATCACACGTTAAGCAACGTTCGGCGCGGTCGGTACTTGGATGGGTGACCGCCGACCATTCATATCGCACGACGACTTCTGTGCTTCGGAGGGCACGTTAAGCAGTCGGTCCCGGGTGCTGTATACTTGTATACAGTAGTCGTTAGGGTTTGTCAGAACCCATCTAGGCACCCTAAAAATTCTGGCATCCACCACCCAGCACTGGGCCAGCTTGGTGGATTATGGCCTATACCTCCTCTTCACCCAGGGGAGGGACTCATGCCCTGCAGTGAGCTTATTAAAAGAGTTGTGATGATTATGATGATGAAAAATACAATTAAATTCAATGAATATCAAATAAAATACTCAATACAGCGACTCATAATATGTCAATAACACTAAAATAGATTAAATTAAAATAACTTATACTAACAAATAACCTTAATAATAATTCAATAACTTCCCTGAATGTCCATGTCAAATAATAATAAAAACTAAAATAAAATAATGATAAAAACAAATAAGATAAAACTACAACTACCTACTCATAACATATAACATACATAGTGCTATTTGTGAATTCGTTCAATGAACATGTAAACAAGTCAAGTCGATCCGCGACTATATTTAGAGTTTGCAGAGCGCGAGTGAGGGGTGCTTTTTGCATCAAGTTAGTCCTGCCTCGCGGAACAACTAACAAGCGCTGCCGGCGCCGGCGATGGACGTAATTGTCCGGCACACAGAAACTCGCGCTCTGTAACAAGTCTGGGTGGTGTACCTTGCCTCGTATGACCTTTCGCAAGTAAGTGGCAACCGCTAGATCCCTCCTAGTATCCAACTGGTTGTACCCAACCATGCCCAGTACAAACAGCGTTGGGTACATTAAGGGGTAAAATAGATACACCCCGTAGAGCCTCTTGTACAGGTACCTGGTAAACTTGTTCTGTATGCGCTCCAACATGATACTATATGTAGCTTCATGAGGAGCTCATACCGCAGAATCATTGCTAAGATATTAATGATACATAAGATATTAAATGTTATAAGATAATATGTATCAGGTAGAATAACAACAGACTAGTTATATATTAAAACCAAAACGAACTATAGAAAGGTTCATTGAATCGATTGTTCATTTGGTAATCGATAAAGATTATTGATCTCATGCTGCTTGCTTATGTTACGTCATCTATTACAATAATTACAAAAATAGTTCGTAATCATTTGATATGCTTTTTGTCTTCATAAATAACTCATTCAATGGCATTCTAGAAAAGAAGTGAAAATATTAAAAATCGTAGAAAAATCATTCAAATTGTTTCATTTTTATAAAATCATAGGACTCCTAAACAACCTAGATAAAATTCTGCCATTATTCTTTTCTCTGCTGTTGTCAAATGAAAAGTTTTATTGCTTCATCCAGTACCGTCGTAATTATGGCGCTTACAAAAATACCAAAATATGAGGAGCTCCAAATAAATTTAATTCATGGTAAGTATCCTGTTTTGTTGATTTAATTTAAAAGTTTTATTTCCTTTTATTGTTTACTTTATGTTTACATAATCTGATACTGATTTCGGAGTCGAGTAGCGACTTAATATTTGTTCGTACATCATGCTATGCATCAATGCGAGCTAATTTTCTACGTGCTGATTGAATAATATCACTGACTCTTGGGAGTTGGTTAAAGTAAAATCGAGGTTTATAGCATGGCAATGCTACAACGTTAATATAAATCGCATAAAAGCTGGAAACATAATTTCACAATTTTTTGTGTCCTTCGTCAAGGCAGTCGAAACGATCTTTTTTTACCCGTCGCTGCCACCTGTGAGGAAACCTCACGGTTCTCAAGATGGGAAATCAGTCAGAAAAAATAAAAAAGAGCGTAAACGAAAAGTCACACAAACAAGCAGCATGGGGAGCAGCGCAGGAGAATTAAAAAAATATTAAAATACGAAATGAAATAATATTTCATAGATACTTTGCGTTGCATATGCTGGGTGTAAATATTTTTTTTTTTTTCAAATTTTACTGTTCTATATTTATTAGCATAATTTCTAATACAAGTTTTCTAAACATTTAATTTAATTTAATATACCTTTCAATAATTTCAAAAACATCTTTATTTCGTAGGTAGCAAATACATTTAAAATATTCCAAAGTATTTACAAATAAATGGAACTGAATCTACCACCACTTCGAAAGGTCGATCTGTTCAAAAGAAGTGGTAAGAAACTTACCAGCTATCATGTTTAATAATAACAGCGAAGGAGTCCCATCCTCCTAGCTCTTTTTACATTACTTTAGTTTTATCTGGTAATCGCAAATCACAGATAAAATAAAGTTTAAAAACTAAAACCCGACCACTCAAAACACGCTCTCAAAAGTTCAAAACAAGGAATTAGTTTCTGCTGAAATATTTATAAT
Source organism: Stenoptilia bipunctidactyla (assembly GCA_944452665.1). Classification (NCBI taxonomy): domain Eukaryota; kingdom Metazoa; phylum Arthropoda; class Insecta; order Lepidoptera; family Pterophoridae; genus Stenoptilia; species Stenoptilia bipunctidactyla. The sequence continues at coordinate 10,823,257 of OX101733.1, forward strand.
AATATAATAATAATAAATCATTTATTTCAGAAATTATCCATATTAAAGGTTAGTAACAATGCGAACTTAAATACTAATGTTAGTCATTCAAATCAATTTTATCATTACTTAGTCATCATAAATTCAAATTTAAAAACAATGTCAACACTATAAAAATTTATGTCAAAATTGTAAATATTCAAGTTAAACATAATTATAATTTCAAAATATATGTCACATTCATTATTTTATTGCGTACAGAGTCCCAGCGATCTGCTATAGCATTCAGGAGGCTGTTGGGGCTGTCGCAAATGCGGCGCAGCATAGAGCCACACCGTTTGCGCATGATGGTCGCGAAGCTATCAGTGTTTGCAATAGCAAACATCGTTGATGCACTGCAAAACCGCGGCAGCCCCAGCAGCACCCTGAACGCGTTATTGTACTGGATTCGGAGATCACTGTACGCCCTCTGCGCATAGCTCACCCACAGGCTGCACGTGTAGAAGGATTGGCAATATGCTTTAAACAGCGTGACCTTCACCTGCTCAGTACACCGCGCAAACCTGCGGGCCATCATATTACATCGAACGGCCAGCGACCTCCGTTCCCGCTCCACGTCCTCGTTGTCCCTCAAGTCCTCAGTAACCCAGTGGCCTAAATACTTAAATTTATTTATTTTATTTCACAGTTTCCAACGTTAGGCATTAAATATATTGTAAATACTTAATTAAGTGATATTACTAAGAATTAATCTAAGTTAAGAATAATTATTAAAAATATTTTGAAATAAACAATAAATTGAGCATTAAGAATTGAAATTTAGAGAAAAATTACTATTTAAACTGTAAAACTTTATGGAAAATGTTATTTTACTTTTTCACAGATGAAATGTATCTATTCAATGTACAATGGAATATATCAATATGATGGTAACATTTATTATGTATGTTGCAAGCTCTTACAAGGTATCGATTTTTCGAATAATGCTTACTACATTTAGGAACTGAATATACTGCATTGGAGCGACTACTATTAGACCTCGGACATCTAAAAGAGATACGACTGAGAAGGAAGGGTGAATCAATATAATTATTAATAACTTTAAATAAAAATATTTGATTCCTATGTTCACGACGCAATTCTAATTTTTGCAATTGATGGTCAATATTTGAAAATTTTTAACCTAGTCTCTTTAAGAACTTATTTTGAATTCTCTCAATTTGGTCAATGTAAGATAGATAAAGTGGGTTCCATACTACAGATGCATACTCTAAATGGCTTCGGACTAAGGAATTATATAAAATCATGTGAGTATTTATATTTTTAAAGTCTTTGCACTGTCGGAAAACAAAACCTAACATTTTATATGCTGTTATCGTTTCGATGTGAGTAGAAAAATTTAGTTCACTATCGAGGTATACTCCCAGGTCTCTCACTTGGGAAACTCTACGAATTGTTGTGTTGTTAAAATTATAATTAAATTGAATTGGATGTTTCTTACGGGTATAAGTTATAGTATGACATTTATTTATATTCAATTTAAGACCATTTGATGAGCAATATGTATAAAAATTATTTAGCTCCATTTGGAGAGCATAACAATCTTCAATAGATTTAACAAATGTAAATATTTTGGTGTCATCAGCATATAATAAATATTTTGAACTATCGCAGCAATGTTTTATGTCGTTTATGAATACATTAAATAGTAAAGGACCCAAGTGAGAGCCCTGGGGCACGCCAGAAGTGACAGGTACGAAACTAGACGTCAAACCCTTTATAGTGACCGCCTGGGACCTATCACGCAAATAAGATGTCAGCCACCTGAGCTGATCGCCGTGTATACCGATTTTTTTCAATTTTATAATTAATAAATTATGCGAGATTTTATCAAAAGCTTTTTATCAGTTTATCAGTCCTTTTCAAGGGGATTCCAGATAAAGTGACTTGAGGTATGTTGATAGGTTTTTATTGGCTGTTTTAAATACTATAATTTCACTTTTTGAAGCATTGTATTTGAGTCGCGTAAGCCTCGCATACACCAACCAGTTTCCTCAAAGCACCAATCGAGGGGCTCAGCAGCACCATGTCATCTGCGTAGCTGATATTATTAAAACAAACACCACCCACGTGACAACCTACATAGGAAGTCAACCCCCCTGCCTCACACCACAACTCAACCTTTAGTCGTTCGATAGCACACCAGCCCATCTGACATTATTTTTCTGGTGTCCAGGTTTATATAGTGTGGCTTCGGATTTGCGATACTTTACCGTGAAATAAAATAGCCCTTTAATCTACCTATCGTTTTTTTTACATTTTGTTTGTTTTCAAGAACCCATGTGATGTGATGTTATAACAAATAAACATCACATTAGTATTGAAATTTTGGCTAATTTGGTCAAAATTACAACAAAATACACGACTATTAGGTTGTACAAATCAGGTAACATTCCATAAACGTGCGAGTGTGAGCGGTATTTTTAAGGATAGTTAGGCAGAGACAAAAACTACTTCATATTGTTCTTCTTAAATTGTTTAGAAGAAGAAGTTCTTCTAAAATTTTACAGTGATTTTGCTCAGTGCCCGCCATTATTTTAAACAATAAATTTAAAAAAAATGCAGGCGGTTGTCCTTAATCCAACTTGTTAAGTGGCTCATTTCGTTTCTTAGTTCCTCTGCTGTCGTCATTATTCTATGAAGAGGTCCTCCTTGGTGTCTAAAAGAAGTCCACCGGAGTTTAATCCAGTGACCGCGGGGCCAAGCGTTCGTACTGCGTCTTCCGATTCATGGTGAATAATGCGTGAGCCCTCACATTTCGGAAAATCTGTGCGGGGCCGCCATTTTCAGAAGACGACAGCAGAATAACTAAGAAACTATAGAGAAATGATGAAAAGAGCCAGAAAGATTTGATTATTGTATAGTTTTAAGTATGAGTTTAGAAACTATTAACACGTAGAAAGAGAACAGTAAGGACTCGCGTATTAAATTTTAAAAGAGTTTATTCACACAAGTAGTTGTGACAGATATGAAGAATGTGTAACATTTTACTGTCACAAACAGATAAGTTCACAAAGCACGAAGACAGAATAGAGTTTATGACAATAACAAGACAGGAATGAAGTAACAAGCGTAGTGAGGGCTTCTCCCACCATCATCAACACCTTAGAAGATATCGTAATTTTAAAATAACTCTGCAATAAAATAGGTTATGTTCGGGCTGGCGAGCAAGTGATTCGCTGGATGGCCGCCACTCGCGCTTTTAATTCGCAGTGATACCTACCGAACCTAATAATAACCAGAACTAAAAATAGTGCATTTAAAATGGAACGGGATATTATCAGTGAAAGATGGATGTATGATAAAATCTGAAACATTTTATATACATGAACATAGATCTCATCAAAACGAATTACTAACACACATTAATTTGAAAGTTCCTGAATTCCCGCTCTCCCCACTGAATAACTACTTGAACACATCATTGACAGAAAACAGTGTGCAAACTAATCTAGAATACCATAGCAGCAGCAGTTGGAGGAGCTGTCCCCGAGCGACGTGCATCATTACGTCATGATATACGTCATGTGGACTTTTTTAATTGCAGCTTTCGGAGTGTTTGTGTATCTTAAGTGCAAGTGTTTGCGTAAAAATCGTTTAAATACAGTTACTAACGAATCAGAACAAATTCCTATGCAAGACTTGAGTGCACCCTGTGTAAGCGCGATGAGTGAGTCCGTGTTAAGTGTTGACAAAGCCACCTCACCGGCTATGACTAGGAACATTAAGTTTAGAACTGACATTTTTAATTGACATGTGTTTTATTATTTAAATTCTGTACTTTTACCTACTGTTAATTTTAAGATTTTTTAATACTTAACACCTAGACATTTTTGACATGTTGACAATTAAGCTTGTTTTATCATTTTAACGGTATGAATTGCCGGTATTTTGTTCCTTTTGTTTCTTTTATTTGGCAGTATGTATGAGCTACACTCATACATCTTTGTATTCACACATGCATAATCATAATTTTGATGCACTCAGGATATTTAGTTTATAGTTTTATATTAGTTAAGTACAATCAGTATGACAATAAACGCCGTTACGATCACTCGCGTCCTTTCTTTACCTCCTTGACATCTTGACAGTACTTATAGGACACCGCTTCCTGTACACCTATCCTTAAAAAAAACTGCTTAAGTCCCACTATTTGTCAGCTTGTGAATTAATCTGATCCTAATATTGTACTTAAATATATATATGTATGTATGTATATATGTATGTATATTTATTGACATATTTATTATATCTATGTGTGTATTTTTTATGTATATATATCTGTAATGTAAGTATATTTTTATTAAGTGTATATTCTATATAGTAGGTATGCCTTTAAACCCAAGCTACATATACTAATTTTTTATATCCATGGTTGTCTGGTAGAGATCGCTTTCCAGCGATAAGACCGCCAATTGTATCTCAAAATTTTTATCATGTATTTCCTTTTTTTTGTACTTATTAATGGCATACAATAAAGTGTAAATAAATAAATAAACACTATTACACCACCAATAAGGATATACAGAAGAAAACCAAGTTATTTTACCTGTACCTCTACGATAATAAAGTGATGAAAGTGTACGAATTTCAAATTGTCGCGCTCTAACAGTTACATGCTACAAAGAAGTTGCGATAAATTAAATCAAAATTGTAAAGGATCACGAGGCAAAAAAGGCCCAAAAATACTCCATACGTAAACGTCGATTGATGGTCACTGTTACTAGGTAGATACATGCACACTGTTCCGTAATATCCACGGTGTGTGAAAACGTTTGAATGTTTTGGCTGGTTTTCCTATGACTATCCTAATTAGTGTTTTGTGTTAAGTATTCTCATAGAATACTATCGGCCAACCGCGCGGCTCGTTCTTCCACTCAACATTTCCAGATTTACAATGCTCAAACCAATAATGAACTGTATTTATGCAATAAATGTTAGTCCGTGCACGTCGTTCTGTTAGTTAAAAGTTATTTAAATGTTCAGTTTACCCATTACATTTACCCATCAAAACTTCCCAATTTTCTTCACTTCAAACCATTAAACCATTTCACTTCAAAAAAAAAAACATTAAAATTATGTTTTTTTTGTAAATAATAGCGATATTTTAGTAATGTATTAATCTAATATAGGTACTCTACTTCGTAATTCAATGGATCTTTCTTATCATTATTTTCGTTCAAATTTCTTCATGAACCTAGCATAAAAATACTATAAAAGTAGAGAACTAAATCATTTTTTTGTCATAAATAAAAGTTCTTATTATTTTTATTATTTTGTAAAATGTAAAATGAAGTACGTTGTAAATTTGTTGTGTTTTTGTATTTCTTATTCTTATTTAACAGGTAGCTCGGTTTTGTCTCCTAAGAAATTTAAGTTACCGAGAAGAAACAACGTTTTGGATCTAGTGAACAACGCAAAAGAAATAAGATCGCCCAACGTGGCTAAAAAAATATACAGCCCTAACAATGGAAAAGTTAATGTAAAAAATTTGGGCAAGTACCTTTTGAGGAGGAATCATCACAAATCATCCGAAGCTGGTAGTAGTACTAGGGAAAAATTCGAATTTAAAAATGAGTTTAAAAAAGAATGGGCACTAAAGCAATATGAAGCTTTAAATGCGAGTGTCCCTGGAGGAGACCAGGTTTACATGGTTGCAGCACGTAAGTATTGTCATAGCCATAGATCACACTACAGTGATTTCATAACTCCTTGCACATTATGTTCCGGCATGTAGTTAAAATATAAACAATTTCGTCGACAAAAATATCTCATCGATTTCAAACCCCTGCCATTCTACAGTACTGTTTTTTTAACTTTAACAAGAGTCCCCTTAATTTGTAAAACAGCGGCTGCTTTTACGTCTTATTGGCGTTATTTTAAAGGTAAAAGTGTTTAGTAACTGGTAATATAAAAAAAAAACTATTTATTTATTTACACTTCATTTCATATTACAGGTACTGTAAAAGTGAAAAAAAAAAGTTTCTTTACAAATTAAAGCTTAGCAGTCTTATCGCTGAAGAGCGATTTATTCCAGACAACCATGACATCATATTTATTTGTAATTGCCGGTGGGGCAAACCATTTTTTAGTTTTCAGTACCCAAAGGGAAGAGCGGAACTACTATTAACTTTTTTTTGAGTTCGACATTTGGAATTTTCGCTTGTGATGTATCTCTGGTGCGCTATAAAAGCGAATATTAAAAACCAGGTAATAATATTGGGTGGCGCAAAAGTAGTGGCACTAAAGAAAATACTGTTTTTTTTACATGACATTTCCTGTCATTCTGTTTTTGAAAATTGTGTAGTGAGCAAATGTAAAATACACTGAAAATAAACATGGACCGTTTTACTCCCCAAGAACGTGGAATAATCGTGTCAATGTTCTTATGGAATAATTCATCAGTGATAAAAACGCAACGTGAATTTCGTCGACCCTTTGCCACACGCCTTGAAGCAACTGGCTCAACATTGGATAGACTTAAGTCTGGGAGACCAAGAACAGGCCGTTCAGATGAAAATATCGATGCGAAGATGTGGAAAAGTGTCCAGAAACATCAACGAGGCGACGTGCCACGCAATGGGGCATTTCCAGACGGACCCTGCAGCGTATTTTGGTGAAAGACTTAAAGATGCTCCCGTATAAAACTCAAATGCGACGAAGCGCATTTCCATCTCTCAGGCCATGTCAATAAGCAGAGTACTCGGTTCTGGGGCACTGATAATCCGCACATTATTCAAGAACTGCATAATGTGCGGATTATTGTATGGTGTGGTATCTGTGTTGACAAGTGATCGGACCCTATTTTTTCGAAGACGCTGGAGACAATGCGATAACTGTCACTGGAGAACTCTACAGAACCATGTTACGTGAAATTTTGATACCCAATTTGTACAAATTGGGGCTGGAGCACATCTGGTTTCAACAAGACGGCGCTACGGCACACAAACCGCGCCACACTATGGACTTAGTGAGGGATGCTTTTTCAGGCCGAGTTATCTCTCGTTTTGGCGATTTGCCTTGGCCTGCAAGATCACCCGATCTGACCAGTCCAGACTTCTTTCTTTTGGGGTTTTTTGAAATCTCGGATGTATGTGGACAAGCCACAGACTCTCGCAGCTCTAAAAGAAAACATTCATCAATAAATAAGGAACATATCGCAGGAAGTGTTACGGCAAGTTATGCAAAATGTCATTAATAGGGCTCAAATGTGAATCAACAGCTGTGGAGGTCACCATTTAAAAGACATTATCTTTAAATCCTAATGGTACGAAATTAAATGGCACAAATTAATTTCAAAAAAACATTTAAAAAAACCTAAATCTAGTTTTCTAATTTAGAAAAAATGTTATAGCTGAACCAAATCGGTTCTTTACGTTTGCGCCACCCAGTATATTTAAGGAGCTGCCAAACAACAGAAACATGTACGAGCAGTTTCTCATATTACGGACTAAGTGTCGCTTTGTTTAAATATTGTGTCATATTACGTTAATAATATTTTATTGCTTTTCAAACGGTTTCATTAGGTCTGAATATAGTTCTATAATGTTATAGGTACGGTCGGTATTTTTAGAAACAGTACGGAAACCTTCTTGGTGGGTCCACCTCGCACAATCTATTTTGTTCACATTATCGAGGTGTTTTATTCCAAAATTGTACAAAAACTACACGATTGAGTCATTTTTTTAAATTCTATGACAATGTGTGAGTTGCTTAGAAAATTAATTGAGGAAATTTTGCGAATAAAAAACATTTGAACTGAGTAAAATGGGTTAGCAAAAATCGGGTTATTGAGGTTTTTAATTTTTTACTTGTTTTTTTTTTAGTATAAAACTGACAAGTTTCGAAACATTTTACAATCCTGATTAAATGCGCAAACTGTAAGCACCGGTTAATCCTGCTCAGACTGGATCGATACCTCCCCTTTTTTCTGTGTTTATACCCCTGGACCCGTACTATCTTTTGTTTTTATAAACTCCATTTCTAATAATTTAACTTCTTCCTACCACATGTATGCAGACGATCTACAAATGTATCTTCACACGAACCTTATGGAGCTACCGCAGGCAATAAAAACCTTGAGCAATTATCTTGAGAAAATTTTATCTTGGAGCCAACAACATGGCTTGACGTAAACCCTTAAAAAACCCGAGCTATCATTATAGTTATATATAGTTAGTCGAGGTTTATAGTTAGAGCTCAAAACTAGTTAATGAAATGGATTGGAACATATGCCCCAACATTGTTTTTAATAATGTAACGTATTCGTATACAGGAAATCTGTTAAAAATCTGGGAGTCCTATTCGATAACAAACTTTTTTGGAAAGCACAAATAGATGAAGTGAGCTGAAAAATGTTTTCTGCCACAAATTCTTTGAAACGTTTGCGCAATATCCTTCCAATCAATATATATAAAACTGTTCCGTTACTGACTGAGTTACTGAGTGACTGACAGACAACGTACAGCCGTAACTACTGGCCGTAGCAAGCTGAAATTTAGAACATATATTCTTTAGGGGATGTAGGGGTGCAGTAAGGAAGTAATTTCCGAAATAATTATTGGATAATTGGACTTTTTAGTTTGTATGAAAAATTCCTTGAGTGCACGGATATGATACTTGGCATAAAGGTTCTTCAAAAAATGACTGGTTGTGTTATGAAAGCAATTCCCGAAATTCCCACGGGAACAAGAAATATATGATGTTTTAGTTTGTATGAAAAAAATGTATTCCTTGAGTGTGCGGATGTGATACTTGGTATAAAGGTTCCTCAATAAGTGTCTGTTTGTATTATGTAAGGAATTCCCGAAGTTCCCACGGGAAGGGGTTGGCCTTTTAGTTTGTATGAAAAATCTTATTCCTTGAGTGCATGATTGTGATACTTGGCATGAAGGTTCTTCAAAGAGTGACTGGTCGTGCTATGAAAGGAATTTCCGAAATTCCCACGGGAACGGGAAATAATACGATTTATAGTTTGTATGAAAAAAAAAAACCATGAGTGCACAGATGAGATATTTGTGATATAAAGGTTTCCCAGTGAGTAACTGTTAGTGTTGTGAAAGAAGTTCCCGCCATTACCACGGGAACACGAAATATTGGACTTTTTAGTTTGTATGAACAATTATTTCTTCAGTGCATGGATGTAATACTTGATATAAAGGTTCTTCAATGACTAGTTGTGTTAAATATAGACAATGTTTATGCGCGTACGAAGTTGCGGGCAAAAGCTAGTACCCTCTAAAACTTTTATTGCACAGTCCCTTTTCCTTCCAATTCTTGACTATGGTGCTGCCTACTATCAGGATATCTTCGAAGACCAATTAGATAAACTTGAGTGCCTTCAAAACTTACGAATAAGATTCATATTTGGATAACGTAAATATGATCATGTTTCAGAATATCGCTCTAGGCTCAAGTAGATTCCGATACGTTTTCACCGGAATACTCAAATTCTTTGCCTGTTGAATCGCTTGCTGTTCAATCCTGCGTCGCCGGAGTGTTGAAGAACTAGGTTTAATTATAGACACTCTCAGCACCTGCGAGAGTTACGTTCTGCTGACAATTTAATATTATCGACACCATCATATAAAAGTGACTTTCATGGGAAATCCTTTACAGCCCATGCCTTTGCCAAGGCGCTTTAGTCAATTTTTTTAAAGGAGGGCCAAAAACATTCGGAATCAAAAAAAAAATTAATTCGTAGTTTAACAAATAGTCTTAATTCTAGAAAACTTTGGGCAATTGTGTCATTATTTTTGACTTAGGGTCTAGAAATATTATTTACGGTTATGGTTCCAAAGTTTAAATGAACAAAAACAAAAAAAAATAACCACAATAACCGAAAAATGATTACAGTTTGACCAAATTTCTATGTTTTTTTAAGGCCCCAATTCGCGAAATCTATGCGTTTTCAAACTCATTACAACAGGCCAATATGGTTTGTTTGGATCGGATAAAAATAAATGTTGAAGTTTGTTTAATATATTTTATAAATGACCGGCTCAAAACACGATACTGAAAACTTCACTAGATCATAAAAAAATTAGAAAAACATGAAAATTGTAAGTGTTTTTTCTGATATGCTAAGAGAATATCAAACTTTTTACTTACGAAATCTTGTCATAATATTGGTAATGTAGTATTAAATACATTTGAGTGGTTAGATTTTTTCTTAATAGGTTCTATTTTTTCTAATATTATTTATCAAAGACGACAGCGCAATACAATTCAGTACCATGCGAAGCGTCACAGAGGCAGGACCTATGTCGCTTTTGCTCCCAATTTTCCCGCGCTATTGATCGTCTTATTTACCATAGCGTACAAATAACAGTACAACAATTTAATTATATAATTTTTCTTCAGTCCGTTTCTATAGTTTGATTAATCAATTAAAGGAGTAATATAGATAATGAACACTGCTGAAAATAGGGCTAATAACTTGTTTCTGATATTTATTTATTTTATTTAAGTTTATTAGACATAAAAATAATAGAAACTTACATATGGTGTTGGTTAATTAATAAGTACAAAAAAGGCACACAAATTTTTTAGCGATAATTTTTTTTCTTAAAAGCTCCTGTCCTTACGTAATTACCCGACGAAACCAAAAGGAGGATTTTTTTAGGATTATAATTCTATATGTTCTGTATAGATACTGATAGATATACAGTGCGTCCCAAGGCTATGGGACATGAAGGAGAAATTACTTTAAATATCGTAGAAGCCTTTATTTTATTTTTAAATATATTATATCTATTATTATTTTTTATATACATATATATATGTATGTGCTGATGGGTGCTGATAGGTCCTGATTGGTATTGAGAGGTACTGATGGGTGCAGATTGTTAATGATAGCCTATATCATAGCACATTCTTGTTAGTCAAATTACCTTTTCTGTTTTACTTTGATTTGCTTTGTTAGCCAAAAATATAGTGTCCCGATTGACCATTTATACATCAACCTTAACAATATATATTATATATGACTGGTTCTTTCACGGATAATCTAATTCAAAGTTTATTTATTTATTTATTTCATTGAAACAAAATCTACAACTCTTAAATAAAATATAACAGTACATATATAAAACTGACAGCCAGTCACGGATTTACAATTTTTAGAACAGACAAACCCTCCGGCTTTATATTAGCGCACGACACATTTCAATGGCCGGCACTTTTCAAAAAGGCCCAAAAATGTATGAAGCCAAAATGATCTCCTTTCAGTGCCTCAAACTCGAGTGTAAAATTTTGTGTAAATGCGACTTTTTGCAATTTATCTTCGTTATTCACTTATAATGTCCTAGAACTTATAAAATAACTGATTCAAAACACAAATTGGAAGATATCTGATCGGAATGAAGTAAGACATGTAAAGTTTAATAAAGAAAATTGAAGTTACCAAGAATTATAGGTATTTAATTATTATTATTATTTTATTACATTTTATAGGTGGTTCAAATTTCAGTGCCCTGAATATATTTAGCACAAATTCAGTTTTGTAAGGAACTTCTGCTGAGAGTACTAGAAGACAGATCCATTATAATATTACAAAAGCGAAAGTCTATATCTCTGTTACTCTTTCCCAGCTAAACCATTGGACCGATTTGTAGAAAATTTTGTTATGCAAAGAGCAAACACTACTTGATCCTACGTGAACACTAATGAGCCAAACACTACTTTTTTCTAATGCCAACACCTAAAGGATTTAAATAAGGGATAAAAGTTTATATGAAAGATCTCAACCACTTATCTGATTTTAATAAATATTATAACATATAAGTTATGAAAGTTTGAAATAAACATCAGGACATTACCTTCGAGCTTAATTAGTACGATTTTTATAACTGAATTCAGAAAAATATAAATTTATAAAGATTTTGTCCACAATTTTAAGCCAAACTGCACTCAAGCAGAGCCAAGTACTACAGCTAGTTTATAGAACTTATTTTAAGTCTTGTTAATGAAAGCTTCACTATGAAACCAATTCGACCAATTGACTTTTGTATAATAGATCATATAAGTAAAAAAATGTATGCAGAAATTACATAGCATATACAACATTTATTTAAAAAAATAGGAAGTATCGCTATAATCCATCCAGGTAAATATACGTTTTAGTTAGAAAAAAATCATGCTATGACGACACAATAAACAAATAAAATTATAAATAAACAATTAAATAAATTTAAAGGTTATGTGGTGCGTCCATGTTTTACAGAAGCGTGGGATGACGGGCGAGGAGGAATGATGGAACACAGCGGGTAGAATCACAGTTATATTTTGTCACAAGATAATTCACTCACAAACTGCTCAATTATTGAAATCAGGATCAAATTATGTAGTGATCACGTAATTAAAGTAAAATTATAAGTAACGTGGTGCACTTGCCAGATGCAATCGGATTATATCGCACTCCTTGACATGCTACCAGTTTTCCAAGTAACGTCAAGCGAGTTGACACTTCCGGAGGCTGTCAGCGTCAATCGCTTCGCTAAACTATCATTGGGGCATTACAATTGTTTCTTAATCTACGAACGCGCCGTCAAATTTATATTATCCTTGACATAAGTTTACTATCTTATCATAAAAAAGAGTTTCGTATAACAAGCCACACTGTAGATAGTACTGTATTTTATTACGCTGTGATTTTTCCGTGCGATGACGTATTTATTTACGCGACTACCCGCCACGTAGTCCCATTTAGCGTTAATGCCTACTGCGCTCGACTATTGTGGCCTTAAAAGCCCATAATTTTCAAACTGCATGGGGTAATTTTTTTTTCTGCTCTTTCTTATGATGGTTACCATCAATCCTGTCACCCTGTTTCGGCTTGACGTTGAAACACCCTGTATATGTGCATTTATTTATATTATTGTATATTATTCGTATGCAAGTTTATGTTACTGCTATACAATGTGTCCCAGTACGAAGTGACCGCCCGGCGTTAATTTCTTATGAAACTGTTCTTTTTTTACTGTATCTGTAATATAAACTGAAGTGAGAGTAAATAAAATAAATAAATCCATAATTCCCAAATCCAAATACCTTGCACTAGGAAGCGAAGAGTTCGCTTACCTGGAGGGGACTGTCGCAGCATCTCCGATGATACACGTCTCTGTAAACTACCAAATCTAAGAAAAGTCCTCTAACCAAAGATTGCACCATCTCGTTTATCCAACAGGCTCACTTACTGTACCCACGCGAAACTAGACTTACAAAACGTAAAAATACAGAAAATCGAAGAAAACACGTGGAAGACAAAAAATAGTATACAAACGGCTATGCAGTACTTGCCTCATGAAACTCACAGACGATTGACAGATAACCATCATGGACAGAACCCTACGGACACATGTCAAAACATTTTTTATAAATTATATCATACCTCTCCCGAAAACTAACTATATTTACCATGAAATAACTCAGTACGAGATCAAAATTGAAGATATTGGACTCGACAGCATCCATGAACTAGTAAATCAAGCCAAAGAAATACAGATGGAAGATCAGGACTTCAGTTTTCTCATAGCAGTTTCAATTCCAAGTCTATCGAATGTAATCATTTACATTGCTGCTGCGGTCGTCTTCATCGCGTGGAAGCTGTGGTCAAAGAAGAAAATATCTCAACCTGATGTCAACGAGGACATTGTAAGAAGCTGCGGGTCGCGCTTCTCTCTTAAGGATGAAGGAGCTACGCGGTCATAATACACGAAGTCAGCAGGTGCTCACACTCGCAGCGAACAGAAGCATTTTTAATTTTCTGTCTTTTTTATGCTTTATTGTACTTGGTAAAGTTACTATGTGGTTAATTTTTTTGCTTGTTTCATGTTTATTATTTGTTTTGTTTTTATTTTTTATTATTCTTTTTTTTTCACTGTTTGGCTTATGTTTTTATCTATTCTATTGTGTTATGCTGTTGTAGTTTTCCGAATAAATGTTTTGAGTTTGAGTTTATTACTGCCGCATTGTCATTTTTAATTGATAACACGTTGTTATATTTGTAAGAGTTAAATCAGTATTGTTCATGTTTTTCAATTGTAATCATATTAAACTTATATAAGTTTTTAAACTTTTATGGTCTTCACATTTAAATTTACTTTAGAAACGGTATGTTTGTTATTTATTTTGATTTCTCGATATTTCGGCACTGTTGCACTGTTATTTTCTTGCAGTCCTTCGTGCGCCTTATTTATATGTTAATTCTTTTTACATTGCAGTAGGCAACTTATTATTACGCAAGGATTAAGCTAATATCCTGATATTTGAAACTATTCGGCGGCGAAACTAACACAATTGTTATTTTTATAAGCCCGATTCTGACTTGACATCTGACATGGACAGGTAGTTATGTATTAATTTTATGAAATAATTTTATTTCTGCATCAAATTTAAAACTATTGATCATAGATTTAGACATTTAATGTATGGTGTTTGTATGGTGACCAGTATTTTTTTTGGTGCAACATAAATAACTTAGAGCAAAAACTGTTCTTATCACTTCATTAATTAAACATAAGCCATTCATAATTAGTACAAAAGCAGGTTGCAAGTAAGTATGTAAGTCTTTTTTTTTATTTTTTTTTTACACAAATTAATTTTGACATAAATGTTATCTCTGCCAAATTAAGGGCCTAAGACTTCATCTAAGATTTCATGCTTGACATATTTGAAAAGTGCATATCATGAACATTGGAAATATTTAACGAGGCGCGAGCAGTTGTTTTGCCTATAGACGCCTAATATGGCTGCGACTGGGTGGTGCACTTACTAATTTTTCACACGAGTATTACGAAAGCATTTAAATGTTGTTTGTTCTCAGTGGATTAGACAAAGAGTAGGCTGGCCGCCCCGGTTTCCAGATTTGACCACATCAGCTGATAATTTCCTTTGCGGTCACATGAAACGTTCGTATCTGTTATTTTTGAGCATACCCGTGGGCTCCTCTTTGACAACAATAGCTCTTGAAATATTAAATCAAGAGCAGTGGATGTAATTTTCGCATAATTTTTGAATAAAGCTACCATATGCTGGTAAAAAGTAAATTTTATCGCTCCGGCAACTACAAAAGAAAACAGTTATTTGACATATTTTTCATGCTTTTTTATTTATAACACTAGCTTTATCCCACAACTTCGTATGCGCTTAGCTACCCTTCTCGTGGAAATTTCAGAAACTATACAACCAGACACCCACTTAAAGAACCTTTATACCAATTATCACACCCATGCTCAAGGAACAAGTTTTTTTTCATACAAACTAAAAATCATATATTTCCCGTGCCCCTGGGAATTTTGGGATTTTTTTTCGTAGCACAACCAGTCACTCTTTGAAGAACCTTCATGCCAAGTATCACATCCGTACACTCAAGGAATAAGATTTTTCATACAAACTAAAAAGTCTAACCCCTTCCCGTGGGAATTTCGGGAATTCCTTCCATAATACAAACAGACACTTATTGAGTAACCTTTATATCAAGTTTCACATCCGTGCACTCAAGGGATGGGATTTTTTCATATAAACTAAAACATCATATATTTCCCGTTCCCGTGGGAATTTCGGAAATTCCTTTCATAACACAACCAGACACACATTGAAAAACCTTTACACCAAGTTTCACATTGGTGCACTCAAGGGATAAGATTTTTCATACATATTAAAAAGTCCTATATTTCCCGTTCCCGTGTGAATTTCAAAAATTCCTTCCTTAGCGCACCCCTACATCCCCTAAAAAATTTATGTTCCAAATTTGAGCTCTCTACGCCCTGTAGTTACGGCTGTACGTTGTCTGTCAGTCACTCAGTACCTCAGTCACTCGGTCAATAACGGAACAGTTTTATATATATATATAATATAAAACTGTTATATATATTTGCAATGCTATTACAGCTAGCTCATTCTAATGACATAATCTTGAATTCAAACCTTATTAGTACAAATAGCATGCATAAAATTGCTCAGCACAAATATCTCAAAAGTATGAGGTTTTAATTAGAAACTATTAGTTACTGAACTCTTTTGCCTATAAAATGACACCATTATTATAACACCTGTACACTTAAAAGCAGCCGATTTTTTTACAAATGTTGGCTAATTTCACTAAGCTAACATTAAAAATTGTCGTAGAATTGCAGGGTTATGTCAATTAAATTATTAATAGTAAATGCGCCTACTATATTATTACTCCATGCCAGCACACACTGAATTCGAGAGCAATATAAAATAATTTAAATGTTTGTAAAATCCCAGTTGATTTGGAAGACCGATCACTGTCTATTAACTTTATTATGTTACTGTAACTAATTAAACCAAACACAGGGCCATGGGGAACTCCCTGTGGAGATCCTAACCAACAGGATGCGCCATGGGGTACATGCATGCTGTCGATGGAGTGTGATGTAGAATTCCGCATATACCGTGGCGATTACTTCTGTGGTCGAACAGACTTTATCTGCTGTGGATTGTTGGACAACGTCTACGATCTCAATGCTCCATTTGATAACTCCTTCGCAAGTGATCAATTTGATGTAAGTTCAGAAGAAATGCGTAATCAGGGAGTTAAAGAGGCGCAAGCAAAACTGAAAGTTTCAGGTGGAAAAAAACAACGCCACACTGAAAGAGAGGCAAGAAAAAAATCAATGAAAGATTTAATAGAGAAAATTGTAAGAGAAATCCGTGAATTATTAAACAAAGCTAATAAAAATAGCTCTAAGGTAAAGGCAAAAAAGACTAAACAGCTAAGAATATTTTTAGCTTATCTCAAAAAGCAATATAAAAAAGACAGACAGTCTGTCATGGACATTCAGGACGTTGAAAGCATAAGAATTGACGTGGCCCTTCGTAACAAACTACTAGAACTTAGTCAGATGAATGCTAATTTCATGAAGAATGAAACGTTCAGAAATATGGTGATCAATGGCCCGAAGACAATGAAAAGATCTGAGGCTAAGATGCTCATGCAAGCGTATCCAGATTTACAGGAATATTTCATTAGAAGAAGAAATGAGTATAAGAAAGATCCATTGGTATACGACGTAGAGTATGGTTTGATGTATTATTAAAAGGTATCGCAATTATTATGTGACTTTTTAAATTGTAAATGTCCATGTTCACATTCGCCCTGGCTCCTAGAAATCTAGATTATCAATAGTAGAAGAACAAACGAACTTCTTAAGTGAAGTTCGATCGATATTATATGAGTTGCTTCATTCGAAGATATATTCATTTACCAAGTAGTCCCTTTGACTCACACGGTAGCACGCACGAATTTAAGAGTTATGAAATGACTAAAAAGGTCAAAACACGTGTTTTCGATCGTTTTAGTTAAAATTTTTCACACCAGTCTGGATCCATAGGATGCGCCTCTGTCGAGCTCATTATTTTAGAGTTCTTCATCTTATAGTTATGGCAAAACTTTAAGGGCAATAGTTTACTACATTGACAGGGCGGGTGGGACCTTAATGTATATCTTCGAATGAAGCAACTCATATAATATCGATCGAACTTCACTTAAGAAGTTCGTTTGATCTTCTATTATATTTCGTTGCTTCATTCTTCAGATATATTCATTTACCAAGTAGATGTTCAGAGCATAAGGTAAAGTTTTGCTTTATTAAAATTCATTAAATAATATTCAACAGTTATTTAAAAAACTCAATGTAAATGTATAACTTTGAAACATTTTGTTTATATGCATACTGAATAAAATTACTTAAAGTAAATTAATAATTAAGGATCAATAAAGGAGTTTACTTCTACATTTGATTGAAAAACTACCCTTCCAAAATTACTTTTATTGATCGACCATGGGGCGGTTATAAAACTTAGCGAATGTTTGAGACTGAGCGGTCCTGCAGGCCGTGCTGCGAATGGCTAACAGCGATAGGCCGCCACGCGCTCTGGCCGCGGACGTTGCTGCGCGTGCCGCGTGCTGTGAGCGCTGGACGCCGCGCGCCGCCGCCACGCCCGCGCCGCTAGACCCATGACATGCTTTATCCGGCGACTGATAGACGGTGAGATCGTTGTTTTGTAAGGTCGCTTTGGTTTGACTATAAGGCAATCTACACGCTCTGGCCTAAGTTAACTCGTTACAAATAACAAATTTTCTAAAGCTAATGCAGGGCATATACAGGAATGGCATGTTCATGGAAATATGGCAAAACTAGAGTTGGTTACTAGCAGTAGCTGAAATTATAATCAAATCCAAATTCCCTATTTTGATTTCATTTGCAAAAATTATAAGAGAAATTGCACACGGTGTGCTAGTGGCCTAAAAGCCAGTAAAAATACCAGTTACTGTGTGTGTACTTTGCTCAAGAGTTAAATAACTATTGGGATACCATTTTGAAATATAATCTTAAAACGACTTGAAGATCTTAATCTTAAACCAAGTGTAATTGTGTTATGTTGGTAATGGCCTTAACCTAAGGTAATGGATTAATTAGTTCATGTGATCCTATATTGTTTCCTAATAATAAGGCCAACCTATGACTATTTACTATATCTATTAACTGTTTTTATTAGTTTTACTTTAATTGTTCCTTAAAAAATGATAAAATTCAGTGAAATCGAACGATTAAAGATATCTCCACTGTTATTGTGACAATAATTCTAGTACCGATACGTTGTACCATGCTACGTTATACTGAGCTTAAGTTTTGTTAGAAAGCGACGAGACCACGACTAGGTACTGTGGTGACCGCCTACACGTCTTCTCTTAATGAAACCGAGCCGGGAAGCCTCGCTGGTTCGTTCTGGAAAGATAAATAATTTCTTTTCAAAATCGTTAGCTCAGTAAAAGAGCACTCGTTCGGCAAGCGAGAGGTCCCAGGTTCGTGTACTGATTGGGTCTTTTTTTTTTTTTTAATTTATTTTTCCCGTTACCTATTTAAGAATAATTGAGCATTATTAAATGCAAAAATTTCAAAACGGCTTGAATGTTTTAATTTAAAGCAATTTGGAGAGAGAGTAAACGCGTCTATAACCGTAGCTTCAAGATCTCGTTACCAAGAAACCTATTGTGAGCATTTAACATTGGTGCGAGAAGCAAACAGATTTACTTGAGGTTGACTGAAAACTTTGATACGCATAATTGGGTAGTGCTGTATTTTTTCCCGAGTTGATATATTATTTGACTATTATATGTTGATATGAATATTTGACTATTTGCTCCGAGTTGATACGGAGCAAATAGTCAAATATTCATTTTCTCAAACTATTACCAAATACTTTTAGCTAATGCATTTAAATGAGGAAATCGAGGAATCGAATACAGCGCAAACGTGTTTATCCTTTGCAAAACACTGTAACCCATTAAAAGCTGAAAACATACCCCCCCCCATCAGGCTGTGACGCAAATATTCGCTAAATATTTCTATGACAAGATGTCTTTCACATGTTTTTCCACCACTGTAAATCTTCTAAAATCTTACTATGTATTTGTATTTTTGTATCGTCATTATTGCTATTTTTGAGAGCTTTGTATCTATCCTTTCGAAAGTTTGAGTGGTAGTATAATCACTAATATTTAACCGTTGGACAGGCTGAAGTTAATGGTTAGTTAGTTGTGAATTGTGCTAATTCTCTGATGGTGCAACACCTTACTTTTTAAAATTTGTTCCTTACTTTTTAAAACTGAATTTAGGATGGCAACACAGATTTGAGATAGTGAACACTGATTGAAACTGGTTGATTCGATATATATACGTGTTGTTATTTATGACAAATTGTTTACTTCGTATTTCACTTTTTTCTTGCAAAATCACTGGTTATATTTCCACGGAGCAGTATTAATTATCTTTACTAATGTTTGCAATTCACTTTGAGTTAATTTTAATATGTTGATATGCGACTTTGTTATAACTTTTCCAAAAATCTTTAAGAGACCTCGTAAACACTGTATTCATTTGACAGATCCGAGTATAAGTCCTCGAATTCATAAGTTTGTGGTAAAAACTGAAATCGTAATTATTTACGATGTTCCTTTAATATAGGAACTAAAAGACAAGATTCTCTGAAATTAATGCAAGCTAAAAAGGACTTTTTTGTCACTATGCTCAGGGAGGTTCTAAAATGTTCTTTTAAAATGTGATTTGTTATTAAGGAATTTATAAAATTTGTATAAGATTTAAAATAAATCTTTTGTCTCCATTTGATTTTGGTGCAAAAAATATATTCGGAACAAACTGATCAGACTGAGAAGAGCAGGAGACTATTGCTCCTAGATTAATTGATTTATCTATGGAGAGAGCCTATCTCGAAAGCCTGATTTTATTTAGGAGCAAAATTGTTTATAGGAGTTACGATTTGTATAACTTGACAGATTTTTGGTAATGAGACGCCTTTGGAGATCCACTTTAAACCAACAGAGTCATTGGTAATAGCTGTACCAGAATTATAAAAATATGCCATTTTATTGATTTATTTATTTATACTTCATTGCACACTTACAAAATAATAAAAGGAAAAGAATACATTAGAACAAAAACAGTTTTGAAAGGTACAATAGGCGGCCTTATCGCTATAAAGCCATGTACCTGCGTTAACGATGGGCTAGGTAGGGATCATTGTCTCGTTGATATCGTCCACCGAGTTCGGGGGCGTAGCGCTGACAATAATACTGTTGCGTAGTTGCGAGCCGATATTCGGTCCAGTTACCTTGAAACCGCGGGCGTGGGTTCGCTTGACATGTGGATATTTTAGGCATGTCAACATGCTTTTTTATCCCTTTCTTCATTTTCCAATATGTTAACAAATCTAGACCTTCATGGCAGTTTCGTTCTTGTTACAGTTTCAAAAAAAAAATGTAAATCAGACAGAACTCTGCAATTCTCCACTAGGAATTTTATTGTGTTTACTTTAATATCCAACCAAAGAATAGTCATAGCTTGGCTTATAGCTTGTTGTTCCGAGCCCAAGTGCTTACCTTCAAATTTTTGGTTTCAGACTAAGGGTTTGCAATAATCTGGTTGATCTTAAACCTCTCTGGGTAGCCCTTTGCGCAATAACGGCATCCATCTTGGAGCTAAATCTTGGTGAATACATTCGCCATGTTTAGGGCCTTTGTTAACGGGAACTACCAGAACCGTTAAGATTTAAATTGGAAGCGTTTGTATTTCCGCTTGAATTATTGCTGTTTCAGATGGAACTTTTGGTTACAGTTGACGTCTCCGAAATCTAGTTTAGTTTTTGCTTCCATGCTGGACTGGGAGCGAAAGAAAAACATAGAATGCGCCAGCTGGTTCTCTTCCCGGGCAAGGGACAGAGGTTTTAAAGGCGTTTTTGTGGGCGATAGGCGGACCACCTATCACTACAATAGTCTCTCCATCTTTATAATACCTCCAAATTTGTCAAAAGTGACATCAGATGGTCTTGTAACCTCTGGTGTTCTGCCTACCCCATAAGGGATACAGGCGTGACGTTCTGCATGCATGCATGCGTATTAGTTTTTATTTGACCTCCGTGTCGATTTATCAAATCAACATCCTGGGTACTACCTCCGTGTCGATTAAAAAAATCAACATCCTGGGTATTTTATCCTTCGTGTTAACGCTAGTTAAAGTTCCTGAAGATATTAAACAGTTTCCTTGAATATCGTTGTATTTGAATACCTCCGTGTCAATTTATAAAATCAACATCTGGGTACCACCTCCGTGTCGATTTAAAAAATCAACATCCGGGTGTCTTATTCTTCGCGTTAACGCTAGGTTAAGATCCTGGAGACATTAGATGCTTTTCTTGAATATTGTCTGTATGAAATCACTCGTCTATGATTTTTTCCGCTCCAACCTTCTAAGCTTGCGTTTATAATATTCTTCTTTTCTTCGGCCGTCTTCTTCGGCATTTTTATGACAGGTGTACTTGCTACCGCGCACGAAAAAGGAATGAGCTCGACAGAGGCGCATCCTATGGATCCAGACTGGTGTGAAAAATTTTAACTAAAACGATCGAAAACACGTGTTTTGACCTTTTTAGTCATTTCATAACTCTTAAATTCGTGCGTGCTACCGTGTGAGTCAAAGGGACTACTTGGTAAATGAATATATCTGAAGAATGAAGCAACGAAATATAATAATTATTATATATTTTACTAGGATAGTTACATATTCCTATATGTAACGGACAATTTGCTATACAAAAAAGACATTTTAAAAGTATTTAAAATCCACCGACATTTTCATCACATAACTATCATAAGGGTTGTATTGCTATTTTAGATCGCATCTGACTTCTACGATTTAAGTCTTATTTTAAGTATATGATTTCACATCAGGCTTTTTAAAAAAACAATCATTCATTAAAGTCTATATTAGAAAATTGCATTACATAGCTAATTATTTAATTTACCACTTGTTTACTCTAAGAAATCGATATTCTTCGATCTTCTATCGAATAATTTGTCGATACTCTCGGAGTCAGTTATTCAATCAGATGACTTTTGTTATTCAGTGTCCAACACTTTATCAATCATCGTTGAATTCGAAATGCACAATAACAAGCTTAAGATTTTGAGTTACCCTGTTAGTATTGTGAAGTCCTAAGTGAAAGCTCATTATTGAAAGGTAAGTGGTCTTCATGGTTCTTTAAATATTACTTTCTCACAAATTTCATTCAATTATTTCGGTCCTATTATATATCTAGGTGATCGAAATTTCGAAATTTGAATTATTTTGGTTTAAAACAAGGTTTAGCAAATTGTTCGTTTCATGAACGATACATAGGACGATAAGGATAGTAATTTAGTATATACAAAGGATTGTTTCCACTGTTCCAGCTTCCGGGGCCAAAAATATATGAAGCAAAGGCAAAGTCCTTTGTTACTTTAAAATTGTAAAGAATTAAAGGTAACTGTGATTAAGTCCGAAAAAAAGTCGAAATATTCTTATCCGTTAAATTATTTTAAATCTTCTAAGGGTTATATTTAAGACACTTGCGAGCAGAAAAATCGACCCACCCCGTACGCTTTCGTTTAGCAGACGATAGCTGAAAATCTAAAATAAATTAATGTATACTTTTCTGACTGACTGTTTAATACCATTCTAAGAATACAATCGAACAGTTTATTGTATTGGCTTTGTTTTATTGATTTTACAGACTGAAATACAAAAACAGTTAGAATAGCAAAGGAATAATTTTGAAAGTAAAAACTTTGTTCAGTCGCTTGTATTTCCCCACTTGCTCTTACCCATGCTCTTACTGCTGCTTCTATTCTGTTTTTTATTGACCTTATTAATGATTTTATGAATTCTAGGAATATACTCCTCTTGAGTAGCCACCTTTAGTTCCTGGAGGGTAATGGGGCCGATTTCTGGCCCTGGCCCTTCTCTTTAGCTCATTATAGATGTTCAATAGGATTAAGGTCAGACCTCTTCGCTGGCGACTCCATAACAGGTATTTCCACCTCAACCAAGTACTGGAATATTATCATGGCTGTATATGGTCTGGCATTATCCTGCATCAGCTTGAAACCCTCTCGCCTAGAAATCCGGCGCATGGCATGACATTTTGTTCTAGCACCTCCTGGATATATCGCTGTGCAGTCAGAACGCCTAAAGAGGCCCGGGTAAGAACTGAAAAAATATCAAAGAAATTCCGCCCCATTCGCGAAGCTCCTGCAAAAACCACTCGTTCTTCAATACAGGCTTGTGCAAATCGTTTTCTCTCTCTTCGGTAAACTTTACTACGTCCATGATTTCAATTAAGACTGGTTTTACACTCGTCCGATAACAGTACGACCTTCCATTGTTCGAGTGTCCAATCAACGTGAGAACGGGCAAATCGAAGCCGCGCTTGACGACGCATGGGGGTTAATCTTGGACCATTAGCAGGTTTGTGAGGATGCAATCCGCTTTCTGCAAGTCTCCATCATACAGTCCATACACTTACAGCTACACTGCGATCATTATGAAGTTACTGTTGCACCTTAACACCATTCAAATGCCGATTTCTTAAACTTGTAGACACCATAAATCGATCATCTCTTTCTGAAGTAGCCCGATTTCATCCCAAACCTGATCGTTTATTGAAGCTCGTCTTACTGCTGATCGACTTAGGTAAAGACGTCAGGCCACGACGCGCTGACTAATCCAGCCTGGATCAGTGCTATACCTTGAGCTCACGCAGACGGAGTAGTTTCCATTTTCACTGAGAGGAAAATCAATTTAACTCAAGGTAAATGGCCACGTAATCAGTTTAAATAACCAATTATTGAATAAACAGTAAATTGATCAACTTTTAACACAAAGCAATGTCCCTGAGATTTCGATATTAAAAATGAGAAATGCGGTTGTTCGAGTAATCGAGTCAATATCCTCAACAACATCCCGTTTAGTGAAGTGGGGTATGTTAAAATAATGCTTATGAAACATAGAGGGTGGGTCATTTTTTTTGCACGCAAGTATATTATCCTATTTTTTTTAGTGTAAACTCAATAGTAGGTTATTTCAGGGTTTTTTAGTGGCATAATTTTTAACTTTGTTTTTTTGCCGCAATATGATACCTTGAGGTAAGTACATTGAAATACACAACTCTCCCTCCCCCTCAGGGTTCGGTTTCACCCCTTCCCCCCCCCCCCCCTTGTAACCCTTTTTCAGTTTTCAGCAAACCTATATGAGCTAGGGTAAAATGGTCAAAAGTGACTAGTTCCCAGTAGTTCAACTGCTCAGTTCAACTGGTTGAACAGTACAACGTTGATGTCCCAGTAGTTCAACTTTGTACAATCCTCGCAAAAGTTGAACTACTAAGACATAAAAGTTGTACTGTTTATATTATTTTAACCGAATTCAATAGAGGAGGTTCTCAGTTTGACCTGTAAGTATGAATGTTTGTATGTATGTTTGTCCACGATTATCTTGCGTTTGGCTGAACCGATTTGGAAGCGGTTTTCAGAAAAACATTTGAGAAGGTACCAAAAGTAAAGGTAAGGTAAGGTAAAAGTATATTAACCATTTAAAAAACAAACAAGGTTCTCAATTTATCTGTTTATTTTGTACTAGAGATGAGCCAAATGTTCGGCCGACCATTCGTATTTCGTACATTCGACAATGGGGAGTTTTCTGACAGCTCATAAAAATTAGTTCAAAACACCTCTATAGATGGCACTTTTAAAAAGCCGAAGGCGTTAAGTCTGTAAACTATAATGTAAGTAAGTGATATATCTACCATCTATGGTTATTTATACGTTCAATTTCTGATACAGACATCAATTAATTTATTTTACTTTTAAAAACGCAGTGTGGAATAAATTCTTCGCCTTCGCCTTTTGTAAAGCGCCATCTATCGAAGCCTTTTGTACCAATTTTGTACAGTTTTGTTTTTTTAATGAGCTGTCAGAAAACTCCCCATTGTATTCAGCCGAATGTTTGATTGATTTGCCGAATAATTACCGAATACTAGCAGTTTCACGCGGATTTAGCTGCGCAACTTCTGATTAAAAGTAGCCAATGTGCTATTCCGGACTGTTTTTATGATCCTCTTCTTTTTCCGTAAAGAAAGAACAAAGTGGTTCACAAAAAATATATTGGATATTGGAAAGTAAAATTTCTATATCGAGTCTTAATTCAAATCCAAGATTTTTCATACCAAAATTAACCGGTCATGGTAACACTCATACATATATGTGTTTACAAACAAGGATTTTGGATTGCAATTCAATATAGAAATATACTATAAGTAGGTATTTGATCAACTCTTGAAAAATATGTATTCATTAATAAATTCCATACAAATAAGTCCCAACATTCATTTTGGTAGGATAGGAATGGTTTCAAAGATCTGGTGGATCAAATTTGATTAAAAATTAGTGCTTGGTAAAAATTAAACTTAAATACACAGTAAATGTTAGGGTGTTACCGCAACATTCGATCAACCGTCGATCGAGTTTTTTGGCCTAGTAAAAACTATCGATTGACATCGACTGTTTCGTTCGACACCGTCGATCAACGGACTATCAATTGGTGTGGTAACACCCTTAGGTTTCTTTTCATCAACTTAAGCGCATCATATCTATGAAACTATAACTCCTATCGAAACAATTGTTGTAAGGAATTATTTATGAATAATAACACCCTTGAACATTTTGTCCTTATTATTATTATTTTTTTGTCTGGAGGAAAATATCAAGTCCCCGGCCGCCGTAGGGGGAACGGTGGAGTATGTGGGGATGATCTGGCTGATAGCAGGTTCGACGAAATAAAAATCTCCAGGTGTACCTCCCCTGCCACAATTGGGGCCCGCGGTATCACCAGTGGCATTACCTGCGAGCCCCGGCGAATTACGCTCAGCCTAAGCCATGCGCCCCCCACGTAGGTAATGACCTGGTACACGAGGCAATTTCCCCACTCATAACCTGTGTAGCCACAGAGAGTCCACTCACCCGCCACGGCTTCAAACATAGTTCTAAACCAAAATTTTTCTACCGGAGGAAGTGGGGTACTATAACACTTTTTTTAAGTGTTCCTCTTTCTACCTAATAGTGATTGATAAAATTACAACGTAAAGCTCTTAACCTTTGCCTGTTTCCGGCTGAAGACCGAGCTATGCCAAGGATATTTGAACAGACAATGTCAGTTCGCCACAGAGGAAGATCATGGTATTATAGGTAGTGAAGACAAATGTACCAAAAGGAATAGAGAACCAACTCGGCGCCTCAACTTGTCACCCCATTGACGCGCCGCCATTTTGCTATGCTCTCGTGCTGCCATCTCTATTTTGGTGCAATAATACTATAACGTGGCTGGTATTATATATATTTTATAATATTATAAACTCCACATTATCTCGCTATGACTGGGATTCGAACCCAGGACCTTAGCTCAACACGCCACGCGTAAATCTCCAGAAAACACCACCAGATAACACATAGATCATAAAGTGCAACATCAATACATGCACACGCAAGGAGGAGCAGCCATTTTGTGACAGACCTGTCACAAGTCAGACCTTTTGTTTGATTGGTGGATTATAACTATGGACATCTATCGTAGTAAAATGACAACATTTGCTACACCGATATGTAGCATTTGATATACCTTAGCTGTCAAATTGTAGTACTTTAAGAGTAACACCCCTGCAGTTCGGCGATAAATACGGTGTCGGTGAAGCCTTTCCTATTTTTCGTCTGCCGATGGTCTGCCGCTCCAGTGATTTTAAAACACAAATCTGTGAACTCGCTCAGAGCCTTGGTTTTGTGGTGGTCTGAGAGGATGGAGCCGCCATCTTTGGATGTTGTGTGATAGCCCAGCGAAGAGTTATACATATTTTTTTTTGTGAGTATTAAACTTAATTCGGTTGTTTGTTGAGTCATACGCAATGGCGTCTCATGTCTGTTGTTTTTTCTTCCAGTTGGAGCATACTTATTTGTAATGGTGTAAATCTATTTACATCCGCCAAATGGTGATTTGCACCTTTTGAGAAACCCACCTCGTTGGTTAGTTCTGCAATGCCTGAACCCCTCGTGGTCATATTTGTCCAACCTGTGACATAGCTGATTATGTGTGTTTTATTGCAGGGTTTTCTTTTTCAGTATGAATTCCCTATTTTTGCTCATGGAGAGGATAATATTTTATCTTTGAGGATGGCTCATGGATAGATATCCGTTTTTTTTTAATGAACAACTGGAGAAGACTAAGATTTTTTTTTTTTTTTTTTTTTATTTATTTATTTATTTATTTATTACATCAAAACACTTATATCTATCATTACAGGAGACCTAATGCGACAGTAAAGTGCAACAAATTAACTTACACATCTTAAATTAATAGAAAATTATAAAATCTTAAAGAGCATCTCACATACATAATAAAAAAAATTAAATTAAAATAAATAAACTCTCTTAAAAACCATCTTCCATAAATAAAAACAAATTATAAACTATCTTATACATAGAATAAAAAAAATAAAAACACAAGCTCTAAACAAAAGGAAGGCATTCATTTTAACTTACATATTACCAACATAGTAATTCTAGTGAACTCGCTCAGTGAACACGTAAAAATATCAATGCTATCTGCAACAGTGTTGAGCGTGCGCAGGGCGTGAGTGAAAGGCGCGTCGCGCAGCAGGTTGGTGCGCGCTCGCGGCAAGGCCAGCAGCGGTGCGCGCCGCCGCCGCCACAAGTATTCGTCAGGCACACACAGCTGCAGCTGCTGCAGGATGTCAGGGTTATGTATCCTGCCTCGTAATACTTTAAATAAATACAAAGCAAGAGACATATCCCTACGTATCTCTAACCTATAAAATCCCACCATTCCGAGGACGAACAAAGTGGGATACAGTAATGGAAATCCCGGATATACCCCATAATATTTTAAATACAAAAAACGCGAAAACTTATTTTGTATGCGTTCTATCATGAATTTGTACTTGTCTTCACTAGGGCTCCAGATGACTGAATTAAATTCTAAGTTATTCTAAGATGTTCAGAGCTGTGTAAACATACAAACAAACACAATATTATGCTCTATAAATAAACCTATTTATGAATTACAATTGACTCATTCAATTTGTAACGTGAGCATTCATAACAAAACAATGTGTAGCGCAAAGACGACGCCGTGCCACGAGCGATGGATCAAATTACACCGCGATAACAGGTGGTTATTCACTTGCTGTGGTAAATGCGTAGTGCGCATATTTTGCCCTGACGTTGGAATGGTTATAAAGTCATTGACTGGAAACGGCCTTCTAGACATAGGACCAGGCTGTATTATAAAGAGTGACACGTTCTCTATTACAGGTCACAATAACTATTTGAGCCGCGCGCAGGTTCAAGGTGAGATTCCTATATTGCCAGAGATGTCGATATTAAACTCAATATTGAACTCCTCACTTTATACTCCAATCTTTCAACTACCTAATCCAGAAGATCACCAGGAAACATGGCGCCGTATGAGAAACCAGACAAACTACATCAAAGAGCAAGAAGGTGTTACCCTCACAGCGTACACGATGTTCATCAATATTCAGTTCTCTATAGCATATTGGGACTGATAATAGTCACTGGAGCCGTTTGCTCAGTCATGCGGCGGCGCAAAAACAAGAGAGCCCTGGAAATGAGAACGCCGAGCTCTACTGAACCTCCGATCCAGATGGCGGTGATCGCGACCAGCGACGGACAATCGACGGCCACTTATGCAGTACCCCGTCCGCGAGGCGTACGATTGGATATCCCGGCTACGAATATAGCTTAAACTTAGAATAGAAATAATGAAATATTTAATATTTTAGAATAATATGTCATGTAAAATATATAAGTTTTCAATTTCAATTAAGTTTGTTTAAGTATGTTGATTTCTTGTAAAATTTAATGTTGTGATAATTTAACCTTGTCTTATATCCATTTCTTTTGAGTGGGCAGAATGTACAGGGAAGCAGCTGTACAATAGGTATCTATGTTACTAGGTTATGATGCCACTTGAAATGTCAAGTAATCGACTTTTAATGTAGGTTATTATAATTTTCAACACACTTGCTCGTAAAGTGAGCCTTATTCTATTGAATTAAGAACTATAAACTGGGCTATAAGTCACGCGTGCATAATATATTTTACCCTAGTGCATAATATAATGAATCCTACAAAGTTGAATTATACCTAAGTGCAAATTACATGCGAGTAAACAGAGCATATTTTATTGATCCGGGTTATACATTAAATATATGAGCGCGCGTCCAGGCGGCGCGGCCAGCGGACAGGCGACGCGCGGACAGGCGGCGCGCGTGCAGCAGCAGCGGCCGGCACAGCGCCTCCAAGCAACAATAGCGTGTGTACGTGTAATGGGACAGGGCTACTGACGCGCAGCAGCTAACAGCTGCTTCAAATAAATTTTATGACCACGTAAGTTATTACATACGACGTTTTTCAACACACTTGTGAGTAAAAGACAGATATTTTACTCACAAGTGTGTTGAAAAACGTCGTATGTAACTCGTGAGCTTAGCTCACTTGTTACATAATATACTATTATAATGCTAACTAATAACTTACAAATTTATGCTTATATTTATAGTTTACCTTTAAGATTAAGTAATGAATAAAGTTCAGTGTTAGATCTACTATCTTTGGGTTTGTTTCTTACCATCCCTCATCTCTCACTCATCACATCACTGTAGAAACCCACTACAACTTGGAATATAATTAATAAGGAAACTGGGAAAGTAAAGAATCGCAATAGTGAGTTTAAGCTTGTTATTGACAATACAATAATTAAAGCAGATGAAAATGTTGCGACAGCATTTGAGAGCTGTTTTGCTGACATTCCAGTTTCAACTACTAAATCATTAAGCTCATCACCTGTGGCAGCTGAATCATTGCTCAAAAATCATGTGAGTGAGTGCAAGGTGTCTTTCAAGTTCCAACCCATAGACACCGGGGATATTATTAAAATATTTAAGACAATTGATATTAAAAAGACAACTGATCTCTGGGGCATATCTGTTGAAATATTAAATTCTATTATACAACGTGTAACATAATGAAGAGATAATACGGGGATTGTATGTTTGGTGGTGTAGTTTATAAGTAACAGTAACATAAACTTGTAATCCTTACGGTTGGTTCGGAAAACAAGTTCAAAGTTTAGATCAAAATATCGAAGTGTCAACCCTAAAAACAGCTGTTACCTTTTGATAGAATCTATTCGATAACAGATGGCGTTAAAATAAAGCGTTAAGTAACCAAGAGAGATACTACAAAGTGTAATTTTGTGCCTACTAAATTAGACGACAACAACGTCTCGGGAATGTTTTTTCGGTAGTATCTAAGTGCAGAATATTTTTAAAACTACCTTTTCACCAATATGTGCGTTTATCACGCGGTTTACCAATTTAAAACTCTACTGAAATAATAGATTTGCACGTTCGAACCGACAACACGTTAATTTTAACTATCCGTGAAAATATATTTTCTTAACCTTAAACTATGATGCATCACTGACAAGGATAACTTCTTGTTTATTCTCACACACTTACAACTATCATCACCACCATACAATAAAGCTTGAAATAAATTTTAAGTAATCCAGCATTCTGCATAATTTTTATAGTCTATGAAATAGCAAGTTCAATGCCCTTTGTCTGCCGCGGATCGCTCGCTCGCTACTCCCGGGCTCTCACGTTTAAGTGTTACGTATTTTAAAAATGTTTAATACTTAGAAGTCACACTGTTTGTGGTTATGAACGGATGCTGAGGCTCGGTAGTAGAAGTAATACTTAACAACATACATGATCGAAATACATTTACGACTAAAATCAAAAATGTTATCAAATTAAGCATAAGTAATCATAAATTTAAGAGAAACGTAAAACAAAACATTAATTTAGGTACTCTCAATAAACTATGATATCAAACTTGTCATACAAAAAACTCACATTTCTTTAGAAATACGCTATTGCATGCAAGAAACTAATATGAAATTAGTACAAATCTATCGGTAGGTATTACGTGGAAATTCTTTCGCACGGCGTCAAATCGCAACTTATACCTAATGAAGAGAGACTCAAATAGACAATCAAACTTACCCATAATTCTAATAAAAAACGAAGAAATATCCTCTCTCTCTTACATTCAAACTTTCTAAGAATTATAATGGAAACATATTCGGTAAATACCTATGATTTTGTAAACCTCAAACTATGATACAATACTTACAGCTTCTTGTACTTCTTGTATTCTCACATACTTATAACTATCAATACATACGACAACAAAGCATTAAATTAATAAAATTAGCAACTAAGTAAAGTCGTTTTCATAAAAGATAACCCGTGCATAGCTCTTATAACAAACACACAAGGTCTATTATCGCTCAAATCGCGGGACTTCTTTCGGCGTCTCGTCGCGAACTTGCGCCTTTCGGAATTATACCCTTTGAGATTTACCGCCGCCGCGTCGCTTCCAAGCCAAACTAAAGGTTGTTCCGTTCAATATTTATTATGAACAAATTCTCAACTCAACTAAATTTTTTATTTAAAAAAGTTAAATTACTGATGACTAATTAATTATTGTTTTTAGTTGCGGTTGTTTCAGGCAGCTGAAATTATTTTCAAACGCTATAGGGAAAAATATCCTAAATATACCTGTCCTGAAACTTTATTTTTTTATGAGGAATCTTTATCTTTTATTATTATTCTCTTTCTTGAGAAACAAAATGGATTAATTTCTTTATTTAAAATGTGTGAAGCGTAAAAATAAGTTACGTAAATTAACAAATAACAGTTTTTAATATTTTGATATTAAACATACAACTTAAAAACTATTGAAGTGATTTCACGATTGAAAACTATTTATTTGTAACAGAATAACTTAACAATACAAAAACATAATATAATGAAGTCATTTCACTGTATTATGAAATAAATTGGGTACTAAGATTTTGTTTATCATATCGCTATAGGTGCCGAAAAACCCTAAAAAAATTAGGTACCTACTAGAGAACTGTTTGGTTCGGTTATTAGTAAAATTAATAGAAATTTATTTCAGTTCTTTCATGTCCATAGACGATACAGTTAATATGAGATAGATGGGCAACTTGATTTTATTGGCAAAATAGAATAATACCTTATATCATAGATGGCGCTAGTAACTAAATTTAATTCCAAAAATGACCGCTAGACGGCCTTAGTAGATAAGTCTCCTTTATAAAAAAAAAAATTTAAGGTAAAACTATCTTATCCTGTTTATCACATTTAATGTAACATTTTATAGAATTTTATTATGATAACTGCTTTAAAAAATACATAATAAGGTGTTTATATTAAATAAGTGGTCAAAAATAAAAAAAATAAACGAAAATCTTTATTTTATAAGGTTATTTATTGTTTCGTGGAATATTCAAAAGCCTCTTTCTTCGCTCCATCTTCCTCATCAAATTTTGACAATTGTCCATTTATTATTCGGTTCACCCCATTGCAGCAACTGTGAATCAACATTTTCATTGACATTTTTTTATGAAATCGACCAAATTAACCTTATGACTTACAGCAAGTCATACTTAAATCACATGCACAATCACTGTATATTTACACAATATATTACACAATTTTTCGCTTTCCCGCACTTTAGTCTTTATAAACTTTTGTTGCTGAAGCCTTTTTAAGTTGTTAGTAAGTCACACAAGTAACTTCACTGCCCAATTCACAGCGAATTTGTTAAAATAATCTAAGTCTTAAATAAAATGGCGGAGAAAACACAAAACGCAACAGACGCACACGCACACGATCATTCATAGACTATTATAATAGTCTGTTGACTAGTCTGTCAAAGTCAACATCTTTTCCGGTTCCTGACGAGATATTAATAAATCGGCTATCCCAGCGCTACCTAGTTAATAACAGGAGAAATAACCTACCGAAAAGTTGTAGTACGTCATATCCTAGATGGTGCAGAATTCAATTTCTTTGACACTAGAGTTGCATAGGTCTGTTCATGTCCGTTTTGAAGTGTGCACGTCAGTTGCTATCGCTATTTTATTCGAAGTTTTCTTACAATTTCTCGACTTGAAAGTATTGTTATACGACATGTGTATTCAAACAACAAATGTTACGATATGATTCTGTATGTTGGAGCCGTTAGTAACCACAGCATCAACGAAGCTCGAAGACTTTACAGGCAGCGGTTTGTGGAGTGCAGGCCGGCAGCTGAACAGCGCCACTTACCCGGCTATGGCGTGTTTTGTTTGAAGCATGAGTCTGCGGCTCAGCGCGCCGGTTCTTTTCATGCGAAACCCAGCGCGGCCACCTTCGCGTTCCGAGAACTTAGAAGAGCAAGTCTTGGATCATTTCGAGGAGGATCCGAGGAGCAGCACTTGACGAGTCTGCGCTCTTTTGGATGTCAATCATATGGTGATATGGCGCACGCTTAGTGATGATGGCCAACATCCTTATCATTCCCGATGGACGCAAGAGCTGATACCAGCGGATTTGTGACCTCCTCGGTTAGGCTTTTGTCGGTGGCACAAACGTCATGTGGATGTGTGTGTATTGAAAAAGAAGGCAGAAATTGTGAGCCGTTTTTGTAATTCTGGCCAAGTGTAAGGGAAACCCTAGATACAGTTGTGAGTGTTTTTACGCAAAGTGAACTAAATGACGATTGAAATAAGTGCGATACTTGCCATAAGAGTTTGTCAGATATTACAAATTTAAGTTGTAATAATTATAACAAACACTCTTTATTGTCATTAAACATAGAAATAATTATGTACACAATATTTAAGCGATTTAAAAAGCTTTAAGCGATTTCTTTCAGGCAACCCGATTTCTTCCGGGCAACCCGTTTATTATTAATAAATAGAAACTTGAAATTTGTACTAACATGTTGTTTTATTTGCTTTCATTAGCTAGAAAGTGTGATAAAAATTGTGTCATTCAATGTGCCAAACGATAGGTAAGTAACAATCAGCTGCGCTGATATCCGCGCTACTCGCAGTGGGCGGCCGCGTCGTATCGCTCGCTATTCAGCCGGTGCGGGAAAGGTCATAAGGTCACTGATTGCGGCGCAAGTCTATTTTTAGCTTGTTAGGTTGACTAGGGTTGTCAAAATATTTTATTGTAAAATAATTTAAAAAAATTGTATGAAAGTCTATACCAGCACTGATCATGCTAATTCTTTTACTGTACATTCTACGTATGGTATAGAAGCTAACCCTAAAGTTTTATCTCTCCATTTTGTTACACGTTGTAGATGTAATAGCTCCTTGCCTTGTTGAAATATTTAACAACTGTATTATTAGTGGGGAGTTTCCTGATTTAATGAAACATAGTAAAGTTATACCTTTATTTAAGTTGGGTACTAAAACCCTACTAATTTTAGACCAATTTCAATTCTACCTACTTGTAGTAAAATTTTTGAAAAAAATATTCTTAATCAACTCTTGGCCCATTTCACCTATAACAATTTACTTCATAATAAACAATTTGGATTTACAAAGGGCCGTTCAACAACTGATGCTGGTGTTGAACTATTTGAAATAATCACTGGTGCCAGGGAGAGGTCGGAGGATGCCCTAGGTGTATTTTGTGACCTATCTAAGGCATTTGACAGTGTTCAGCATGACACTCTCATCAGGAAACTCCACCACTACGGCAATAACAAGTTGAGTCTGATCTGCGGCTTAATGGGAACAGATTGAATCTAGTAGATAACTCTGTTTTTCTTGGAATTACCTTAGATTCTAAATTGCAATGGGGCGCCCATATCTCACAACTAGCGAGTAGACTTAGTTCTGCAGCGTTCGTGGTAAAGAAAATTCGCTCATTGACTGATGTTAATACAGCGAAGCTGGTATATTTTAGTTATTTTCATAGTATAATGTCCTATGGCGTCCTACTTTTGGGCAATGCCGCAGATATTGACACGATATTTACACTCCAGAAAAGGGCTATTCGTGGAATGTATAAACTTGGAAACAGAGAATGTGTTCGAGAAAAGTTTAAAGAGATTGATATCTTGACCCTTGCATCACAATATATTTATGAAAACATTATGTATATTTATAAGAATAGTAATAAATTTAAAACTAGGAAAGATACTCATGATACAAATTACTCTGTAAGGACTAGGAACGACTATAAGTTAGCGTTTCCTAAATTAAGGCTGGCTTAAAGCAGCAAATCATTTATTGGAATGTCAATACGTATATACATATAACAAAATTCCGAAGTCAATTCAATCCATACCATTCAATAAATTTAAATCAATCGTTAAGAAAACTCTATCTCGAAAAGCTTATTATAAAACTAAAGATTACTTAGATGATAAAAGGGCATGGGATTAAGCACAACAGGATATTTCTAAAAAGTTTCTAATTACTTAATAATTTTGTTTACTGCTTGGCTGTGCAGTATATATATGACATACTGGTGATTGTCCCACTCACTTACTTTCTTGTCCAGACAACAGCAAGAACGTCATGCTCCCTCAGGCGGCATGGCTAGTGGTAGCGTCGGGTATCGGGTCACCCCATGGTAGGTAGTAATAGACAGGAGATGCCCATTAATTGTTTACTGTAGGATATATGTGGCAAACGTGCGATGAATTTACGGACATATCTTTATTTCTTTCTAACAAGCGTACATTTGACATGAGTGAAAGACTCGAAGTCAAATTCTTCCTTTCCTTTTTTTGGTTTTATTTTCTTTTTACGCTATGTTGTCAGCTTGGTGAAATGCAGTCGCCATTTTACTTAGACGCGTTTGCGTCAGTGTGTTTTGTTTACTTTCAGGAAAAGTGCAAAATATTCGGGATTTTTTAGAGATTTGACTATGAAATGCTTTAATAAATATCAATTTTATAAGTTTGATTTTAATTATCGTGTACAATATGCATAAGTGTTCGATTTTAGTTTGTGGCGCTAAAAAGTCGCAAAACATAAGTTTACACCAGTAAGTTATCTCAAATTCTTATGTTTTGTAATTATTTGCGTATATCATCATCTGGTTTACTGTAACAAGTACCTATAAGCGATAATAATTGAGTAATAGTGAATGTTTAGAAGGTTTTAAATTTATAACCTTGCTTCCTAGTTACCAAGTGTAAACATAGTGATGGCATCCGTAAACCGTCTTTTTTATCGATATTTTTCAGTTTTCCCACTAATTTAAATATGCGGCGAAGGTGGATAAACGCAATTGGATTAGAAAATATAAGCCCACGTCATAGGAAGAATCTATTTATATGTTCATTACATTTTGAGGATGATAACATCAATAGAACACTTGGAGTCATCAGGCTAAAAGATGATGCAGTGCCCTCACTTTACTTATCAGTAAGTGTTTTGTAGAGAATTGTTACTTTGTACCTTTTGTAATTTATATAATTTAAAATTTTTAAAAATTTACATAGTCATCGAAGGATATAACTTTTGCATGATGATAATTAAAAGAAAATTTTATTTTTGGAGAATTGCTATTTATTAATACAAACTTTGTATTCATTTTCAGTCTCCAACTATTACTAGTGTTCGGAGCGTGGCTTCACAGAAAAGAATCCCACACTCAGCACTCACTGAAGTAAGTGAAATAAACTTCAAGTTTTCATGTGACATTCCGCAACAGCAACATTCTTTCATTCCATTTTTTTTCAACCATTTTTTTCCATTACAGTTGACAGACTCGAAAAACCAGGTTTTGACCAACAAGTTTTGACCAACAAGAACCAAAACTAAATTCAAGTCACGATAAGGTTGGTTTTACAATATAACATAAGTATCTAGTTATTGATTCTAACTTTTTTTAGTAGTAGAATGAGTGAAAGATAGCGTGAACTGTTTGTGCATAATTTCCTGAGGATACCAGGCGTTTCTAACTTGTGTTTATTAAATAAAATATTTTTCTTTTAATATTTTCAGGCTTATCAAAATGAAATCAAAATTGTCAAGTTAGAAAAATTATGTGACAGCTTAATAAAAAAAAATAAAAAATCTGAAACTTCAAGTATATCGAAAAAATAAGAAAATAGCAGAAAAAAAAGATGTCATGGAGAAATTAAAAGCTGAAAAGTTAATAACAAACGAAGAGTGCAACATGTTGAAAGAATGTGCTGGACCGCACTAAAATTAAATTAAGGGTGTCCTGCGCAAGGTTTCTAATTTAATTTAAGCTGTTATTAAAATATTTTTTTTAGGAAAATTTGAATCAAATTAACAGCTTAAATAAATAAAATTAGTATGAATACCTATTCAAAATGTTAAAGATAAGTTTACTTTATGGTCTCTAAGTGACCTTGAAATTGTACTTATCTTATTATCTGTAAATCAGACTATTTTTTATTTAGAAATAAGCATTAAAAGTTCAATTTTATTAATATCTATTCAAAATGTTTAAGATAAGGTTTAATTTAGTGTCTCTAAGTGACCTTGAAATTGTACTTACCGTATTATTTGTACATCGGACTGTTTTTTAATTAGTAATAAGTATTAACAGTTAATTCAAAATGTTGACACCTGTTCAAAGATAAGTTTACTTTAGTGTCGCTAAGTGACCTTAAAATTGTTGATTTCAATACATCAAAATCTAATTACAATGCAGGTGTTTTATTTGGTAATTTTAAATACTAATTTTAACCATACAGAATTACTATAAATAGAATACAGAATGAATATGGATAGGCATTATAAATTCATACGAGCTAACGTATCTACTGCTTCCAAGTTGGAAAAGTCTTGTATTAGGTTGGTGGCCGCATTGATCAATTTTTTTAGGTATACGAGTACCTAAATAAATAAAAAAATATTTCTGACACTCACACTACATTATCTAGCCCAAATTAAGTTTCTTAAAGAACTTGTGTTATAGATACTGGATAACCTGATATACTTAAGAAATGTATAAACATACGTATTAAAATATTACATACATATTGAGTAAATGCATATTTTTATTAGAATAAACTTAAATAATAAACATCCATGACTTGACGATAGTTCATCGCACAAATATCCGCCGCCACCGCCGGGATTCGAACCCAGAACCTCTGGCATAGAAGTCAATGTATGTTACCACTACCTTATAAGACAATTATTTTTTATTATTACTAAACAGCGGATTAGAACATGAAAGTTAGGTATAATATATCGGGTGTCCAGTAATTAATGGATAACCCAGTAGTGGTAGGTAGAGGAGCTAGTGACTGCTTAGAAAAAAAATCTTCAGCAAGTAGGTCTGTGTTTTTTTAAATTCTGCTTATTCTGATTTTATTTAGTGGTTATTCAAAATTGTTATTCATTAAAAAAAAAGAAACAAAAACCGATACTTGTGGCCAATATGGCTATTTTAGATAGAAAATGAGGGAACTTCCTAAAAAAAAAACATCTATTTTTTTTCTAAGCAGTCACTAGTTCCTTTACCTGCCAATACTGGGTTATCCATTAAGTATATGTACACAATGACTACGAAAACTTTATCGATATCGATATGTAATTTTAATTAGGGCTCAACTCTTCAGCAGCCATTTTATAGCAACTGTCAAGTGTTTCATGGTTTTCATTCTAAGGGCATCTCCTGTCTATTACTACCTACCATGGGTCACCCTCTTTCCTAAAATATGGTTGAGGAGGGTAATGGCTGGTGCTTGCGTCAACTCGTGAACGGGTGCTACTAGCGGTGCCATGTCGTTTTGCTAATGATACTATGACTATTTTATTCCATTCTTGTTCAAATACTCTGGTCCCAGTTTGTCATGTTCGTATTGTGCATTCATAGCTCATTGCATCTGCTATGTAAGCAATTTGGTTGTGGCATGACATTGGCTCTCACAATTCTGTCTTGTGTTTGTTTTTTTTCATGTCACGGTCAATTTGTACTGTACCTATTTGTATTAATTTGATAATTCTGACTGATAAAGAGTGCCAAGAGTTTTTTTTTGCTGCTTTTTTTGTCTCTTGGTCTACTGTAATATCTTATTTAACAACTATCAACAACTAGTTAAAGCCAAAGTATGTGATGACTGACTTCATCAAGCGTTTTGTGAAATTCCTAAGATGAATAAAACTTTTTTTGAATTTTAGGATTTGTGAAGCTTTTGTAATCATGAGGGAGGAGATGTAATTAAAAATAACTACCACCGAAGTACGGAAAAGGGCCCGTTTATGTATAAAAATCGTGATTTACATTTTAACATGCAATTACAATTTCCTTTGATGTTAGATAGATAGATAGATAAACTCGTTTATTGAGGTACTACATGCACACACATTAATAAAAAAAAAAAGATATAATTTGAAACAAAACAAAAAATCATAATAATAATGTAATGTGCATTGCAATCGGCCATAGCTCAGCGTAATTATTTATTCAGAGAGTAAATCGCTGGTTTTCAGCTACTGCACCTAACTTTCAAATATATCAAAATAAAGATGTCACATGAACACTAATAACATCTTATAATTTAAAATAAATAGTTTAAATAAAAAAAAAAATATCAATTAATAAACCAATCAATAATAAATAATTATGTGTAAGCCCTTTCATTTTTAAATTTACATAGATTGATAGGTCAAAAAAAACTGGATTAATAATAAACATGTTCATTGCCAATGAAGCATCAAAGAGACGGCAGTTTCTGCTTTTCTAGAAGTAATTCTTTGAATTTATTTTTAAAAGATTCTTTATACTTTATCCTCCTTATTGGAGGCGGAATATTGTTCCAGCACTTGGTCGCGCTGTACCGAAAACTGCCAGTAAAAGAGACAGTTCGGTGATGCTGGACACTAAGAGGAGGTCTTATTGATCTTAGCATAGCGTTGTGCTTAGTTTGAAATTTCAGCTTAGAGAACAAATATTCGGGGCTTCTAAAATTTGTTACGTCAAACATTAACGAGGCAAGATGCAACTGCCTGCGAGACTCCATATTGAGTATTGACGCATTGTTTAGAAATGGTGTAATATGGCTTCGCGGGGGCACATCAAAAATGAATCTGCAGCATGCATTCTGTACCCGTTGCAGGAGGCGGCTTGTCTTGTACAAAAGACGGGGTCCATATACCAGATCTGCGTAATTGAGTCGAGATAGTACAAGTGACTCGCAAACGGTGATTCTTGCTAGTTCAGTGAGAAAACTTCTTATTTTATATAGAACTTTCAGTCTGTAAAAACAGTTTCTAACAAGATCCTCCACATGTGACTCAAACCTCAGTTGGCTATCCAATAGAATACCCAGATTTCTTGCTTCACATACTGGTTCAATGTGTTGACCTTGAATAGTAATTTTAGGGGAAATATTCTCAATTTTCTTGATTTGCGTTTTTGAGCCCAATACTATGAATTTTGACTTGCCTGGGTTTAATAGCAATGAATTATTATGTGCCCATTTGGCAATTGCGTTTAGATCTTTATTCATCATCTCTATCGATCGTGAAATTTTGTCAGGAGAATCAGAGATATACAACTGTACATCGTCAGCATATAAATGAAACCTGCAGTATTTTATTTCGTTAACAATATCTGCGCTATAAATAATGAATAAAAAAAGTATGGACCCTTGCGACACACCACGTTGAACTGGTTGAGATTGGAGATCAGACAAGAACCATCTCACTTCTTGAGTTTGACGGCCTGTTGTCGTTCGTTAAGGTAGCTACTAAACCACTGAAATGATTTTGTGTCAACTCCATAGTAAGATAGTTTTGACAGTAAAAGAGAAATATCCAAGCTTTCAAAGGCACGGGAAAAATCAAGAAGTGCGAGGATTGTTCCATGGCCAATATCCTGTTCTGCCAGTATATGACCGACTACATCTAGCAGTGCTGTGACTGTCCCACGTCCTTTTCTAAATCCCGACTACAGAGCAGGCAAGATGTTCTGCTGCTTTACATGCCGAATAAGTTGATGATACACAACTTTCTCCAAAATTTTCGAAAGAAAAGTTAAAATGCTGATAGGTCTTAAATCTTTCAGTTCCTTAGGATTGTTTATCTTAGGCAAGGGAGTGACAAAAGCTGTCTTCCACTGACTCGGAAAGACTGAAGTACGTATGGATTGATTCACTATCGCAGTAATTATTGGTAGTGTCCTTGGAAGTGTCAGCACTATCATGTCCTTGCTAATATCATCACAGCCCATAGCATTTGAATGTTGATACTAGTTTTAAAATTAAAGTTCATGTAGATTTATTATTACTT
This sequence comes from Stenoptilia bipunctidactyla, assembly GCA_944452665.1. NCBI lineage: Eukaryota > Metazoa > Arthropoda > Insecta > Lepidoptera > Pterophoridae > Stenoptilia > Stenoptilia bipunctidactyla. The sequence continues at coordinate 10,864,905 of OX101733.1, forward strand.
TGATTTATAGCCCTTAACTCAGAGATTTGGCAAGCAATGTGAATGACTAATACCTCTAAAGAAAGAACAATAAATAGGCATATTCTTAAAAATGCTTGAACAATTCAAAGATTTCTTTTTATGGCACATCAAAATTATGCTCGTATCAAAATACCATTTTTTTTAAGTTTTGTATGCCTCCATTTGATTTTAGAAGCCATAAATACACATAAAAGTAGTTTTATTTAGACCGACATACATTAAAGTATCGGGAAGATAGTGTTTGCACATTCTAACGCATATTCGGGCACTATTAACTCGTATCTACCAAATTCTGTGTATTTTATAAAATTGAAAAAAAAAGCAGCAAGTTTCGTCAAGGAAAAGCTAGAAATGTTCGAAAATACCTCGTTTATCACCTCCTTTAACCTTTGCACCTAGTCACCAAACACCCTGTATTTTAATGCTTACAAATAACAAGTTCTTTACATTTTTGGATAAAGCAGTTATGATAGAATATTAAGTTGAACAAAAAAAAAGATATGATTAGTTACATTAAGAAGTAACACTATACCTACCTACATATGTTAAATAACAAAATATTGATACTTTAATTATTATAACTTACTTATTTACTTTAGAGGCATTGACAAAACATAGATATTGATACAACAAAGACAATTTCATAATAATATAATAATAATAATTCTTTATTGTACACCATAAAATATAGACTACATACAAATAATTATATATCATACATATTAATCATACATACATACATACATACATAACGTCACGCCTGTATCCCTTATGGGGTAGGCAGAACACCAGAGGTTACAAGACCATCTGATGTCACGTTTGACAAATTTGGAGGTCTTAAGTTTTCGCGATTCATACTATTAAATAAAACACTTTTTAACCGGATTTATCGCGTATATTTACATTTTGGTCGCTCGTGACCACGGGGTCTGAAAAGACACCGAAACGTCGAGTCAAAATTTAAAATGTAAATATACGCGATAAATCCGGTTAAAAAGTGTTTTATTTAAATTTGGAGGTATTATAAAGATGGAGAGAGACTATTGTAGTGACAGGGGGTCAGCCTATCGCCCACAAAAACGCCTTTAAAACCTCTGTCCCTTAACTGGCTTTTACAGTATGCCCGGGAAGAGAAGCAGCTGGCACATTCTATGTTTTTCTTTCGCTCCCAGTCCAGCATGGAAGCATCAATATATTATATATTACTCATAAATGTAATATACATAAATGTTATTTATATATAGACTTACATATTAATAAACATACACATACTTATTAATAAGTTACGATGAGCAGTGTCAGCAAACATTATGCAGAGATTTTGGAGACGCTCAAGTTTATTAAGAAGTTCTTCAGTTAAGTCAAGATAGCAAGCATCCGCATAGTCGAAAATAGGAAGTAGGAGAGATTTTGCTAGCGCAATTTTAGTGGCAACAGGGAGGAAATTGCGAAGACGCTTGAGCGAATTCACCGCGGCAAAGATCTTCCTACTCACCTCAGTAATCTGTGGTATCCAGGATAGTGTGTGATCTATTATTATACCAATTTTTTTACAGTCTGGCTAAAAGGTATGTAGATACCGTTGAATTTTACTTGCGGTAGTGAGTTCCAGTTAACCCGTAGGATCATTTTATTACTGCCAATTAATAAACACTGCGTCTTTTGAGGATTAACAGTAAGACCATGATTATGACTCCAGTCCGATATCAACGTCAAGTCTTCGTTGTGTTGATGTATAGCATTTGGCAGATCTCCGAGACTGCTTTGTGTATAAATTTGAAGATCGTCTGCAATTCTGCATACAGATGATAGGGAGAAGATCTTAATAATATTAAATACACTTAAACAAAAAAAAATACATCAACACATACAAACAAAATCGTATTGTTCAAAAACAAATTAATTTAAGTACCGATCTTTACTTTAATAAAAAAAAAGTAAGCAAAAAAATAATTCAAAAAAAATCCTTTCAAAAGAAACTTTTCCTACATACTTTTTCTTTCGTACACCATTTCCACTTAACATTTTTCTTACTCTCCATTAATTCATTTACTGTTTCAAATGTCTTAACAAGCTCTACATACTTACATTACTCTATCCTCCAATATTATATTTTTCATTCCTTGCCTTGTAAGCCGCATGGGATTATTGGACAGGACTTTTTAAGCAAATATAGGTCAGTTATCAACTTTGATAATAAAACTTTATCTATACGACAAAATTCTAAAGAGAAAATAATTAAATTAATTAGTTTAAAGAATAATATTCTAACGACTTTACCAGCTAGGTCTGAATCAATTAGCTATGTCAATACTAATTTAACGGAAGATTGTGTGATTTTTACCAAAGAGGTTCATCCCAGTATCCATACATTACCTGGCTTTTATGCCCACCACATAAAGTTGATCCTTTTATTATTTTTGGATAGTATACTAAGCTGAAAAAGTAATGTGACTATTGATTTCATGTTAAGAAATAAAAGTTGGAACTATCCACCATGTAACAACAGAGCACCATTAAATCACAAAGCAGTAACAAAGGAATGAAAATCAATCTTTCAGACGGCCGCTGCTATTAATCAGTTGATTTGTCAGTTTGACAGTTGGCATTGACTTGTGTCATTGATTATGGGAAGAACGCAGTCTGTTATGTTTCAAAGTAATAGAAAAATATATATCCACTTAAAAATATTTGGATTTACTACTTTTTTATACTTAGGGTTTAATATTTGCACTATTTTTATTTGTTCACAACGTTTTTGTTTATTTTTAATTTTATATCAACATGATGATAATTATATGCAAATTATATATTTTGCACTTTTTTGGTCGCATTAGATAACTATATAATCAAAACAATACTTACGCAATATTCATTAAATGAATTAACATGTATTTAATCTTTTGATTATTTTTATAGTTTGGGCATGAAAGCCAGGACTAAAATTATGCCTTTACGATGGAGTTTTTGTTGCGAGTACATATATTAGCGACTCCTAGTAATGGTAAAATACCTATACGGATTCTTAACACAACTACAAAAGATATATCTTTATCGGAAATAAACCTTGATATACAAAGTTCTAGCTGGCTTACAACATTTGTGTTTTTAATAAAAATGTGAAAAATACATACAGAGTCAAGCAATAATTTTCAAAATTAAATTTAAATCACTTGAATGAAGAGGAAAAAAATTATTTAGAGTGTTTATGTGCTAAATACTCGAATATTTTTTATTTAGATGGAGATAAATTGTCAATTACCAATATTTACAATCACAAAATCGAATTAAAATCAAACACGCATCGAATTTATTCAAAAACCTACCGACGACCCAGACAGTCGCAAGTACACGGCTTTTTGCTCGGGACAATTCCAAATGACCAGAATGCCGATGGGACTCAAGACTAGCCCGAGTTCGTTCTCCCGCATAATGACTATGGCCATGACAGGTTTGACCTAAGAAAAATGTTTAGTGGACCAGAACGATTTATTATGTTTTAGTAGAGATTTGCAAAGTCATGTTAAAAACCTTCAAGAGATATTTGAGAGATTGCAAAAAGTTCGATTAAAGTTAAATCCACAAAAATCTAAATATTTGCAGAAAGAACTTTTTTATTTTGGAAATGTAGTTTCCTCGGACGGCGTTATACCCGATCCAAACAATATTGAAGTTGTGAAAAAATATCCCGTCCCAACGAAAACAGACGAAGTGAAGCGCTTCGTTGCATTCGTAAATTATTATCGAAAATTTATACCAAATTTTGTTACAAAAGCCTATCCACTTAATAGTTTATGTAGAAAAAACGTGTAATTTAAATGGGATGAGGAGTATCAAAAATCGTTTGGAACGTTAAAAGAAAATGTTATATCACATCCTGTATTGCAATATCCCGATTTTTCAGTAAAAAACGTATTTATTTTGCAAACCGACGCTTCAGGTTTGGCATAGGAGCTGTCTTATGAGTAGAGTAAAATTGGGAAAGCTGGTGCACGGTTCCTTGGGAAAGGATCTGGGGTCTGAGTCTGAAGTCTCTGGAACTCGAGTGCCCTGGCAATCCAGTATCCAGAACAGTGAAAATGCACATCGGAGCGCCTGTTCCGAGGCACTTTATTGTGCGTTCGCTGTCCCGGATACTGGATTGCCAAGGCACTCGAGTTCCGGAGACTTCAGACTCAGACCCCAGATCCTTTCCCAGGGATCCGTGCACGAGCTTGTCCCAATTTTATACCCTTACTTTATTTATGCAGCTTACTCGAGTGCCCCACCAAACCAGATCCCAGTTCGATGTGTTGTATTCTCGTTCACCATTTCAGGTACTGGATTGCCGGAGCACTCGAGTACCTGAAAGCTCTAGACATAGATCCTTGGTCCTTTCCTAAAGAACTTACTTTCTGTTATAATAAATTATAAATATATAATTGGGACGTATAACAAATATTTCATATGTCTAAATCAATTAGAGTACTAGGTAGGTACGGTTCCGCGGTATATTTATTCATCTTACACTTTACGGTTATATTTTTATTAATGTTGAGACAGTTTAGTAATTCTTAGAATCTGTACAGGTAAAGCCCAAATACACTGTTGGAAACAAAACATCAAACCAAGGTGACCTTGCTAGTTTACAACGTGTTTCCAACAGTGAAGACGGCTGTTGACAACCAAATTACATGACCTTGGCGGGTTGGAAACGGCGGTGTTTAGAATCACAGACATACATCTACCTAGACAACGCAAGTGCCACGATTTGTATTCGAACCAAGCGTGCCGACTTTTTAAGACCTATTGTGACGTCACAGTTGATATTTATTACTGGAAAATACAAAAAGATTCAGAGACACCGATACCGCCGATGAAATCGATTATTAAGAACGATATTGATATTGTGGACTCGATTTTCTAACAGACATACATACACGCATATTACAATACATATTTAATCTAGAGGCGACCAACCTTGACGCTTGGTCGGGGTTCGGACACGCAAAGGATATGCATTTGCGTTATCTATATAGATGTATGTCTGTTTTTAGGACAGTGTGTACGCTTGTTATTGTATATTTTACTATGTAACTATAACTAGAAATGACTCGAGTTTTGAAGCTTTTTATCCTGCGTTTCAACCTTTCCTTCTTTGTATCCTCAATTGCATACAAAACTGCCATCGCGAATATGTTGCCAATGCGAGAGATCAGAGCACACTGACGATTAAGGGGCGTGGCCTGGCGTGACCTTGGCTTGTGTTCTTGTTTGTCTCCTTGTTGGAAACCACCGTTTGTAACAGTGTGGATGACTTGGAGTTGGTTGACAACAACTTAACCTTCCTTAACCTTGGTTGGAAGCATTGGTTTTCAACGTGTTTTCAACAGTCTGGCGGCCCTCGTAAGTATTATATCTAAGAGTATGAAACAATCACGATATAATATTGGAGCGTTAATATTATATTGCTATTGTATGAAGATATGCCGCGGAGTATACGAATGATTTAAATGAGACACTCATAAAATATTTAGTAGTTAGCTTTATTCAGATACAGATTCTTGTACACTATTGTACACTAAAATAATAAAATATGTATTATGTATTTCAACAAATTAATAATATACACTTATAAATATTATTTCTTTTCATTTCAGAATGGAACCCTTTTAATAAAATCCTATGTGATAAATGCAATGTATATATGCACAGAAATCATTACAAGTTTCACCTAAGAACTAATTTACATAAGAAAAATAGTATTTTGAAAACAGCGCTAGGGAATGTAGATATTATCGCATCAGCTTTTAGAAATAGAATTGTCACATACAAAATTAATTCACCGCAAAAGGGAGAATATTTAGCCCGAGAAGATTTCTTAACTGATATAAATATAGTAATTATGAAATTAATAGAACGATCACTGAAGGAGCATAACTCAATAAAAGTTAATTTTGAGTTGTTTGTCAACTTTGTTTTACCATAATCAGAATGGCAAGAGATTAAGTCTTTTAATTCTAAGTATAAAACAATATGCTATAATACTGATCTTCATGAAATGTATGCGAAAGTTTGCAATACATTGAAACATAAAATAATAGAATTCGAACTCTGTGAGTCTGGGTGGTCATTCAGATCGCTAGGTCATCTTGAGCTTAATATTAATAAATATTCTCCCTTAAGAGGTGGTAATTTTATAGAGTTACCTAGTATTATCAAAAATACAAAAAGTTGTATAAATATTAGAAATTGTGATGAGCACTGTTTTGCATGGAGCGCCATGGCGGCTCTGTTCCCTCGTAACACATGTGTCAACAGAACCAGTTCATATCCATATTTTGCATCCGTTCTGAATCCACAAGGTATGGTTTTCCCGCCCTCATGTAATGATATTAAAATTTTTGAGAAGCTGAACCCTACCATTAGTATTAATGTGTATGGTATTGACAATAACAATAACATAACTGGACCTCTCTATAAGACAAATGAGAGAAAAGATAAACATATAAACTTGTTATATATAGAAAAAGAAAGTCGGGGTCATTTTTGTTTAATTAAAGATCTCGAACGCCTCGTCCATAGACAGGTGAGTCGACATCATGGTAAATCTAGTTTTTGCGAAAACTGCTTACAATTTTTTTCATCGAAGCTTAAACTGAAAGCACATAGCTGTTCTAAAATCTTAACTGTCTTGCCAGAACCAGGCAGTCAACTTTGTTTTCAAAATTTTAACAGACAACAGAAACATAAGTTGTTATATATGCTGATTTTGAAAGTTTATTATTTGATCACTTCGAAAACAGCTCTCCAAATGTTAAAAATTATAAAATACATAAAGCTTCATGTTTTGCGTATTTTATATGTTGTTCTTACGATTCCAGTTTAAATAAATTCGTTACGTATAGAGGTTCAGACTGTGTTAGTGTTTTTGTTAAAAATTTAATTAAGGATTCGTTAAAGTTAAATACCTTGTTAAATAGTAATAAACCAATGGAACCTCTAAGTAGTCAACAAGAGAATGAATATCGAAATGCAACTAGTTGTCATATTTGTCACGGTCCCCTGAACGAGTACGATAAAGTTCATGATCACGACCATGTTACTTCCCAGTATAGAGGAGCAGCTCATTCGAAGTGTAACTTATTGTTTAAAACTGAATACTTTATTCCAGTATTTTTTCATAATCTTACGAACTATGACTCTCACTTATTTATTACCGAATTATCTAAATATCCAAGTGATATAAAAATAATACCAAAAACAAAGGAAAAATATTTAACAATAACAAAATATTACAACATACCCAATTCAAAATCAAAGCAAATAAAGTTCTTAGATTCCTATCATTTTTTAAGTTCTAGTTTAGACATGTTAAGTAAAAGTCTTACAAAAGAAGACTTCCATTACTTATCCCATGAGTTTAAAAATAAAAAACAGTTTGATTTGGTTCGTCAGAAAGGTGTCTATCCTTACGATTATATGGATTCCTGGTCTAAATTTAATGAGCGCAAAATTCCTCCTCAAAATTTTTTTTTTAACACCCCCACTGGTGAGCATATTACCGATAAAGAATATAAAAGAGCTCAAAAACAGTTCCCTGGTATGTCCCACTTCCCAAATTACAAGCCTTGTGAGAAATATTACCTTTTTTTTCGGTGAATCTTTCATCCGATTTTCATAAAAAATATTAAAATACTCTTAAAAAGCATTAACTATCATTACAAATCATAATTATATTTTTATTGTACATTTTAAATAAAAAAAATCAATTTGTGAAAGCTGTCCTCTATTTTTTTTAACAGTACCCTGATAAAATTTGAATCCTGCATTAAAGTCAAATTTTGTATTGAGGTAAGTTCGTTCAGGTGAATCGTTCAGCAGGCAACCGCCATTATGTTAGTGCTACTGTTGCATCTGCTGCTGATGAACCACGTTGGGTAAAACAGTCCCCTGGTAAGCAGTAATTTCTCTTGAGTTTTAACACCTAATATTTGTTCAAATAATTTGATTATTAAGTCTAGTAATATAGTTTTCATTCGTTAACATTTGTTTCTTTAGTGTGATAAGTTATTTTTTATATTAAAATAGTAGTAGTTTTTATGCTTTTATTCATAAGACCATTCCCCTGTGCATTTACCATAGTATCTGTCACGATTTTTAATAAAATCGTCTATAACTCCAAAACCAGGTCAAAAATCAATTGGCTTTTCAAAGATATATAATTCATTTAATAGTGTCCTTCATTTTATGAATAAAAACTCTCATAATTTAATAAAATTTGCTTAGGGACAGCCTTGTATGGGCCATTTTCCAAATAGCAGAGAAACACCCAGATATATGTTTTATTTGTATAAATAAACACTGAGAAAGGGTCCACATTGAACTTAGCTAGTATTTGGATTGAATTATAGTATAATGAAATTTATTATTGTGTGACATAAAGATGACATTAAATTTAATTTATTATTATATAATTTATTTTTGTTTCTCTGCACCTTATTTTGTATAATGTTCCTTTGTTGTAAATATCTTTGTGTTATTAATTTGATTACTTAGTTCTAATTTAATTTTACTATAATTTTTCTAATGTTTTATTACTATTGTAAAATTGTGATCTACATTAGCTGTCGTTTGTGTGAAAATGTCATTTTATTTTATTTGTTTTGTTATTCATGTGCTTGATTATTGTTAAGTGTTAATTTTTATAAGCTGAATTTTCAAAAGTGGATTTTAATCATCTGAATATATCAATATTATTATTATTATTATAAAGATAATCTATTAAAAGATTATTCTTTGTTTCTTCGTTTTATAGTAAGTACTTACCAATTTCTAGGCAGTAAATGAGTTTATAAGAATAATTTCGATGTAAGTAATTGAAATTAATTTTATTCATCGAAAAAAGTATCAAATCATAAACGTACAATATTCAGCATTCGCAAATGTATCGAAAATAATTAGCTGCGCGCGCACGAGTGTCAACCAGTCGGGTTTGTGTGGTTCGTGCTTCGTGTGTCAATGTGTGCGGGAGAACTTCGCTGCCACTAAGAAGTTGTTATTTATGTCTAATATACGAATTTCGTGACTTAAAACTCAGCTAAATCTTGCTCAAGACATTACGAATGCTACGTTATTATCGCAAAACGTATAACTTTTAAAGAATGTAAACATTATCATTCATAAAACAATTAAAAACGTTAAATTTTCGCATCAACGCCATCTATAAGCGCGAAGTGCTTAGCTGTTGGTAAGAATCCACCTTAACTTATGAATTCAATTTGAGCAAGACTTCATTTAGGTTATGTTATCTATGTAGGTAGTAAGTAAGTTTAGTTTAATAAAACAGTGTGTTGTCAACCAGCAAGCGTTTTAATTTATCTCCGCGTCCCGATATAATGTTGGCGTCGACTCTACCCACGTAACTTCAAGAAAAAAAATGGCTTTAAATATCGGGATTTTAACGAGTTTTGACCATAAACGCAATCGTGGAAGATGTATAAAGATCGGATTTCCCAGTTGTATATCGCTAATGATATAAATAATGCAAACGATCAACAAGGAGTTAAAAGGAAAGCGATTCTTTTAAGCGCACTCGCCGACGGAACATGCAATTTGGCTGCGGACTTAGTTTTACCGAAGCAACTCAGTGATGTGCCGTACGAGGTCATTTTGAGAGTGTTAGACGAACAAATCACTCCAAAAACTGTTGGATTTGGGAACCGTCATAATTTCTATACGGCAGTGCAACAGCCCGGTGAAACTTTTTCACAATGGGCCGCGAGACTTCGTGAACTTACTACGGACTGCGGTTTTTCAAACGTCGAGGAAGCATTGCGAGACTGATTTGTAATGGGCATGCTGCCAGGCCTCGAGAGGGAGAAGCTGTATGCACACGACATGAAGGTGCTGACGCTGAGCCGCGCGGTGGAGCTGGCGGAGAGCGTGCGCTGCGCGCGCGCCGCCACCACCGCCCCCGGCTCGTTGACCCTGCAGCCGTCACAATTGCAAGAAACAGTGCTCAAGATCTCAAATCGTGAAAGTGTTAAGAATCTAAGTTAATAATAATAATACTAACTGGTCCGATTGTCGGGTCTTTCCCGCCGAAAGGCGTGTAGCTGTAAGAATACGTAATAATAATAATATAAGCATTAATAAGCCTCTCAAACAACCACACGTCCTGATAGACCATCTTATCACGTGGGGGGCGGACACACGAACATGAAATTACTGGCGTGGCTAACGTGGCTCTGGAACTTTTATGATGATGGACACAAATAAGAATAAACGTTTAGGGCCGCTACCCGGGGGCCGCCGGGGCGCGTCTGTTGCTGGCGCTGGGCGCGGCAGCATGTGAGCCGCCAGCGCACAGAGACTGAGGCGACCACCAGCCCAGTCCTCACCACTATCATCACCTTCAGGGAGCTTGGCACCAGCAGGGGTATCACAGCCTCCGCAACCGGTGCCCGCCCCTGAAGGACGGCGCATGAGATGGACGCAAGAACAAAATGCCAACCTCATGCGAGCGTACTACGGGGCAAGAGAAACAGAAACGGGCAGAACGGGGTATCGAGCACGCATGCACCGCGCTTTCATGCTGCTGGAGCTTCATTTAACCGTCGCCGAACAAAACCTTGCGGATAGAGCTCGGTGGATTATGCGTTCCAACATCTTCGCTCCCACTGAGCTCGAACAACTGAGACACGCCACCCCCAACCACTGCAAGTGTCGCCTCTCCAGGGCAAGAGCCTGCTTTAGAGCAGCGTGCAGGAGATGAGGCAGACCGAAATAACCCGGTGGAAGGGGGAGGCACCACTGACATGGCTTCCCAGGATTTAGAGCACATGAGAAGACTACTAGAGGAGGCGATCGAGGAAGTACGTAATACTCCCCTTGAAGGAAGGCCGAAGCTTCCCAGACTACCATACAGTGTTCGTAATAGGCAAGTCGTTGAGGCCGTTAATCAGATGCTGCCCCAACATTTGGAGAGCAGCTCTGATCTTGTCGAGACGAACTCAATCCTTTTTGGAGCGGCTATGGCGGTATGTCGGATTACTGGCGCCATGGCTGCTCCAAGCCCAACTGCTGGACGTGCTTCTCCTCGGAGTAACGCTGTACCAGCTTGGAAGAGGAGGATTGAGCGTCGTATCGATCAAGCCAGGATCCTCATCGGCAAGCTAACTTGCTTCAGCTCGGGCAACACCAGGCCAAGGATTGTGCGTTTTGTCAGGAGGGAGTTTTCCGGAATGGACACTAACTTGACCAAACCGGACTTCACCCGAAAACTGACAGAGCGCATCGACGAACTGAAGCAAAAGATCGCTGCATGGGCGAAGCGTATTCGGAGGTACTCCCAAAGGGTTGAGAGATACAACCAAAATCGCCTCTTCTCGAGTAACCAGAGGAAGTTCTATAAATCCCTGGAGAGTTCCGAGCCCTGCTCGACTGGCCGCATACCGGATAAGGCCGACGCTATTAACTTCTGGCGCGACCTGTGGGAGCGCCCAGTTGAGCACGGAGAGGGTCCCTGGATTGATAGGGTTGAGGAAGCGTGTGCGGAGGTGATCCCTATGAGCCAAGTCCTCATATCAGAGGAGGACGTAAGTGCTGCAATCCGCCGGAGCCCGAACTGGAAAAGTCCGGGCCCTGACGGATTGCAGAACTATTGGCTCAAGGGATTTTCTCTGTGCCATGCAACTTTGGCCCGTCAATTCCAGGAAGCCTTGGACACCGGAGCTCTCCCGAACTTCCTCACTACTGGGGTCACTCATTTAGGCCCTAAGTCCAACGATACCGCGGATTTATCGAAATACCGGCTCATAACGTGTCTATCTACCACCTACAAGACACTTACCTCCGTTCTGAGCACCAAGATTCGCCAGCATTTAGATACTAATCGCGTTATATCTGATGCTCAGAACGGATGTAGGGCCGGTAGCCGCGGATCAAAGGAACTCCTTCTCGTGGACGCTGTCGTTGGCAAATTGGTCAAACGCAACCGTCGCAATTTCTCCGCAGCCTGGATTGACTACAAAAAAGCATTTGACTCCGTGCCTCATACATGGCTCTTGAGAGTTCTTGAACTGTACAAAATCGACGGTACAGTTCGAATATTTCTCGAGCGATGTATGAGACAATGGAGTACAATGCTTAGTCTCCAAGGCAGGCGAATGACGGCTGCGGAAGACCGAATCCAGATTAGTAGGGGAATATTCCAGGGTGATTGTCTGAGCTCACTTTGGTTTTGCCTGGCTCTGAATCCTCTTAGCACATTGCTGGAGGGATCAGAGACGGGCTTTCAGATTCATAGAGGGGGCATGCGGTTATCCCATCTTTTCTACATGGATGACCTCAAGCTGTAAGCCCCAACGGCTCCACGATTGGGGGAACTACTAAAAATCGTGACAGATTTTAGTAGCTCCATCAAAATGGAGTTTGGAGTGGACAAGTATGCGGTTGTTCATGTGGAGAGGGGAAGGATTACTCGTTCTCAGAGGGTTGACCTAGGTCCCGTTAACCTGAGAGCTCTCTCCGAAAATGAAACATACCGGTATCTGGGCATGTCACAGAACATCGGTGTCGAAGAAGCGAGCGTAAAACAGTCTGCACGCGAAGTCTTTTTTGAGCGCCTGACAAAGGTACTAACTAGTTCTCTGTCAGGCCTCAACAAAGTCCGAGCGTTTAACGGATGGGTTATGCCCGTTCTTTCGTACACCTTTGGCGTACTCAGATGGACTCAGACCGAATTAGACGCCCTGGATCGGAAGGTCCGCACTACTATGACCCTCCATAGAATGCATCACCCTCGGTCGTCAGTAATGAGGCTGTATATCTCCCGGAAGTGTGGAGGAAGAGGCCTACTTAGCGCCAAAACCTTGCACAACCGGGAGATATATAGCCTCCGAGCCTATTTTATGGCGAAGGCGGACGTGGGTGTGCATAGAGAGGTTGTAGCGTGTGACAAAGGACTCACCCCTCTCAATCTGGGCCTCGAGACATGGCAGACACCAGCGGTACTAAGCATTTCTGATCGTGAGACCGTATGGAAAGAGAAAGAGCTGCACGGAAGGTTTTACAAGGCTCTACACACGAGCCACACGTGGACCGTAAAGCCTCCGTGCATTGGCTGCGCTTCGGGGACCTCTTTGGGGAAACCGAAGGGTTTGTCTTTGCGATACAAGATCAGGTTATCAAGACGAACAACTACCGGAAATACATTATGAGGGACGGCACAGTGGACGTATGTCGGGCGTGCCGCCAACCTGGCGAGTCCCTCAGACATGTAGTTTCGGGTTTTTCGGTTCTTGCTAACACTGAGTATCTGCATAGACACAACCAAGCAGCCAAGATTCTCCACCAAGAGCTCGCTCTGAAATACGGTCTCATCGATCAGAAACTGCCCTATTACCAGTACACGCCGGAGCCAGTTCTCGAAAACGGCAGCGCCAAGCTCTACTGGGATCGGCCTATTATCACGGACAGGACTATTCAAGCGAATAAACCTGATATCGTGTTAATGGACCGATCGTCGTCCAAGGTGTTTTTGGTGGACATAACTATACCACATGACGAGAACCTCGTGAAGGCCGAGACCGAAAAGCAACGCAAGTACTTGGACCTTGCACACGAGGTGACCGAAATGTGGGAGGTTGTGTCCACCGAAATCATCCCGGTTGTAATATCCGCAAACGGTTTGATCCCAGCCACACTGGTCAGACACCTTGAAAGGCTGGGATTTGGCGGTGGTTCGCTACCAGCACGCATGCAGAAAGCGGTGCTGCTCGATACTACCCGAATCGTTCGCCGGTTTCTTTCTCTCTTACCCTGATACCCGACCGACTGGTCTTATTGTGGGGTCTTTTCCGCCGAAAGGCGAGTTAATTTTGACATACCGAATAAGTAGTATGATATTGGGCATTCTATCTCACATTCGTGCAATAGAATACCCAATATCATCAATATTATCACCATCCAATAACATAAAACAAATTTATTAAAGTAACAAGAAACATCAACCAGGAGCGCATGATTTCACAACAGTAATTTATTAAAATACGAATAACGCAAATACATCCGAAATTATTTTCCGATCAGACCTATTATTAATTTACGCATGATACATTACTTTAAACAAGAATAAATAAAATATAAAACTCACCGAAACCGCGCAGTTCGCCGAGCTCCATACATAACTAATTAACTTTACAATCACTTCAATTAGCTTCATGGTAACTTGTCAGCAGTCCGTAATCATGGGCCAGTTTGACGAATGCCCTTAGACAGCGTTAGCACTATAGGTAAACCTTAAAACCGTGCGGGTGAGCAGTGTGCCTTGAGAAAACGCTCAGATTTAAGTGGAATATTGCAAACAATGTTGGCTGATGACCGTCCATCGAACACAGTTCATTTCATTAGAACTTGTAGGTGAGCAGCTTGCCTCGAGAGATCACACAGAACTAACTCAGTGGAATATTCTGTACCAGCTTGGCTCATGACCCTCCATCAGATATAGTTCACTCGCCAGAACTTAATGGATGAGCAGCTGGCCTCGAGATGTCACACAGAAAATCTACTTCGTAATATCTGTACCTTTGTACGGCTAATGATCCTCCACCCATCATAGTTCACGAGATAGAATAATGTATGCGAACAGCTCGCCTCAATTGTTAAACAAAATTCTACCTACTATCTGAACCATCTTGACTCGTGCCTCTCCACATAGTTAAAATGTAAAACCGATAGCACATACTGCTAGGTTACAACCACAATTACGAACACCGAAAGTAATTATCATGAATTACTTGAACTAGGCTCAACAACAACTACAACTCGACAATGACTGAACAAATAATACAAGTAATCCACCTAGGATTAAATTAACAGCCTAAACACATGACTAGGGATGTACCGCTACTGGGAATATTGCCCAAGATTTATATGTACCTATATTTAAGTATATATTCGTAAATCGTATTCGATAAATTTTGATTACCTATTCAGAAAGGGCTATGAATTCTAAACAATTTAAGGTATATCATCAATAAGTAAAATAAATAAATAAATATTTCTGACACTCACACAACATTATCTAGCCCAAATTAAGTTTCTTAAAGAACTTGTGTCATGGATACTAGATAACTGATATACTTAAGAAATATATAAACATACATATTAAATAAATGCATATTTTTTATTAGAATAAACTTAAAAAAAAACATATAAATATCCATGACTTGACGACTAATATCTGTGTTCATAGCACAAATATCCGCCGCCGCCGCCGGGATTCGAACCCAGGACCTCTGGCATAGAAGGCAATGTTGTTACCGCTACACCAGCCAGTCGTTGAAATATCAATATACCTTAAATTCATTGTAGGGAGAATTCTCGCGGCACATCACTACGCATAACGTTCGAACATCGTCATCGGTTTTCGCCGCGTCGCTTGGCCGTATTGTTTTATAAGCATTTTTTATGTTGCAATCACGGGTTGCAATGACCTAAAGGTTGATCACTAAGACTGCTATAACAAACGTAACATAGCATTACTTATTATGTGAAGATCGATCGTTTAATATGATTTAGTAAATATGAATAAAAACATCTATTAATTCAAAGTAAAGACTGAATAAATTTCATTGTAGGTAAAAAAATTAAACTACTCTAAAGCTGAAATCTAGTTTTTATTTTTTTTGTTTATTAATCAAGTGTTTCTTGTTTGTGCTATCAATAAATAGGTACATAATAATATGTTATTTAAAAATGAGAATGCGATGAATATTTAGTTTTATAATTATTATTATAGCTTGCACTGTGCATATGGATTTGTAAATGTCGTCAAGTGTGCAAAATACATGAACAAAACATCGTCAAACTAGGTTACCGACGCATCCGGTAATGAAATATAATATTTTAGCAAGTAAATACTTATACCATGGGTTTACTTTTAAAAATAAAATAATTGTACAATATGAACAAATATTTGCGAAGAAAATTAAATAACCTGTAAATAGAAACTTCCAAATAACCTGTAAATAGAAGCTTCCATGCTTCCACGCTGGACTGGGAGCGAAAGAAAAACATAGAATGTGCCAGCTGCTTCTCTTCCCGGGCATACTGTAAAAGTCAGTTAAGGGACGGAGGTTTTAAAGGCGTTTTTGTGAGCGATAGGCTGACCCCCTGTCACTACAATAGTCTCTCTCCATCTTTATAATACCTCCAATTTTGTCAAACGTGACATCAGATGATCTTGTAACCTCTGGTGTTCTGCCTACCCCATAAGGGATAAAGGGTTGGGTTTTTTTCTTCAAATTTAAAGTTGCTAAACTGGGATGTCGTTTGAAAAGGTTTTATTGGCTTAAGCTAAAATAATTTTATATACCTACTTTAGGATACTTCAGATTTATGATGAAAAATAAATACCTAATTTTTCAAAGATTTTTATTAAAAGATAAGTTAAGTATTATCGTACAAAGTAAGCGAAAATAAAATTTGGAGATTTAATAAAATAGTAGAGTAAAACAATGAAATAGGTACCTTTATCATAGAATATTTACATTAAATCTATTGTGGAAATATTTGGGGGAGGCTTTAGTCCAACAGTGGACGTTAGCAGGCTGAGATAGATAATTATTTAGGTTCCAACCAAGTTCAGTGTATGCTACTCATAACACAAGCTTATTGCTTAATTTAGGTCCATACAATTGGTGTGTTTGATTGTCTAGAGATTTTTTTAATTAGGCTACAATTAGACAATAGTAGTTACCTACTACAAACAGGGTATACAAAAACCTTCGAAATAATTTCTATGAGGACGCAGATCTTTATAGATAAGTTGAAAAACTCCCTGATACAAATGACGGTCATCGGGCTCGAACCCGGTCGCGTCACTATTGACAAGGCAGTGCTTTTACCACTGCTCCACTGACGCTCCTTAACAGGTATTATAAGTAAGTTTGTGTCAATATATTTTTATAAATAAATAAATAAAAATTTAACGGAGAAATTAGTTTTCATATATATTATATATTTTTATTACTCTTATTTACTTAAAAAAATCGTTTACGGTGCTCATTACGTACTTAAAAACGATTCAATAATTTCTAAGAGCACTCAGATCATTACAGATAAGTTCAATAACTCACTGGTATAAATGACGGTTTTAACGCTCCAAAATTTTATTTTGTGATCTGGAGCCGGTATTTTATTCAGATAAAATTACTATGAAATAATTTTTAATTTAGTTTGTATTTTTTACATAATTAAAAATTAAATTTATGAATACCTATGTCTTTTATATTTTTATTTATAGTGTGTAAACTTGTAACCTTTACCTTTTCTCCCTAGCCCACAGTATTCAATTGTTTATGAATAATAAAATTTTAAAGTAGGTTGTTATTTCCTAATTCTTTGTAGATCGGTTTGGTAAATAAGCTTAAAGAAGGTTACATAAGTGAGTATATTGTTAATTTTGTCTATTAATATTAATCAAAGGTTTTCATTACTTCAGAAGTACTTCTTTAAAGAATAATCCTTAGTAAGGAGATCTTTGATAGATTTGTGGGCTGCTGGTAGAAAGGTTCAAAGGTTTTAAGTTTTAATAGTTTTATAGCACCTATTTAAACCTTTAAACTATAAACTATTATATTATATTAACTAGTATAAAACAAGATATTTTAATAGTTTATTTCAGCTTGAGGTAATTTGCGTTGCGTATTTAAGATGCCTTTTTGTACCGCTTGCGCCAAGCATGTGGAAAGTAGACATTGGGTTGGACATTTAAGGAGTAACGCGCACAAAACTAAATGTGAGGCTCCTGTAGAGGATGGTGTTGTTAAGATCTGTTCCGCATTTAAAGGTCGTATCGCGTCCTACAAAATACTAGCTTCAGCAGAGCATGAGTTGGCATTACCAATTTTGTTTTTAAATAGTATTCGTGATCGATTATTTAGTCTCATAGAAAGTTCATTAAACAAATACATAAGCTTAAAATTAAATTTAGAGTACTTTGGTAATTTCATTTTACTAAAAAATGATTCTCAAGAAATAAAATCATTTGCCACTAAAAACATAACTATACATCGTAACTTTGACTTCGACGAGTTATTCAATTATATCACTAACCTATTATGCAAAAAAGTTGAAGAATTTCAAGATCGTGACAGTGGGTGGTCTTTTTTTAATAATATTTGCATTGAAGTTAACATTAATAAGTTTGATCCTTTAAGTGGCTCGGGCTCGACCTACTTAGATCTGCCCTTATGTATTAAAAAAAAGAAAGCATGTATAAACATTCAAAACAAGGATAATTTTTGTTTTTTGTGGTGTATTGTAGCAGCACTTTATCCGTCAAAACGTAACTGTGATCGCACATCGGCCTATCCTCATTTTGCTGAAGTATTAAATGTTGAGGGTTTAAATTTCCCGGTTACTTTCTTGGATATAAAAACATTTGAAAAAAATAACAAAAAATTATCCATAAAACATTTATGGATAATTTTTTGTTATTATAATATGGATTTTTTTTTCAATAAAAAGCAATCGCATTGTAGGTCCAATTTATAAATCAGAATTCCGTAGAAAAATTCGAATAAATTTACTGTTACTCGAAAAGGGGAATAAAGCTCATTACGTCTTAATAAATAATTTGTCACGTCTTGTTCGAAGCCAAATTACTAAGCATCACGGTATGCTATACTTTTGCGACGACTGTTTACTTTTTTTCTCATCTCAATTTAAATTAAATGAGCATATTTGTAGCGGTGTGAATACGGTGCTCCCTGAAAGGGGCAGTTGTCTTCAATTTAAAAATTTTATTCGTAAACAAGATGTTCCTTTTGTTATATATGCTGATTTCGAAACTTTACTTGAACCAATTGCATCTTGTGAGTCCGATCCAGCTAGTAGCTTCACTTTAAATAATAAAAAACATATTCCCGCGGCTTTCGCTTATAAGATAGTGTGCTCATTTGATGATAGTCTCAATAAGTTTGTACAATACCGAGACCGTGATTGTTTTTCGAAATTCGTTGAATATCTCTATGAAGATATAAAAACGATTTATCAAATTTTGAATAACGAAATTGCTATGGAATTTAATGATAGGGATGCAGAAAAGCACGCTCTGTCTGAAGTATGTCATATTTGTCATAATCTGTTATTTTTTGATAAAGTAAGAGACCACTGCCACCTAACAGGGCGCTACCGCGGCGCTGCCCATCAGCACTGTAACTTGCAATACAGTCTTCCTAAGCTAATACCTGTTTTCTTTCATAACTTGGCGGGTTATGACTGCCACCTATTTATAAAAGAATTAGCTGACAATTTGGGTCCAATAAAGGTTATCCCTAAAAATAAAGAAAACTATATTTCTTTCACAAAATTTTTAAAGATAGCTGATTGTAAATTTGCTCAAATACGATTCGTGGATTCATTCAAGTTTTTAGGCACAAGCTTAGAGAAATTGGCTAATGGTGTAGATAAAACAGATTTTAAACATCTACGACGTTGTTATGTAAATGACAATGAATTTCAATTAATGACTCGTAAAGGTGTTTATCCTTATGATCATATGAAGTCGTGGAAATCATTTTCTGAGTCACAACTTCCCAACAAAAATTGTTTTTATAATTTTTTATCTGATGAAGGTATCAGTGACGAGGATTATTTACATGCGCAAGTAGTTTGGGAAACATTTAATATTACTGATATGGGAGAATATACTGATCTTTATCTTAAGACCGATGTTTATTTATTAGCCGATATCTTTGAAAACTTTAGAGCAGTTTGTAAAACACATTATCATTTAGATCCTGCTTTTTACTTAACGGCTCCGAGCTTATCATTTGATGCAATGTTACTGAAAACAGGTGTAAAGTTGGAACTTTTGTCTGACTTGGAAATAATACGACTTATACAAAAGGGAATACGTGGTGGAATATGCTTATGTTCAACTAGACACGCTAAGGCAAATAATATTTACATGGATTGTTATGATGAAAATAAACCAGACTCGTTTTTAATATATATTGACTGTAATAATCTATACGGCTATAGTATGTGTCAGTCATTGCCAGAATCTAATTTCAGATTTTTAAAACAGCAGGAAATTGATCAATTACAAATAGAAAATATACCAAACAATGCTGAATTTGGGTTTATCCTTGAAGTTGATTTAGTATACCCAGCAGAGTTACATTGTACGCATAATGATTATCCGTTCTGTGCCGAGAAATTTATTCCACCTGGTGGTTCTAATTCTAAATTAATACCAAATTTATACTCGAAATATGAATATGTAATCCATTATGTTCACTTGAAAACTTGTTTAAACCATGGCCTTATTTTACAAAAAATTCACCGCGTCTTAACTTTTAAACAAAGTAAGTTTTTGGCTGAATATATCAATCTTAATACAGAACTGCGAAAAAAAGCTGTTACAGCATTCCAACAAGATTTATTTAAACGTTTTTGGGAAAACATTAGAAGATACCCAGCGTAGAGTTAACGTCAAACTAGTAACTCAGTGGCAAAACAATACCAATAGAACAAATCGTTCTTTGTCAGCTGAAAAATTAATCGCACGACCAAACTTTCACAGTGCTACAATTTTCTCTGAAAATTTAGTTGCTGTACAAATGAAACCGGAACAAATTGTATTAGACAAACCGATATACATAGGGTTTTCCGTTTTAGAATTATCAAAAAGCCATATGTATCAATTTCATTATTCTGTAATGAAATCTCACTATGGGAGGAAATTACAACTTTGTTATACAGACACCGATAGTTTTATCTATAAAATCGAAACACCTGATTGTTACGAAGACTTAAAACTTAATTTCCTAAATTATTTTGACACCAGTAACTATGTTTCGCGCAACCAATACAACCTCCCGACAATAAACAAAAAGATACCTGGTTTGTTCAAAGATGAGCTCGGAGGACGCATTATGACTGAGTTTGTAGGGTTGCGGTCTAAATTATACTGCATTAAAACTGTCTCTGAAGTTTTTAAGAAGGCAAAAGGTGTAAAAAAAAATGTGATTATGAATTTAGAAGCATCTGATTACCTTAACTGATTACTTAATGATAAAATTATACGTAGAAAAAATATTCTGTTCAAATGTATCAAACATGAGATTTTTACGCAAACGGTCAATAAAATTGCTCTGTCGAACGCAGATGACAAACGTTTTATAATGTCTGACAAAATTTCTACGAAAGCTTGGGGCCATGATTCCTTAATTTAGTTAATATTAACTCGTACCTCAAGTCGAAATATTAAAACATGCCTAAATTTTGTAAAATATATATTGAAACACCATGTTAGGTTTTTAATTATTGTAATAATGTTGTAGATTTAAGTATGTCATAATAACTAAATAAATGGTATTCATATAACATTATTTGTTTTATTTATATTTTCTTTTGTTAATAAGAATCTAACCTTATTTTTTTCATGTGCAACATGATACCGATGCACGTGCGCGCGCACACAAGCACATCATTTTTGCAAACTAAATAATGTTGCAATCATAAAATAATATTCTGCATTTTTCTTATGTAAACATGATACCCATGCACGTTTGCGCGCTAGCCTGCACTTCATTTTTGCTTATTAAACAATGTTGCAATAATAATAAAAATATTCCGTTACTTATTATTTAAAAACAACTGGGCGAGTTCAGACCTACGAAAGATAAAATCACCTTGTAAGTATTTAGTTATTTTTAATTATTTGTTGTGGTGTGGTGTAAAAATCTTATATCTCATGAACAATTCATATAATTATTACTATTTCTTTTCAGATGATGGAGAATTCTGATGATACTAATATCACGCTCTCTCAGTTCACCTATGATCCTTGGACAGGATTAACACAAGCATTGCTAGACAATCAAACCCAGGAGTATCAACATCCACCAGAAAAGAAAAATAAACAAAGAGCGGGAATTGCAAAAAGAAAGGTCCCGAAATCTACAGCATCGTATGTCATCAATCGAGAACGAGCTAAGGGTATACGACTTATACAAATAAGAGTGAATGACCTGGAGAGCGCACCATCCAGTTCGATAGCGCAAGCGTCGAGTGAGCTCAGCGATGACACGGACAACGGGTTGCTGAGTGCGCAATATGTGGTGACGGAACAAATGGATGAGATAATGGATTTGACAGATACGATCATTAAAAAAATATCCAAAAAATTGTGTGGCGATAGTTTTTGAGTGTTATTATTAGTAGATATTTGTATGATTATAGTAAATAAATAGTATTTCAATAAATAAATATGTATTAATGTTATTGTAGTTGTTTTATTTTTTAACTCTGGGTAAGGAAAAGGTAATCAGCTTTCCTTTCACCACTGTTTTATACACAAAAAATTAGAGCACAATATTTAGAATGAATTGAACAATCACATAAAAAATATCTTCATGTATTGTATTTTTTAAGTATACTTAAATAATATTTTAATCTTATATTAAAACTTAGCATAAAACAAATAAAAGTATTTTTTTAATTAAAAATTAATCAAATGAGGGAAATCGTACATAAATTATTATAGTACCATTTTTTTATGCACAGTACGTTATTTACAGCACACTGTTTAAAATGATTTACACAATTATATTTTTTATTTGGTTCACAAAATGTTTTGTGTAACTGTGTCATGTTAGGACATCCTTTTTCGCCTATGTCAACTACTTTACAGTTACTACAAAGTTCATTAATCCATTTAATTTTTTCCAATCCTTTAGTTAAAATGTTTTTGTTTGATAAGTATGGTGCAATAACGCGTTTAAATTCTCTATAGTCAATGTATCCTTCACTCCAACGCACTCCTCGGTTTTTTTCCAACCAAATTACTTGTCTTTTCTCAGAATTTGTTAATTTGTTAAATGGGTACGGAGGCTTTACAAGAAATGTTTGAGTATATTCTTTTGTCGCTATTGCAATTTCTTTTATAATAAAGCTTTTTTGAAAGTTTAGAAATCCTTGAACATCAACGAAAATTATATCAGATTTCATGATATTTTTTTCACAATGTTGCTTAATGGTCTATACTCGATTATACAATCGTTTAAAATAAGGCAATAAGCTGTTGTTTGATCTGGTATTTCTGAATTACTTTCTATTTCTACCCTTATGTTCACTACTGGTCCAGATTTTAAATTATCACTTTGCCTTGAACAATCAATTACAAAAATTGGAGCTCTAGTTTTGAATTCTTGATATCCCAACAAGAGTTTCGATCTACGACCGTAGTAAGACTGTTGAAATTTAGCGTATTGTTCATATAATAAAGCATATTGATCTTTAGAAAAATTAACATTGAGGCTTTCGTAAGGATAGTAGGTAGAATTAAGAAAAACTTTAACGTCACGTAAGTCACACTCATCAAATTGAGACATGTCTTTTAAAACATTATTTTTTCTATTAGTTTGCAAACCTATGATTACGTATCTCGGTTTCTCGATTTGAGATGATGTTTTAATAGACCAAGTATGTTTAGTAGTTTTAGGTAATAGAGGATATTCGTACAAATCCCAATTTCTGAACGTTAATCGAATAGATCGATCTTTCTCCAGTAACTTTAGCAAATTTATTTTTTCTTTGTCGGATACTTTGACATGTGGAACTCGCCAAACAATTTTGTGTATTTCAATATCATGTACAAATTCACCGGTGTTAAGTTTCAAGGCATTCTTGTTGTTATTACTTCGAAGAAGAACTAACTCATGCTTGCAATTCATAATAATGTTTTTGTGATCTTCAGCAAATCCCATAATATTACATAAAGGTATCGAAGCTGCGAAAGGACCACGACATTTAGTTCCATTGAGGTCCCAACACCACGCTTTAGCCATTTTAGCTTCATTTTCATTAAACGAAACTAAAGATTTAATGGTCGTAGTTATACCACAGTTTTTAACCTTATCTATTTCAACACCGTTCAGCTCATATCGAATGTCTTGAAACAAGTAAAGCAATGCATTATTCGTAAGTTGTATGTTTGTGATGGTTGTTTTGGTATCGTTATTTTGCACGTACACGGTTCCTTCCAAATACAATGTGCTGACTGAGGGCAGGACGTACAGATCTTGCTGATTGATTGGTATTCGGATTTCATCATTGTTGTTAAAGCTTGCCCCATATGGTTTATACGAATGATATTCAATGCTCTCAATGGAAGTGTCGTAGACTGGTGAATTCGTTATGTTTAGGATACTCATTTTAGCAATCCAATAGTTTTAAGAAATTCTTTATTTTCAGCAGTTAATTTTATTTTCTTTTTACGACATGCTGCTGTTTTACGGGTGATTGGTTTGTGACTGAACGAATGATCTTGTGTAGGTGTATATTTATTGTAACTGGGAGTCTCTGATAGGGCTGGTATGTGCACACGGTTGTGCTCAAACCGTGGAGTAATAATAGAGCAGTAGTCAAACATTTCTTTTCTTAATATGAAGATATAATTGAATTTCTTCTCCTCGTAAATTAACTAACTTACTTTTCGCATCAAATATTCTTATAGTTATGTTATTAATATCACTTTGATTCACGGGAAAATAAATAATATTTTTAGGTATTTCAATAATCCTATAGCCAGGTGGTACGTTAGGCACAAATTCGTGTATTATATGGCTTGGATGACCGTTAATGTAGGAACCGCTTATTATATCACATTCGACTCTCACCACGGTCGTCGATAAAATATTAACTGGAAATGATGATTCATGTAATATATTGGCTTTTAAGGTCTCACGATTAAAACCTAAAACAGTACCGAGGGAGTTCTCCTTTTCAAAATGAACATCTTTAGTACAGTACAAAAATGTTTTCAACGTATTATTATTGCAGAAAAGTTTCAGTGAACAATCCGCGAGGTTATTTTTTATATAATCACAAATATCTTGAAATTCATATGCTCCTTCTGGTAATGCTACGACTTGACTAGTTCCGTAGTGAAAGCTATTATTACTAGAGTCTATGTTTGGAATTGAGTTAAAAGTAGATAAATGTAAAAGTGCGCACTCATATTCGCCATCTAATTGTAAGCTAGGAGAATACGATGATAACAGAATTGGCTTGCTGCCTGATATTGATAGTGTAAATGACATAATAGGTATGATAAAATAAATGAAAAACATCTTAATTTATACATTTTTTATTCCAAAAGTTTTGTAAAAATTTTAATCAAAGGTTTCCACAAATAATAGTATTAAAATACTGGTATCTTATGTAGTTGTAATATATATTACAATTTTTCAAATATTTTATTAATTCTTTAGGTTGTTTCAAATCACCATAACTGTCAAAGTATTCACAGTAGTCTTTATATTTAATATAGGCCACCCAATGTGTTCCCTCATTCTTAACATCATCTAAATTTACTATACCACATTCAATTCGATTCACCTTTTTGGGCAAGTTATCTCTCATGAATACCCCCGGAAATATGGTATACGACTTTGAGCAAATTTTTTTATATCAATGTTAGTTAAAGCTCGATTAGGCAGCCCATTATTCAGTTTTTTGGATATTTCACGTAAATACCATGACCATTTTTGTAAGGCTTAATATACAATCCATTTTCTATAGCAATCGGTTCAGTTTTATTATGGGGAGAAGCATCGGATAAAGATCTCTTAGCTGCAAGATAGTCATTAACAGTTTTCGCTATAGCTGAAGCACCTCCTGCTAAACTGCCCAATGCGGATAGTCCCGCAAAAATCGGTATCAAAGGTAAAATACCTCCTGATTTTGGAACAGGTATTATTCTTGGGATGCGAGTTCTATTTTTTTTGCTAGCAAACTTTTTAGCTGCTGTATAAGCATATTTAATAGCAGTATTGATGTTCTTATTTTTTAATTTTTTAATACCACGACGTAGCTTGGAAACCATTGATTGAAACTTTTTGACACCAGCTCCAGCTTTTATTTTTGCTTTGATAGTTTTATTGACTAACCATGATGCAACCTTTTCTCCCTTACTTGCACTTGGCGAACGTAGTCGATTTTTAGCTTGCTTCATTAGTTCAATATCTGCTGTGTTGCGATCGTCTCTGCTACTAAACTTAGTGTAAGCAATGTCGTGCTGTTTGCAAGCTTCGTCCAATAAATTAATACCTTTATCTCCTCGAGCTAAATGTTTTTTTAATTTAGTGCCAGGCCCACAGAAGTTGTATCCTGGTAAATGTAGCTCTATCGGTAAATTATCTATCAATGAATTAACAAGTCCACCTCCTTTCATAGCTGTTATTGCAATTATCCTGCCTTCGTTGTTCGAGATTTATAACTTGTAGTAGGTTTCCTACGCTTCGACTTTTCGTACAAAGTTAATCGCCAAAAGAAAGAAAGAAACAAATACATATAGCTTAGCACCTAGTTGCATCTACCTGGCCTATCAGAACTCATTCGTTTTCGTGCGCGCGCGGCTTATGCACGTAATTGTTATTATTTATTATAATATTTTTTCAATCGCCATATTGTTATACAATCATGCCTAAGCGGAAGCATGAGTGTTCCAAGGAGGATAAATGGAAGAAAAAAATTCATAAGTATGAAAAGAAATTACGACAAAGGAGATATCGATCACGCAGTTCTTCAAGTGAAGGTACCTATTCCTTTTTTATTATCCCCCAGACTATAGGATATGTCTTAGATCTAACCCGTGAGGTTAGGCATGACATTTTTTTTTTTTTTGCTCGAGTCAATACGAGATATTGACCAAAGCATATTTTGCATTAGAGTTAATACGTGATATTAACCGGCAGATTCACATGGGCGCGAGGATAGCGATATGTACTCGCCATCGCCCCCCGCGACACCGGGCCCCGGTCTCCATTCTACGGTGAGCTGGGTGCAGCCCACGCGAAGTGAACAGGGGTCCTCTCAGCAGCGCTCGAGGACCCCTTCACCGTCACGATCTTTGCCGATGACGAAAGCTGTGCCGCATGACCCGCCGGGTGTTGTTCTTTCTGAAGAGTCAAGTAATCAGGCAGATCCTGAGCTGCTGCTAGCTTTGGGTGAATGTGAGGAAGCGGCCGAGGAATGGGGTGAAGACGTCCTCAAGGAGTTCTCAGATAGATTGAACCCTATTTTAAGAGACGGGCTCAGTAAAGAAATCAAAGATACACTCTTGAAAAAAATACTGTATCCGAAGAATATGATTTATATGAAGGCACCTGTGCTCAACCCCGAGATTTCTGCAATCCTTACCGAACCAGCAAGGAATCGCGATTCGAGGGTAGTTAGTAAACAATCCCAAATTGGTTGCGTTTTAACAACGCTAGTTAGAACCATGCATATGATGTTAAACCATACGATAAATACTGCTGATGTAGTACGTAATTTGAATGATGCCAGCAAATTGCTTGCTGACTCGCTTTACCGCGAGACAGAAACTCGGCGTTCACTTATAACTCCCATGTTGGAAAAGTCCTTTTTGGACCCGATCAAAGATCGAAAGCGAGATATCTTTTTATTCGGGGAGAACCTCGGCGAATTCATTAAAAACTCCCGTGGTTTTCAAAAAACTGGAGATTTAATAAAATCAACCAATCCTTTAAACTGGAAGGGGCCGCCACCTCAACATCAAGGTCGAACTTCATTGCGAACTCGTTACAACCGAGGCGGCGGCGGAGTCTCACGAACCCGGGCGCAGAGGACGGCGCCACAGCCACCGTCCCGGCGGTTCGCGCCACAGCCGGCCGCAGCTCCGCGAGCTCCATACAACAATGCGCCCCCTCCCCCTCCGCCCCGCTATCGCCATCCACCGGCGACTCGCCAGCCCAGGCACAAATAATGCAGGTAACGGCAGGCCGTTTAAAATATTTTATATCCGAATGGCAAAAACTCACTAATGACCCTTCAGTACTTGAAATTGTTACTGGGTATAAAATTCCTTTCATAAAATACCCTGTTCAAAATATACAGACTTATCCTATTTCTACTTTTTCAAAGGAAGATGAGCTTTTTATTACAAAAGAAATCAAAACTTTAATTTTATCGAACGTGATTCGTAAATGCTTACCAGAGGAAGGTCAGTTCGTATCTAGAATATTTCTGGTACCTAAAAGTAATGGTCGCAAACGTCTTATTTTGAATCTAAAACAACTTAATCATTTTATTGAGGTTCAGCACTTTAAAATGGAGGATATTAGAACTGCATTAAAAATTATCACTCCCAATTGTTTTATGGTAAATATTGATAAAAAAGACGCATATTATTTCATTAAAATTTATAAAGACCATCGTAAGTATTTAAGATTTTATTTTAATAACAGTTTGTACGAGTTTTTAGTTTTACCGTTTGGTCTTTGTTCGGCTCCGTTTGCATTTACCAAGTTAATGAAACCTGTAGCTTCTTATTTAAGATTTCGAGGTATAAAGTCTGTTTTTTATTTAGATGACAGCTGTTACTTTGCAGATAGTCTTAAGGAATGTTTAAATAACCTCAATGTTACTATAAAATTTTTCGAAAGACTGGGATTTATAATAAACTATGAAAAAAGTTCCTTAACGCCTCAAAACAAATGTAAATTTTTAGGTTTTATTCTAAATTCAGAATCAATGACTCTTGAACTTCCTATACAGAAAAAAGAGGGTATTCTCATGCGTACCGAAGAGATTCTGCGTACTGATAAGGTGCAGATTCGTGCGTTCGCGCGATATGTCGGTGTGTTGTCAGCTGCTTGCCCAGCGGTACGCTACGGCACTATGTATTTGAAATCTTTCGAACGCGCCAAATACTTGGCATTATCACATAATAATGATGACTATGATAAAGTTATGGATATAAGAAAAAGCTTACACGATGATTTAAACTGGTGGAGAACGACTATTTTATCATCCTTTAATCCGATCAGAAAGGGCTCATATAATTTAGAAATATATACAGATGCGTCCTTAACGGGCTGGGGCGCGTCGTGTAATGATAAGCGTATTGGCGGATCGTGGAATCCTGACGAATGTCGCTATCATATTAATTATTTAGAGCTGTTAGCAGCTTACTTCGGTCTTATTTCTTTTGCACGGGATCACATTAATAGTAATATTTTGTTGCGCCTCAAAACAAATGTAAATTTTTAGGTTTTATTCTAAATTCAGAATCAATGACTCTTGAACTTCCTATACAGAAAAAAGAGGGTATTCTCATGCGTACCGAAGAGATTCTGCGTACTGATAAGGTGCAGATTCGTGCGTTCGCGCGATATGTCGGTGTGTTGTCAGCTGCTTGCCCAGCGGTACGCTACGGCACTATGTATTTGAAATCTTTCGAACGCGCCAAATACTTGGCATTATCACATAATAATGATGACTATGATAAAGTTATGGATATAAGAAAAAGCTTACACGATGATTTAAACTGGTGGAGAACGACTATTTTATCATCCTTTAATCCGATCAGAAAGGGCTCATATAATTTAGAAATATATACAGATGCGTCCTTAACGGGCTGGGGCGCGTCGTGTAATGATAAGCGTATTGGCGGATCGTGGAATCCTGACGAATGTCGCTATCATATTAATTATTTAGAGCTGTTAGCAGCTTACTTCGGTCTTATTTCTTTTGCACGGGATCACATTAATAGTAATATTTTGTTGCGGGTTGACAATACAACTGCCATTGCTTATATCAATAAAATGGGGGGAGTGCAATTTCCATATTTAAATTCTATAACTCGAAAGATATGGCAGTGGTGTGAGGAGCGGCAGATTTTTATCGTAGCGTCCTATGTCAGATCAGCTCAAAATATTGATGCGGATTGGAAATCCAGGAATGCTGACATAGAATGGGAATTGAACCCAACAGTATATGAAAAAGTTATTAATGAGTTTGGACGGCCTCAAATAGACCTCTTTGCCTCAAGGTTAAATGCTAAATGTGATAAATATATTTCGTGGAAGCCCGACCCGTTCGCGTTTAACATAGATGCATTTACTGTATCTTGGAATATGTTTTTTTATGCATTCCCCCCATTCTCTCTGATATTAAAAACTCTTAATAAGATTGTGGAAGATAAGGCAACTGGAATAGTTATAGTTCCTAATTGGCCGACTCAAGCTTGGTATCCTCTTTATAAATCATTAACTATAGGTACTAGTTTAAATTTCGGTCCCGAAAAATACTTGCTTTATTCTAATTTCAGAGAATTTCACCCACTCCACAAACACCTTTCCCTGGCGGCGAGTGTATTATCAGGAAAGCTTTTTCAAAGAGGAAAGTCCCTGCTTCAGTAATAGAGATAATGATGTCATCCCTGTCCAATAATACGATGAATCAGTACTCTTCAAGCTTTAAACTGTGGTGGCAGCATTGTCGTGAAAATGGGCTCGACCCATTTGATGTACAGGTTAGCGACGTATTAATCTTTCTTAACAACTGTTTTTCAAGCGGTGCTTCTTATGGTACCTTGAATAACCATCGTTCGGCTTTAGCACTTATTTCTAGAAATAAGATTGGACAAGACGAATTCGTTAAGAGATTTTTTAAAGGAGTTTATCGTTTGAAACCCTCGTTTCCAAAATACGCCACTACATGGAATACTGATATAGTTCTAAATTATCTGTCATATGAATTTCCTAACGAGGATCTAACATTGGAAAAGCTGACTAAAAAATTAGTAGTTTTGTTAGCTTTAGCGACTGGGCAAAGATGCCAAACATTATCTTTAATTCGTATTTCTAACATAGTTATAAATTCCCATCAAGTCACAATTACCATCACAGATTTCTTGAAGACTTCCGGAGTAAAAAACCGTCAGCCGATATTAAACTTACCCTTTTTTAATGAAAAGTCATCTATTTGTCCGGCTAAAACTTTAGTAGACTACATTAACAAAACATCTGTTTATCGTAATCAATCACAAGACATCCTTTTGATGACGTACAAAAGGCCTTATCACGCTGCTACATCACAAAGCATTGCGAGATGGATAAAGCAAACGCTCTCTGCTAGTGGTGTCGATACTTCGGTGTTTAGTGCACACAGCACGCGTCACGCGAGCACTTCTACCGCCCACCGGGCAGGTGTAAGTATTGACACAATTAGAAAGACAGTAGGTTGGTCGGAAAGCTCTTCAGTGTTCGCTAAGTTTTATAAAAGGCCACTCAATGAGCCCAACAATGATTTTTGTCATGGAGTGTTTATGCCATAGTAATTTTATAATTATGTTGTCTTATCGTGCCATGATAGCAATCAGTAAGATGATTATTATTTTCTATTTTGATAAGTTTTTTTTTTACATACGAAAATATGTATGTTATAAAATTGTAATATTTAATGTACGTTAAAACTGTATGAGCGCATTATTACTTTAAAAATATATGGATGATTATTGAAAAGAGAAAATGGCTTATATTTTATTTCTTACAACATCATCTCTGAACATCCTACAAGTTATAAATCTCGAACAACGAAGGCAGGATAATTCAAGGATCAAACGAACTTACCTGTAAGTGAAGTTCGATCTTGATTATGCTGCCTTCGTTGGAGAGATTTAGGGTCCCACCCATACCCTTATTTATTTTATTTCTCGTTACTCTCATTCCCTTAATTGAATGTTGTAAGTATAGAGGGTAACCCTTTTTATCTATTTTACTCTAAACCTTATGAGTTCTGATAGGCCAGGTAGATGCAACTAGGTGCTAAGCTATATGTATTTGTTTCTTTCTTTCTTTTGGCGATTAACTTTGTGCGAAAAGTCGAAGCGTAGGAAACCTACTACAAGTTATAAATCTCTCCAACGAAGGCAGCATAATCAAGATCGAACTTCACTTACAGGTAAGTTCGTTTGATCCTTGAATAATGATATATTCGTATTCATTACATTCTTATACAATTGCATCTTTATCTATCCAACTATTTTCTTTTTCACTTAATCCTAACCATTTGACAAATAATTTACTACCTTGTTTTTTAATAATTTTTTCAATTAAGTATATATGTGGATATTTAGTTTTTTGCAAATCTTGTTCATAGAATGTACCGGATATCCTTTGCTGGTTTTGATCTTTAATATAATACGTAACCGGATATGTTTTGTTTACCTTTAAGATCATAAATACAGTTGACCAATTCGGAGTGAAACCTTTGTCGAAGCAACCCTTGTATTTGCTTATTCTTACATAATCACCAATTTTGAATTTAGGCTTGTAAGTAATATTACATTTTTGCATTTTTTTTATGTTATCTAATACATTTAAGGCATTCGTAGAATTAACATCAATCGGTTTGTATTGAGCTGTACGGTGAACAGTATTATTATAGGATACAACAATATCTTTTAGCGGTTTACCTAACCATCTATGTTTTCCTGCTAGATTGAAGTATTTGTATAGTTTGTTTTTAAGAGTTTTGATAACTCTTTCCACAATGGAAGCCTTTTTAGTTGAATAAGAGGAATAATGGTTAACCCCATGAATCCTCATAAGTTTTTTGAATTCATCGTTGTAAAATTCTGTCCCAAAGTCGGTTTGCAAATTTTTCGGAACATTACCAGTTTTGAATAATTTTTCAAATATCTTAGAAATCTCTTTCTTACTTTTAGTTTTTGCTGCAAATGCCCATACAAATTTTGTAAAGCAGTCGATTATAATTAATATATAGTTATGGTGGTTATTAAACGATGCAATGTTCCTTATATCAATTAAATCAGCTTGCCATAAATCGTTTATGTCTCTAAGTATTACATGTCGACGTTGAAAGTTCTTTCTAGTTTGTTTATGAATTTCTTCAACTACTTGCTGTTTACTCATGTTTAGTTAATGATTGAATGCGGGAATCTATTTCAGACTTGGTATAATATTCTTTTAAGTAATTTGTCATCAACGTGGCAACATTCTTCCTGATGGTACTTTTTTCTTTTAACAATTGTTCTAGGGTACAGTACTTTTTGAGATTTTCATCAAAATAATGCTTATTCACAGCATCGTTAGGATCCAATGGAGATCTTATATTTTTGATTATTGATGATTCTAGGTTAAGTATACCATTTTCCAATTTTACATTTTTGTTTGACTCAATAGTTTTATTCAGTTTATCTATTAAATTATCGACATATTCTTTATTAACAGCATGATCACCTGATTCTGGCGATGGAAGATCTTTTAAGCGGTTTGATTTGAATATCCCCTGTTTCTGTCTTTTTTTAATATGATATCAAAATCAAACAATTCTGACATACGTAAGCGTTTGTGAACATGATGCCCGATTTTTTTTATATTCATAATGATAAGCTGCGAATTGTATGAACGATGTTATGATACTGTTGCAAATTATATATTTTTAGTATTTATATACTTATTAATTGAACCATTTTCTTTTAATTCTTCTATTATTGATATAATTTCACTATCTAAACCAGTATTACCAGCTTGTTTTGAAGCAATCAAAAGTTTCAGACGAGTTACCAGTTCATTAGGATCATCCCAATAAACGTAATCAGTATTTTTTTTTACTATTTTCTTGAGAGGCAAACCTTTGCCGGATGAAATTTTCTTACTTTCAGACAATGACGAAAATAGTGGTTTTATAACGTTTAAATATTTTTGACCTTTATTACTTTTAATTGGTTTAGCAGGATCGTATTCTCGACGATGGGCATTTGTCTTTAAAAGGATTGATTTATAGTTAGACATATCTTCTTTATCAATCAAAGACATGATAGGATCCTTACTAAATAATAATTCATTCATTCCAGGAGTTCTTTTATATTCTTGACAGTCAATTACAATAGAATCTTTATTAATGTTAATAGGTATTCGACCTATAAAAGGCTTGCCGTTACTAGCTCGAACGCCAAACGGTATATCGTGGAATTTTTCGGAAGATAGCGACCAATTGGCTATTTCATTAGTATCAGTAGTTGATTCATATGAAGTGTCACATTCTTCATCTTCTGAGCTGTGAGCTTCATCATCACTATAATAAGGTATATTATTTGATAAAGTAGTGTCATGTTTTAAATTCTGACCAATTTGACTATAATCTAGATCGTTTGGTTTCTCTGTTGGGTCCAAAATGTTTATATCTTTCTTATTTTTGTTAACAATGTGATTAAGAGGAATCGTAATAGGTTTGAAAACTGATTGCAAAACCATTTCATTGTCAGTTTCTGAATCTCGCAGTAGTTTGACTTTCCTTTTGACCGCTTCAGATGCTCTAACAATCTGTTCCTTGATATCGCTTTCCATTGTCCAATTTTAAGATGAGTGGTATGTCAGGATGCTTTTAAAACAATGAAGAAGCACGACAGCTTTCACCTTTATTTAAATAGCAGTTAACAGTTCATTAATCTAATCTAATAAATGTGTCAAATAATTTTCTATAACCACCATTATTTTTATCGCAGTCTTTATTTATGACTAAATAACTATAAGGTTCGTTCCACACTTTTGAGCACATTTCACGAAACAAAGTCCAGGACATATCAGTATTTACATGTTCATCATAAACATGTCTTAAGTTTACATCATCTTGTTTGAATAGAACTAAAAGATTTGCGTTATCTCTCACTAACTGCTTTGGAATTTTTGTGTACGTTTGATTTAAATAAAAACAATCAACACTTTTATGTCGACCCATAGCAAAGTAATCTCTGATATTGTTTTGCTTTTCGGAAGCTACGTCATCAAAAATGATTATTGAATTTGGTGCAGCGTTTTGCGAACTCAAGACATTTTCATTGGCATGGTATTTAAAGTAGTTTACATCGGGAACGAAATTTAAAACATTTTCTAAAAAAGTGTATTTCGGTTGATATAGCGTTTTTGAATAAACGTACACATTTCTGAATCGTAATCCATTATCATGTAAAAGAAGCCCAATAACCAAATTAGTTTTTCCACAATTAGACGGCCCACAAACTAAACAACGTATAGTATTGGGGAGCAATTTGCCATGACGTGATATGGTCTTTTTGCTTTCAAAACAAACATCACTTAATGTAAGTGATTGACGCTGCTTTTCGAATCTCATTTGGTGTAATCTAAATACCGCGCTTTATTAAAGTAAGTGCAGAACGTCATTTAAAAGGTTTATATATGATTCAACATTCGAGATCGCTCAACGATTAATGAGCATTTCAGATTGCTAGATTACTGAAAATGTAAGATATCAGTAAGCTATACTCGAGAGCTCATTGATTCATTATATGATTTAGATTTTATGATTGTATGATATACCATGGTGATAAAGTTGATGATATTGGGTATTCTATCGCACGAATGTGAGATAGAATGCCCAATATCATATTACTCGAATAATAATAAAAGCCGTCGTACTAAACACGTGTCGTATAACTCGCAAATTTTTATCATCATCTACAGCATCATCATCATTTACCATTTAAAAACACCAGCAGATACTCTTGGCTTAAGCCCAAGTACCCAGCTTTATCAGGCCCTCTTTTCCGTAAAAGGGGACAGACTTATCGCCTTTTTTGAATAATAATAATAAATCATTTAATTCAGACCATGGTCCCCAATGTATGGTGTGTGGCAGATATAGCCATAGGTCGTCTCAGTGTCGGTTCGCTAAATATACTTGTAAAAAGGGAAACGTCAAGGGTCACTTACAAAACATGTGTATAAAAAAAATAAAAAATGTTAGAATGAGTGAGGTGGACGTGGGCGATAGTGACGACGACGACGGTAAGTTCTTAATATTTAATATTCGTCCGGCTAATGGTGAACCTATGGTAGAAACGGTGTCTGTTCGTGGCTTGGCTGTTAATGTTATTGGCTGAAGGAAAATTGTTTTTATTCCATATCTGAGTTTTTAAATTTTAGAATTACCTAAGTAGATAATGACATGGCCAGATATATTATGACATTATCCTTTTAAAATTTATATTATTGAAAGAATATTGGCAGGTGTCTGTACTGAGCTGGTACCGTCTTATATGAAGTTATGATGATATGTAGCGTAATGAAACTATTACCAATTTGTTTGTCTTGAATTAACAAACAAAAAATGTAAACATGTTATATCTCTACAACTGTTCAGTAAAAAGTTACATGCATTTAAAGTTAATATGGAGCAAGGGATATACAGAGCACAAAACGTAAAAAAATTAACGATAAAAACATCAAGTATCATTTTTGACACATCTGACAGCCAATGTCAGTGACAGTTGATCAACAATAACATAGAATGGTGAATAGAAAGAATAATTAGCACGCAGTGAGATGAACACACTGACTGACACTGACTTTTCTGATCCATGACGTGACATTACAAGTGTCAAGTTAACGTTGACATTTGTGTCAGCGCATGATGTAAAACTAACGACGTCGAGCAGATTTATTACAATAGTAATAATAAATCGAATAAGACGGCAGCAAATCCCTCATTGTAACTAGGCAAAAGTATTAATCGATAATAGATTTTTCTGCAGTACATAAAACAGTTGTGTCACAACCCTAAAATGTAGTAACCCTTTGCGTTTAGCTATTGCTGGTCAGTTATTATTCGTTTTGTTATCAGTATTCCATTGAAAATAAAACTTCCGTTTTTCTTTATTTAAAACAGTTGTAGAAAAATATTAATTCATGAAACATAAGGAGTCAAGTATTGAGTACAAAATACCAAAAATTCAACTTCCTACATCTCCTACTTTAATGGGTACTACGTCTGCCTATATTCTTTGTTAAATTATATGTACCTAATATGACTAATTGCATGCTGGTTACAGTTTTGTATATGAACTTCTACTATTGTAACACCTTATTTGTACCATACAAAAAGCAATAAAATGATTTGATTTGATTTGGAAATTCAATTTGAAGTAGATAGTGGCAGAAAAGGCTATTTTAGAAGCTAGTGAACCGAGAAATGTTAGTCAGCCTCAATCTTTCTTAGGGCGAGTAAATTATTATAGAAATTTTATACCTAATGCATCAATGATTTTAAGCCCATTATATGATTTATTAAAGAAAAATAATAAATGGCATTGGACGGGCGAACATAAAAGCATTTAATTCTATAAAAAACATTTAGCTTCCGATTCCGTTTTAACACATTTGAATCCTAACCCTTATTTAGTATTTACCGTTGATGCTTCTCCGACTGGACTGGGTGCAATTTTATCACAAATAGATAAAAACGGGTTGGAAAGACACGAAAAAAAATTATTCACAAATCCAAAAGGACGCAACGGCAATAATATTCGGAGTTCGTAGATTCCATCAACATTTATTTGGCAGATCCTTAAAACTGACCACAAACCTCTTCTTGCTATATTTGGCCAGCATAAAGGCATCCCGGAAGTATTGGCAAACCGGTTGCAAAGGTATGCATTGTTTCTAAGTGCGTACAACTATAGGATAGAATATATAAAAAGTTGTGATAACACGCCAGATTTTTTTCCACGTGCGAGCTTACCGGGCACAATCGAAACTCAACCGTCTTGCACATGCTCATTAGGCACAGAGTCGGCGAGCTGCGGGGACGCAGCCGCCGCGCTTTACGATCCCGCTACGTACGTTTGGTTCGTCACAGAGGGCGCTGACAATACGCCGCCGGTCACAGCTAAGCAAATCCAGCAGGAGACTGGAAATGATGTAACTTTAAGGAAAGTTATTCATTACGTACCACATGGCTGGCCTAAAAAATAGATGATCTGTTGTTGAAACCCTACTTCTTTTATAGGTATCAACTTTCTTTCAAAAATGGATATACAGGGAAAAATGGATAATTATTTTATGCCCTCTCATTATACAGGGTGTTATTTTATTAGAGCATAATCTTTTAAGAAGAAAAAGTAGATATTTTAATTTTAGTGTTTACTTGAAAAAATCATAGGTGGTAACTTAAAATCTAGAAATAAAAATTCAAATCTTAATATCTTATTTTTTTTTATCTATGAGGGCCTAGTTACATATCCAGAGCAAAAAATGTACTATAAAAACGTTTTTTTAAACACAATGCTCCCAAATTCAAGAACAGAAGAAAAAACCTATTAGTATTTTACGCAAATTTGCCCCTTTAACACAAAAAGTCACTATGACATTTGTTGTGCATATTATAAGAAAAACATCTACATTTCCTAAGCTTTCTAATGAGGTATACAACTTTTACACAAGTGTTCAAACGCCAAAGATATCATACAAACAATGGAGCAGGGAGCATGTAGAAAAAATAAAGATTTGTACGAGGGGCGTTCAATGTATTCTCGGTATTAGGCTAATTTGATATTATTGTGGTTAATTTAAATATATCATTAGCTAACTACAGCCCAGACCTGTTTATGTAAGTGGCCAATTACGGAAACTTTAATTGTGACCTATGTATTAATTTAGAAAAAAAAATCATATCTCATTTTCAAAATGACTACCTTGGTTTCTCACACACACTCGCATCCTTTTTCTTAATTCCGATTTTACCACTCTTAATCTTAAATTTATTTTAATTTGGTCAGCACCTGTAATTATTTTTCTTTCACATCTGAAATGGGCTGATTGTTTTGGTAAACTAAAGATTTCATATGTATCTTTAGTTTACATATGTTTCATATGTATCTTTAGTGAGATATGATATACATACGTAATAATCCATGGGGGTCAAATCTGGGCTTCTTGCTGGCCATGGTATTGGTCCTCCTCGGCCGATCCAGTTATTGGAAAAATTTCCATATAACCAATTTCTGTTTTGGCGCCTACAATGTGCTGGGCATCCATGGTGTTGGAATGTCATTGCTCGCAAGGTCGTCAATGGTATGTCTTCTAATAAATTAAACAAAGTATTTCGTAAAAAATCTTCACAATGTTCCCCATTCAAATTATGGGGCAAGAAATGAGGACCAATCAAATTATTATTAATTATTCCCATCCACACATTTACTGATATCCTTCTCTGAGATCTTTTAGGCCACTTTAGGTTGGGGTTTCCGACTACTTTTTCTTCTTAATAGTGAGAATTATGGTAGTTGGTTATTCCGTCTTGATTGAACTTAGATTCGTCCGTCCATAAAATATTCTTATTCTTTTATTTTTTCTACCTGCTCCCTGCTCCATTGTTTGTATGATATCTTTGGCGTTTAAAAGTTGTATACCTCATTAAAAAGGTTAGGAAATGTAGATGTTTTTCTTATAATATGCACAACAAATGTCATAGTGACTTTTTGTGTTAAAGGGGCAAATTTGCGTGAAATACTAATACTTTTTTTTCTTCTGTTCTTGAATTTGGGAGCATTGTGTTTAAGAAAACGTTGTTACATTTTTTGCTCTGGATATGTAACTAGGCCCTCATAGATAAAAAAAAATTAAGATATTAAGCAAATGTCATTTGAATTTTTATTTTTATCTTTAGATTTTAAGTTACATACTATGTTTTTTTTTTAAGTAAACACTAAAATTAAATGTAACATCAGCCTTATTTCAACCAGAACACTCTACCCTATATTACTCTAAGATAAATAATCCGGGATGGTTTAGAGTCAGAGGTGGAGGGGGAAAAAGTATATAAGTCTGTGCGGGACGCAAAGACGGGATTATTATTCGTCCGATATTTTTTGTGTTGATCTTAAAGTTTATATGTTATAGCCCAAATACACTGTTGGAAACAAAACATCAAACCAAGGTGACCTTGCTAGTTTACAACGTGTTTCCAACAGTGAAGACGGCTGTTGACAACCAAATTACATGACCTTGGCGGGTTGGAAACGGCGGTGTTTAGAATCACAGACATACATCTACATAGACAACGCAAGTGCCACGATTTGTATTCGAACCAAGCGTGCCGACTTTTTAAGACCTATTGTGACGTCACAGCTGATATTTATTACTGGAAAATACAAAAAGATTCAGAGACACCGATACCGCCGATGAAATCGATTATTAAGAACGATATTGATATTGTGGACTCGATTTTCTAACAGACATACATACACGCATATTACAATACATATTAAATCTAGAGGCGACCAACCTTGACGCTTGGTCGGGGTTCGGACACGCAAAGGATTTGCGTTTGCGTTATCTATGTAGATGTATGTCTGTTTTTAGTACAGTGTGTACGCTTGTTATTGTATATTTTACTATGTAACTATAACTAGAAATGACTCGAGTTTTGAAGCTTTTTATCCTGCGTTTCAACCTTTCCTTCTTTGTATCCTCAATTGCATACAAAACTGCCATCGCGAAGATGTTGCCAACGCGAGAGATCAGAGCACACTGACGATTAAGGGGCGTGGCCTAGCGTGACCTTGGCTTGTGTTCTTGTTTGTCTCCTTGTTGGAAACCACCGTTTGTAACAGTGTGGATGACTCGGAATTGGTTGACAACAACTTAACCTTCCTTAACCTTGGTTGGAAGCATTGGTTTTCAACGTGTTTTCAACAGTCTGGCGGCCCTCTTAGTTTGCAGAAGTTATAAATATAAAAGTTATGCAGAGATACACTTTTGTTTGACTTCAACTCCAAAGAACCTGAGGAAAACATTCTAGAAGGAAAGTAACTTCACATCTCAGAAGCGGGATCCGATAACAAACAAGGTACATAATTTATATATATTTTTTTTCCTCTGTACATGTAGGAGCGATTCGCATAGAAAAAATAATTGTTATCGTCCTTTGCCCACCAAATTCATATTTTGCGTTAGCCAGATAGATAGAATAAAATTACATTAGGTAAAGTACTTTCATTCACTTTTAAAAAAAAACCCAGCGAAGTCACGCCGCCATTTTGTTCATGGACCATGGTGTCTTTGTTTTAATTGTAAACAGTAGATAGATGCGCCGCCATCTTGATCATGGCGTTCTGAATTGTACAAAGGTAAAAATAACGAAATACCAAGTGTTAATGAAAACACAACGTAACGCTAGTGTTTAAATTATGATTTTATGGACAAGCTCCGTAAACTGGAAAATAACAAGGTATATCATTGCTATTCGGCACTTACTTACCTATTTTTATATTTTTCATTGTTATTGTCGAGATCGTTAGATTTACTAATATTAAAATTAAAAAAAAAAATAGGAATTCCATAAAACGTTACGTTGGCTGGCTAAGTCCTCCTAAATCAGATTCTCTTTTCTTATAATATCACCAGTAACTCTTATTTTCTCTTTTATTATATCTAGTTTGAATTAACCTATTCATTTCTATTCTTGTTTGCACTTCCAAATTTATAAGAATCACTAGGTAAATAAATGTTAATGAGTTTAAAATAACAAGTAAATTTTAGCCTAAATTAGGTAATAAGTATAAATATTGTTAGCTATCTACTATTTAAGGATTTAGTTACTAAACATTTACCAATCAATAGATTTAAGCATCTTTTGAAAACTGGGTTAATAGAAAAGTATGTTAATAGAAAAATTAAAAGAAAAAAGTTAATAGAAAAGTATTTCTTAGGTGTGGTTTTTTAATGTCAACTAAAGCAGTTTGACATAATGGGATTTTAAGGATTTGGTCCCTGTGGCGTTCCGCCGATTTCTACTAGCAATGGGTGAAATAAAACACAATCAGTACTTAGTCAGAGGAGTCGACACGTCCACTCGCACGCGCTGTCAACCGGTCAATGCCATAACAGAGATACGAGAGGGCGCCTCGATGCCTCAATCTTTATTCCATTCACTCGTTCATTCCGAGTCACCACATCTCTCCTTTCTTTATTTTTTTTTAATTTAAAAAGTTACATTATTTACAAATTGAACTGAATCTACCACCACTTCGGAAAGTCGATCTGTTGAGAAGAAGTGGCAAGAAACTCAACAGCAATCATCTTTTAAAAATACACAATAACAGTTTTCAGACAGGAAATTCCTTGTCTTGCATCCGAATATCTTAAAGCTAATAAAGTAACTAACAAGTTTACAATTAATTGTTAAAACCACTCAAATTGAATTTAAAATTTTGATTACGTGTAACATTAATTATAAACTATTCATACTTGATTAACATCCCCAAAACAACTTGGTCAAAACATTGCTTAGCTATATGAAGTTATAAACTCTAATTCATTTCCTTTTTTTTTCTATCTTTATCTTCCTCCACTTCCAATTCTATAATACAATCTTTCTACACTACTACCAAATACCCTCGATCTTCTTTAAAACAACAACATTTCGATGACACTCCAGCTTGTCCTTTCCTTTTTTTTTCATCTCTTTCTTTCTATCCTTAACCTGTTCATGAGCTACGTCATGTTCCAAGTGAATAGCGTAAGTAGGAGTGTATCCTGAAATAACCTATTAAAAAGAATTATAAAGAAGGCAATTTGCCTTTTTCCAATGCGGGGTACTATTGTGCATTGTAAGATAGTCTAACATGTCTTTTTTCCAGTCTGACTTTTGGGCTTGGCTTATTTTAACCTCGCTCAATATTGGATAGTATTGTGTAATATTTTAGCTAGTTCCATACAAGCAAATATCGAAGACACAATTTATTATTTATAATGAACCTTTTTCTATTACAAACATTCAAAGAAATTAATTTTTGGCTTTTTGTTATTTCTACCTAGACTGTGAGAAACATGAGCTCTTTGAAATGTTTTACATGGCTTTGAGTTGTCAGTGGTCGTTTCTAAAACTTGAATCACTTTTGTTTTTTTTTTTTCAAGCCTTTAGTAGGTACATCCTAATAAAGTGATAGGAAAGTCTGGTTTACATTCTAAGCTCTTAATAACATGCTTTTGCTATAATATCAATAAATTATAATTTTACGTTTGTCCGTATTGATTTTATCTAAATCTTCGGTGGCTTCAAAGGACAATTGAACACGCAATTTTTAAACAACCTTGATAAATTTTATCAATATCAACACATCTTGCTTTAAATAATGAAAGTTTATATTGATTCTCAGCCTGGGAAAGACTGTAAACCTTCAACCTGGACACAACCTGGTTATGATCGACTTTACTTATAGCTTTTCTAACCTACTATGGTTACAAATTTATTACAATTTCAGTAATCTCAGTCAGAAAATTTTGTCTGAACTTAAACAATAAGGGTACTAAATCAAAAGATGTCGCAAGCAAATGTCGGCTAGGCCAATAAGCAAATGTCGGCTAGGCCAATAGCACTGCACAACAAATAAGATGCAAAGTACAATAACTGGACTGCACTTAGTTATACGATAACACAATTTGAAATCATGTGAACTTGACCCTCCACAGTTCACTCAGTCAGTATTTTTATGAAATTTTAAGTTACTCCCAGTGTGCACCTAAATTTCTTGGTTAAAATCATGAAATAGTATCAAACAAAATCGAATATAATAGTATTATTGCCACTAACCTTTCAAGTGAAACAAGTAACTATAACTAAAACCAAGTGAATTGCATAGTGCATAACTTCACGCCTGCATCCCCCACGGTGTAGGCAGAACACCAGAGGCTATGAAACCATCTGCGCTCTCGTTTGACAAATTCAGAGGTACTATTATGATGGAGAGAGACCATTGCAGCGACAGGGGGCCAGCATATCGACCGCAAAACCGTCAATAAAACCTCTGTCCCCCAACTGACTCCCACGGCATACCCGGGAAGAGAAGCAGCCGGCACATTCCACGTTCCTCTTCCACTCCCAGTCCAGCATGGAAGTTGAATTAATGCATTATATTACTACAAAGTGAATTTGTTGTAAAGTTTTATTGAAATGACACTTAACTTTGAAAGTGTGTTAAACTTTCTGCAATATTAGTGAAAATCATATACAGACACCATTATTAAATTAATATCGGTGGCTCTAATGAACCAATAAATGTTGGCAAAAATAAATGGGGTAAGAGTTTGGTCTTTGGTATATAGTATAAGCTATATCCTAACTCACCCACGAAAATGCATGGTATAAAAATAATTTTATTTGCGTTTTGTAAGAATCGTGGCGCCAACGCTCTTCGAAATCTTTTCGGAAGTAGCTTTTCTTCCTCCAATCTTAATCTTATTATATTCAATTTTACGCCATTATTGTTAGGATAATGTAGGGCCAATGTTATTAATAAAATCATTATTTATACCAAGCTTGAGCACATATAAATTTGTATTTTTTTTTGTTTACTCGTTTCCATATGGGACGGGAGCATTAAAGAAACCCAGCATAGTTAGGGTTAGGTAAGCTACGAATATTTTGCCTGTTTTGATACTACCACAGAACATCTCTTTAGCATTTCCTCAATATTTTGTGACAAAATATTACATGACAAAATTGACAAAATTGACATGACAAAATATTTGCTAGGTGGTAGGATCCCTTCTGGGTCCGTCTGGCTAGCGACCACCCTTTATATAAAGTCTGCCGCCAAATGTTGCCGCTCCGGCGGTAATGTGTTCCGGCAATATTGTATAAAGAGCCAGTTCCTTCCTAAACCCGCGTGCTTTCATCTTCGACCTCATCGTCACTTACCATCAGGTGAGATTGAGGTCAAACGCGGGATTAGTCACTTATAAAAAAAAAAAAAAATTTGCTGCCAGAATCTATTAGTAAATCGACATCCACACAGCCAATACGACATTTGCATCATCGTCGATGTAAAATATGTAACCGACATTGGTAGTTTGCCTACGCCGAGTCTCTTTATTGTCGTTAGGATGTGTTTTTATCATGAGACATTTGAGCAGGCTTTCGTTTGTTGGTGCATGTGCAATATTGTTTTTTGAAATGACCTGCTTAACACTTTCAATAAATCTCATATTCTTTTCAATTTTTTTTTTGCAACTTCTTTATTCTGCAAACCGCTCATCTGTCTTTCGACTGTTTTGGCGATTTGATTCAGAAATTATCATATTTATGGTAACGTTATCTCCTAGTAAGAAGACTTTCTTTCTTAACTTTGAACAACTGCACTTTTCTATAATCTGTCTTATCA
Organism: Stenoptilia bipunctidactyla; assembly: GCA_944452665.1. Lineage (NCBI taxonomy): Eukaryota > Metazoa > Arthropoda > Insecta > Lepidoptera > Pterophoridae > Stenoptilia > Stenoptilia bipunctidactyla. The sequence continues at coordinate 10,909,717 of OX101733.1, forward strand.
GATTATCATTTTCGTTAGAGAAGTTTTATATCGAAATTTGCTTTCGAAGCCTAACAAGAAACTTTTCTATGTTTTTTTAAATTTTCGTGGTGCATTAATCGAAAGACATGACGTTCATACACGTAACTTTGTTGAGGACAAAATATTCGTTTACTCCCCTACTGCTATCTTATAGACATCTATATTTCCTTGTCTTTGACATGTGCGCCAGGAATATTATAGTAAATTTCTTGTTGGGACAGCCTTGCAGAATACAATAAAGTAGCATCAATTTCGGTGGCTACAAAGAAAACTTTCAAACCACGCTTGAAGCTCTAACGCTTATTTTAATTCTATCTAATATGATATCTACTTTATTTCAGTTGACCTTTATTTAACCAAAATGACATTAATTCCAATTTTTTTTTTTTATTTCAAATCGTTCCAATAAATTTCATTTGCGTTATGAAATTTCAGTTGACTCGATTTTGTCAGGGAAATATTTAATTAAATATATTTAGTTTTTTGAGTATAAGTATTCGTTATAAAAATTATTGTAAGTTATTCCATTTTACACTCATTTGTGTCATTTCAGCTAAATGATTTTTTTTTCGAAAATTTAATAACTAATGGCAGAATGAATACACCTTTCTAACAAGTTATAATAGTTTTCTTTTGTAAGCAACATAGTTGCTTTTGTTTATGATAACCGCCGAATCTTATTTCCTTAATTTGTTACATGACATATTAAGTAATGTAACATTTGTAAAAGTAAAGAGCTAACGGATCATATTTTTACTGTTTGTTGTATTTATGTAATGAAAATCTTGACGACCGGCTGGTGTAGCGGTAACATACATTGCCTTCTATGCCAGAGGTCCTGGGTTCGAATCCCGGCGGCGGCGGATATTTGTGTGGTGAACACAGATATTAGTCGTCAAGTCATGGATGTTTATACGTTTATTTAAGTTTATTTTCTAATAAAAAATGTGTATTTATTCAATATGTATGTTTATATATTTCTTAAGTACATCAGTTATCTAGTATCCATAACACAAGTTCTTTAAGTAACTTAATTTGGGCTAGATAATGTTGCGTGAGTGTCAGAAATATTTATTATTTATTATAAATCTACAACAGCCAATTAGTTATTTTTTTGTAAATAAACATAACATTGTGATGACACAATAACTATTTTAGTGCAGTTGTTATGAAGTGCCCCTCCTGGGTTACGGGTTCACTGTCACGCCAAGCCCTAGGTAACGTCAGACACCGACTCCGTTGCTCGACCGACTGGCCGTTCCACGTTACCCCAACTTGCGGACATGAGACAGTGTACAGTATCTACTTATGGCGGGTTTCAATATTCAACTGACTGCTATGCGTAACCGGTACAGGTACAAAACTGGTAGGAAAAAAGTAGCGTTTCACAATATCTACTAGCTACGGGCTGTAAGTTCTCAAATTTGGCATGGGCCCTCCTTGCGTGACGTTCTTCCAAGAAAATAGGTGATATGTGATTTATAGAATATCACGCATTCGCAAATTATTTGTATGATATTTGAACTAAAGAAATATATAAACTTATTCAATTTATGTTTGCTATGTTTTAGTATTCGATAAATATATTATAGTATGTTTTTAGAGCTTTTTATTAATAATTGCGTTTAACTGCTTACGTAAAACGAAACGCCAATCCTTCGACTAATTTTGCCATTGGTTGAATCAAATTTTTATGACGTCAAAGTAAATATTTAAAATAAAAATGATGTCATACAATAATATTCGTCCTTTTTTTCAGAAACAGTTATAGATAAGTTAGAAAGAGAAAACTGGATTATTTATATGTTGACAGATATTTGATAGGCTATTTCTTAATTTTTACGTCGTTGGCTAGATAAAATGACCTATTCTTTAATTGGTCATACGTAATGAAAAGATAACTCTTATTGGCCGCAGCAGACTGCCATGCTACCTTTACCTCATTGGTTTAAATTAATAACTTGTTACGTCGTCGTTGGCTAGATATAATGACTTATTTTGTAAATGGTCAAATGTAACCTAGCAACCCATTACAGTCAAACAGTTCGTAAGCAGTGGTTTAGATGTCAAGATTTTGAATATAGAAAGGCATTTTGGTAGTGATTTCTATTGTTCGTAGGCAAAACGAACAGTTTTCATAATATTGAAACCCGCCATTAGCAGACACACAAACACTATAGTTCGGCCGTTCAGAGAATGCGATCCTGACACATCGCGATTGAACTGACGACGTAACTTTGTAATGGCGTTGCAGTTACGATAAAAAATATTTTTGATGGTTGTTTACCGTTTTAACAATTGATGAGCATTAAAACAACATTATTATATCAATAATCAATGAATTTTATAATTTTGTGCCAAACTGAGTGTCAAACAACTTGGTAAACAATATTTTTCAAAATCTATACTGCGCTATTACAAGGTTATGTCAAAGCTTTATATTTGTAGTGCTGTGCTAACAATAACAGGCTATAACAGTATTGTAATCTGTTTTAAAACAGGTATACTTTATGAAATAATACGTTTTGTTTTTCTTTTTAAGAATCTGAAAATAATGGACTATAAGATAACTTTTATTAAATTAAAAAATAAAACTATGACCAAACCGATGGCGCGAAAAAAAGTTGGTTACAAGCAAAAGGCATTGACGCAAATATGCAGATGCTAAAAGCAGAGCTAATTAAATTAGTTACAGAAAATAAAGTGGCACATGTGCGATACGAAATCAATGAACTGGCTCTGGAGAACGGTCATCGCGTTCTAAGAATTCCATCGTATCAGTGCCAATATAACGCGATTGAGATAATCTGGGCTCAAACAAAAGGTTACGCCGCCCGCCACTATACTTCCCCGCCATTCAGCACGAAAAAGATGATGACCCTATTAAAAGAAGCCTGCGGGGAAGTCACTAGAGATGACTGGGCAAAGGTTGTTGAAAGACTAAAAACCTGATTATGGAACATTTTGACCGAGATATCACGATTGATTCTGTTATTGATAATACAATAATTATACATGTAGGCGAAGATGATGATGAAGACACTACCTCCTCAAGCGAATCGGAGTCTGATTAATATTCTGTACGCACATTCAATTCAATGTACTTTATTGCATAGAAATACAGATTGTAACTTTGTAACAAAAAATAAATAAAACAATTTTACTATATTTATATTACCTTTTTTGGTTTCCACTTAAATTACTAAAATATAAATTTTAAATGATTCCGCCAATTTAAAACGAAAATAATCTTAAAAATACGCGGCGTTTCATTTTGGAGGAACGGCAACGAACTCAGTGTTATGTTGTGCCCATCACTAGTCGTGACTAACTGATAGGTGTCAGGAACGCATTCTCTGAACGGCCGAACTATACTCGTTATACCATTGGATAGGAAGTACATTGTACAACCTTATGGGAACATTTTAGTTGCATTAGATGAGAAGTACATTGTACAATCTCATAGAAACATTTTATTTGCATAAATTGATTGATACAGGCAACCTGATTTATCAATTATTTATTGTTTCTACAAAACTAATCTATTTATTTCTTATTAATGTGTTGATTATCCATTGTTAATAAGAAATTTTCAACTTTAATATTGTTTGACAAAAACATCATTGTACAATCTCATAGAAACATTTTATTTGCATAAATTGATTAATACAGTCAACCTGATTTATCTATTATCAATTCACTTAAATGCACCATAGCTTATATTTATTGTTTCTACAAAACTAATCTATTTATTTCTTATTAATGGGTTCATTATCCATTGTTAATAAGAAATTTTCAACTTTAACATTGTTTGACAAAAACAATTCGAATGGGTTGTTATTAACACGATGACTCATGAATATTTCAGCCGATAATTAAGGATTTTTGTACTTTTGATTACTTGATCAAATTCAGGTAACCAGAGTTGAAAAACATTTTTGCGAAATTCATGTTATTTTACATTAGTTTATCATTGAGTAATTTTTTAACCTCATTTTAATGATGAAACTGTATAACCATAGAATTTTACTTGAAACATTTCATTAGTATTGATGTATTAACAATCTATCCAAAATGAGCCAATTTGCATTTATGCAATAAGAACTTTTGTACTTAACTAGTATTGAACAATTGTGATTCTAGATACCTACAACTATTATTGAATTTTGATATTGATATGATAGTAAGCTTATTACTCAAAGCATATTATAAAAGTAAGGCACTTAGTAAGATTCACTTTAAATTTATTTTAAAAATAATTTTATACGTCAAGGGACTTTTGTAATACTTTCTCAAATAAATTTGAGGATCAAACGAACTTCTAAAGTGAAGTTCGATCCTAATTATGTGAACAGCTTCTTTCGAAGCGATTGAGGTTTACTTTATGTAGTAGCGCCACCTACTGCTAGCCTTTGCACGGATTTTAGAGTCTATGATAAGGGTTCTTTTCTTTTTTTTTTTTTTTTTTTTTTTTAACAACTGTCACGTTTCGCTCCCTATGTCAGCATCCAGTCTACAGAACTCATTTTGTTTAAAGTCAATCTGTCTTATTCCTGTTTGTTCATTTCACTATATTGGGGTTGGGTAAAATACAAATATAAATTGAAATTACTCCATGTTGAAACATATTCATATTATGCTTATTTCAAAGCATAATAACGGGTGGGTTTATATTAAATCGCTTCGAAAGAAGCTGTTCACATAATTAGGATCGAACTTCACTTTAGAAGTTCGTTTGATCCTCAATTATATTTCACAGCTTCTTTCTTTGCGATTGAGGTTTACTTTATGTAGGATGTTTAAAGATTAGTTATAGTGAAATGAATTGGCAGAGTAGTAAGGTAAAACTCTTCAATAGTAAATAAACATACTTATTGAAAACAATTCAACAATGATTAGGCAAATTATTTTTCGTTACAAAGTTTGTTATAATTTCTAGCAAGGACTGAGGAAGAATCCGACCATCCTGCAGTCTTTTTGATAGGTCAATAGAAACTCCTAAATAAATAGCTCTTGATGTAGCAGCATGTCATGTACTATGTGCACTAAAAATATTTTCATCAATACCACTGAGAGTTAAAGTGTTTTTAACCCAGTGACTTAAAGTTTGGAAACCTATATGTTTCTTAAAACTAATAAACAAATTATCAGGTTTCCTTAAATTTTCGTTTTATTTATATACCTACATCTGTAAGGTTTTTGCTGGACAAATTTCTGGACGAATATTAAAAAACGGAAACTTTACCACGGTCTGTTTACTATTAAATTTAGAGGTTTTTATAAACCCTTTTATAAGTACCTTTTTTAGTTATTAAAATATTTTTAATCTTTGTCACGGATAAAATTTGAACACGATGTTCCGTTACAAGAGCTATTAGTGTAACAGTTTTCTTGGAAAAGAGTCTTTAAGTCAACTGCTGGATCCCAGGTAAGATCATACTTGATGTGGTTGGTCTTCACATAACGACTCCTTTCATGAAACTTTTTAACCTGTCATATTGGGAATTTATGTTTAATATTAATGATAATGCAGATCTATAGCTATTAATAGTACCGTCCTTAGCACCTTTTTCGAAAATTTCAGTTAGAAAATGAACAATTATTGGTTTAGAAGTTTGAGTAAAACAAAAATTATTATTTTTGCAATATTCAATCCACGCCTTGATACCTCCTTCACACTGTCTCGGTAAGAATTATCCAACAAAGATGCCAACATAATTTCAACGGACTTTGAAGACAGTGATCTTTTTACTAACGCTTTCTGAACAATTTCGCGGCAACCAAGGTTAATGTTTAATGAAGGTTGAGCGCAGATCTGAAAGGAGATTTCAGCGAATTAGTATTTAGTAAATACAATCACAACACAACCTTTTAAACAATGGCAACCATAGTTGCGTGGGCCAGTATGGTAGTACCACAATACCCACAGACTTTTCACTAACAATTTTCTGAAGAGTTTTTGCATCTGGGTCATTTTTCCAGGTTACATATAATCTGTTTGCAAAAAGATCAACCGATAGTATTCCAAACCTATTTGTTATATTATATTTCACAGCTTCTTTCTTCGCGATTGAGGTTTACTTTATGTAGTAGCGCCACCTACTGCTAGCCTTTGCACGGATTTTAGAGTCTATGATAAGGGTTCTTTTCTTTTTTTTTTTTTTTTTTAACAACTGTCACATTTCGCTCCCTATGTCAGCATCCAGTCTACAGAACTCATTCTGCGTTTCCGTGCTGTAGCCTGCGCACGTCGACTAAAATATATTAATTAGCTAGTTAAATTTTAAAAGTTTAAATGGTAAAAATTGTGCATCGAAGGAGGAGAAAATTCTCAAGAAAATAATTCGAGGAGGTTGAGACATCAAATTACAAATTCCGAAGAACCCAACGGTGTTGGGAGGTTCGATGCATATAATTAATTCTCCTATTTAGTCCGTTACTCGATAAAATCGCCGGTGGCGATATAATCTGATGTACGGTGGAGAATCTCTAATATAATTTTAATAAATATTAGAAAAAATGTCGTTGACACAAAAACTACCCACATGGTATGTGCGTGTAGTCATCGAGGTTCGATGCATATAATTAAGTCTCCTATTTAGTCCGTTACTCGATAAAATCGCCGGTGGCGATATAATCTGATGTACGGTGGAGAATCTCTAATATAATTTTAATAAATATTAGAAAAAATGTCGTTGACACAAAAACTACCCACATGGTATGTGCGTGTAGTCATCGAGGTTCGATGCATATAATTAAGTCTCCTATTTAGTCCGTTACTCGATAAAATCGCCGGTGGCGATATAATCTGATGTACGGTGGAGAATCTCTAATATAATTTTAATAAATATTAGAAAAAATGTCGTTGACACAAAATTACCCACATGGTATGTGCGTGTAGTCATCGAGTTTCGATGCATATAATTAATTTTTTTTGATTAGTCAGTTACCAGATAATATCGCCGTTGGCGATTAATCTGATTTGCGGCCTTGCACGCCGAATCCAAGATTTGAAGTGCCCGAGCTACCTCCGTCATTATCAGCCTTTTTTTTTTTTTTTTGATACGATTGATGTCCCGGAACAGGTCTAAAAACCAGCAGTTGTCGGCTGAAGATCTAAAGAATCTAAAGATAAGCCTGTTGAGGGCTATCTTGTACCCGCAATTTGCAAATATTTACTTGCTCCCTTTATTAAATTTAGAAGCAAAAGCAGCATTGGCTGAAACTCTTACCCAACGGAGATTCTATACTTCAACAAAAAAAAAAAAAAAAAAGGGCAAATTGGAATCGCCTTGGCAGCTTCATCGCAAGCGATGGTCATCATTTTCAATGAAACTTTGAAGCAAAAACTTTTAAAACTGCTGAGTTACGCTTGTCGCGATAGCCAGAATAGGGAAACTAAAACTCATCGTAACATAATAATGAGTTCCATAAACGTATGCCTGCGTGACACGCTGACCAATACAAGTTGCGATGATTATTTATTGGGAGGAGATGTTGCTGAAACGCTGCAAATTGCAAAAAACGACGACGTCATCTCCGCAGCCACAGCTGCCGGCTCGAGCTCCACAGCAGAGCTACACGTACCCGCCACGTGGGACCTACCACGAACGGTCGTGGAACACTAGCAACCAGCGGAAATAAACCACCAGGTGCAGTGCGATGGACGTTTACGATATTTTCATCAAAAATGGGCTTAGATAACGAGTGATCCATTAATATTATCGTGAATAGCTGCTTACTAAAAACCTTTTAAATATCTGCCCGCTAAACAAAGTAGCTCTTGTGTTTACCCAAGGCCAATACATGGCCATAAAGATTATATTTTAGTGTTGGATAAACTATTAAAAATAAATGCTATATTCGTATGTTCTCATGAGCCAGGTAAATTTTATCACAAATTTTTTCTTGTGCTCAAGCTATACGGTGAAAATCGCTTCATACATAATTTAAAATCTTTGAATTAATTTACTACAAAACACTTCAAAATGGAAGATTACAGAACCGCTGATAAGTTAACAAAACAATGCTACATGGCCTCAATAGATGCAAAAGATAGTTATTTTTTCATCAATGTTGATAAGTCTTTCCGAAAGTACCTTCGATTTGAATATAACAACGTTTTATATGAATTCAAATATTAAACGTTTGACTTATGCACCGCTCTTTATATAAGTATTTACTAAAATATTAAAACCAGTCATGGAATTTTTACGTCGGGATAATTTTTTCATCCATAATATATCTAGATAATATATTTTACATTGGCAAAGATTGTGTTGATTGTAATGAGAATGTTTGGATTACAAAACATATTTTAATAAATTTAGGTTTCATAATGCATACGAAAAAAGTTGCTTTGTTCCTAGAACACAATGTAAATTCCTTGGGTTTATTTTTGATTCAGAGAAAATTATTTTAAAACTACCCCCAAAAAAAAAAAAAAAAATAAGTTCTTAAAATAGAAAAAATAATACACAAAGTTATTCGAGCAATTTAAAATATTGTCACCAAATAAAAATCCTACTTATGATCAGGTAGTGAATTTACCCAGATATAATAAATATGAATTTACTTGGTGGTTAAATTATCTAGAAGAGGGCTTTTCTCCTCTTAGAACAGGCCAATACACTAAAACTATCTATCCTGACGCATCATAATACTGGCTAGGGCGGGTTTTGTGATGGAAAAGAGGCAGCGGGTCATTGGAAGGAAAGCGAGTCGTCGCTACACACTAATACTCTGGAATTAAAAGCAGTTTTTTCGGACTTAAAACATTCGCATAATTATGGTAGTTACGATTGTGATATATTGTTACGAATAGATATTACCATTACCTGTATAAATAGAATGGGTATTGTTCAGTTTTCACATATGGATCATATTACCCGAGACCAATGGAAATAGCGTGAAATGCGTAAGATCAATATCTTTACATCTTATATTACTTCAAAAGATAATATAGAAGCTGAGAGTTTGTCACGAAAACAGTTTAATGACACTGAATGGGATGTCAAACAGTTCGACAGTAAAATCCAGCTCTTTTGTCAATTGCAACAAGTTCAACGCATTTTCAATTTTCAATCTTTTCAATCTCGACGTTATTGCCTATCTCCGTGGTTCATTAAACACACACTATCGTAATACTACGTTTCCAATTGCCAAAATAATAACAAGTTTAATGTTACTAAAACATAAGAAAACGTGTTTCCTAAGAATCGCAGCAAAATAATCGAAGATTGGCCAGATACAAAGCGATTTCTACCGAGTCACGGATACACGATAATCAGAAAGAAAATCTACAAATTCAATATTCAGACTATCTATTTAATAAGGCATTATGAATGCCGCTTAACCACAAAATTTCACCCGCTCAACCGTGATATCATCACTATCTACCAAATCTGCGCACAACCTTCATTAAACGTTAACCTTGGTTGCCGCGAAATTGTTCAGCAAGCGTTAGTAAAAAGATCACTGTCTTCAAAGTCCGTTGAAATTATGTTGGCATCTTTGTTGGATAATTCTTACCGAGACAGTGTGAAGGAGGTATCAAGGCGTGGATTGAATATTGCAAAAATAATAATTTTAGTTTTACTCAAACTTCTAAACCAATAATTGTTCATTTTCTAACTGAAATTTTCGAAAAAGGTGCTAAGTACGGTACTATTAATAGCTATAGATCTGCATTATCATTAATATTAAACATAAATTCCCAATATGACAGGTTAAAAAGTTTCATGAAAGGAGTCGTTATGTGAAGACCAACCACATCAAGTATGATCTTACTGGGATCCAGCAGTTGTATTGAGCTACTTACCTACAAAATTTCCTAATGAAGACCTTGACTTAAAGACTCTTTTCCAAGAAAACTGTTACACTAATAGCTCTTGTAACGGAACATCGTGTTCAAATTTTATCCGTGACAAAGATTAAAAATATTTTAATAACTAAAAAAGTACTCATAAAAGGGTTTATAAAAACCTCTAAATTTAATAGTAAACAGACCTTGGTAAAGTTTCCGTTTTTTAATATTCGTCCAGAAATTTGTCCAGCAAAAACCTTACAGAAGTAAGTATATAAATAAAACGAAAATTTAAGGAAACCTGATAATTTGTTTATTAGTTTTAAGAAACATATAGGTTTCCAAACTTTAAGTCACTGGGTTAAAAACACTTTAACTCTCAGTGGTATTGATGAAAATATTTTTAGTGCACATAGTACATGACATGCTGCTACATCAAGAGCTATTTATTTAGGAGTTTCTATTGACCTATCAAAAGGACTGCAGGATGGTCGGATTCTTCCTCAGTCCTTGCTAGAAATTATAACAAACTTTGTAACGAAAAATAATTTGCCTAATCATTGTTGAATTGTTTTCAATAAGTATGTTTATTTACTATTGAAGAGTTTTACCTTACTACTCTGCCAATTCATTTCACTATAACTAATCTTTAAACATCCTACATAAAGTAAACCTCAATCGCGAAGAAAGAAGCTGTGAAATATAATTGAGGATCAAACGAACTTCTAAAGTGAAGTTCGATCCTAATTATGTGAACAGCTTCTTTCGAAGCGATTTAATATAAACCCACCCGTTTATATGCTTTGAAATGAGCATAATATGAATATGTTTCAACATGGAGTAATTTCAATTTATATTTGTATTTTACCCAACCCCAATATAGTGAAATGAACAAACAGGAATAAGACAGATTGACTTTAAACAAAATGAGTTCTGTAGACTGGATGCTGACATAGGGAGCGAAATGTGACAGTTGTTAAAAAAAAAAAAAAAAAAGAAAAGAACCCTTATCATAGACTCTAAAATCCGTGCAAAGGCTAGCAGTAGGTGGCGCTACTACATAAAGTAAACCTCAATCGCTTCGAAAGAAGCTGTTCACATAATTAGGATCGAACTTCACTTTAGAAGTTCGTTTGATCCTCAATTATTAAAGGTATAGTCACTTAGATCCCATTCAGTGTCATTAAACTGTTTTCGTGACAAACTCTCAGCTTCTATATTATCTTTTGAAGTAATATAAGATGTAAAGATATTGATCTTACGCATTTCACGCTATTTCCATTGGTCTCGGGTAATATGATCCATATGTGAAAACTGAACACTACCCATTCTATTTATACAGGTAATGGTAATATCTATTCTTAACAATATATCACAATCGTAACTACCATAATTATGCGAATGTTTTAAGTCCGAAAAAACTGCTTTTAATTCCAGAGTATTAATGTGTAGCGACGACTCGCTTTCCTTCCAATGACCCGCTGCCTCTTTTCCATCACAAAACCCGCCCTAGCCAGTATATGATGCGTCAGGATAGATAGTTTTAGTGTATTGGCCTGTTCTAAGAGGAGAAAAGCCCTCTTCTAGATAATTTAACCACCAAGTAAAATCATCTTTATTATATCTGGGTAAATTCACTACCTGATCATAAGTAGGATTTTTATTTGGTGACAATATTTTAAATTGCTCGAATAACTTTGTGTATTATTTTTTCTATTTTAAGAACTTTTTTTTTTTTTTTTTTGTGGGTAGTTTTAAAATAATTTTCTCTGAATCAAAAATAAACCCAAGGAATTTACATTGTGTTCTAGGAACAAAGCAACCTTTTTTCGTATGCATTATGAAACCTAAATTTATTAAAATATGTTTTGTAATCCAAACATTCTCATTACAATCATCACAATCTTTGCCAATGTAAAATATATTATCTAGATATATTATGGATGAAAAAATTATCCCGACGTAAAAATTCCATGACTGGTTTTAATATTTTAGTAAATACTTATATAAAGAGCGGTGCATAAGTCAAACGTTTAATATTTGAATTCATATAAAACGTTGTTATATTCAAATCGAAGGTACTTTCGGAAAGACTTATCAACATTGATGAAAAAATAACATGTAGCATTGTTTTGTTAACTTATCAGCGGTTCTGTAATCTTCCATTTTGAAGTGTTTTGTAGTAAATTAATTCAAAGATTTTAAATTATGTATGAAGCGATTTTCACCGTATAGCTTGAGCACAAGAAAAAATTTGTGATAAAATTTACCTGGCTCATGAGAACATACGAATATAGCATTTATTTTTAATAGTTTATCCAACGCTAAAATATAATCTTTATGGCCATGTATTGACCTTGGGTAAACACAAGAGCTACTTTGTTTAGCGGGCAGATATTTAAAAGGTCTTTAGTAACCAGCTATTCACGATAATATTAATGGATCACTCGTTATCTAAGCCCATTTTTGATGAAAATATCGTAAACGTCCATCGCACTGCACCTGGTGGTTTATTTCCGCTGGTTGCTAGTGTTCCTACGTGGCGGGTACGTGTAGCTCTGCTGTGGAGCTCGAGCCGGCAGCTGTGGCTGCGGAGATGACGTCGTCGTTTTTTGCAATTTGCAGCGTTTCAGCAACATCTCCTCCCAATAGATAATCATCGCAACTTGTATTGGTCAGCGTGTCACGCAGGCATACGTTTATGGAACTCATTATTATGTTACGATGAGTTTTAGTTTCCCTATTCTGGCTATCGCGACAAGCGTAACTCAGCAGTTTTAAAAGTTTTTGCTTCAAAGTTTCATTGAAAATGAGTACCATCGCTTGCGATAAAGCTGCCAAGGTGATTCCAATTTGCCCTTTTTTTTTCTTTTGTTGATGTATAGAATCTCGTTTGGTAAGAGTTTCAGCCAATGCTGCTTTTGCTTCTAAATTTAATAAAGGGAGCAAGTAAATATTTGCAAATTGCGGGTACAAGATAGTCCTCAACAGGCTTATCTTTAGATTCTTTAGATCTTCAGCCGACAACTGCTGGTTTTTAGACCTCTTCCGGGACATTAATCGTATCAAAAAAAAGGCTGATAATGACGGAGGTAGCTCGGGCACTTCAAATCTTGGATTCGGCGTGCAAGATCGTCTCCACCGCAAATCAGATTAATCGCCAACGGCGATATTATCTGGTAACTGACTAATCAAAAGAATTAATTATATGCATCGAAACTCGATGACTACACGCACATACCATGTGGGTAGTTTTGTGTCAACGACATTTTTTCTAATATTTACTAAAATTATATTAGAGATTCTCCACCGTACATCAGATTAATCGCCAACGACGATATTATTATCGAGTAACGGACTAAATAGGAGAATTAATTGTATGCATCGAACCTCGATGACTACACGCACATACAATGTGGGTAGTTTTTGTGTCAACGACATTTTTTCTAATATTTATTAAAATTATATTAGAGATTCTCCACCGTACATCAGATTAATCGCCAATGACGATATTATTATCGAGTAACGGACTAAATAGGAGAATTAATTGTATGCATCGAACCTCGATGACTACACGCACATACAATGTGGGTAGTTTTTGTGTCAACGACATTTTTTCTAATATTTACTAAAATTATATTAGAGATTCTCCACCGTACATCAGATTAATCGCCAACGACGATATTATTATCGAGTAACGGACTAAATAGGAGAATTAATTGTATGCATCGAACCTCGATGACTACACGCACATACAATGTGGGTAGTTTTTGTGTCAACGACATTTTTTCTAATATTTATTAAAATTATATTAGAGATTCTCCACCGTACATCAGATTAATCGCCAATGACGATATTATTATCGAGTAACGGACTAAATAGGAGAATTAATTGTATGCATCGAACCTCGATGACTACACGCACATACAATGTGGGTAGTTTTTGTGTCAACGACATTTTTTCTAATAAGTCCCAACACCGTTGGGTTCTTCGGAATTTGTAATTTGATGTCTCAACCTCCTCGAATTATTTTCTTGAGAATTTTCTCTTCCTTCGATGCACAATTTTTACCATTTAAACTTTTAAAATTTAACTAGCTAATTAATATATTTTAGTCGACGTGCGCAGGCTACAGCACGGAAACGCAGAATGAGTTCTGTAGACTGGATGCTGACATAGGGAGCGAAACGTGACAGTTGTTAAAAAAAAAAAAAAAAAAAAGAAAAGAACCCTTATCATAGACTCTAAAATCCGTGCAAAGGCTAGCAGTAGGTGGCGCTACTACATAAAGTAAACCTCAATCGCAAAGAAAGAAGCTGTGAAATATAATTACAGAGTGTCAGTATAAATATTAATATTTTAATCTACACTTTCCCTTCTTTATTTTATGTATTTCAAATCAAATATAAAAATTGTTCATTACAGACCAATTTAAACACAGTAACACATTTGTTCTGCTTTTGCAGAATCCTAGTATATGTACTCACATATTTATCCTCGTCGCCAGTTGTGGCGTTCCGCCGATTTCTACTAGCAATGGGTGAAATAAAACACAATCAGTACTTAGTCAGAGGAGTCGACACGTCCACTCGCACGCGCTGTCAACCGGTCAATGCCATAACAGAGATACGAGAGGGCGCCTCGATGCCTCAATCTTTATTCCATTCACTCGTTCATTCCGAGTCACCACAGTCCCCTTACAATTTAAATATTTAAATAGAAATTTACATTATTGTACTGTGAAAATTAATAGGACTAAGTTTAAGAAATTTGACTATTGCATGCGGTGTAACAGAATATGTGATTTTAACTCTATATAACTCCTTTTCATTACTAATATACCATATTGTTATTGTAATGTTCAAGTATTTATAAAAGTAAATTGACATCTCATTCAAAATTTTACTTATTGATTAGAAATTGTGCAACAGCCTCCAGGGTGTGGAGGTACGTAGCCCTTGCCCTCAATGTTGGTATTTGCGGGTTCCAATCCTGGAATGGGCGGGTATTATATTTTAGTGTTGGATGCATATCTATATTTAAGTTTATTTACAAAATTCACCTATAATGTATATAATACTGTGTGTTTATATATTTCTTAAGTTTATTCGCCCATTATCTATGTAATAGCACAAGTTCTTAACTTAATTATTAATAATGGGGTAAGATTGTTAGAAATATTTATTAAATGGTTGAACTGTGATTGATTGATTTAATAATCAATTGATACTATTATCAATGGATTGATCTTACCTATCTAGTGTATTAAAGTGAATAAATTTAATTAATGAAAGGTTTCTTCGAACACATTAAGATATTTTTGTACTTGAAGGAAACACATAGACTTGATTATGGTCTTCACTACCCATTATCCATTTTAATTTTATTTTCTCGCCTCCATGTTGTAAGAAGTAAGATACCCCCATACGCAAGGTCCAGGTTTGAATCCTGGTGGAAAGGATTGTGATAATTGCATGTATTAGCTTTCAACTAAAATATTTGAAACTCAAAAAAACTGTAAGCAAACATTTTTATGATAATTAATAAGTGTTTGCCTGTAAGTGTGTAGGTGTGAATACCAAAATTTTTATGTCTATTTAAGAAGTGTATTTAAATATTTGAGCAATATCTGGAACGCTCAGTATTTACCTAATCTAGATTAAAAAATATTGAAAAAAAAAAACTATTTTATTATAATAAAAAATCGAATTATAGATTCTAGGACAAGATAAGAGATTATGATGAGTCTTGTCGGATTTATAATTTGTACAAGAAAGGAGAGTTTTGACGAACATGAATTTTTTGCATGAATTCAACCTTCCGTATGCATTGTATGTAGTAACTTTTATCAGAACTCAGTCATATTTACATCTAACGCAAATATAATTGTATATTTTTTATAAAACTACAGATTCCTAAAATAAACAAAGAGTGAAAAATCAGCAAAAATTAATAATATAATGATGACATACTTTGTATATACAGGGTGTCCAAAAACGATCAGTTCTCGACTTCGATCGACTATAGATCGATTGGTAGACCCTAATAATAGAGATAACAAATTTTCGATTGCCATTTTTTTGTAAATTATGTTAGTAATTAAAATAATAAAAGATTTCATGGTATTCCTTTCATTCAATTAACAAAGTATGCTAGAGAGATTTCATCCTTGCATTGACCCTAACGATCGATGCAATAAAAATAGTTTTTACAGATTTTAGTCGGTTCGATTCTCGGATGAAGCGAGCGAACTTTCGAAAATCTTTGAATACGGCTTTATTTCTTTTCCGAAATAAAGGAATATTAATTTGTTATTTCTATCATTTAGAGTACCTACCTACTTTCCCTCCAGGTGGAATAAAAAAAATCCACCCTGTATAACTAAAAGTTCTATAAAATATTTTTAAATGAAAGATTATTTTCGACTTAAGTTACTAAATAACACTAAATAAAATTTCTAAATAAATAATCTACAGGGTTAATTTTAACATTTTTTTTTATAAAATTTTAATAAAAGTAACCGTGTATAGTAATGACCACAATTATAAATATTTGAAAAAATACTTTATTATTTACACTGCCAAATAGGGTACGTATTTAATCTAAACTAAATCAAAGCTACAGAGGAAAACTAGTTCAAACTAGAAAAACGAGCTAATATAAAAACTACAGAGAAAATCATTATGTCACATACTTCTTGTTCACTCATTGGGGCTAAGGTATTATTAGGCATTATGAAACTATTTGTAGGTACGTTTACAATCTTTCTGTAAAAATTAATTTGATATAAGAATATATTTTTCAAAAAAATATTGTATCTTTACTAACCGGTACGGTGAATTAATAAAAAAACAATATTATTTAGTAATATCAGTAAAAGTATAAAATAAGTAAATAGGTAGATTAACCTTTTAACCGTAAGTAAATTAGTTAGTTCAGATGACGACTCCACTGTTGAGAAGCTCTGTGCAAGAGACTTTATTTCTGAAAAATATTGTTGATAAGGCAATCAAAACTATTTTATTCATATCGTAATATTGATACATAATATTTAAATACATTGAATCTCGTACTAAATCGTCACGAATTGCATAAAAAACGGCGATGTATGTCTACATCGCATTTTTATATTTGCATCCTAGTCACAACGCTTTCTTTTCGACAGAGGCAGAGGTCAGGATAATCTGGTTGCGATCGACAGTTTCATACAAATTCACATGCCGTCCATTATAAGTAGACCTCCGTCAGTCAATATCTCATCTTTCAACGTAAAATGTTTTAAAATAAATAGTTTCAAAACCCACTATTCGTTTTTGAACCGATAAATGAACTAGAGCGCTATCCCTGCCGCTTAGATATAATGTTTTTATTATTTTTATTTCCCATTATTGTGAATTATACATTTTTATTATGTATTTTAATCCTTTATCGTAACGTAAGCTTAGCACTGCCGACGACAAAGTGATACGTGTTCCCCCTTCGACGAGCCGAGCGGCACTGAGCTGTCGATCCCATGAACGATCAATATAAGGTCTTTTCCAGTGGACGTTAAGGTTAGAATTGCCTGTTCTGTTTTAACACTTTTAGCTCGGAACTGGAGGACGTAAGTCTCAAAACCTGTTTTTGCTTTTTGTAACGATTGTGTGCAATTTATTGAAAATATTTTCTTACAGCTTTTTAAAACAATATAATATCTTACACTCAGAAAAATTTCACGTAGTTTGCTCCGGCAGTTTAAGAGATATATCGAGAAATCTCTAAAAAACACCTCTTTTTCAAATAAAAAAAGTATCGAACAAAAATTAGAAAAAGTACAATTTGCTTAAAACAACCACAAGAAAAAGATATTAATAATCATTCCTCTAAATTTCAGAAACATCGAACTGCAGTACATTAAAGCAGATCACTTCAAAGTCATAAGATTCTTGAAAGCTGATTAGAAAGTGATTAGAGCGGTCAAGAAACTTCAAGTTATTTCATCTACAAGGGCGAATTCTTTCTGCAGATTGATGGTGTAGCGATGGGAAGTCCAGTAGCCCCTGTAATCGCGAATCTGTGGATGGAACATATCGAGAACTTAGCCTTGAGTACATCTCCAGTTTGTGCTACCTTGTGGAAGAGATATGTTGAGGACATTTTTTGCATTATGAAAGGTGGGCCACCGGAAGTTCACTTGTTCTTGAACCATATAAATTGTGTACACTCTAAAATGCACTTTACTGTAGAACTTGAAAATAAAAGATCTTTGGCGTTCTTGGATGTAAAACTAACGATCAAGAGTGATGGCTATTTAAACTACTCAGTATACAGGAAACCAACACACACTGACAGATACCTTCACGCATCCTCTCACCACCACCCCCGTCATCTCACCCGCGAACTACAGCATGTGAAACAAGTCTTAATAAACAATGGCTACACCGTGAAGGTGTCAAATGTAAAGAGAAGAACGAGAACCAAACCAAATACACCCAAGGTGAAGCGCCAGCGCTCCTTCATGCCATATTTAAAAGGAGTCACAGATAAAATAGGAAGGATAATAAATAAGTACTCTATCGACACGATTTTCACTCCCTACAAGAAAATCAATCAGTGTCTGCGCTCACCAAAAGATCACATACCGCTTGAGACACCGGGTGTTTATAAAATTGACTGCAGTTGTGGCAGCTTCTACATTGGCCAAACGAAGAGAACTATTTCATGCCGTCTTAAGGAACACATCAAAGCCATAAAAAACTCAGACACAAACAAGTCAGCCATCGCCGAACATCTGTTAGAATCGGGCCCTATTCATTGGATTGAGTTCCATAATACTCGGATCTTATCTACGGAACGACACTACATACCGAGAATCGTTAAAGAAGCGTTAGAAATAAAAAAGTGCGAAAATAACTTTAATCGAGAAGACGGTTTTAAATTGTCTAGTACGTGGAACCCAGTGGTTAGGACTTTTACTAAACCAAAAAACAGCGAAAGTGGTCAAAAACCCAGTGACACTGTGAGCGTGTTTTGCAAAAGTGACATTAATGTGAGTTTATTTATTTATTTAACATATATGTCACACCAACAACATCTGCATTAAAAAATTTCTTGAGAACAATTTTAATTACAATTTTCTGGTTCTGATACAAATGTCAAAATTAGGTATGATCAGCATTTACAAATGTTATTAATTAAATATTATACAAAATGTCCAATTACGTAATTTAGACTACTTAAATTAATTTAGAAAATTAAAAAAAAAGAAAAATAAATCAATTCAAACATACAATTCAGAGTCAAGAATAAAATTGACAAATATACAATGTCGGATCAAATTAAAATAAAAAATAATAAAAAAGAAGAAAGAACTATATAAATATCAAAAATCAATTATCAATTATTATTATTATTATTTTAATTCAAAAATTATTATTCCATGCAAGATGCCGCGTAAAAATAAGCGAATCAACAATAACAAGAGTTCCAGTATTAGCAGATCAAAACGTCCTCGGCGAGCCTGGAGCCGTCGCCGCCGCCGTCTCCACTGCCGATTGTCGCGCCGGCCGACTCGGCGCCGCCCTCGCCCGCCCGGCACTCCGTTGGAGGTCTCTGACGCGTCGATACGTCGAGAAGAGTTCTATGATGCTCAGGAAGAAAACGACAGGCCACCACACTTAAATACTGAACCCGACGTAGATACCACCGCACACCACTCTCGCCGAAACCGTCCTATTGTAAACTATAAGCAATTCTTTTAGAGTTAGAAATTGTTAATGTACCTACTCATTAAATAGCGGTGAGGAGTGTTATGTATGTAGATAGTTATTAAGTTTAGTTTATTAAAACAGTGCATTGTCTAACAGCAAGCGTTTCACTTGTTTCCTCGTCCCAATATAATAGTTTAATTGATGCTGAAATTGATATCCCTCATTTGCAATGCACGCTCTGCATCGTTTTCTAATTTCAACCGTAGTTGTATGAAGTGATATTTCCTGTTTCATCTTCTCGAATGCAGCATCAATGCGAATTATAAGTTCCTCACGACTGTACAGATGTGTTTACTAAGTCCTTGGCCCTTCCTCAGACGTAAAAGTCGAAAGGAGTGAGGTCTGGCGATCGTGGGGGCCAGGTAAGTGGACCACCCCGACCAATCCAGGAATTAGGAAAACTATTATTCAGAAATTAAACTGAATGAAATCTTGCTCAAACTTACGTCATAAGTTTTGATGTTTTATGACGACCACTTTGGCGATGAGGTGAACCTGTCTGCCCGTAACACAAGCTATGCTTACTGTGAGGCCATGAAGTTGGTGTGATTGTCTGGGAATTTTACTTATTAATTTATTTAATTATGCTTTTGATTTTTTTATTAAAAGATAGGTACCAAATTTTCATTGGTCATTAAAATTTTTTCAATCTTAGAATTGATAAAATATGCATAACATTTAACTTTCCACATACGTAAATTTTCATCGCAATGGTCCGCCTTGTTAAAAAACATCGAATAACTTTACTTAGGAAAAAGTATCTAACAAATATACGAGGGTGGATTGAAAAGTTCGGGCCTAGTCAAGAAAACAGAATAAAGTACATACAAAAATATTTTTATTTTTCGACGTAATCTCCATTTAGCTCTATGCACTTCTTCCATCTGCTTTCCAGAGCTTCCATACCTGTTTTAAAAAAGATTCCTCAAGGTCTTCATAATACAGGTTAACAGCGGCTTCGACCTCTTCATTCGTTAAAAATTTCTGCCCACCGAGGTGTTTTTTCAGGTTTGGAAACAGATGAAAGTCCGAAGGTGCCAAATCAGGAGAATAAGCTGGATGTGGCAACAATTCGAAACCACAATCACGAATTTGAGCCATAGACTCGACAAACGTGTGGACTCGGGCGTTGTCCTGGTGAAACAACACTTTCTTTCTCAGTAATCCTGGGCGTTTCTGTTTAATTTCTTCACGTAAACGGCGCAGAAGGGTGCTATAGTACGCAGAGTTTATTGTTTCGCCTTTTGGAAGGTAGTCCACCATAATGACACCCTTAGCATCCCAAAAAACCGATGCCATCACCTTGCCAGCCGACAGAATTGCCGTTGCTTTTTTCGGAGTTGGTTCACCTGATTTTTTCCATTGTTTGGATTGTTGTTTTGATTCTGGGGTATAGTGGTGAACCCAGGTTTCATCCATTGTCACAAATCTGTCAAGAAAACCTTGAGGATCAGCCTCGAACATCTCCAAACAGTCGCGAGAAATCGTGAGTCGAATTCGCTTTTGCTCTACTGAAAGCAATCTGGGGACCCACCTAGCCGAAACCTTAGAAAAGCCGAGTTCATGGACAATGATGTTTTGCGTTCGTTCATATGAGATGCCTATAGTGTCTGCAATTTCTCTGATAGTCAATCTACGGTCTTTCAATATGAGATCACACACTTTGTTGATGTTTTCTTCGGTCGTAGACGTCATTGGCCTGCCGGAGCGAGGGTCATCTTCGATGTTCTCTCGTCCACGTTTAAATTCTGCAACCCATTTTTGCACAGTGGTATAAGACGGGGCAGATTCCCTTAATGTTGTTTGCATGTCATCATGGATCTCCTTTGGTGTTAATCTTTTTTTAAACAAATATTTAATCACAGCACGTTGTTCAAATTTCTCCATTAGTGAAAATTTGTTCTACACACGTATTTATATTGTTCGTAAAATTTTATTTAAACAAGATATCAAATTGAAAATTCGCGGACTGACAATTGAATAATGACAGTTCAAAATGACGGCAGAAAAAATAACAAAAGTTTTTTTTTTAATGGCCAGGCCGCGAACATTTCAACCAATGTAGTACATATCGTTAGAAAGCTCACACTTCAGAGATGTTTTTAACGACTCAAAAGTCATCTATCACTCCTATTTTTGTTTAATGGAACGCGAAGTTGAGTTGCAAAATTTTTTTAGCCCATTTTCGTGTTTGTGGGCCCAAAACATTATTTCTAGAAATTTACAATGTGAATCTTTTAATTTAAAAAAGATCTACCAATCTCCTTAATTGTAATAAAGAAAAAATTGACCTGCCATGGAACAAAAAAAATTTAGAGGGGTGTTCGCGCCAGTAAGGCGCTTTTAGTTTGTAGTTTAGGCTACCCGCATTTTTTCTATTAATTTGACCATTCGATGTCATTCGCCGCATACATTTTATACTTCAGTATATCGTCTTACAGCGTCATTAAAAACAATTGGCATTTAACTGCACAATTTGAGACAAAATTTTAAAAACAAAACCAGAAACCCTCATTTTTAATCCTTCAAAGGAATTATAAAAAGTGTTTCTGTCATACACAGACGCTAACGTTTCGCTGTCAATAATTTTGTTGGTCATGTAAAGGACATGACCAAAAGCAGTCTCAAAATGTTGCACGTATGAAAACTAAATAATTATAGAAATTATTGGTTTATTTTTACAAGCTTTTCACGTCAGGAATTTGGTAATCGCATCCGGAATTATGATTTTGAGATAAACAGTGAATTAACGATTGCTATATCGCTGACTGTATTCAAAAGTACCATAAATCAAAATTACACTATTTTACAGTAGAGCTAAACAAAGAAAAATATATGTCTTTTGTTTTATATTTTCACACTTAATTAAATTTCATATACTTAATATACATAAATAGAATCGTAATAATAAGCCGCGTTTAATGTTTATAGTAGTTTTTTAATCAGGTAAATATTAGAATAAATAAAAGCATATATGTTACTTTTGAATATAAATATAAGTTTGAAATTATAATACATATGGAATAAAACAACCACAAGTTAAGAAAAAAAAATGGTTTAATTAAATTTTTCTATTAAACTTACTATGAAAACAACAAAATATTCTTACAAATTAAAAATATGACTTAAATGCTTTCTAAAATCAAAAACCAAAGTAGAGCTTTCCTCAAAATAACAAAAATAAGTTCTCCAATACTATTATAAAACAAGACTATCAAGACAGTATAATAATAATAAGCTAAAAAACAAAATGAGATTATAAAATTAAAATCCAAACTTATGCATAATAATAATTAGCGTGTTTTAAAACATAATTTGGTTTCAAATTTTAGTTATTACCATACTATTATAAAAATAACGAATTCTTTGTAGACATAGGCAAAATATAACTTTAAATCAAAATAAGTAATCTTAAAATCTTGTATTTATATTAAATGCAATCAGGACGTATGCTTATGAGATCACAAAGTCACAACCATTTAGTGTAAATACATATAAACTTTTTTAAATCTTTTATGTAGATAGGTAGGTACTTAAAGTTTTCTTAACCTATGTGAGTACTCCCAGCTCACTCACTGTTTGTCTCTTAATTTAACTAAATCAGTCTTAAAGATTTACAAAAAAGGATTCATTTAGGAATACTATTTTTGTTAATTAAATTTAAAATACCCTGTTTCTTTGCTTGTGTTACATTTAATTTTTGAGTATACATTTTTTTTGGTTTTATAATAGTTTCAGATCGATCCGTTTTTTGATGCCTACCCATAGTTAACGTGGACACGGTTTTGAATTCTTTGTCTTCATATGAATTTTTATAAAAAAACTTGTTTTTTACGTTTTTATCTACTTTTATTATTTTTATATCTGACCATTTAACCTTATCTCTATCTTCATTAGAGCCATAGTTACCCGAAGCCAAAGGCAAACAGCAACAATAAGGTTATCGCTAACATTTTCTTTATCCTTTTCTTTTTCATTTCTTGCAAGACCCTTTTCTTTAAGATGTTTTGCATGTTTTTCCTCTAATGTGGACTTATTTTCACAATTTGCAAAAGCAGTACAATCTTCGCACTGGTCTTTTTTTGGCTGCCAAAAGGAAATATTGAATTCGTGTATAAAAATACTATAATATATTTGGTAAGAAACGTGCTGTTTACTTTCAGATTCGCATTTTTCAACATAATTACGATGTAAGGCTGCTAGGGTAAGACCACCTTCAATATATTCGCGTTTTGACTGACTTCGACAGTAATAGCTTTCTATACGTGGTATGGAGTTTATATGGGCTCTGACTCCGTCTTTTAGAGGTGGTTCAAGCTGATAATGATTATTATGCTTTCCTCTTTTTTCTTTGAATTTGATGACTTTAGGATTAGATCTGTATTTTTTAACGACAGTTCTAATAACTGTATCTGAAATAGAAAGAGTATTCATGAAATAAAATTTACATACTCTTGTACGGTTGCCGTCTACAGGTAAATAGTAAGCATTATTGTGGTTTATGCGTGAACTTCCGACGCGAGTATATCTGTACTTTGGTTCTATTTCAGTTATGTTAATAAAAATATAGTATCTTTGTGCTTCCAAATCACCAGTATTCCAATATTCCTTAAAAATAATTGATCTTTCCTGGTCAGTAATTTTTAAAGAACACTGAAACTTGCATTTTTCTGAACAAACCGATCCCATTTTCTTTTCTTGTACAGTTTTCTTTGTTTTTGACATCGACGTATAAGCTTTGCCACTGTTTCTTAATTGTTTTGATAAGTTTTTCTGCCAAAACTGTGGATAAGCTTTCCTTTTGCGACCTTTTCTTGCCACATTTTCATTTTCAACACAAGGAGAGGCAGTTTCAACACTTGGTATTTCTTTGTACGCACTAGAGGATTCAGGTTCAGGAGATTCTAGCAGTCTTACATTTTTCAAACAGTCTTTATCGGAATCACTTGTAGAATCTGAATCACTCAAAGGTAAATCTTTGCTAATTTTAAAATGAGGATCCTTGACACTGTCGTCTGAAGAATAATCTGCAGTAGGGCTGGAGGAACTTGAAGACTTCGACGAACTTGAAGAATCGGACGAACTTGAAGACTCAGAAGTGTCGCTATCATAATTACTTTCTGGTACAACTACGTTTGGTTTACTTTTCAAATAGTTTTCATCGACTAAAGATAGAATACTCAGACTGTTCTGACTGTCCGGAATTGAATTACTTTCAAAGGACTCGTTTAAAGGCGAATCTGGTTCTTCCAACATAGCATATTCAGTTTGCAAG
This sequence comes from Stenoptilia bipunctidactyla, assembly GCA_944452665.1. Lineage (NCBI taxonomy): Eukaryota > Metazoa > Arthropoda > Insecta > Lepidoptera > Pterophoridae > Stenoptilia > Stenoptilia bipunctidactyla. The sequence goes on from OX101733.1 coordinate 10,934,567, forward strand.
TGGTTTTCCAAGTCATTAACACTTTCACTGTTACTGTTATCTTTCACCATGTTAAGTATTCTATGTACTCTTCTACTCATTCTGTAAATAATAAAAATACTTTCATTTAATAGGTGCTCATAGTATTTTTATTTAAAATTAGTGCTTATACTTCCTACAGAAGCCAAGTTACCAATACCGAGTGGCCAATTAAGAAACAAAATATATTAAGAAACTGTAGTCAACCTAATAACACTTTGATGTCAAAAACGAAAAAAAAGTGAATGAAACGAAAATAAGCTCGGTTTGTTAAGAAAAATGCAATTTTCAGTGTTCTTTAAAAATGACTTACGAGGAGAGTTTTTTTTTTAATATCATTGGAATACCGATATAAAGATACTTTATTTTAGTAACATGACTATAATAGGACCAAAGTACCTTCAGATATACTCGCGTTGTAAGTTCAAGCATGAACCAGAATAATGAGAACTTGCCTATTGACGGCAAAAGTATAGGGAATACATTTTATTTCACGAATCTCGTTATCTAATCCCAAAGTCATGAAATTTCAAGAAAAAAGAGGATTGCATAATAATAATAATAATTATTAGACCGATACAAATGAGCCACCCGGTATTCTTACTTCTGTAGACATACTTATCAACTTAATGAAACGTATTAGTAAACTATAAACTGAAATCCTAAGATTTTCTAACAAATATACTTAGAAAGCTTTGATAAATCTTTAGAAATGTGTTTTAAATAATTAAACATAGATAATTCATACAACTAAATACAAAATATAAAATCTAAATAAATATGCTCCGTAATATGGTCCTTATGATTTGAAATATGGGATAAAAAAACCCTTCATACTAAAAATATTATTTAGTTTTTAAATAAAATACTTTATATTTGATTTCTTAAATGCAAAACAAACATATTAACGTATAAGTTTATTTTTATCAAAAGAAGTAATGTTAGTAAGGATACACTTTCTGTGCAAAATAACCCGTTTTGAAATATGGTACTTTTGAATTAAAATATAAAGTCATACTTACGTGAATCTTATATTCAAAATTGACTTATTTGGAGATATGGTTGTTTTCTGTATATAATTATTAAGAAACACAGATAAATTTTGTGATATGGCACTTTTTAATAAAAGAGATGTGGTTTCAGTTCGGATGTCGACACGCAACTGACAATACGGTGGTTTAGATTTTATTTCGGGCGTTCAAAATGAAAATTCAAAAGTAACGGTCGTATTATTTTGTCACCAAGAAATGCAAAATCAACGGGTATCTTTTTAAAAATCAAAAATACGGTACATTAAGATTGTTTTTTTGCATTAAAAATATTTTTAGGATTTTTCGATTTATGGTACTTTTGAATAGAATCAGCGATATATACATTTCCGTATAATAAACTCATGATTGACGTTTCGTTCTTTTCATTGTTTTTATTTGAACGAGTTACGAAAGTATGAGCTTGATGAACCTTTACATAAAAACAAGACAAAAATGATATTAGACTCATAAATAGCTAAATAATTAGTAATATCATAACGTAGGTGCTGAATATGTATTTATTTTATAGTACCGTTGTGAAATTATTTATTTTTGTGTTTCGTTTCACGCAGGTGCAACTGTCAAGATAGATGTCATCTTCCACTGTCATCATCCATAAGCCGGCACCTTTGTCGATTGAGAATAGTCACCGCGATTAATCCATAGAGAAATATTATACTTGGGAATAGAGAGCCCTCTTGCAGATTTTTTGGGATCCCATTTGCTACTAACGCTAACTATAAATCGGCCCCAAACTAATGTATCTATATGTAGATCTCCGTATAGATACGTACATATATGTAGGCAATGCGCCGTATTCGACATTGCGTTCTCTAATTTTAAGTTCTTCTAAAGTCTAATTCGAAGACTTCCTACTCAAAATTTTCTAAGAAATATTGATTTTGAAGTCTTCGACTTTATGGAATATAAAAATCACTAAGAAACTCAGGAATAAACACGAAACAGCAACAAAAAACTACAGACTCGCGCGTACGCAGATAGCAGTCGCCATATTGTGTTGTGGTGGTGTTTTGAAATTAAACAAACACACCTGACGTTGACAAGGCTTCATTCATAGCTTGAAATTCATTCAAATTTTGTTTTGAAAATAAAAATATACGAATTTACACCAGCACACTAAAATATACAAAAACCACATTTGAAAGACCAGTTTGCATTTATTTGCAAAACAAAGTAATTTATTTTTTTCATAATATAATGAATGTGAGAAGTAGCGTCATCTAGCGTCAATTAGTATTACTATAAAAGTTCAGGGCCTTCCGTTAGTTAGAGCCACTGTCTTTGAAGAAACTGAGCTAACAAGCAAATGTCCCCCCCCTGGATTAATCTCTCCACTTAAATAGTAATATTCCTTACGGAAATTCGTTAGTGTGTTTGTTTTAAAAAACTAAGCGTGTTTCATGTAACTTACGACAGAACGTTTTCAATTTAATTGTTTTATTACGCCAGTACGTTTTGTGTTGTGTTTCTGAACTCTTGAGTCTACTGTACCTAATCAATCATGTCGATGCTTGATTCTGATCAACCAATGCCGGTGATAATGAGAAGCCGATGTGTCAATTGTTCACCCAGAAATCATCCGGGATTCTTGTTCTAATATTAAATACACCTAATGACCACCTACATGTTCATAGTTATGTGTTTTATACCTTTGTATACATTAGGTAGGTAACTTATTTATTTGTCCTATAGATCTGGGACAAATCGAAGTTAATAAAATATGATCTCTATCTGCCTGAAGTTGTTTTATTTCCATGTTGTCACATCAATTCTGTAAGGCCATAAAAATACGATAATTATGTTTTATTTTTCAATAAGAAACTGTTCAATTAGAAACTCTTGTTTTATTTTTACCTAACTCTGTTTTTTTGTAACTACATGAGTGATTTATGGTCATTTTATAAGTTGCAAGTAGTTAAGACATAATTTCTAGGTTATCTCAGAATTTGTTGGATTACTTCAAATCTCGGGTACTTGTGTGAAAATTAACACTTTTATTTAATAGTTTATAAAACGTAGTCTATAATAAATAAAGATTTATTGTCATTCAACTTGAGACGGATTTCCATACATCGTTGGTCATGATTCTTTGGGTTTAATAGCAGTAATTGGAAGAATTAAAACTAGAGACGTAGATGAAATGCTCGGATCATGCTGTTTGTATTATTTAGACGCTCTCTTTACCCATTGTACCAATAACAATTCGGATTGGCTTATTTTAGTGGTCCACGATATTTCTCTTGCTGTTATTTGGGAAGAGAACTAAATTTGAACTTGGCTTGTACTGAACGACTCAAAAACCAATATAAAAAAGACAGACAGTCTGTCATGGATATCCACACCGTTCATTATATAAGAATCGACGTGGCTCTTCGTAACAAACTGAACGAACTTAGTCGAATGAATGTTAATTTCCTGAATAATGAAACTTTCAGAAAGATTATTGCAAACGGCGCGCAGACAATGTAAATGCCATGCCTTCTAGAGTTTACAAATGAAGAGTATGTGGCTTTTCCAAAGATGCCATTACTCATGCTTAAATAAAGAATTAGTCTAGATCCAAGTCGTCCGTTACCCTATATGGGCGTCACAAAAGATAAAAATAACGGAATCCACTTAAGTAAGCCAAGTCGGAGGTTAATATCTAAAATGGTAAAAAGAGCATCTTAAAAGACCAGATTATCTTTCTCCTCTCATTTTAATTCATCAAATTATAGATAGAAAATCCTATTTTACTTGATACACAAACTTTTTGACGGCGAAAAGTTAGCGTCTTAATGACAAAAACCAAAGTGTGGGAACCAAAATAATTTTGACCTTTGAAGGATTAAAAATGTAGGTTTTCGATTTTGTTTTTGAATTTTATTTTTGGATTGTGCAGTTAAATGCCAATTGTTTTACCTCATTGAATAGCCAGAGAATTGTAGAAGTTTTTACAAAAAAGTGTACGGAAAATTCATAACACCTTTTTTGGATAAAAAAGCTATTTTTTGTAAACGTTGCTCCAACAACATTCATTTTTATTTTATAAAACTTCCTATAGCTTCTGTTTGGAATCACACTGAAACAATTTTATTACGGTTTGTCATTGATTAGCTAAACACGTATCTAAAACTGAAAAGAAAATTGAATTGGACCATTACTTTTTTTACAATCGATGTTTGAAGGAGTAAAACTGGATTTTCATAAAAAAGGAGTAACCCCAAATATTTTCATAACGGTACACTTTGGGATTACATGATTGGGGCTCAAATGATTGGAAATGATCTCTCCTACGTCACCTAAAGAGATTCCGGTCTTATTACCAATAACCCTGTATAATATAACAGTAGACTTTATAAAACAAAAGGAAAATTACCATTATCCCTGAAATAATTTTCAAAACATTGTTTCAGACTAAGGCTCAGGTATCTATACTTCTTTACCATTTCAAAGAAACAAATTAAAAGGCTTATAATAATAGCGATACTTTTAATAATACATTAAACCATACTCAACGTCGTAGTTCAATGGATCTTTCTGACCGTGATTTCCGATCTGGTTTCTTCTTTTAATTAAATATTCTTGTAATTCTGGATATGCCTGCATGAGCATCATAGCCTCAGATCTTTCCATTGTCTGCGCACCGTTTGTAATAATCTTTCTGAAAGTTTCGTTATTCATGAAATTAACATTCATTCGACTAAGTTCGTTCAGTTTGTTACGAAGAGCCACGTCGATTCTTATAGAATGAACGGTGTGGATATCCATGACAGACTGCCTGTCTTTTTTATATTGGTTTTTGAGGTATTTCAAAAACAGTTTTAGCTGTTTTGTTTTTCTTCGCTTCAACTTGGAGCTATTTGCATGGGCCTTGTTCATAAAGTCACGGATTTCTTTTACTATTTTTTCTATCAAATCTTTCATCGCTTTTTTTCGTTCATCTCTAGCTTCCTTGCGTTTTGTTCTTTCGGCGGCCGCTGCTTCCTTTTTTTTCTCCGCATAGCTTTGTTTTTCTCCATTATTATTACGCAATTCATCTGAATCAATTTTAAAGCTATCAGTTGCGAAAGAAATGTCAAATGGATCATTGAGATCATATACGTTGTCTAATAAACCACAGCAGATGAAGTCTGTTCGACCACAGAAATAATCGCCACGATAAACGCGATATTCTGGATCACATTCCATCGGCAGCATGCAAGAACCCCATGGCACGTCATGTTGATTAGGATCACCACACGGAACTCCCCATGGCCCTGTGTTTGGTAAAAGAATTATTAATCTGTTACAGTAACTATAGTTCTAGAGAATGATAGTTCTTGCAAACCAACTCGGATTATAAAAATATGTATTTAATGTATTCTTTGTTTGTTTTTTTTAATGAAATGTGAGTTATGCAAAAATGTTTCATCATAGCTGAACAATACTTACGGGCTGCAAGCATAAAAACTTTGTCTCCTCCAGGAATACTCGTATTTAAAACCTGGTATTGCATATGCGCCCATTGCTTTTTATACTCATCTTGAAAGTCGAACTTTTCCCCAGAACTACTATCCGTAATATGTTCATCATTATCTTGTCTCCTCATGATGTACTTGGCCAAATCTTTTAAATTAACATTTCCATTGCTAGGGCTATTTTCCTTTTTTACCAAGTCTGGCATTTCTATTTCTTTTGCATTGTTTTGTACATCCAAAAAGTTATTTCTTCTAGGTGATTCAAATTTCTTATAATATTGAAGCAAGCCATCTGTTAAATAAGAATATGAAATATAGTAACACAAAAAATGTACAACGTACTTCATTTCACTTTACTCATTCCTAAGTAGAATAATAAAAATAATAAGAGCTCGTATATAAGTGACGAAATATGATTTGTTTCTATATTTTTATAGTTTTTTTATGCTTGGTTTATGAATAACAATATTGTAATAGTATTTACGTAACTTATCGAATCAATAACTATTTTTGTTGCTTCTGGTACAAAAACTTCATCGAAATTGGTTCGAATCATAGTAGGGAAACCTAGAATCTCCCACAAATCTCTTTTAAAAATGAACAAGCGTTAAACTAACAAATTGGAAACAATTAAATTCTTTTCAAAGTAATATAGGGTTGATTTGTAGTCACCAGCCAAATTTAAATGTTAATTTCTTTGATACGATAAAAACGTAATACATATTTATTTTAGCGTCGCTGAGTACAAAAAAGTAGAAATATGGAACCACAAACTTTTGAAAAAATAGTCGCTGTTGATGAACATTTCTACTACGAGGCGGCATTTCATTGACTTCAGTATTGACGGCAGTACTTCGACTTAGTACTACAAGATGTTTTGTAGTAACGTGTAGTTGCCTTTATTTTAATGGTAATTTATAGTGACCATGGTTTGCTTAAGGTTTTGCAAAAATCGTTTCTATAAATGATACTTATAGTGTAAAAAATTTTGGCCAGTGACTACAAATCAACTCTGTATATCTCTTTGAAAAAAATAGGAAAATATCGTCACCATCTTCATCATCAGCTGGAAAACGCCAACTACTATACAAAGGCCCCTCCGAAGTCAGGCCTCACTACGTCGTCGCTTGATCCTAAGCTGACTAAATCCAGCTTTTACAAACGAACTTGACTAGATGGTCGCTACTCAATAACATTACTGTACATACATTTACTTTTTTACCAAGCTTAAACTTGCCATAAGATGAGATCAAAGTTAAACGAGGGCTCAGTCTTTAGAGATAAAAAAAAAACTTTGGTTCGCCTGTTTCGATCCCATATACTTTGTGTTTCGATCCCACAGGGAGAATTCGACCCCGTGCCCTTTCCACATATAAAGCCTTTGAGCGACTTAAAACTTCTTAATAAGGCCAATAGCCATTGTGTTTTCAAATATGATGAGTAACTGTGACACTTTGAAATTTTACGATTTACGCATACCATTTTCGCAAAGTATTTTAAAAGATTCATTGATTATTTGTTACAACATAATAAAAAAAACTATAGTGCTTGAAATATTTAACAAAATCTGTGTCTGTATATTTAATTTTTATACTCCGACAAGGCTCTTTTGGCGCGTGGCAAAAATTGAAACTAACAGCCATCTTTTGAAATGTCACTCCATGACTTATTTCGTCCCATATTTGTTGTTGTACATTGATACAAAATTAGGTTATAAAATACGACAAAATTTATAAAATGTGAGTTTACTTACTGTGGTGGTAAAGGAGAAGAAATCGTTTTAAGGCTTGCTATTTCTATAACTGCCGTTTTTAAAACAAGCTCTAAGACTGAGTTTATAAATATGAAAAAAAATATGTGTTAGTCAAGCATTTGGTATGTTGGAATTCGACTTCAGTTACATAATTTAATGAACTTCACTCGATAGAAATATAATCCAAAGTTGACCCTTTTTCAAAAGTTTTTTTCAATATTATGACTAAACTGTAATGTCTTTGAAAAAACAAAGTTATACAAGATAAAAGTCGCTCAGTAGTTAAAAGAAAATCCGCTTTAAATTAATTCATAACCATATATTATATTTTTATTATTAGCTTCAAATTTATTCGATATCTATAATTCGGTCCACCATTCGCAGATACGCCGCGGCGAACTCGTCCGCTCACTCGCCGTCAGGCTTTTGCCAGCGTCGGGTCGAATTTTCTCCCCCCGTTTTCGTATACAAAACCCATAAATGTGAGTTTTAATAACTTAAAAAAGGCAAGGAACATAAAATTATAAGAAAATACATGCAGATTATCCCCCTTCCCTAAAAATCATTTCAATTGGGACCTTTTTTTTTAATCCAAAAAAGTTTTTGTTGAAACAGAATAAACATTATCAGTATGATCGAAACTGTTCCAAATACCGTGAATTTTCAATGTTTTAATTTAATTTTAGATAACGTTATAATTGGACACTTTTTTGAGTATAAAATGGTTATTCTAGCGGATATATTAGATCCGAGAGTCCCGAGGCCCTAGACCCTTATTGTAAACGTGTAGCTACGCACGGTTTCAATAGTGTTTTAATTTTGATCTTACGGGAGTTATATATCGCAGATAACTCTTTTTATTATTGTTATTGGTCTATTATTTCAGTTTTTTTTATTTATTTTATTTCAGAGCTTTGCTCTTTCAAAAATAGACGCTAAAAACACACACACAGAAACTATATATTGTATTGATTCATAAAAAATGTTGAAATAGAAATCAATAAATAGGATTGAATATTTCGTTCTGTGTTCAGTTGTTGCAGATGAAAGTATCGAATACGAACAAAGGAGATGCAATAAACCACCAATAAACACTAATTTGGGAAAGCACACATATTGAGTATTTACTGGGTGGCGCAAAAGTAAAGACCCTATTTGATTCGGCTATAATTTTTTTTCTAGATTAGGTTTTTTAAATGTATATTTGTGCCATTAAATTTTCTACTATTTAAAGTTGTAGGACAAATAAATAAAACACATGAGTATAAATTGCTAATTTATGACTAATGTTCTATTGTATGTACGCAATAGCAGTACAATAGAACAATACTACACTACACTATAGAAATTAAGTGGACGAAATCAAATTTGTTTTTTTTTAAAGACAATTAATAAAATGAAAGTATAAATCACATCTTAACCAAACCTTAAAATTATGGGAAATCAACAGGAACACCTTGTATAATTCAGACTTGATATCTTTGAAATCAGGCATGTCAGTTATCAAACTAAATCAAGCATCAACAGCAATAAGTAAGCAATAAGTATTTCATGTAGAATACCGTCGTAGTGATCGGACGTGCTGAAAACCCAATGAGTGCAATAAACAAATAAGTGCAAAATTCGTAACCTTCTACTACGCAGAAGAAATCTTTGGTGTACATTTTAAGTTTGGTGATCGAATATAAAGTAATACAATGCTTTGACTTATATAATTGAAAATCACACAATTCCAAATAAAAAATAGAAGGCAATCCCTTCAATAGAAGCTTGATGACGCGCCGCAGCCCATCGCGCTCGCCTGCGCCCGTGCCCGCCTGCGCCGACACACCGCGCCCATTGCCCCGCCGCGCCCTGTTACGCCCAGCCCCCGGGGAGAAGAACAAGTTGAATTGTTTTCCACGCCAGACATACAGAACTGGATGAAATCAATCGCAGAAGGTGGCAAATTAAATTCCGAGCACAAATTGAGAGTTATTTCTCTTTGCCGAAAAGTTGCGCATGGGACATACCAGATGGCTGGTATATTTTTGTACATCATACCAGTCTCTAAAGCAAAAGATGATTTCAGCCCATAACAGTCTCCAAGCCCTACATGAAGAACGAGACCTTTCCAAACAAATTTGTGCCCTCAAGCAGTCGCTTGAACAGATTCCCAAACGTACAACAGGGGCATTATACTTTTCTGACATAGTAAAGAAAAATTCAAAGGACTTTATCCTGTCTAAAAGTATAAGCTCTGTGGCTATCTACCCAACCTATGTAAAGAAATCAAGCGAGGAAACTAAGTCACAAGTCCAAAAAATTATCTGCGCTGAAGAAATGAAACTACAAGTGACCACTACGCAAGACCAGAAATGGTGGCGTCATAATAAGTACCGAGTCCAAACAAGATATCAAGAAGCTGAAACAGTCAGCGCAACTAACATTATCTGGTTTTACTGTAGACGAAACCAATAAGCGTAGGCCTAGAATTTCAGTTATCGGAGTGCCGTCGGCAAGAATCTTAAGTTTTTAGTTGTATTTACCACCAAAACTTAGCCGAAAATTCCGAACACATATCAATTGAAGACTTTCTGAAGACTATTAAATTAATTCATAAGTCAGGAAAAAGGAACACCGAGACCTGTAACTACGTAATAGAAGTTCCAGCTCATATACGTAAAGCCCTTATATGTAAAGACCGATTGTTTATGAACTGGTCATCGTGCCCAGTGCGAGATTATACCTTAGAAAGAATTTAGAAAAAAGATACCTGCGGCCACTGCGGAGAAATAGGTCACACAATGAAAGACTGCAAAAAGAAAGGAGACCCACCGAAGTGTGCAACTTGTCTTAATTTTAAGAAGCCGTGTGACCACAAAACGCGAGACGCAGACTATCCCGCGAAAAGTTTAGCTGAAAAAAGGTACCTCAATTCAATTGATTATGAAGGTGCCTAAGAGCCCCGTCTGTAATTTTTTATTTAGACCTTAACAAAAATAATGGCTCACAATCTAATTAATGACCTAGATCGGCTCTCTGTTTCGGAATCAAGAGCTTGTGAGGTTGAAAGTTATAGTCAATACCTTTTTTCTTACAAAAATCAATTTTCAATAATTACACAAAACATACGTAGCATTTATAAAAACTTTGATAACTTTAGTACTTTTCAACATAGACTGAATATTACCAACGATGTAATTATCCTGACTGAATGTTGGTTAGCTAAAAATAGTACCTTACCATCCATACCGGGCTACGACCTATACAACAGTAAGGAAAATTACAACCAAAACGATGGGATAAAAGTTTACGCTAGAAACAGCCTAAAAATATCAGTTGAAGAACCATACATGTTGGAATACAATCGGTTACTTGTTAAAATAGGTACAGAGACCACAATTCTAGCCATCTACAGGTCTTATTATTTTAAAAATATTAGTACGTTTACTAATTCTCTGCAAGACGTACTACAAAATCTAAAATCGTATAAAAATGTAATATTAATTGGCGACATTAACATCAATATTTTGAGTGTTTGGATTCCTGTGGACAGGAATATCTTAACCTATGCTCATTTCATGGTCTGATTCCCGCCCATTGTTTACCTACACATCAAGATGGTTCTTGCTTAGATCATATTAAGCTAAAAAAGAATTTTCCGTCACTAACGTTTGTAACAAACTCGACAATTACGGATCACAAAACGGATAAAATGCCTAAGCTAACAAATAACTTAATAAATAGTGCTAAAATTAATTTACATAGCCTTGAAGCGGATTTAAGCGTAATTGATTTTTCTATTGTTTATAATTCTGATGACGCGAACTTTTGTATGACATACTTTATATCACAGATACAAAATGCAATACTGAAAAATACTACGCACACATTTCTTAGTAAAAAATATACAAACATTAAGCCTTGGACTACCCCGGGACTCATTCGCTGTATGAAACATAGGGATAAGTTACATATGAAGGCCAAATCACAACCAGATAACTAAATATTACAAACGTCGTACAAAAGATATCGGAATTTTTGTAACGCTCTTCTTAAAAAATTAAAAAATACCTACGATAAGACTGAATTAGAAAAAACGGGAACAAACAGTAAAATGGTTTTGCACCATATTAAATTTAAAAAAAACATTAAAATCAAAAATTTCATTCGTTTTATTGGATATTGATGAAAATAGAGGTAACTAGAATTATCAAAGACCTGAAGAATGATTCAGCGATGGGCTGGGATAATATATCCAACAAAATACTAAAACGGTTTCATCATATTCTATGCACTCCACTAACCTATATTTTTCAAAAGTGCCTTAGGCGCGGCATTTTTCCAAATTCTTTGAAAAAAGCTGTCATTATTCCTATTCACAAAAATGGGAAGAAAGATCAAATTACTAATTATAGGCCAATATCGCTTTTAACAGACATTTCTAAGGTACTATAAAAAAATAAAAATAAAAGCAGTCATTAGCTTCAACAGCATTTACTGACCCTAAATTCAGACAAAACTCATATGATTCAATTTTCCTTACGAAAGTCTACTACTGTTATTCCCAACCTATACGCGCACTTTTGTTGTGATCAAAATAATCAATCATGCTCGTGTTCGTATATTTCTCCTTCTAAAACAATTGAATACCTAGGTATTATAATCGATGACACTCTGTCGTTTAAACAACACATAGATATGGTGAGTTACAGAATACGCAAGCTTATATTTGTAAGTTTAAATTGCGCACCATATGAGACCCTAAAATTATTAGGCAAATATACTTTGCATTGTGTCAGTCAATACTAAATTATTGTATTACGTCATGGGGAGGGGCAGCTAAAACGCTTCTCATTAACATTAAAAGAACACAAAGAGCAATTTTAAAAGTTTCGCATACCCGACCTTTCCTTTACTCCACTTTAGTTCTCTATAAAGACTGTCAAGTACTGAAAATTAGGCAGTTATTTATAATGAACACAATTTTAAACTACCATTGCACCCTTATTTACAAATCACAAGCAACTAACAAAAGAAGGCTTAACATTGCACGCCCACCAAACACAAAAACTGCATTTTCTTCTAGATTTTACCTTTTTTTAGGACCACTTTAGTATATAAGATTAAACGCCAAACTAAATAATATATATATATATCCCCTGACCTACAGAAAAACTAAACGGATATCACGAGCATCACTTTTAAACATGTCTTATGATGAAACAGAGAAACTGTTAATTGTGTCAAAATAAGATTAAATCTAACTTCGTTTTAAAAGTTTTAGTATGTTTTTAGTTGTAGATATAGATTAATGACTGTTGTATGTTTTGTACCCAGTTATGTATTTAGTATAGTATTTTTTTGAAAATAAGTGTAATTTCCTTACTTACTTTATAAATTTCCGCTTATACATATAGTAGTTTTACACTTTTGCACATCAAATTATTATACCTTTAGAATTAATTTTGACTTAGCACATTCTATTCTATTGAATATTTTGTACCTAAAAAACAAGTAATCATAATTACTTAGTTTAGGTAACATGCCTGTGTTACCCTAGGTCATGATAAACAGATGGTATGACGTTTTATTGTACAGTATTTTTGCTTATTTTTGTAATTTAGCTAATATGAATTATGTTGTTTAAACTAGTATTCATTTCACAATTTATGTTATTCTTACATATAAGTTTTTATCAAAAATAAATAAATACTATTATGTTTAAGTATATACTCATGTAAAATACAAAAATGATACATACTTGATTTTTGAATAAGTATGTAAAAATTCACGTAACAGACGTCACCATTTTGTACTTTGGCTTTAACAAGGTGTTGATAGTTATTGAATATTACAGTAGACCAAGAGACAAAAAAGCCAGCAGAAAAAAACTCTTGGCACTCTTTTTCAGTCAGGATTATACGAATTAATACAAATAGGTACATACAGTACAAATTGATCATGACATGAAAAAAAAACAAACAAAAGACAGCTAATTGTGAGAGCCAATGTCATGCCACAACCAAATTGCTTACATAGTAGGTGCATTGAGCTCTGGATGCACAACACGAACATGACAAACTGGGACCAGAGTATCTAAACAAGAATGGAATAAAATAGTCATTGTATCCTCAGCAACACGACTTGGCACCGCTAGCAGTACCCGTTCACGAGTATAACGCAAGCACCAGCCATCACCCTCCTCAACCATATTTTAGGGAAGAGGGTGACCCGATACCCGACGCTACCACTAGCTTTGCCGCCTGAGGGAGCATGACGTTCTTGCTGTTGTCTTGACAAGAAAGTTAGTGAGTGGAACAGTCACCAGTATGCCATATGTCATACTGCACGGCCAAGCTGTAAACAAAATTAATAAGTACCTAATTAGAAACTTTTAGAAATATCCTGCTGTGCTTAATCCCATGCTTTTTTATCGTCTAAGTAATCTTAAGTTTTATAATAAGCTTTTCGAGATAGAGTGTTTGATTAATGTTGATGAATGATTGATTTAAATTTATTGAACGGCAGGGATTGAATTGACTTCGGAATTTTGTTATATAAATACGTATTGACATTCCAATAAATAATTTGCTGCTTTTAGCCAGCCTTAATTTGGGAAACGCTAACTTGTGGTCGTTCCTAGTCTTAAAAGAGTAATTTTTATCATGATTATTTTTCCTAGTTTTAAATTTATTACCATTCTTATAAATATACATAATGTTTTCATAAATATATTGTGATGCAAGGGTCAAGATACCAATCTCTTTAAACTTTTCTCGAAGAGATTCTCTATTTCCAAGTTTATACATTCCACGAATAGCCCTTTTCTGCAGTGTAAATGTTTGAACTACAACGAACGCACGGAGCGAGCCGTGTAACGGGATCTTCGGCGGCCCGAGGGAACGTGCGAGAACGCCGCCGGTGGCGGGCAGTCGGGCAACTAACGTGCTACACTAAACCCGCGTAGTTGAGCTGCGAAAATATCTGCGCTCGCGCGTATTATTAAGCTATTTTTTGTACACGTTTTGATCTCGTGTCTATATCTGCGGCATTGCCCCAAAGTAGGATGCCGTAGGACATTATACTATGAAAATAACTAAACAAAAACCAGCTTCGCCGTATTAACATCAGTCAATGAGCGAATTTTCTTTACCGCGGACGCTGCAGAACTCGCTAGCTGTGAGATATGGGCGCCCCAAAGATTTAAATCAATAGATGCACCCTTTAAGTACAAAGAACTAATGAAATATTGTCATTACTGAAAGAGGTGCATGCACAAGTCTTGTGACAGTCTCTAATGAGCGCTTGTCGTGCACGTTCACATAGATTATGTTATTTAAAATATTTACATAAAGACGTAATTATGCTGTCTTGTTCATTTCGGGGGTGTATAAATACAAGTCGCAATACAAACAAGGATAAAGATGTTACTTTTCATGAGTTAGTAATTATTATATTTTAATGCATTTCTCGTTTTGTCGGGCAAGGAAGCGCCCGGGCCGCCAAAGAATAAATAATCAGATAGTAAATAAAAGATCAACTCAATACTTAATGTAACCTATTAAAATCATATTAGAAAAACTTTGAAGATTTATTTTACTTTATAAAGCCGTCGTATTTTTTGACAATTTTATGGAACCAGAAAAATATATTGGTTTATTTTATTCACATATTTTTTAACACAACGGTTTGAAGTAATAATTTTCTTTTCTTAATTGTTATAGACCATTAAAAATATCAATGAAACTAGTAATATTCGCGGGGAAGGTTTCTGGCTCCATACCAATATTAACCCAATACGATGTAAACTGAAAAATTATATCTAACATTTTAGATACAAATAATACACTGAAATTTCCAAGCAATTCGTAGGATATACAGGGTGACTGGTGGGTACACTTTCGGAGTTCGAGGACGTGATAGTTTGAGGTCTAACTCAAAGAGAAAAAATTAAATAAAAAATAAATTTTAATTATTTAATGAGTAAACTTACTATTATTATTATTATTGGGGGTATTGGGACTATATGAGCAGTCTTGTCCGCTCGTCACACTGCGACCTAAAAGATCTATTGTGTGAGTCCCAATTTATAACTCGCCGCACACTCCAATGGAGTCCAGGAAATTTAGGATTTTCCTTACGGTGATGCTCCTAATCTCTTTTGGATCCAGTTCGTGCTTATCCAGGTGAGCGGAGCGCTTGTGCATGTGCTGTGGGGCAGTGGCACAGTAAGTGTAGAGGGGTTTCCTCTGCGCTTTCGCAGTATCTGCAGAGCAGCGTGTCAGTGAGACCCAGGTTGGACATATGCTTGTTTAGTTTGCAGTGTCCTGTTAGTGATCTTGCCACTGCGCGTAGTTGGGGTTTGTTAAGAGATACTACCCATTCTGTGTATGACTTGGAGTATCCCTTTATCAGTTCCCTTGAGTGTCTCATGCCTAGTGAAAGTTCCCAGAGGCTTTTGCTTTCTGAGAGGCACTGGGTGGTAAGTATTAAACGAGTCAGGCTCTTCGGGATGCCGCAGAATGGTTCTGGACCGTATCGACTACCCATTGTTCCTGCCCTCGCGAGTTCATCAGCGGCTTCATTGCCGTCTATACCAGAATGGCCCGGAACCCATGTAATAAAAACTCTATTATGGCTTGCCAGCCTGTTTAGCTTAACCGAAAGTTATAGAATTCATTACCCAACGCATGGTTACACTGGTACGGAAGTACGCACGGCGTTAATAGGTATAGACGGCTTCACGAACGGTCCTCGACCTAGTAAAACTTTTTATTTATTTATAGGGAATTCTGCTGAAAAATTAAGTAGTAGGTTTGTAATATAACTTTTGTACTTACTGTTTTATATTCCATTGGTTTTGTTAATAGTTGTCTTACATGAAGTCACGTTTTATGCATGTGTAATTTTAGCCCATTTCTCATATTGTTTTAAAGTATTACTGTTTATTTTCCTTTTTATTTTATACCTGAAAATGTTCTATTGTAAACTATTATGAAAACTAAATATTATTGTTTACTTGTCAACTCTAAAAATTGTCATGTTGCTTATGTCACTTTTCAATACAGATAATTTATAAACTGTTATTATGTTTTATATTCATTTCTATCTCAATTAATTTTAAAATTGTATTTCTATATTACAAATTATTCTGAGACTTGCACATTCAGAATCAAGAGAAGTATCAGCTCCACTTTTACCATACCACCACCGCTGCTCCAGAGACTAAAACCTCCTTGATAATAGAAATGACAGCCGCTGGCCGATAAAAATGGATGTCTCTCGAAACATAAATTAATTTACGGTTGTCGAACGAAATCGAGGATATAAAAGGAGTGGCGAGCTGATCTCGGGGCTTTTGAAAATAAAACACCGATCAGAATACTAGGGAGAGCATTGAGGAAAAATCACTAAAAATACTAATACTAAAAGTCAAATAAATAGTACCATATACTGGATTATCTCTTGGAGCCGTGGATCCTCAAAACATTTTTGGATACCTAAAATCATTTTGGAAGTTCGGAGTGTATATAAAGATTCCTAGTGGACTGTAGGTGTAAATAGTGTTTTTTATACCTACTTGTAACCTATTTTTTGTAAATATATAAACTTTAACTTTAACTTTATTTTTTTTATTTTCTCTTAACCTTTACTTTTAAATAGTAGGTTACTTAGGCCTTTACTTCAGGTAACACTACAGGTTCCTATATTATTATTATGATCAGAAACTAGTACAGAGTGCTTGACTTCAATATCTAAAATATGTCACCAGTCACCCTGTATACCTATTGGGCACTTAATTTTTCACTAACATTGCCTATAAATAAATAAAGTTTTGTTACTATGTACTTTACTTACGTCCGAGTCAATCGCGGAACGTGACCTGGCACACGGATCGCTGCAAATGCTAGTTTTGCCATGCGTTGCCTAATGAATTCTTTAATTTGCGGTTAAGTTTACTAGGTAGATAATAAATATTTATTTTTCAATATATTTTTTCTCTTCATGTACGATCTCAAACTATCACTTACTTGAATTTTAAAAGTGCTCACCAGTCATCCGGTATATCAGGTTGGGTAGCAAGGAAAATAATAAAAATACTAAAATGCATTAGGTACATGTATTGTTGCACTCATGTCTAACCAGAGGCTAGAATTTCATAAATTAATCTCTATAAAAAATATGGTACGTTAAGTCTTTCCTGCTTGCGATTTGTTTGAAGTTTGTCTAAAATCCGAAAATTTCATACGATCCCATATAAAATAAAAATCAACACCCTACTTTCATAGCGAAAGGACACAGTAATATATTCGAAACATTACATATACATTCCCAAGAACAGCCCGCAGCTTCAATTATAGAGTTTAAATAATAAAAGTAATCATTCATAATTACTTATACAGGGTGTCCCAAAACTCGACGTCAACCCGGAACCGGGTGACAAGGCAAGTCATGCTGGTTATTAGAAAAATGTTTAAAAAAATCTAAGTCACGTGTTCTCAAAATTATTGGCATTTTAAAAAAACATGCAAAATTTCACACCCTGTGACAGTGTTTTTGCTGCTGTTGCCACAAATGTTCACTTTTGGAAACTTTTTTTTTTGATATGTAACCCTGAATAATGCTTCTCTAAACTGTTATCAACATTTCAAATCTAGCTCCTCGAACTTGCATAAAAATAGGACTTATTTCCAAGAAAAAAATTTAAAATTAAAAATGGCCTAGTTTTAACTGTCTGCATTGAAAAAAAATTGTACTACGCGAGTTTGGCAAGTTGTGACAAAAGTTGGCGCATTTAGTAAGGATTCCAAAATGGTATGACACTTGGCAAATTGTAGCTGCTATCATGAACAAAAAAAAATATTTCCATGAAAACCCATTTTTAACTTTTTTTCTTACTTGGTTAAAATTGCAAAGCTTATCGTTGGTTACATTGGAGCCGATTCCAATGTACACACTGATTAAATTTAACTGAATTGTACATTGTACTGATGTACTCGTCTATCTTTATTGAATGAACAGATTGTTCACTTTTAATTTATTTTTTTTAGTGTGTGCATTGGAATAGGCATTTATTGTTAAAGGTTTCAATTTTAATAAAACAAAATTTTAATACCAATGTTTATTAATAAAATTTACAATAATTCTTAAAATGTTATAATAAGTGTTCGAAATGCCTTCCTTCGGCGGCAATACAAGCGCGACATCTTTTTAAAAAAGATCGAGCTTTCTTTCTAGCGTATCGTCCATTATTTACAAATTGAGCTGCTTCAGCTATTCCCTGCCGTAATTCATGTTCACTCCCAATGGGCTCCTCGTAAACTTTTTCTTTAACAGCTCCCCAGTAAAAAAGTCTAAAGGATTCAAGTCCGGTGAACGGGCCGGCCACGAGATTGGTCCAGCCCGCCCGATCCATCTCCCAGGAAGCTCTTCATCGAGGTACTCTCTTACGGGGCGAGCAAAGTGCGCTGGGCACCCATCTTGTTGGAACCACATTTCTCTGTAAATGCTTAGCGGCACGTCTTCTAATAAATTTGGAAGATGGTTTTGAAGAAAGTCTAAGTAAACCTCGCCAGTTAATGCATCAGGCAACTCAAAAGGACCAATTATTTTGCCATTCAAAATTCCGGTCCACATGTTAACTTTGAATCGGTACTGGGACCGATCCTGTCTCGTTAAATGAGGGTTTTCAACACGCCATTCATGCAGGTTGTGCATGTTCACGTAGCCGTCCTTTTTAAAAGTTGATTCGTCCGACCATAAAATTTTTGTTAGAAAAAGTGGGTCATCTCTGTACCTCTCCAATATCGTCCGGCAAAAATTCACCCTATTTTGGTAGTCACCGGGTAATAATGTCTGTACTCGCTGTACGTGGTATGGGTGTAGGTCATTTCTTTTTAAAATACGGTGGGCTGAACTTTTGGGCACTCCGGTGTTCGTTTCAATAGCTCTTACTGAAGTACTTGGGTCTTCTTCGACAGCCTGTAGAACTTCTTCTTCCATAGGGTTGGTGGGTCTGCCTCCACCATGCGTTTGATTTGGGAGGCGGCCTTCTGAGAATAGCAACCGATGCACATTCGTAAACACCCGATGATCGGGGTAACGAGCAGCGTTTGGGTACCTTTCGCGGTAAAGTCTGGCAGCAGCACTGGCATTACACCTGCACTCACCATAAATAAGGTGCATATTAGCGTATTCGCGAGTGGTATACGAAGACATCTCGGCACTTGTCACACACTCACACAATAGTCCAGAGGAAAGCAAAGGTCGTCGTTAAGAGAAAACAAACAGTCCGAACCTAAATCGCAAGCAATCACAAGTCCATAAACATAGCCAAAAGTAAACAGTACGAAATCAACACAAACGAATACGAAAACAAGCGCAGTAAACGAAGGAACGTAACGTACTGACTGGTTTGTAATGTGTATCTACAATAGCGAATACCTGGCGTCACTCTCTGTCTCTCTCGCACTTGATAAAATGACTCTCTCCATCTCAGTCACTTTAGCGTCCATACCTGTCTCGCTCGCACTTGAGAAGGTGACTCTCTCCGTCTCACTCAATCACTTTAGCACAAATACTATCTCGCTTACACTTCCTAGAAAGACTCCTTTGTCACAACTTAGAATTTACGACTCTTTGGAAAATCTTGGGCCCATTAGAATATTTTTTAACCAGGTAAGAAAAAATTGTTGAACACTGGATTTTTACGAATTTTTTTTTTGGTCATGATAGCAACTACAATTTACCACGTGTCATACCATTTTGGGATCCTTACTAAATGCGCCAACTTTTGACACAACTTGCCAAACTCGCGTAGTACAATTTTTTTTCAATGCAGACAGTTAAAACTAGGCCATTTTTAATTTTTAATTTTTTTCTTGGAAATAAGTCCTATTTTTATGCAAGCTCGAGGAGCTGGATTTGAAATGTTGATAACAGTTTAGAAAAGCATTATTCAGGGTTACATATCAAAAAAAAAGTTTCCAAAAGTGAACATTTGTGGCAACAGCAGCAAAAACACTGTCACAGGGTGTGAAATTTTGCGTGTTTTTTAAAATGCCAATAATTTTGAGAACACGTGACTTAGATTTTTTTAAACATTTTTCTGATAACCAGCATGACTTGCCTTGTCACCCGGTTCCGGGTTGACGTCGAGTTTTGCGACACCCTGTATAAATGTAAGACGAACAAACACAAACAGAATGCCAAAAATTAATAAGCAGGTGCTTTTTGCTGGATTTAACAATCCTGTAGGTATGTTTTTAATAAATAAACAATTTATAAATATTTATCTTTATTTTTATTACTCTGTATTCCTTTATAACTGTTTAGGCTTGTTTCTAGCGTAAGTTACGTCTGATGTTATTCTATGACGTTTGTTAACGTGGACGCGCCGTGCTTGTTGAGTAAAAATGACATCCTTAAGACACGTACGGGAAAATCTATGGATTTAAATTTTTGGGGCGCCCCATATCTCAGCCCATATCCACACACAAAAAATAATCTTTTTTTTTATATTATAAGGATAGGACGTTTGTCTTCCATGCCACCTTAATTAAAGTGCGCATGAAGACTACGGTGGTACACGTCCATCCACGAGAAACCTATTCACTCGACACTTAAAAAAATCCAGGACTATAATAGTGGTCAGGAAAAACAGACGCCGGCAGATTGTTCCACACCTTGGCAATCCGTACCAAAAAGGAACTATCGAAGCGTTTTGTTCGACTTCTTGGTAAATCCACTATACAGGGATGGAAGTTCTGTCTGCGTCTGGTAGTCCGGTCTTAAAAAGAGTGGGTTCAATTTGGTCAAAAAAAACACTCGCACACTCACCAATATGTAGCCGATAAAAAATTGACAAACAAGCAACCTTACGACGATGCTCTAGCGTCTGCAATTTTTTGCTTGTAAGGAGTAAATAACGACTTATTGATAAGTTTTCGGGCTCTTCAATCTCACAAAATGTCACAGCAGATACGCGTAACGCAATAGACCAAAGTCAACTAATTAACTTACATTACATAATTATAAAACCGCATGCAAGAAGGAAATGTAAGAGATAAGAAATCATCCTTTCATTGGTTGAGAGAGCGAGACTGGCCGCGCTCGTGGTATAATTGCATTGTATTTTAGTAATTGTTTTATTGCTTTAATTTTTTTGTTTAATTTTTTTTTTCTCACTCTTGACGTTTAAATCGACGGCCCCGAGGACCTGTAATCGCAAAAATCAAACTTTACAGGAGAAGCAATTAAGTGTTTTTTGGTTATAACTTTGATATAAAAAGTTACTATGACAGCAATTTTATATGACAGGAAAGGTAATTTTAACTCCAATAGTCCTTTGCTCTCCAATTGAAAATTGAATAAATACATAATTAGTTATTCACTAAACCACATCATACCGAAAATAGTTTCATGAAATTTTAAGGGTATTGGTTTTTTACGATTTTGAGATATCAATTCTATACAAGTAATGATAATTTACCTGATTATTCTTGTAAATTTCTTAAAAATCATAGACATAATATTGCTTTGCTGGGTTATCTGACGTTTTTTTTTTGTAACATTGACAAATTGTGAACGGGCAAGAAATTATGTTATGCCCGCTCGCAGCGATCAGTCACTGCTTTAAAAGAAATGAATAAATAACTCACCAAAATCCAGCAATCACGCACAAACAACGCCGTTCAAGGCGGCGTGGCGGCAAGTATATAGATAATAAGGAGGGGAATATTATATAGATAGGAATGGGGATATGTTTATAATACTTATATGTAATATTACGCAGATTGCACTACTCTTTTGAGTTTTTACGAAACAATACTGATTTTCAAAGCTGCACAGTCAATTCAATTCACCGAAAACATAAAAGTGAACCTCGAGGCGCCAATTCAGAGAGAGTATCCAAATTCACAATAAACTTTGACGTTTTGACCTCTGTCAAAAAAACAATTCGTCTGCGTTCATTGCAGCAAAACCACCGACTAGCGCCACCTATGGTAACTGGCGCGAACATCCCCCCGCCCCGGACAGTAACAAACGGTCCGACAACTCAGTCTAGTGGGAGGCGAGAGAGGGTAGCGACTGCGCGCTTCAAAACAGAGTCACCCACAAGGACATCCGCAAGCCTGGGGACGCCATCCGACCCCGGATAAAGTTCAACAATGCGTCCAAGACGCCAGCGGAGAGGTGGCAGATTTGGGTCCTTGATCAACACGAGGTCTCCGACCTTCGGTGGGTTCGTCTTGTCAGACCACTTGACCCGCTGCTGTAAGATATGCAAATACTCCAAATGCCAACGGCGCCAAAAACTCTGCGTGAGCTGCTGGAGCAATTCAAATCGCGAGAGCCGTCCGGAATTTATATCTAAATACGGATATTCAGGCAGGGCGTTAAGGGGTCTGCCGATCAAAAAATGGCCCGGCGTAAGGGCTTCCAAATCATTCGCATCGGAAGATAGGGGACACAACGGACGCGAGTTGAGAACCGCCTCAACCTTACAAAACACGGTCGCGAGTTCCTCAAAAGTTAGGATTGTTTCCCCAACAACACGACGAAGGTGAGTTTTGGCGGACTTCACAGTTGCCTCAAATATCCCTCCCCAGTGGGGGCAGGACGGCGGTGAGTACTGCCATCGCACCCCTCTACGAGAATGTGTGGAGCCGATTTCAACATTGCTCCTATCCAAAAATTCGTAAACCTCCCTTAAATACCTATCGGTACCCTTGAAATTGGTCCCACAGTCGGATCGAATCAAAGAAGGCAGTCCGCGACGCGCAACAAATCTGCCGAGCGCAGCGACAAAGGCTTCTGTCGAGAGAGCACTAACCACCTCGAGGTGGACAGCTTTAGTGGCTAAACAAACAAAAACGCACAAATAGGCCTTCTCGGTCTTAGCGTTACGGAGACGTGAAGCTTTAATCGTAAAAGGTCCCGCAAAATCCGTACCAACCCCGGCAAAGGGCAGCGATTCAGTGACGCGATCCGCAGGCAAATCTCCCATTTGGGGCTGCGTAATGTTAGCCTTAAGGCGATAACAGGGAAGGCAGCGAAAGATGACATATCGTATCGCTCTCCGTGCCGACAAAATCCAAAACTCCCGCTGGAGGATCGCAGTTAAAGCATTACATCCGGCATGTGCATTTTTCACATGGCGGTCTGTTATCAACAATTTCACCAGGGGGCCGTCTTTCGGGAGCAAAAGAGGATGACGGGCCCCAAAAGGTAGCTGAGCATTCCTAAGGCGGCCTCCAACACGTAACAAGCCCTTGTCGTCCAAGAAGGGACTCAAGCGCCCTAGGGGTCCCTTCAACTTAGACGTACGTTGGCGGAGGGCCTTTAACTCAGCAACGAATGCACGCTCCTGGACTATCCGCACCCAAAAAACCAGAGCGTCATTACGCTCCTGCGGAGATAATATCGGAGTCTTAATTTTATTCCGGGGATTACGACAATTAAAGATGAATCGTCGTATCCAGGCCGTGACACCTAGCAATTTATCCAACGAACTGTAACGTTCGAGAAGGGACTCCCAGTCTGGAGCCGCTAAAGTTTTAACAACGTTGACCTGCATTCCGAGGGTAGGTGATCTGCCCATTGCAGGTGTGTGAGGCCAAAATTCCTCAGACCGTAATAACCACGGTGGGCCCCACCATAGGTGGTGGTCCACAAGCGCTGGCGCCGCGCAGCCACGAGAGGCGCAGTCTGCGGGGTTCAATTCGCCAGGCACATGACGCCAAATCAACTGGGCCTTCGATGCCTGAATTTGAGACACCCGGTTGGCCACAAATACCTCAAGGGTATGGACTGAACCTTTCAGCCAACAAAGGACCACCTGACTGTCACACCAAGCAAAACCGAATCAAGGTGGACACTTGTTCCCAGGGTCTCGACAACGTGGTTAAGCAATCGAACCAATAGAGTAGCCCCAGACAACTCCAACTTCGGAATGGTCAATCGAGTCCGAAGGGGGGCAACCTTACTTTTGGCCGTAACCAGCTGGACATCTACAACGCCTGTCGCATCAACCGTCCTAATGTACACGGATGCCGCGTATCCACTCTCAGACGCGTCACAAAAGCCGTGTAGACTGGCCGAGAACCGTCCCATGGGCAATATGCGCCTCGGGAGACAAACACGGTTGACATCGGAGAGGGATGAGACAAACGCCACCCAGTCCCGTAGCAAACTACCGGAGAGGGGCTCATCCCACGTTACTTCTGCTGCCCATAGTTCCTGTAGGAAGCACTTCATCGCAAACACTACAGGACTGAGCCAACCGTTTGGATCGAAGGTGCGAGCTATCGTGGAAAGCACCGTTCGTTTAGTCCAGACCTTAGGGCTTGGGAGCTCTAGTCGATAGGTGAACAAATCCTGGACTGGCTTGTACTGTACTCCCAATACAGACAGCATGTCTGGAGTATCTGGATTCTCAAAGAGATGGGGCTCCTGCTGGTGGTCTTTGGGCAGGTCTGCTACAAGGTCAGGCGAGTTGGACAACCATTTTCTCAACTCGTAGCCACCGGCGGCTAGGAGATCAATCAGCTCATCTCTCAAAATCAAGGCCTCCTGCAAGGTCGAGGCGCCTGAACAGACATCATCGACATAAAGGTCACCCTTAATGAGGGCGGACGCGCGGGGGTAGCGCAGCCGCTCGCGCTCTGCGAGCTCCCAAAGCGAACGGATCGCGACAAAAGGACTCGATCTTAGCCCATAGGTGTTGGTGTTCAGCTCATAGACCAGCATCGGATCCCGGGGATCCTCTCGCCAATATATGAGCTGGTATCTCCTATCATCCGGGTGGAGAACCGTCTGGCGGAACATCATGCGGATGTCAGCCACAAAAACGACGGCATGACGACGGAAGTTAGTCAAAACATCACACACGTCGCGATGTAACTTCGGTCCTGTATGTAAACACTGATTCAGCGACACTCCGGTTGACGTGGGAGCTGAACCGTCAAAAACAACACGTATCTTCCCGTTGGAAGTCTTCAAAACCGCATGATGAGGAAGGAAATAATGCTCCTCATTTCGCCAGTCCAAACTTGAAACGGACATATGCCCCATTTCCTCATATTCCCGCATGAAGTCCACATACTTTCTCCTGAACGCGGGATCTCTAGACATCTTACGCTCCATCGACAACAATCTCTTCTCAGCAAGCGACCTGGAGCTACCTAAGAGAGGACGAACTGACAAAAAAGGCAAGCGAGTGATCAGACGTCCTGAGCGGAGGCGTCCAGTATTATTCTGGTAAAACAATTCGCACTCCTCGTCCAAGGGATTTACTCGCTTGGCAGTAGGAGGTTCCTCCGTTTCCCAAAACCGTTGTAAAATGTCCGTCAAGGTAGAACCAACAGTGAGGTCACTATCTACCGAGGGAAGGTCCGGGACGTCCCGGACTGGTCCCATCACTACATGACCCAATGAAGTTGGTATGGCTACAAAACCGGTTAACTGCAAAACTCTCGTACTTCCACACAACAAACGACCCAACACATCCGCCCCAATCAATAAATGAACTGGGCCAGGTCGATAGAAGAGAGGATCCGCCATAGCCAAACCCGTCGTCAAATCGATGGCGGCGCGCGGAGCTCGCACCTGAGGCAGCTGGCCAACCACCGTTTTAAACACGATCGCCGAAGATCCAATTTTCGGCTTCAAGGAAGAGTGGGGGGAGAAGGAGAACGAAACCTGACCGATCGGATTCGAAATCCGCAGGTCTCCAACGCCCCGTACCGCTTCGCGATGCGGCAGCAATTTTAAGCCCAACTGTCGGACGAGCCAATAAGAAATTATACAACCCTGAGCTCCCGAATCCAAAAGGGCACGCACGGTGACAGTATTCCCTTTCGGGCCCCAAACACGCACGGAGGCTGTTGGCAACAGCACATACTCCGGTGGGGGGGTTGCTTCCGACGGCGGCGTTAATGAAAATCCGGGGGGGGGTGATCGCTCCCCCTGTTCCAAGTTCGAGTGGGCTGAGACCCGAGGGGGGAGGCCATATCGGGCGAGGGGGTCCCATTCCGGAGCATAAGGCCCCCGTTGGACCCTGCTCCGAGGTACCGGCCGATTTCCATGCGGCGCGTACGGGGGGACATACTGTCCCAACCGAGGATACTCCAGCAGAGGAGGAGAGTACCCGTTCTTCCTCCTGTTCGCGTCCCCAATCGCCACCGCTATTTCACGTGACCCCAGGTCACGTGGGGAGATACCCCCCCCTCCCGTGGGGGGGGTGACCCGTCTCCCTTTGCCTCCAGCCTGGGGGGTCGAAACCTGTCCTCTCCGGGGGGACATTGGTCCCGACGAAACTTCCGGAGAGTCAGCCTGGCGCGCGGGGCCCCCGCCCGTGCGCGAGTCAGTTGAGCTCCTATCGCTCCCAACGCCATTGCGGTTCAAGCAAAGGAGGGGGTGATGCCTCCCGTCGCAATGGCTACACTGTCCGGCCCGGGAACACTCGGACTGCCTGTGTTCCCCCAAACACAGATAGCACCATGCGCGTTGCTTGGCGATGGCTCTCCGCCCCGCAATGCGGAGCCCACCGAACTTCCCGCAAGCACGCACATCGTGCCCCTCCCCTCTACAATATCGACACCGATGTTGTGGTGCGGGGGGGTTGTCCCGCCGGACAGCAGCAAATTGATGGGTCGGGCGCCGGGGCGTTCCCCTTGCTACCGCTAGGCGACCCCCGCTAGGACCCGGTGTAGGTTCCGCCAACCTGTCCGTCACCCTGCACTCATCCTCCAAGAAACGAAGGAGGTCCGAGAAAGGGGGGAGGTACGAGGCGCTATTCCCTCCGTACCTCTGCTCAAACCGACCCTTCATCTCGGCGGGCAGCTTCGTTAGGATGATGTGCAGGAGGAGGAAGGACCATTGATCCACCGGCAACTCCAAACGGCGCAATGAGTTGACCGCAGTCAACAGCGGGTTGACCAACTCCTTCCTCAGGGAGGACACCCGAGTCACCCTAGGCAAGCCCAAGATGCATGCCACATGGGTGTCCGCCAGCAAGCGGACGTTCTGGTACCGCTCAATCAGCAGTTGTCGAGCAACCTGATAATTAGCATCGCTAATTATCAGGTGCTGGACCACCGAGCCGGCTTCTCCGCAAAGAGCGGAGCGCAAATAAGCCAGCTTCTGGCTGGGTGACAGATCCTCCCTGGAGTCCACCAAGCTATCAAATAAGTTGATGAACCCCATCCAGATGGTGAGGTCGCCGTTGAAGCTGGGGATCTCTAGAGTGGGCAACCTGCCCAATAAAGCCGGCGGGGTCGGCTTGGTCTCTCCGCTCAAGGCCGGCTCTCCCCTTTGGGCAGCCAAAATGCCCTTGGCAGCCTCGGTGAGTTGATCCGCCAATTCAAAGGCCTGGTCAATATCGTGGTTAAATGCCTCCTGGAGGGCTTCATCCGCATCAGGCGTCTCCAGCATGCATATACGGAACGCAGTGGCATGTCGTTCCACCTCCTTAAGTCGGGCAGGCAACCCCTCATATCGGGTCAACAACGCCTGAACCCGGTCCGGCCTTACAATTAGGGCCACTGCGCCAGAAAGCCAACGTAATTCACTACTGACCCCTGCCCTTGCAATGGTTAGCGGACTGGGACTCATAGTCACTTACCAACAAGGATCACTTCAAATACAAATAAATTAATTTAATTAATTCAAACAAAATTAAAAGTTCAAAGTTCAAAAACAAATTAAAAGGAAGCTAAACCAAAACCAATAACCTTCCTTTGTGCGCTGTTGGTCAAATAACAATCTTCAAAATCAAATCTCAATTCAAGGATGGCAAACAAAAGATAATGAAATTGCACTTGCAAACTTAAGCCGTTATAACTGTGAGATCAACTTCAAACAGGTACTATAATATAATCAAGATCCCCCCTTTTGTGAACAAAAAAACAAATTGATTTCCTAACTATAGGTCCTGGAGAATCAAAATGCACAAAAAACAATCAAAATATCCCAGTATTTCAACACTTTAAATTGAAAAATTAAATTTTAAATTAGGCCCTCTGCATACAATAAATTTATATGAAACCAAACAACAACAATTGAAAACTGAGTTTTAAATTGGACAAATCTTCATACAATGAATTTATGCAGAGTTTTATGTTGAAGTACAAATCTGATTGGAATTTTATCAATTTATCAATTCAAAATCAAACACCAACAATAGATATTTAATCCTGATATAATCTTATGAGTTGAAATGCAATTCTAATTGGAATTTATCAATTAGCACAAGATTTCAACAACAAACAATAGATATCAACTCAAAAATAGGCAAAATAAACTACCTTGGTGGAATTCTACAAGGTTAGGTTTGAAGGTTAGGATTTCAAAGATTTCCAAAAACCACGCTCTGCTACCAGTTTGAACGGGCAAGAAATTATGTTATGCCCGCTCGCAGCGATCAGTCACTGCTTTAAAAGAAATGAATAAATAACTCACCAAAATCCAGCAATCACGCACAAACAACGCCGTTCAAGGCGGCGTGGCGGCAAGTATATAGATAATAAGGAGGGGAATATTATATAGATAGGAATGGGGATATGTTTATAATACTTATATGTAATATTACGCAGATTGCACTACTCTTTTGAGTTTTTACGAAACAATACTGATTTTCAAAGCTGCACAGTCAATTCAATTCACAGAAAACATAAAAGTGAACCTCGAGGCGCCAATTCAGAGAGAGTATCCAAATTCACAATAAACTTTGACGTTTTGACCTCTGTCAAAAAAACAATTCGTCTGCGTTCATTGCAGCAAAACCACCGACTAGCGCCACCTATGGTAACTGGCGCGAACAAATTGTAATGTGCACTTACCGACTTCTATGGTAAAAAAAATTGTAACCTTATAAGGGTAACGTAATGTGACAGGTAAATTATAGAAAATTTTTTATTGTCATATTTCTTGTAATCGTTATTGACCGACTATGTGAAATTAATTTGTTATCGGTATCTTTGAGGAAAAACTTAAAGAAAACTTATAAAATTAATTGAAATTATTATTTTTATTGGGAACAAATTCCTTAAAGAATCACAATAATTGTAATTGGTAAAAGTTAAAAAAATAGCCTTAAACATCAAAAATATTAACTAATCTGAGTTATCATTGGTATTATCATTATCTTCTTGTTCACTATTTTCTTCAGAATTCATAGATTCATAAAATGAGTGCCTAAAGCCTTGGAATTGCATAAAGACAGTAAATCAGCATGCAACGCCTTGTTTATGGGAGGAGGTTGATGATAAGCTAGTAGAATAATCTGACTAGTGGACGAGGGGCTGATGACGAGGAAATTAATTTATGATAAAAAAATTATATTATTTTCATGTTACTCTATTTTTAATACTGATATTGTCTTGCTTAATCTTCTACTTATATCTTCATCCCTGTGTTTTTGTACCACTAACGCTTCACGTAAATTTAACGCGACTTTAAATTTTAAATTAATAATTTCTGTTTTCAAACACGAAAAAACTGAGAAGAGAGAAATTATACTGAATGGTAAGCCTTATTTCACCCTTACCTCCTCTGACGTCATCATCTAAGCGCCAAAAAAGCCTTGTCGGACTGTAAAAAGTGAGATTTGATAGCTGACCATAGAACGTAACTTTGCGTAACTTTGCAAATTTTTTTATCAAACATAAAACATTGACGTAAATCATTGAGGTCCTACAATCAGAAAAGTTGTTTATTGAATGTAGTGTTGCTACTTTATAATCGTTACTGAGTTAGAGACAAATCTATTTAAATTCAGAAACCGTCAGGTACAGGGGAAATATTTATCCAATACATTTTTATATTTTTTTACGTTAGAATGTTTCTTTTTTACTTAGAATTTTTTTACTTAGAATGTCTCTTTTACTGCATCATATAGACAAGAATTAAACATGGTGACTTGTGGGTCATTTTCGCAATTCTATGACATGATAGTTTCAGATGATACATGAAGAGAAAAAAATTTAATAAAAAATAACTGTCAATTATTTACTGAGTAAACTTAACCGAAAGTTACAGAATTCATTACGCAACGCTTGGTTACATAAGCGAAATGCAATAGATACTTAGCAGGTGGTGGTGTGCGTGTGTGTACGGTGTTGAATGAGGCAGTGCGTCGGGAAAAGTGTGGTAAGGAATATTAAAAAAATACTGTACTGAATTTAACAAATGCGAAAGAAAAAATTGGTGTAGAGGTTTGACTTAAAACTGGAAAGATTGACTTTTACAAAAAATAAATAGTATAACCGATAAAGTCATATTTCTATATTAAACGTGGTTAAACGCTAACCATAGCGTTACAAAGTCATGGACAGACGATAGTCGCTTCTCTAGTACAAAAATGTCCACTGGGAAAGGTGGGCGATTGATAATTTGTCATGTTGGATCTGCAGGAGGTCTTATTTGTAATTGTTTATTGGCGTTCGAGTCAAAAAGTCCAAAGGAGTACCGTGAATAAATAGATTCGAATAAATATCTTGGATACGGATATACAATGGCTTAAAGAAATTTTAGAAAATTTACCTGACCACTGTCTCATAACAATGGGACAATGCCGCTAACCACTCGATACAGATCGACAAACCGCCATCAATATCAAATAATAAAGCTAAAACTCGATCAATGATCGTTTATTCTGTACTTCAATGTATCTGTTAATATCCATAACTAAATCTACACACATCAAAAAGTTTCAAATCACTTTGATAATACGACCTCGTTTTTGTCACGTTGGCATAAAACGTTTTTTCTTTATTTTCTAAGATTCTTCATTTAAAAATTAAATCTTTTAATAAGAAAAGAATTTAAAATATCCATTTTTTTCTGTATAAAAAGAGATTAATTTTCTTTTTTACACTCATTCAGAAGTCTGACCAACGTGATTCTAGCGTTTTTTCTGACTTTTCGAAGAAGGAGTTCATTCAAAAAGATGCCGAGGAGATTATCAGAAGTTTTACGAGCAAGAATTGTTACATTGAGGGAAGAAGGACATTCTACGCGAGCAAAAGCATGCAGAGTGTCGGCCAACTGCTCTTACTGCTGCTCAGAAGCGTTACATCAGATTGCTGACTGCCCGAGACCCAACAATTAATGCCATTAATATAAAAGCTGAGTTGCGGGCTGCTACTGGACAACGAATTAGCACTCAGACCATCAGGAATTGCTTACACCAGGTTGGATTACTAGCGAGGAGATCCTGGCGAGCACCCCTGAACTCACAGCAAAGACAGCGCCGCAGATTGCAGTGGGCTAGAATCCGCCAAAATAAAGAAAACGACGACGAAAACATTTGGTGGAATTGTCTCTTCGTTGACGAGTCTAGAATTAGTACTCATCCAGACAACTGACGTCTTCGTGTCTGGAGAAGACGTGGAGACGCTGAAAGACAAAAAACTGCAACCGGAACCGTTCAACAAGCGAGAAATCGGTATCCTTTTGGGGCAGTATAATGATTGGTGCTAGAACGCCGTTGACCCCGTGTCGTGGCTTGATGATTGCAGCTTTATACCAAACCATTGCCTGCCGGATCGCCTAATAACTTAATTCTCAGCATGCCAAGAAGGATTGCCGCATGTGTTCGAGCCAGGGGAGGAGTAATATTGTACTAAATAAAATCAATTTCATCATAAATGTTGACAATATTTAGTTAAACCCTCTTTTTCTTTCAATATTTTCTATCTGAAATTGCATTAAAAAATTTTAATTAAATTTTGGTTAGTAAAAACTAAAATGAATTTATTTACTTTTATTTCAAAAGTGTATTTTTTTATTAAAATAATTTACGTAAGCAAAATTCCTTTAAAGAGTGATCTCAAACATTTTTTGATGCGAAACTATTTCATTCCTGTGAATCGATGTTTTGACAATTCTTTAATTAAAATTGCACTTCTTAAATTAATCTTACTGTAGCTATTTGACAAAGTGTCAATTGTTAGTTTTCTTTATCGGATAGAATTTGGGTGTCTGTAGAATTTTTAATACTTTTGTTACCAGTTGAGTTTTTACAAAATTGGATCGTTCTTTGCAGAAATTATTGCCTTTTCCATTTATTATAAAAGTTAATTTGTCATGCACAAATAGGTGATCTATGACGTACAAATACTTATCAATTAGGTTTACGTCACTTTTTTGCATCTCTTTCAGTGATATCTTATTTGAACCTTATGAATTTCGATGACTAGGAAAGCTAATCAAAACTAGTATACCACTTTCTTAGCCTACTAAGCACTATACTCAACTTATTTTTTCCTCCCTTTCTACTTCATAGGAATAAAGAGAGAGACAGAAAGATACTTTATGAGACTGCCACAGAAATAAATGCAGCGAAAAGTAGGTCAGTACAGCAAGTCGAGCCGCTCGCTGCGAGACCGCGTGCTCCACTCGGTTGTCTGTATTTTCGCGAATCCCTTTGAGTGTTATATTGCGCCGCAATTTCAGGTCAGTACGATTAGGCGAAGTTTTCTGATCAGTTGCGATCTTATCGTTCTGGATTTAGGTCAGAATATCATAGCTATAAGTAGATTTCCTCACTTCTTTAACTTTTCTAAGGAATTTATAAAAAAAGGGTATATTATTGCGATACATTTAATAATACATTAAACCATACTCTACGTCGTAAGCCAATGGATCTTCCTTTTCAGTACTTTTTTTCATGGTCCTTCTTTTAATTAAATATTCTTGTAGAACCGGATATGCTTGCATTAGCATCATAGCCTCAGATCTTGTCATTGTTTGCGTGCCGTTAGCCATAATGTTTCTGAAAGTTTCGTTTTTCATGAAATTTTCATTTATACGACTAAGTTCTTGAAGTTTTTTACGAAGGGCGACGTCAATTCTTATAGAATCAACCACATGGATGTCCATGACAGACTGTCTGTCTTTTTTATATTGATTTTTGAGGTATTTCAAAAACGCATTTAACTGTTTAGTCTTTTTCCGCTTTAATTTGGTATTGTTTTTATGGGCCTTGGTAAGCAAATCACGAATTTCTTTAAGTATTCTGTCGATTAAATCTTGCATATCTTTTTTTCTTTGAGATCTATCTCTTTTGCGTTTATTTTTTTCACTTGACATTCCCGCATTCTTTTTCTTCTCTCTCGCTCCTCTGTTGCGAATTTCATTCGAGCTTACTTGAAAGCTATCGCTTGCAAAGGACATGTCAAATGGACCATTGAGATCGTAGACGTTGTCTAACAATCCACAGCAGACAAAGTCTGTTCGTCCACAAAAGTAATCGCCACGGTATATGCGGTAATCTGGATCACACTCCATTGGCAGCATGCAAGTTCCCCACGGCACATCGTGTTGATTAGGATCTCCACATGGAACTCCCCATGGACCTGTTGAATTAAGCTTTATTGATTAGCTGTATGTATATATACATATAAAGCTTATAGATAATGCCTTGTGATTAAATTTACATTTTATTAACATTTGATATATGTCCTTTAAACACATTATAAGGGTTCAAAAATCACAGCTCAATAATACTTACGGGCTGCAAGCATGAAAACCTGGTCTCCTCCAGGAATACTCGTATTTAAAACCTGATATTGCATATGCGCCCAAGTCTTTTGGAACTCATCTTGAAAATCAAAGACTTCCTTAGTACTACTATCTTGTACCGAATCTTGCCTCCGTAAACCGTATTTACCAAAATTTTTAATATCAACTTTTTCATTTTTAGGGCTGTTTGTTTGTATGGCGACGAGTGGCGTTTTCATTTCTTTTGCGTTGTTTGCTATATTCAAATCATTGCTTCTTCTAGGAAAACTAAATTTCTTATTAAATTGAAGCGGACCATCAGTCATATATGAATTTGAATAACAAAGACACAAAACAAAATGTACAATGTACTTCATTTCATCTAACTCATTTCTACATAAAATAATATAAACTCGTTTACATGATGAAATATGATTTGTTTTCATATTTTTATAGGTTCTTTTTTATGCTTGGTTCATAAATAAAAATATTTTAATAGTATTTACATGTCTTATCGATCAATATATATTTTTGTTGCTTTTGATACAAAAATAAAACTTTTTTATGGGAAATGTAGAAACTTACATGTCAAAAATAATCAAAAAAATATAAAATTTTTAAGTAGTAAAATAAAAACTTGAACAACTCTATCAATTTACTATTAAAATAAGACAATACAGACTATCCCTAAAAATTACTTATTATAACATTAACATTGCATATTTGAGTCAGTCAATATTATAAAATTATAAAAAAAAAATATACGCAAAAGATTCCATTTGACAAGTTTTGCAAAAATTATTAATGTTTCAGGTTTCATAGTTCAACGTGGGTAAATTGAAGTGAACCTACAGCGCAAGCAGTGGATCAAAAATACACACAAATAACATCCAACTGATTTCTCTTGAGAGATTGTATGAGATTGGATGTCAGTGCTTACACTAACTACTTCTCTCACTCCAACTCCAGGCGGGGTTGTGTTGCCTCGCTTTGCTTTGCCTTATAAACTAGGGTCAGCAATGGTTGCAGTTTCAACCGCGCGGCCACGTGCGAATTTTAAGGAAAAAATTATACCACGATTTAGCCAAGGTCGAAGCCGAAAGGTCAAATTTTGCAATTGTCGAAGCAACAAAGAAGAAATAAAGGAGTTATAAGGGTTTGAACATGGCCGCGCGGTTGAAATGCGGAGAATGGCACGGCCATGGAGATCTAGACTTCTATAAGGACTAGATACCTAATTTTTAAATAAACGGCGAGTCCCGTGGCCGCGCCGTTCTCCAATTTCAAATTCTTTGATTTGAATTATTTTCATAGTCCAACATCCAAAACAGCCGGTGTTAGAGTCCAGGGCTTGGCCTTTATTTGTCGAAGGTCATGAAAGTACCCGCAACCCATGGTTTATCATCAGTCCAACACAATTGACGAAAAACAATGGTTATATGGCCGCGCCGTTGAAACGCTTTTTGAAAGGCTGATATCTCATGAACCTGTAGGAACGAATGTTTGTTCCTACCCAGTCGGGTAGTTGTATATGTACAGATCGCTATAGAACCTGTGCTAGGGCGATGTAGGAATTATGTCTATGGAGCGTCGCTAGATGTCGCTACATCACTCCCTTCCGAGACCGGAGGTCGATATGGTCATGGTCCGTCAACGGTCTTGCGTCTTGAGATGCTTGCCAGCGTGCCAGTGGGGTTCCAGTGGGTCGGAACCGGGTGAGGATGCCGCATAGTTAGTTCGCGGTGAGTCGGAACTGCATGCGGTGCTGTCCTGGACAATGTCGGGGGAATGGTCCCAGTGAGTCGGGACAAGCTCCAGTGAGTCGGAGTGCCTCAGTGCGTCCAGGAGTGCTCTTCTCTGCAATGGCCCCAGTGAGTCGGGGTGGCTGGCGGCTGCTTCGGGCAGTAGAGTAGAGTGCTCTGCTTGTGACCGGCCGAAGTGCAGGGTGCTGTGCCGAGTTGCAGGTGGAGGCTGGAGGTGGTAGACCAGGCTTGCAGCGCTACAAGCGTAGTGGTCCACCAAGGTAGCCCGGAGTGTGCTGGCGGCGGCTGGCGTATTGTACGCGCTGCTGGTGGATGGAGAGTGATGGAAACGATGACGACGACGAGATGTTGGTCCTCTTCTTCGAAGGCTGCGAAGGTAGTTCAGCTAGGGGGAACGGATGTTTGTTCCTACACCCCGGAAGAGGCTGAATGGCAGGCCGCGGCCCACGGCCCAGCGGTTGTTGTCGGGAAGTTGTATATGTACAGATCGTTATAGAAACTGTGCTAGCGCGATGTAGGAATTATATCGTGTCGTCATCGTTCTATGGAGCTTCGCTAGATGTCGCTACAAACCATACAAGACTGGGATATGAATCCTGTTTTGAGTTCTTCGTCATTTCGGCCTCTTTCAGATTTATCCACACGGAACTTCTAAGACCTGCTTCACGACGAGATATTCATAAAAAACATAACTTCCCAAAATGTATGGGTAGGGTGGCCATGTGTTGTGTAGAGAAGTTTGAATTACGTAAAAAATATTTATAGTTTACGGAGAACTTGTCTTTATACCTCTATAAAATAAACTTAAATTTGCTATCGAAATGAATACAGCTTTTGAAATGAAACAACTGAAAAATAACCAGGTTGCTTAACATACATTTGTAATGTTTAATTAAAATAGTTCAACGTAGACTACACTAAAATATCTCGAAAACTCCTAAAGTTCTGACATACAAGCGTTAAACAACTTTTATGAGGCATTAAAGGAAAGCAGATATTTTGTGTATCCTTCAATAAAAAAATAAAACCGACTTCAAAATTTAACTCGGTGCCTTTTGACGATTGATTTGTATGCTCTTATTGCATTACTCTTACTTTAATTCGGGCAGACAGTGACTTCAGGGAATACTTAGTTGTTATATTAAAGTGAGTTTATTTAAGACAGAAGTTATCGTTTTTATTTTTTACTTTTAAGTTCAATTTTGAAGTCAGTTTTATTTTTATTTCTTTTTTTTTAACTTTTGTTGTAGGGTAAACTAGGTAAGTCCATAAAGGTAGCTGATATCGATATCATACTTAACCAATGTTGATGAAACTTCCCTAAGTTGAAAGTATTCCTTAAGTTGGATAATACATTGTATCACAAAAAAAAGAATTCGAACGTGTAGCTCCGGAGATATGCTAAACATAAAAAATAAGATAAAAAAAAAGTCGGTTGAAATTCCCTATCTAAAAACTACTCACTGAACCTGATTCCCTAAGTTGAACAATACATAGTACAACACAAAACTTTTAGAATTACTTAAATCGGACTAGTACTTCCGGAGGTATGCGAATACAAACATAAAAACATACATACATATTTACATACATACATACACTTTTGAAATTTGGCACATTTTTTCTGTTCATTGTTCATTGGCTGATATAGACTTAACATATGCGAAAACTGGGCAGTTCTGGAATTATTACATACATATGGGTCGAACTAATAACCTACTTTTTTGAAGTAGTATAAAAATCAGATCAATGTAAGCAATAGTTTAGTAGAAGGAATGTTTTTTAGTTTTTTGTTAGTTTAAACACATTGTATCTTCCCGACCACCCGATCATAGGTACTATAGGCATAGTTATTCACCACGAAATGTCAAAAAGTCAGTCCAAATCTTTGTAAAGGTGGTTTACATTTTAATTTAATTATTAAGTTTTTAAGATCTTTGTTTTTAATATTAGGTCCTTACATATTA
Organism: Stenoptilia bipunctidactyla; assembly: GCA_944452665.1. Lineage (NCBI taxonomy): Eukaryota > Metazoa > Arthropoda > Insecta > Lepidoptera > Pterophoridae > Stenoptilia > Stenoptilia bipunctidactyla. The sequence goes on from OX101733.1 coordinate 10,972,049, forward strand.
AATTGGCGTTTTGTATGAAAGGAATACAAGCCGTATATTTTTTTAATATAATATATTTATTTAATCAAAGTATGATCCATTGCTAACTATGCACTTCTGCCATCTCATAGGTAGTTCATTTATGCCTTTTCTAAAAAAAAAATAGGACGGGAATCAATAAAATTTTTGAAGGCGGCCTGCCTCATCGGAGTTGATTTTTTTCCCCTGCAAAAAGTTATTCGAATTTCGAAAAAAATGGCAGTCTGTTGGAGCAAGGTCCGGGGAGTACGGTGAATGTCTAAAACATTCCAATTGAAGCTCCTTTAATTTGGTAGCACTCTGTTCTGCAGTGTGTGGTCTTGCGTTGTCCTGAAGCAGCAGTGGCCTTGTGCGATTGACCAGTCTCGATTGATTAGCGGCTACTTTATCCATCATTATTTGGAGCTGACTACAGCAGATATCTGCAGTAATCGTCTGGCCAGATTTAAGGAAGCTGAAGTGCACCACACCGGCACTAGTCCACCAAACGCTGACTAAAAACTTTTTTCTACTTATTTTCTCTTGGGGCTGAATTTGGATGGTTTACCGGGGTTCAGCCACTGCAATCTGCATTTCCTATTGTCATCCAGTATCTACATTTCATCACAGGTTATGATTCGATTTAAAATCCCTTCATTATTGTGCCGGTTCAGTAATGTAACGCAGCAGTCGACGCCCGTTTGTCAGTTTTCTTCACTCAATTCATGAGGTACCCACCTTTCGAGCTTTCTTATCTTCCCGATTCATTTCAAGTGGATTAAAACAGTTTTATCACTAACACCGCAGCCTGCAGCTAACTCGGACGTAGTTTGCGATGGATGCACTTCCACAATAGCCTTCAATTCTTCATTGTCGACTTTGGTCTCCGGCCGGAGTCTCCGGGTCTCCACGGGGATTGTTCTGTAGGTTGAAATTTCCTGAAAGAAAACGTCGGAACCAACGCACTGTGCTTTCTCTAGCTACACCATTGCCATACACATAATTAATTCTTAAATGTTCCATTTTGTAAAATCAATGACGCAGAGAAAAAAAAAAAACAAAAGAAATACGTTTTTCGAGACACAAATTGATGAGTAAATAGCTGTATAAATTTGAATTTGGAATTCTAAACCAAAGAGGAGATATTTGAGATTAAAGTGGCCAGTACGACAAAACACCAATTTCATATGTAAGGACCTAATAGTTTCGGATCAACAGTAGGCACTTATAGTATATGTGGTTTTATTGAATGCCTCTCGCTTTTATTATCGTATTGTACCTATATATGTATAGATTAACATAGAGCGCTGCGGCGCCGCTCCAATCTACAGTCATTACCCAGTAATAAAGGAGCTCTCAACAAGAATAGGTACAGTGTTTACTTTCCGTATACATAACACTTTGCCAAAAGTAAAGCATGATATTTTCATACTGTATTTTTTATGATTTCCCATCAATAAATAATACTTTAATATTAAGTTTTAAACTTTAAAGTACAACTAATCATTATTATCATATATAACATTTCAGACGTAACTGCAGTGTAATCTGTTTTTCGCGAATGACTTATCGAACGACGAAGACTATAATACAATCTAATTTTCATATTATTGAAAAATAATCTTGTCATAATGATCCTATCTATCTTAGGGTCGACGTTATCGATCGGATTTTTGGCATAGTATTAGGATCGACGTCAACGACGTAGAATTGCTTGGTGGTAGGATCCCTTCTGGGTCCGCCTGGCTAGCGACCACCCTTTATATAAAGCCAAATGTTACCGCTCCGGCGGTAATGTGATCCGGCAATATTGTATAAAGAGCCAATTCCTTCCTAAACTCGTGTGCTTTCATCTTCGACCTCATCGTCACTTACCATCAGGTGAGATTGAGGTCAAACGCGGGTTTAGTCACTTATAAAAAAAAAAACTGTTCGTTTCGTCCGTCGATCGGTTGGTGTGATATCCCCTTACTCTCACCTCTCTAAAGCGTAACATTTAAATAAAAATATAGATGTAATAAAAAATATAGATGTGTAACGTTTTCATCGCTGCTCCATTACAATCAGTTGTAAGCGAATTTCAAATTCAAAACTATAATTATTACAAAGTTTATTATTGTTGAGTAGGTAAATTAATTGAGTGATGGACACATTTTAGAAAATGAAAAAATCAATGCTTTTAAAAAAGATTTTCCCTTCTGTTGATCAATTCCGGCCGCTTTCTCTCAACTTCTTGATTTTATCTCATAAGTTCGCAGTAGAGTTCAGAATCGATAGTCCTGACTGCTGGTAACAGCTCATAATGAATAATGCTCTTCCAATCCCACCACACACACAACATCACCTTATTGCGAGTTAACCCGGGTTTCGCCACAGTCTTTGAAGCCTTGCGATGTTGGTCGTAGGAGTGCAATAAAACACGTCTTTCTTGGTTCGTAGTAGACAGTATATTCCACATAATAAGAGACATAACGAGGAGGTGCGTCACACACTACACCTCCCCGGCAATTTAACAAAAAAAAATGTATACATTGTATATATATTTTTTTAAATCAATCATATACTACAATACAAACTTCATATACTTAGGTAAAAACATAATTTAAAAATACATGGAATTAAAAAAAAACACTGAAAGTATGTAGGTACTAGAATAATATTTCATCTTTGTGAAAAACAAGTTTAAATTTAAATTTATACCAAAAAGTCGATATATTTGAAAAAAAAAAAACATTTTCTATTTCAAAGTAATAAAGTAAAATAGGTATTAGTATATTAACCGAAAAAAAACAAACATTACATTGGTTACATTAAGTTTCATACACCAATTTGAAAGTATTAAATTTATACTTTATCAACAAGTAGGTACCCACAAGTTTTTATACTTATTTTAATTATATCCTACCTATTTCATTATTTAGCAGCATCGACAAAACAAGTTAAAAAAATATACAGTATTGAAAAGTAAATAATAAAAATGTTTGAATATATTTGCTTTATTATAAAAATTAGGGAATAAAATATCAATACATTATTTAAAAAAAAACTTGCATTCCTCTCAAAAACCTTTCTCATAAGTTTTTCCTTTCTTTTATTTATTAATTAATTGTCATATATCCATATTTTTCTAACACTTCATTTTATTAATTCTTTTACTTTTTCAAGGAACTATGTCTTTATCATTATTGGCTACACTTTTTATCCTACTTTGGGATATTTTTATGTTTATCAGCGGCCGCTGTATTTATTATATATACTACATTTAGACATAATATATTTACTTACTTTTTACCAAGAATTATAAATAAAATGCGTTATAATATTTAAAGTATAATTTAATAAAGTCTTTGTGATGATCACAGTTTCATTCATATTTTAATCAGTCGAGTAATAAACTTAAAAACCAAAAACAATCAACTTCTTAAAGGTTATAAAATAACAAAACAATATTTATTCTAAGTAACTAACGTAAAATTAAGTTTGGTGTTACACGGATGGTAAAAATATAAGTAGAATTGCGGGTTTTTGTTCCATTTACCTGTGGTGAGGGAAGAATCATTTTTATATCTTTGATATGTACTTCTGCTAAATCCGGTTCTAATGGCATCTTATATTTCATATTCTCTTTTGTTTTCAATCTCATAAAAGATACACCGTACGTTTCGGCACTTATAACTTCAATTATTAAAGCAGTATAATATATATTTATTCTTTTTGCCTTAAACGATACCAAAACATAATCTTTGCATTTTGGCTTTCGATCTAATTGTCCAAATTTTTCATTAACGATAGGGAGATCTTTTTCTCCACTGGTTATTTTGGCTATATTCTGCCGCCCTTTAGGAGCTATTACTTTTTATGGCTTTTGGACAGTCGTGGTTGCTGTTTCATCCAGGTTAAAAACTCTGCAACCATTGCCAAAAGATAAATGACGTCCCATGACTTGTTTTAGATTATCAAAAAATTTTTTGACTTTTACTTCAATGAAACCAGTCGCACGAGCAAGGCTACAAGCTTCAGGCTTCCTTAATGTCAAATCATGATGTCTTGTACTGAATGAACGAAGCCATTCCCAACCTGCCATTTTATTTGATCTCCAAGAATCAGGAATGTTTATATTATTTATAATGGCCATTTGATACGCAATAAGGCGCACATCTTTTGTAGACAATCCATAAAACTTAAATGCACATTCTTTGATATATTGTTTGAGAGCTACTTGTTGATGTATTTGAAAAACTTTATTAACGTCATAGTTTGGTGTTAATCTTTGAGCAACTAAATCACTGTCACTGACGTTAATTTTTTTTTTCACATACCGATGCAGGCTTTGGAAAACGACAGAACATTCTTTGGCTGCTTTACGTAGACTCCATCCTTGCCTATGCAGTTGAACAGCTCTGAGTATATTCGTAGTGGTGGGGTTCCCTTTTTTTCGCTCGGCAATCTTGAGAAAAAAATATTCCTCAGTATAAAAATACTTAGTACCTAATCACATCACATAAAATTCAAAACAGAAGTATACCTAGGTACTTATAAAATTTGTAATGAAACAATAGCAAAGAGTTACACAGTAAATTATAAAAAATAGTAAGTACACAATGAGACACATTCAGTACACAATGAGACCTGTCGCACTGTGTCCAGCTCAATATTGTCTCACTGTATACCACCTAGTTCCTTTTACAAACACATTCAAATAAAAACCGTTAAACATAAATATTTTAAGTAAGTTTATATAAGATAAGAATCTCTTTAATATGCAGTTAATCATGGAATAACGTGAAATAAGTCAAAAGCTAACATTTAATCAAGAATAATCGCCGAAAATCTTCAAAATTACTTACTTTTTCGAAGAAAAATTCGTTCGACCTCTGAAATACGTCAGCAGGGCGCGGCACGGGGTGCGTTACTAGGGAAGCGGGAGGGGGCTGGCAATGTTGCGGTTTAGAAATATTGATAAGTCTCATTGAGTATGTCTGTCTCAGTGTTGAACCACTGACCCTACATTATATTATTTTTCATCGAGTCGCGACTCTCAACCTTTATATTCTATACATATTCATTTAATTAGGGTCACCGTTTTAAGACATTTTGTCTCCCAACTAGTTTGCACAGAGAAATCTCGTTTACACCATGATCAAACTGAAGGATCATTTTGTGCCCTTGTACCCTTATTGTGTGCCGAATACTTATTTATCATTCCTAATACTATCATTATTTACCAATCAAAAATCAATTATTTAAGACTCTACCAAAATAAATCGTTCCAATAATATGAAATTAGGAAAAACTTCTTGGATGGCCAGTCCAATGATCTTTAATTTTCATAATTATGGAAGACTTCCAGCAACCTATTATTTACTTACTAAATCCACCAAAACCGAAAAAGTTTTGATAATGTATAAACTTTTGAGTATTGAAAAAGAAACCACTTTTATCTAACTAGAGATCTGAAAGAGTTATTATAAAATAAAACTTAATAAACTAAAACTATGTCATTCTAATAGGTACCTACCTAAATTAAATATTACGTTTTGTTTGAATCGAATTTAGTTACATGATACTACATACTTTTACCTATTTTGTCAATGCGCTACTAGACTTATTTTCAAAAGATATACGATTAACACACTTGAAAACGCACTTTAATTTTCACATTACTTTTTTTTCACTTCAACCAGCTCAGCACCGCTCCGGATCTCCAGAACGATCCAGACTCGTCCAGCTCCCAGCGCCCGGAGTTCTGCCACTGTTCCATTATCACCCTTATCACCATAATTATTTTCCTTCCCTTTTATTCCAATTTAACTTATGAAACATGTTAACGTATTTTCTTCAAAATTTATTCATTGTGGTACTTAACTTTGATTCCATTGCAGTTTTATTACTGCTTATTTTCTTATTTATTTGTATTAAAAAATCCATAATTTAATTGTTCCTTCTGCGCAGCGCTGCCACAAGGCAGCACTGGCAAGGTCGCCATGCGATGTTGGTCGTAGGAGCGCAATAAAACACGTCTTTCTTGGTTCGTAGTAGACAGTATATTCCACATAATAAGAGTCATAACGAGGAGGTGCGTCACACACTACAGCCTGACCGGCCTTTGAGCACGACCTTTTTCGCATGTTCTTGTCGTACGTGATCCACTTTTCATCACCAGTTATAAGCTTCTTCAAAAATGATTCGGTTTCATTACGTCGTCGTAATAAAGAATCACAAATGAGTACACGGTTCATTAGGTTTCTTTCAGTGAGCTCGTGAGGTACCCAAATATCGAGCTTTTATGTGTACCCAGCTTTTTTCAAATGCGTCAAAACTGTTTTGTGGTCAATTCCCAGTTCTTCAGCTACGTCGTAACTACAGATTTGTCGATCTTGCTCCACTTTTTCAAAAATGGCATCCATTTTTTCCGTAATAGGGCGACCAGAGCGAGGTGCATCTTTGACATCAAAATTTCCGGATTGAAAACGCTTAAACCAAATTTGTGCTACTCTCACAGACACTGCACTAGGTCCATAAACATCGCAAATTTTTTTCGCGGTTTGCGTTGCATTTTTACCTCTTTTGTAGTAAAATTTTAAAATGTATAGAATTTCTTCATTAGATTCACTCATCTTGACAGTACGAAAAGCAAATGAAAATCACACATTTTCATAATTTGAATTTGGAATTATGTTCTTTAAAATTTTAACTTTCAATGATATCAAAACCAGCCAGATACAAATACTATAGCCAAAGAGATTTTATTACAAGTTCATACATACTATAATGCTAAAAGACTTTTTCCCCAACCTATTATTCGTAGTTTTGCCAAATATCGTCCGATTGAAATAATCACCTGGCTCTTCGACCCACGAGACCCTTTAGTTAGAGATAAACCTAACTGAAAATCTTTTACAACAGTACATAGTTAAACATCGAGACCAAATGATTAAAGTATTTGAAATAATTAATGAATCTTCCTTACATAATCGCACTCAACTTACAGAAAATCGTGATGAAGATAGAGCCAGAACAGACCTACCTACCCGAACAACAAGTATTCATAAAGAACCCCCGAGCGTCCCGTCCTAAATTAGCTATACATCCGACGCTGTAAACGCAAACGCAAACCTGTCTCTAAGCCACGTTTAAAACGAGTTCCTATATCCGCGCGTTTGTCACAGGATCCCCCTGATATTACTTCATCTCCCTTGGATGACACCAACTCAAGAGATAACTCTTGAAAGCCTCGAAAATGGACCAGGGCTCCTCCTATCCATCCCATCGTGCATCTCCCATCAAATTAGGAAATTACCTTTTTACAATACATACGTACAGATGACATATGAGACAGAGTAAAGTTAATTGAATCGCAGATAAACAGTTTTACAGTACGGATAGGTAGTAAAAATTTATACTTGTATGAACTTCATATTCAATATCTTAAATAGAAATTATCTAGAGTCTATGATCAACTTAAATCTTTTGAATCCCATAGGCTCAAAAGTGGTCTTATTGACGGTCTTGGGTCGATAATAAAGAGCATATCCGGCAACTTAGATTACACCGAGGCATAAAATATAACGTGTAACCTTTACTTCCTTAAGAAGGGAAATGAGGTACTTAATTATGAAAAAAAAATGTAAGTCTCGAAATATACGTATTTATTAGAGAAGGTACTAATCAATTTGCACAAGTAAAAATAAGTGGGACCTTGGCGACTTCTGGTCGGTACTAGGTGTGAGGTGCGATGGTGTAAAAGGCCGGTAGAAAAACATTAGTGTTAATAAAATTAAAATTGAAACTCCGCTTAGAAGTGTAGGTGAACCGTCTTGCATACTCTGCTTAGAAGTGTAGGTGAATCGTCTTACAAATTCCGCTTAGAAGTGTAGGTGAACCGTCTTTCAAATTCCGCTTAGAAGTGTAGGTGAGCCGTCTTGCAAAGTCTGCTTATAAGTGTAGGTGGTTAAAGGGTTAAATCACATTTTTATGACGTCAAAGTAAATATTTAAAAGAAAAATTATGTCATTCAATAATATTCGTCCTTTTTTTCAAAAACAGTTATAGATAAGTTAGAAAGAGAAAACTGGATTATTGATATGTTGACAGATATTTGATAGGATATTTCGTTAAATGAATAAATTGTTACGTCGTTGGCTACATAAAATGACCTATTCTTTAATTGGTCATACGTAATTTAAACATAACTCTTATTGGCCGCAGCAGACTGCCATGCTACCTTTACCTCATTGGTTTAAATTATAACTTGTTACGTCGTCGTTGGCTTTTATAATGATACTAGCTGACCCGGCAAACGTTGTTTTGCCATATAAATAAAAAAAAAATAGATGTTGGCCGATTCTCATAGATACCGGATAAGCACAAAAAATTTCATCAAAATCGGTCAAGCCGTTTCGGAGGAGTATGGCAACGAAAACTGTGACACGAGAATTTTATATATTAGATAATGACTTACTTTGTAAATGGTCAAATGAATTTGGAAGAGTTTGCGCAATTCAAGTGGTCGTCAAGTCGTGGTCGTCGTGGCGCTGAAGTTGTCGTGGCGCCGTGGTACTGTGTGTATCATACGATATCACAGGTTAAGCAACGTTCGGCGCGGTCGGTGCTTGGATGGGTGACCTCCGACCATTCATATCTCACGACGACTTCCGTGCTTCGGAGGGCACGTTAAGCAGTCGGTCCCGGGTGCTGTATACTTGTATACAGTAGTCGTTAGGGTTTGTCAGAAGCCATCTAGGCGCCCTAAAAATTCTGGCATCCACCACCCAGAAATTAGAAACCATTTTAGCATTTATTCATATATCTACCGGCACTCCTCATTCGAAATTAAACCGTGATAGTTTAAAGTATATGTTAAAAAGATTGAAATTAATAAATAGTAAAAATCAATAATTATAAGATTTAAATATTAGAGAATATTACGACTTTATAAAGTTAGCTTCATTTTAAAGTAATAATCAGATACTTAGTTGTAGTGTTTTAACTCCCTATATTCTTATCATATTACCCTTACCCTGTATAAATTAGCAGTCATATCTAACAAGAATAACCAATCCTTATTTCTACATACATACATACATAACCTCACGCCTGTCTCCCTTTGGGGTAGGCAGAGACAAGGGAACACCAATTGCTTCGATCCAGACATACCTCTTTCGCTTCCTCCACGTTCATTAATCTTTTCATACATGATCGCCGGTTACGGGTACTTTTAACTAGGCCCTTTTTAAGAACGTCGCCAATTTGATTGGCGTACGTTCGCCTAGGGCGGCCCCTTCCGACAGCACCATCCATTCTTGCTCTGTAAACCTCTTTCGTAAATCTACTTTCACTCATCCTTTCCAGATGTCCAAACCACCGTAGCATACCCTTTTCAATCTTAGTCACTACATCTTCTTTCAATCCACATCTCTTTCTTTTTTCACTATTGCGCACCCTATCACTCAATTTCACTCCACATATGCTTCTCAACGCTCTCATCTCCACAGCATTAATCTTGCTTTCATGTCTCTTCTGCCACACCCAAGATTCACTACCATACATAAGCGTTGGCGCCAGAACTCCCTCAAGTACGGCAAGACGAGCCTTATTTGGTATAGTTTTGCTTGCCATTATCGAGTATATGGCGCCATTAATACGATTTCCTGCTTTTACTCTCCTTTCAATATCACCTTCACACTTCCCATCTCTTGTAAACAAGGACCCCAAGTATACAAACTCTTTCACTTGTTCCACTTTTTCGTCCCCTATCATAATATTGCATTCCGTCATATCTTCATTCCTCTCCATAACCATGACTTTCGTCTTTCCAACATTCACTTTCACACCTTTTCTTTTAAACGACTCATGCATCACAGTGACCATTTGTTGCAATTCCGACGCAGACGATGCAAGTAGAACCTGGTCGTCGGCGTAAAGCAGAGTTTTGATCACTGTCTCATTCATTTTTAAACCCCATTCAGACTCTTTCAGATCTTTCAAACAGCTATCCATGAATAGGTTGAACAGCCATGGAGACGCTACACAGCCCTGTCTAACACCGCGATCGATGCTAAACCATTCTGTGTAGTCATCATTCAACCTGACACAAGCACTCGAGTCCTTATATAAGGATTTGAGTGCCCGTATCAAGTCACTATCCACCCCAAACTCGGATAGTGTTGACCAAAGTTCATTCCTCATCACACTGTCATACGCCTTTTCCAAGTCAATGAAGCAGCAGAAAACCTTTCGGTGTTTAGCCAGAACCTTCTCGGTTACTGATCTTAAGGCAAAGACTTGATCCGTGCATCCCATCCCCTTTCGAAATCCCGCTTGCACATCCCAGATCTTGCTTTCTGTTTCATCCATCACTCTTTCGATTAATATATTTGCATACATTTTGCCCACAATACTCAAAAGGCTAATGCCACGGAAGTTTTTGCATTCCTGCTGTGACCCCTTTCCTTTATAAAGTGGCACAATAACGGCCTTGCACCAGTCGCCTGGAACACGGCCGGACCGCCAACACTTATTAAAAAGCTGGTACAACAGGTTTGCAGTGACACTTTCACCCGCCTTGAGCATTTCGGCATCTATTCGATCATACCCTGCCGCTTTTCCCAATTTCAAACCTGCCATTGCTTTCATAACTTCTTCCATACTTATCTCACTTTCACGATTGGCCACACCACTGGAAGGTGAGGGCCTACTTTCCAAAACATCACTCGCACTTCGTTCAAATAAATTCTCGAAATATTCTTTCCACTGATTCATAATATCTTCATGCTCACTAACAATATTCCCATCCTGATCTCTTAACACGCCCACTTTCGAGTCTCCAACCTGCCCTCGGGCTCTTCTGACTAAGTGCCAGAACAGTTTGGAATTGGCTCGAAAGTTTTCCGAGAATTTCCTATCAAGCTTGTTCTTACATTCTTCTTTCTTTTTGCTTACAATATCTTTCACAGTCTTTCTTAATCTATCATACTTTTCTTTTGCTACTCTTTCATCATCATTCAAGTCATCTCGTATTCTATTTCTGCCCCTCACAGCTAGTAGATCTAGCCACGCTTTCTTCTTTTCTAATACACAACCTTTCACTTCATCATCCCACCACTCGTTCTTATCTCTTCTCACATTCTTCTTCACACTTACCCCACATATTTGGGTGGCCGTTTCTACGATACCATTCTTAAATCTACTCCAATATTCTTCTATCTCGCAGTCTTCATCATTCAATAGCGGTTCCAACCTTTCTTTCAGTTCTAACTTATATTTCTCACGGACAGTCTCATCTTGCAAATTTTCAACTTTCACTCTTTTCCTTCCATACATACGTACCTGTGGGCGATGTCGCCATTTTTTGAGCAGACCTGCTATTCTTGACACCACAAGAAAATGGTCGCTTCCGACATTTACTCCACGGTACACTCTCGTATCCTTAACTTTCGTTCTCAATCGTTCATCCACTATTACAAAGTCAATCATACTTCTCTCAGACTGTCTCTGCCATGTATACATATGAATCATTTTGTGACTAAACATAGTGTTAGTCACCACAAGCTTTCTCTCCAAACATACATCTAACAGACTTGTGCCATTATCATTTATTCTCTCGTCACCAAAATTACCTAACACCCTTTCATACCCATCACGCTTTACTCCCACCCAGCCATTAAAATCGCCTAACATAACAATCCTTTCATTATCTTCACACCTTCCAAGCACATCTCTTACATTGTCCCAAAACTCTTCCCTGACTGCCTGTGGCTTGGACATATCTGGCGCATACAAAGGATAAAAATCCTGGTCAAACCTACTTTCAGTCTCAACCACAGGAGCCTGGGACTCACATACTCATAACCTTTCACACAATCACTCATTCTTTCCGACAAAAGAACGCCCACACCTTGGCTTCCTCTCTCAAACTCTTCTACTCCCGCCCAGTAAGCAGAGAGTCGGCAATGCGTGGACATTCCACAACCTTTCTTTTTCGACTCACTCACACCTAACACGTCAATCTTCCTGGCATTCATCACCTCGCATATTTCGTCAATCTTATCATCTATTCCTCCACAAACATTCATCGTCGCAAATAAGCATTCCCCTGCCCTCTTTTTGCCTGCTGGGGGGACAAGACGTGACGTGTGGCAATGCACGTCGCCGTCGGGAATATTGCCCCCCCCAGATACGATGGGGCAGCCTGAGTTGACCTCAGGGAGGGATTCTCCAGCTCGACTGGTACCCTCCTGGGGTAGTGTATTTTTTATTCCCCTCCTCATCATATCTGATTCTCCTACTTCATCGGATAGGAAAGGATTGGGTAATTTGGAAAGGAATTATGAATGATGGGAAGGAAACAGGTATTATGAGGATGCTGCATGCACGGAGGGGACGTTTGTTGTGTACGCAGTAGCTAGGGAGGCCGGGGTCGCTTACCCGAGTGCCTTTTCTTCACAGTCGGACAGACTACTGAAGAGAACACCCCATGGCCATCCTTATTTCTATCCTATCCTTATATAGCGATGCATAGCAACGACTTTGTGTACATAGAGGCAGAAAGTAAAACGGACCATGTGTGAACGGGCTGTTAGTCGTGTTAATGTTATCTCGAGTTAGAGTGAGTATTTCTTAAATCTCGTAAACAGAGTTATATTGTTAGATAATATGAGAGCGCGCGATATTCATTATGTTATAATCTATTAGAATGTCTATAGTACATTTTACGAACTAGATTAGAAACTCTCACTGTTACTTGACTGCTACCCATTAGCAGTAAGAACACCATGATATTGATCAAGAATAACTAATATAACATTAGTTAACAAGAATATGAAAATTCGATCCTATTATAATACCTCTACTGCTAGTTACTAACTATCCTTACAAGAGCCACTGGAAATTTCCGGACTAGAAGACGGAAGCTTATATCACACTACAATACCCTTCTACGTCATCGCGTTAAGTGCAATACCTACTGCTATTATAATTTTATACTTCAGATTTCGAAGAAAAAGAAAAGAAAACCTAGAAAGAATCGATCCGGCGAATACTACAGCATCTGATGAAATATACTCTATAAGAACTTCAAAAAGAGAAAAAAAAGATTTACGTTCAGCAACATTTTCAGCTAAAGTTCTCAAATAGTTGCTGATGTACGGCAGGAGGTGTAGAAGATTCTCCACGGAACCTGCGGAGTAGGCATCGCCCTCGATGCCATATCGTGTGACGTGTCAATCGCGCTCACGAGGCGCTGATTTAGCAGTAAGTAATTTTATGTATTTTAATACAATTTCATGTCACTTTAGTTTCGCACACTTCCCGTTTGCGTTCGCCCGCGAACGGTCGTGTCTGCGGCCACTCCCGAGTGTTCGTATTACGCTGCCCTTGTCCCCTCCCCTGCACTCGTGCGAGTAAGGTCCCAAGTTAAGCTCTTTCGGAAAGTTTTCTCTTGTGGAGGCTGTGCGGTGTCGGGGCTAATTCATCTGCCCTTTTCAGGGCGGACCCGACTGCTGCCGGCCGAAGCGTCGCTGGTCAGGTGGATACGTAACCGTGACAACTAAGCCTGGTCGTCCGCCGTTCATCGGTAATAGGTCCGTGTTAGGTTGATCTTTCTTTCAGCGCAGTTTGTGCAGCCACTTCGCCGTTCACCGGCACGTAGGCCCCCCCAGTTAGGATTAGAGTTCCTTTCAGAGTAGGATAGGTTCCCCGGGTTCGATGGAGGCCCCCATCAAATCCAGGGCTAGGCCCGATGAGCTCCAGGAGCTCCGGGATAAGGTAAGTCATTTTGAGCAATTTCAAACCGAAACAAGTGTTAAACTCGATCAGATAACGGCATTACTCTCGACTTTAGCTCAGCCAAGAGCGCTTGCCCTTCAGGCACCATCCGCGTCCCTCTTGACCCCTCAGGTCTCGCATTCCCCGGCCCCTCAGGCCTCCTCTATACAAGCCTCCACTTCGTCCCTCCCGGCCACTCCGCCTTCTCTTAGTTTCCCAACAGATTCTCCGGCGTCCCCAGATGTTGAGTGTGTTGATACTACGTCAGACTTCATGTCGGTTGATTCTTCCGCGTGCAAACGGAAAACTACCACGCCGGGTAGTGATTCCGACTCCTCTCTTTTAGTTTCAGAATCTCCTGCTCTGTTCACCGAGGTTCGCAAAAAATCAAAATCAAAGAAGAAGAAGAAGAAGAAGCAAGATGCTTCTTCGACTCTATCTCCATCCGTTTCAGCTGCTCCAGCCGCTGTTCCTGCTCCGCAAAATGTCGCACCAGCGTCTGCTCCTGCGCCTTTTGCTTCAGCGATCCCGGCGTCACAGCCTGCGTCGCAAACAGACTCGGCTCCGCCGAAAGTCAAGTCTCCGCCCCCCGTCTTCCTACGGGACAAGAGCCGCTGGACCGAGGTCTCAGCTCTCTGCGGAACGCATACCCCGAAGATCCAGTATAGTAAGGCATCCAATGTGGGTGACTCTATTAAGGTCGTTGTCTGCTCAATTTCTGATTTCAGGAATTTCACTCGGCTTCTTGCTGACAAGAAGCTCGAGTACCACACTTACGCCCTCCCTGAGGAGCGTAAGATTCGTGCCGTTCGAGCTCTCGAACGAGCAAATCCAAGAGGACTTGTCATCTTAAGGCTTCCCCGTCGAATCTGTGCACAAAATGCACAGCCGCCGAGGTAAGCAGTTCCCACTAGCGCTAGTAATCCTAGCGAGGAGCCCGCAAGGGCAGTCCATTTTCAGAGGCAAGCTCTCCGTGTGCGGTCTCTCCAACATCCGCGTCGAAGCACCACACAAGCGTGGTTTCCCAGGTCAGTGCCACCGCTGCCAATTGTATGGTCATTCGGCGGCAAACTGTTTTGCTTCCCCTAGGTGCGTCAAGTGCCTAGATCCGCATGGGACTAAGGAGTGCTCTCGCACTCCCGAATCGCCCACCGCTCCGTCCTGCGTCTTGTGCGGCCAGTCTGGCCACACAGCAAACTTTCGCGGCTGCCCCAAGGCACCGCGTGCTGCCAGGGCTACTGTGAAGCCCATCGAGAACTGGAGAGAGCGACCGCAGCCTAGCTCGGACGCTCCTCCAGTCAGTTCAAAGGCCCCCAAGGCTTTCACCTCTTTCGTTTCAGGTCAGCGCAGCCGGGACGCGACTCAATCGAAACCGGTCGCCAAATCGCCTTCTTTCCAGCATTCCTATCTCAGAGTGAGTCTGATCACTCTAGATAATCTCTTAGTTTCAGCTTTGTCATTTCTGCTAGTCTTAGCTTTGATTTTCTCGCTTTCAGTTCCTTTTGGTGGCAGCCGTCTGGATGCCGCTCACTACGCAGCCTCTCGCTCTAATTGGCTGTCGTTCCGACGATGACTAGTGGCCTTAATCAAGGTGAGTCAAAAGGGGGATGTTTAGTGGGTATGCTCAGCCTATCTGAGAGAGTCACCACACTGTCTGGGCATTCTATTTGCCATTAGCCACTGGGGTTAACAGCTTATAGAATGCCCATTCGTCCGTAATAGGATTCATCCTCCTCCCGCTAAAGCTTGCTTTACTGGGTAAAGCTTGTTTTAGTGGGTGCCAAACGATTTTCCTTGGAGGAAAAACAAAAAAAAAACACTTTAGTTTCCAACTTTGAGCTATTGTCATCTCGTAGAAATAATTGTACTTTTAATTAAAGTTACTTTCAAACAATTTTGTTTTTTTTTTAATCCTAAAATTGTAGCCTTCTTTATTTGTGTATGTGTTACTGTTTACCCAAAACCTCTCTCAGTAGAGCGTTGCTCGCTAAAATCGTAAAAAGTGGCCAAGATCTCGTCTAATTAAACTCAAATACGATCATTGATATCGATCAACAGCGACATGTCATTTGACTTACAAAAACAAAAAAATTAAATTAAGTCTCTTCTATAGGGATTTGTTATAATACCGCGCCATATTTAATGGACTCGAGCATATGACTTCGTTAAAGCATCAACTCCACAGTTAACGTGGATAAATAATAATCACAAATTAACTCAAAAAAACAAACATTACATTACAACATTATTAACTCCAAACAGTTATCCCGACCTGTAAGTCAATGAACGTCCTCAGGTTATCATAGTCGACATATACTAAGTTCACGTTGACTCTAAAGTCCAAAATAAAATCCAAGTGACAAACACTAAAATAAAACTAAGCTAGGGATCGAACCTACACCTTCGTAATTCAAGTTGACAACAAATTAACATCTACGCAGAATTTCAAAATCTCCTAGGTCAAAGTCAAGAATACATCCTACTATGGGTTGTCATCTGTCGTGGGAGCTTGTCAAACCCACATACATAAATTAACAAACCGATGACATCCCACAGTGATAATAATATTTTCGTTAAACTTTACTTTACTTATTTCTAACATTACAAATTTATCTACCTAATCGGAACTTTACCTGCCACTAGGTTCGCGGCGAGCCTACCTGTAAGAAGAACATAAAACGGATTCAAGGATATTTTCATGAAAAGAAACTTCTTCTTATAGAATACTAAATATTTCAAATTCCAAATTCAAACAGTCACTCACCGTTAACCACCCTTGAATCGTTTTGTGAATCGAAACATATTATTCCGATGGGCAACAATGATATGCTATTGTAAATACACATAACCGCATAGTCAAATCAACTATCGCTCTCTCTGTTACGGAGATTCAATAGACGTGGTTTTAGTAATATACTTTTGTACCTATATATATACTCAAACGAGACATTGCTGTCCTAGTAACATTTTCCGTGGGGTATCGGTAATATTTAAGGTTGAGCAAAGGTTGAGCATATTTTTAGCATCAGAAGCGGGAATAAAATAAAAAAGGAACAATTTTTACAAACTTAAATTATTTTTTAATTCACATACAGCCGCTCTAAATCACTTAACATTGAACACAATTGAAATTACAAGTAATGAACTTAATGCAAATCGCACCGACCACCAACAACCCTACACCTCGAGAGACAACGAACAAAATGCCGGTGGCGCGGTGCGCGCGCTATTTATGCAGGTTGTCGGTAGTGTTACGTATACCTGCCTCCCCTTTAGGAAATTTTTCCCACGGAAACTTTTCACCACATATTTTTTGAAATAATTGATAATGTACAAGAAAAATACTGTTTTAATTGAAATATAGTTATGTACAAAATGTATTACATGTATTTGTCTGTTATTTCATAATTGGTACAAGGTGATGGCCGGATATGGTATCTCGCCTTTCCTTCACAAAAATATACTTACAACATCTTATCTTTTCTTTTTCACAACACTGGGATCAAAATACTTATTTATCATAACAATATCTTTTTTCCTACTCCGAACGAAATACCTACCATCCTTAAACACAATCATGACCTTCCCACTGCTGGACATCCAGGAATTAGTCGTATGTACGACCGGCTCAAAACTTTACATTGGTGGAAAAACATGCAAGTAGATATCGAAAACTTCGTTAAAACTGCAAATCCTTTCAAATCAATAAACCGCTTCGCCATACTAATAAAGCTCCCATGATAATAACGTCGACAGCGACTCGTCCTTTCGAAAAAGTTTATCTAGATTATAATCGGCCCTCTGCCAGAGAGAGACTCATGCCCGTCTGCACTAAACTTTAATCCTAAGTTGATACTTAACTCTATATTGTGACGTGCAATGAGAATTGATTGGCTTTTATAGTCGTTTGTCCTGTCTGACGGCTGATTTGACATGATCGAAAAGTAATTTCATCAAATGAGAATACTATGAATAAAGTATTGTGGGAATTTGTGTAGCTCAGGTTTCGTGAATATAACAATTAGTGAAGGGGAAAGAAATTTTCATTTTTGAGACGTCATTCCATGTTTTTTTTTTAATTGTCTGGTTAAAATATTAATAAAATATAATCTTTTTTTTTAACTAGTGTATTGGCATAACTTTTCGGACGTCGTCGTCGTAAGTTCCTGCTTATAGTTATGACACCGATTTCCCATGTTATAACTATAAGCAAGAACTTAAGAGTATCATGTCAAATCAACCGTAAGACAGTACAAATAACAATCAAAATCAGACTATAGTCCGTTCACAGTGTTAGGTTGGCTGCCTTGAGTCTTGGTTTGCCGTATTAAATTTCAATTACAAAACACCGTTTGTTTTACTAATAATGTATGCACCTCTATTTTTGAACATCTATAGTTAACACTATATTATTTCATATTTGAGCGTAATATTTCGCTCTTTTTTACAATATTTGGAAAAATTTCAGCAATTTAGTTTACCTTGTTGTAATAGAACAAAGGAGGCTATTTAAAAAATTTATGAAAACTTTCAGGGACTCTGGACAGTAGGGCCAACATAGAGAAAACATACGTCAGAGGTAAACGAACGGTGAACGGATTGTACAGACTTAAGTATCATGTTTCGTACATTTTATGTTACGCGTAGTTATACCGAGACAAATAGTTACGGACCAAGGTACAAACTTTATTCTTTATTTTATTCAAACAGTTAGAAAGGCTTTTAAATATTAAACACATTTTAGCATCTCCTTATCACCTCCAAATTTGTGGAGCGGTCGAACGAAGTCACTCTACGTTAAAAGAGTACTTACGATCTTATACAACGTGTAACATAATGAAGAGATAATACTTAAGTTTATTGTATGTTTGGTGATGTAGTTTATAAGTAGCCGTAACATAAATTTGTAATCCTTACGGTTAGGCCGAAAAACAAGTTCAAAGTTTAGATCAAAATATGTAATTGTCAACCCTAAAAACATCTGTTAGCGTTTGATGAAACCTATTCGATAACAATTAATAGCGTTAAAATAAAGATGATAGCTAACTAAGGTACAACAAAGTGTAAATTTATGCCTACTAAATTAGACGACAACGTGTCGGGAAAGTTTTTCCATAGTATCTAAATGTATAGTATTTATCACAGAGTAGCAAATTATAAATCTACAGAAATAACAGATTCGCGCGTTCGAACCGAATAACACGTTAATTTTCACTATCCGTGAGAATATGTCCTGAGATAATTAAGGGCCAACGCTGCGTCGCTCGTGTCCACGCGCGTGCCCTACATCAGTGCCCACGCGTCGTGGTCACGCGCGTGTCACGCATAACGCAGTAAGAACATTTTCTGAATACCTAATACCATTCGCGCTAATAGTTGACTAAAAAGCCAAGTCATAAATAATAGGTATTCAAGGCAAAACGGTTCCTAATAAAAACTATACCTACCTACTATTTCCAATACTTAACAACATACCTACATGATCGAAATACAATTTAAGGCCAACGTAAAACAAAACATTAATTTACTACAAATTGTCTTACAAATAACTATCACATTTCTTTAGAAATATACTATTCGAAGAAAATTAACATGAAATTATTTACCATCGGTAAAAATCTAAATTATTTCGCACGGCGTAAAATCGCATAATAAACCTACTGAAGAGAGATTCAAACAGACAATCAAACTTACCAATAATTCTAATTAGAAACGAAGAGATATCCTGTCTCTCACATTTAAACTTTCTAACAATTATATTAGAAAACATTTTGACTTTGATTTTCTAAACCTTGAACTATGATGCATCACTGAAAAGTATATTTAGCTTCTTGTTTATTTATTCTCACATACTCACAACTATCGTTACCACGATACAACAAAGCTTTAAACAAATTTTGATGAATCCGAAATAATAATAATAATAATAATACTGGTCCGATTGTCGGGTCTTTTCCGCCGAAAGGCGTGTAGTTATAAGTATACAAAATAATAATAATAAATACTCTTTATTGCCATTAACCTTAAAAAATAATTATGTACAAAATATTTAAAAAACACAAATAAACGACAATTTAGGCGGCCTTATCGCTTTAAGCGATTTCTTCCAGGCAACCTGAAAAAAAATGAAAATGATATCACAAACTTCAACTAGGGCAGAGCATTTCACTTGTAGGACTAAACATAATTAACAACAAATAATATTAACTATAAATAACTTAGACGCAATAAAATAAAAATATACCTAACAAATATTAATAATTTTAAATGAGTTGACAAAAATATTAAATTCAATACTTAATTATTTAAACATTTAGTAATTTATGTGCATGTGATTGCGAACTATCTAAACTAATTTTGTAGAGACAAGTATAAATTTTTCAGTTGCTTTTTAAATGAAGTGATCGTCCTCGCACTGTGAATATGAGATGGTAAGGCATTCCATAAGGTTGTTGCTTTCACTGTGTAGGATTTATGGAAGAAGTTAGAGGAATGCAAAGGCGTCGCTAAAAGCTTATTATTTGACGAACGTAGGTTCCTTTCATGACTTTCATGTCGAAAATTAAAACACTTTTTTAAATACCCGTGTGGTAGGATTGAACAGTATCCCATAAAGCAGAGAAAGGACATGAGTATTCCTGCGAAGGCGAATTGGGAGCCACTTGAGCTTATTGCGATAATCTGAAACGTGGTCATACTTACGTAAAAAAAATATAAACCTTATACATATATTTTGGAGGCGCTCAAGCTTGTCTAATTGCTCCTCGGTCAAATCAAGATAAGTTACGTCTGCGTAATCCAGTATGGGTAATAAGAGGGACTGTGCGAGCGCAATTTTAGTCGGTATTGGCAAGAAGTTTCGTAGGCGTCTCAGAGAGCCTACTGCAGCAAACATCTTCTTTCGGACGGCGTCAATTTGATGCTTCCACGATAGAGTGCAGTCAATGAGAACACCGAGGTTTTTAACTACGGAACAATAATTTATGATTTCACCCTCAAATGTGACAGGAGGAAGTGCGTTAAGGTCAACTTTGGATAACATCTTGGAACTTCCGATCAAAATGAGCTGAGTTTTAGAGGGATTGACTTTCAGGCCAAAACTTTTGCTCCAATCTGAGATATGCTTTAGATCATTATTTAAGGTGTTAATAGCTACATTAATTTTGTTGATAAGAGCTTGTGTGTATATTTGTAAATCATCTGCATACAGGTGGTAGGAAGAAGATATAGAATTAGTTATTGAATTAACAAATATTGAAAACAAAAGAGGAGATAGCACGCCACCTTGAGGGACGCCGGCAGTTGTGTTACACCAGTCTGAAACAGTGTTTTCCACAGAAATACGCTGCCGACGACCATGTAGATAACTACGAAACCAATCAATCACCGTTGGAGATATGTTGAGTGTACTTAAGACACCAAGAAGTATATCAAAATCCACTGTGTTGAAGGCATTACTGAAATCAAGTAAGCTCAACAGTGTGAGCTGTTTGTTTTCCATGTTACGACGTATGTCGTCAGTAATGTTAATGAGAGCCGTTACCGTACTATGGCCAGGACGAAAACCAGATTGGAGAGGATTCATTAGGTCATTTTTGTTTAGGAACATTAGGATTTGCTGATGGACAAGGCGTTCTAGTGCTTTAGAAAGAAAGGGAAGGATTGAAATTGGACGGTATTTGGAGTAGGAATTAGGGTTTGCTTTTTTAGGCAAGGGACTGGAAACTTTTTTATGGGGACTGGAAACTGCTCGCGTCCGCAAGGTTTAGCCCTCGATGCCTTGTACGTGGTCCCTGGGTGGTGCTAAACGAGCAGTAAAATCTGGTGGTAGGCTTCGGCCGTGGCTTGTCACCACCCACTAGACAAAACCATGCCGCCAAGTAACCTAGTTGCGTTCCGGCATGATGTCTAGTGTAGCCATTGAGGAGGATAGGTCTGAGTAATCGTGCTGCATCGGAGAACTGTTTACAACTCGTAGGATAATGACTCACCGGGTAACTCATTTTGGAGGGTAGCGGGATCCGAAGCACGGTGCACCGCTGGCCGACCGCAGGTAGTAGGGGGCCCAAGTAGCATGCCAGCCACATGCAAAAGGCTGCCCCGCCACCTCGCGAAAAATCCCGGGAGGCTCCATCGTGCCGGTTGGCGACCGGTTTGAGAGGACCCGATGGCGAACTCGGGGGGGTTCGGGCGTCCCCGCAGTCTCCAAGCGAGTTTCCCAATGGTGCGTCACCCCTATCGAGTTGCTTGGTTCCATTTGCAGCGCTTCACTCAACTTCTGTTCTCCTCCCTATTCACTCCACTCCAAAACTAATGAAAGGTCCAAAGAAGAGTAAGGTAACACAGCGGTTGCACTTCCTCTCGTTTAAAGTGCACTTCTGTAACATCCGAGGAGTGCACTCCAATCTCAATGATGTCCACCACCACCTCGAGACGGAGAGACCCCACCTACTCTTCCTAACGGAGACGCAGATCTGTGATCCGTCAGACTCGGCATACCTTTGTTACCCAGGTTACATCCTGGAGTCCAAATTCCACCCGCACGCCGGGGTGTGCATGTATGCCAGTGACAAGATCTGTTGTCAGCGTCTCCGTAACTTAGAAGTGCCGGACCTTTCAGTTATGTGGGTTCACATAGATACCGGCCTAGACCAAATGGTATACGCTGGAATTTATCGGTCACACAGCCGAGATCGGGAGACAACGAGGCTTATGGACTATCTCAGCAGTACAGCGGACAAGGTTCAGCAACGTTTTCCCACAGCGCAGTTGGTGTTCCTGGGGGATTTTAACGCACACCACGGACAGTGGTTATACCCGTTTCAGGACACTGACCATGCTGGTAGAGAGGCTTTTAAGTTTTCGCTCACTCATGGCCTCTCTCAGCTTGTTGACGAGCCTACGCGCATCCCAGACGTTGCTGGCCACACTGCTTACTGCCTGGACCTTTTGCTGACAACCGATCCGGACAGATATTCGGTGTCCGTCACTGCACCCTTAGGGACATCCGATCACTGTCTGGTGAAATCTGTATCGCAGTACTCGCCACCTGACACCCGACCAAGTGGTTCTAGGCGAGTATGGCGTTACAAGTCGGCAGATTGGGACGAAATGCGACATTTCTTCGCATCTTATCCGTGGCGGCAAGCTTGTTTTACATCAACCGATCCATCGTGCTGCGCTGATGCAGTCTCAAGTGTGATAGGTCAAGCAATGGAGTTCTTCATTCCCTACGCTGATCTATCCCTTGAAACCAAAGCTCGCCCATGGTTTAGTGCTGAATGCTTTTCCGCTGAAAAGCGTAAGCGAGAAGCGTACAAAGCCTGGGCAACCGCTCGCAGAAGCAAAGCCGTGGATTCGCATGAACACAAAAAGAGGTACAATGCTGCCGCCAAGTCCTGCAAAAAGGTGATCAAGAGAGCTCGTTTCGCCCACATAGGCTGTATCGGAGACAGAATAGCCTCATACCCCTCGGGAAGTAAAGCTTTCTGGTCCCTCGCCAAGTCGGTCTAAACGAACTTTTGTCGCCCGTCGCTGCCGCCTCTGCGGAAACCTGACGGTTCTCTGGCCCACACCGCTAAGGAAAAGGCGGATTTATTTGCCAGTATCTTTGCGGAAAATTCTCGTCTAGATAGCCAAGGTAAAATCCCACCCCAATTACCTCAGTTCGGTCCTACAATGGGTACCGTTCATATTCGCCAAAAGGAGGTTCTTAAGTGCTTGCTGCACCTAGACGAGAATAAGGCTAGCGGTCCAGACGGTATTCCTGCAGTGGTGTTGAAACGCTGCGCAGCTGAGTTGTCTCCCGTTTTGACGCGTCTCTATAGACTCTCTTTGGAATCTGGTAAAGTCCCCAAATCCTGGAAGCTGGCTAACGTACAACCAGTACCGAAGAAGGGAAGCCGTGCTGATCCTGTCAACTATCGACCAATTTCAATCACCTCCATACTTTGTAAAGTCATGGAACTTGTATTGAACAATCGACTCCTGGCATACCTTGAGACCAACGAGCTCCTAAGCGATAGCCAATATGGTTTCCGCAGTGGACGCTCGACCGGCGATCTTCTCGTGTATGCCACACACTTATGGAGTGAGGCCTTGGAGGGTCATGGTGAAGCAATAGCTGTATCCTTAGACATCTCCAAGGCCTTTGACAGGGTCTGGCATGATGGTCTCTTAAGCAAGCTTCCAGCATATGGCATACCGACCGGGCTCTGCGACTGGATATCTGATTTTCTGAGGGAACGGTCGATTCGAGTAGTCTTAGACGGCTACTCCTCTGACCTAATGGCAATTAATGCCGGGGTACCTCAGGGATCTGTTCTCTCTGCAACTTTATTCTTGCTGCACATTAATGACCTCCTAACACCAGGCATTATTGGATATGCTGATGACAGCACTGTTGTTGAGAGATATATATCCAATGCGCGAACGAGCGCCCATGAAATCCAGGTTTTGAGAGAGTCTATGATTGAGCGCGTTGATTCGACCTTGCGGAATGTGTCCGATTGGGGCGAATCTAACCTGGTCAAATTCAATGCCTCCAAAACACAAGCGTGTCTATTCTCCGCAAAAAAGAGCACCTTTACTCTTACGCCCACTTTCCAGAATGTATCTGTTCCCATCACCGATCAACTAGGGCTTTTGGGCGTCACTATAACGTCCAAATTAAACTTCGGACAACAAATTGAGTCTATGGCAAAAACGGCTTCCAAAAAATTGGGTATCATCTCGAAGGTCCGGCGGTACTTCAGCCCTGAACTGCTCCTCAACTTATACACAGCCCAAGTGAGGTCTTGCATGGAGTACTGTAGTCACCTTTGGGATGGTTCTGCCAAATACCAGCTCGAAGCGCTAGACTCTGTTGACCGAAGAGCCCGAAAACTCATAAATAACAACAACCTTACAAATAAAAAATTGCAGACGCTGGAGCATCGTCGTAAGGTTGCTTGTTTGACAGTATTTTATCGGCTACATTTTGGTGAGTGTGCGAGTGCTCTTTTTGACCAAATTGAACCCACCACTTTTTACCACCGGACTACCAGACGCAGACAGAACTTCCATCCGTATATAGTGGATATACCAAGAAGTCGAACAAAACGCTTCGATAGTTCCTTTTTGGTACGGATTGCCAAGGTGTGGAACAATCTGCCTGCGTCTGTTTTTCCTGACCACTACAGTCCTGGAACTTTTAAGTGTCGAGTGAATAGGTTTCTCGTGGATGGACGTGTAACACCATAGTCTTCATGCGCACTTTCCATCAGGTGGCATGGAAGACAAACGTCCTATCCTTACAATATAAAAAAAAAAAAAAAAAAAAAAGGGAGTTATATTCGCTGATTTCCAAGCTTCTGGAAAGGTATTTGTGGATATGGAGTGATTAAAAATTTTTGTAATGACAGGAGTAAGGATATCTAGTAATGGAATTACCATATTACGGCTAATGCAATCACTTCCTACAGCGTTAGAGGAAATTGATAGAATATTCTTCTTGACATCACAATCGGTAAATTGATGAAAATTAAAAAAGGTATATCTGGGTATGACAAAGATGAAAGATGCTTAAGGGTTTGGTCTCTTAAAGATCCATCCATTGTAGAGGTACAGGAGAAGTGCTTATTTAAATGATTTAAATCGACTGATGAAGAATGAGAGTCGTATTTGGTTTTGCCAATACCCAATGATTTTAGGAATTTCCAGACTTTGGAATATTATTATTATTATTTTCATTTTCTACAGACTTATGAATGTGGCGACGTTGTGCATCCCTACACATCCTGTTGCAGTGATTCCTTAAAGTTTTGTAATGTTCCAAGTTATGATCTGTGGGGTTTGTCTTATATTTACAGCGTGCACTATTCTTTTTCGCTAAGAGAATTTTGATTTCCTCCGTTAGCCAAGGAGCAGGAAGTTGTTTTATTTTTACTGGCCTAATCGGTGCGTGACAATCGTACAGATCAATTAATAATGAATTTAATATATTAATTTGATCATCTATACAAGTTGCTTGATCTATCACAGACCAATCAATCTTTGTTGCATCTATGCGAAGTTTTTCATGGTTTATACCGGCAAAATTACGGCGCATCAGAATTTTTGGCTTTACTTTAGGGAAACGAATCTTATAAGATAAATACAACAGATCATGATAGGAAAAAGCTTCAGCACTACACTGACCATGTTTGGCGATGCAGTTTTCTGATGAGACTATTATTAAGTCAAGAAGAGAGGGATCACAATTTGGGAGAAAATGTGTAGCATTAAGTTTAGCTAAATGTAAATTACTGGACTTAACAGTTGACAGCAGTTTGGCAGATCGGTAGTCATTTTTCAGAAGGCAGGTGTTAAAGTCGCCCATGATTACTGTGTGTGGATACGATGGTGTCAAGTCTTCTAGGAGTTTCTCAAATTCAAAAAAGTAATTGATTTGAAGGGACGGTCTGTAACAAACTCCTAAAAGAACTTTGACGTGCGACAAAATTACTTCAATGAAGAGGTATTCCAAAGCCGTGCCGGATAACTCTGTTGATTTTCTAACAATGTTATATGAGACACCCGTTCTGAGGTAAATGGCCACGCCACCACCTGTTCTAGAGCACCTATCGTTGCGTATCAACTGATACCCAGGTAAGGAATACAGGGTAGAAGGTAAACATGGTTTGAGCCATGTTTCGGACACAAGTATGGCATGGAGATCTTTGCTGTCAAAACTATTAAGCATATCTACGTGATGAGCAGGAATACTCTGAGCGTTAATGTGAATAATATTAAAATTACGGGAAAGATCAGAAAACTGAGAATGCAAAATTTCATTTACAGGAGGAGAGGTGCTTTGAAAACTGAGATCACTGTTCGAATCGCTAGGTGAGCATGATTCAGAGAGCAGAGAACTATCACTTTTATAATTCATCGACATTATACACAAGACACAAAATAAAATAGAAATTATATAACAATATGTAAATTATATAGATAATTAATACAATAAATAACATAAACTTAACCTTCTATCTAATTACCTTATCAAATTAAATACCTGCCTGCCTTAAATATTAAAATATATATTGTTTAAATTATAACTTCGACACAAAACCAAAATACAACAAAAAAAAAAAAAACAAATATTATCAATTGGCTGTATAACTATCATTCCATGCCAGCACTAGAAAAATAAAGAAGATTGAGTGATTGGCTTTATTTGAGTGAGTGAATGTCAAAAAGAAAAATAGTTGAAATAAGATATTTGAACATACTTAATGTTGCTTGCAAAATAAGTTAAAAACTATAACAGTCACAAATCAGGCCGACATTGAACTTAGTCTTGCGTTTAGTTATAACACACGTAAATAAAAGCATTCACAGTCAAATACAAAGAATGAAACAAACAAAAAAACAGTGAACTGAACAAAGAAAATGCCCAATAACTTTTTATGGTTCACTTTCTAGATATTGGCCGTCTAGTTTTAGAAACACCAACCTTAGTTTGTTTTACTTCGACTTCTGCTGAAGTTGAAGCTGGATCTTGAATCGTCTTGAGATCGGCGATCGTCAGTACCCGATGACGCAGCCCATTCTCTCCAGCCACAAAAATGTCGCCATCCCTGGTCCAACAATTTTTGATGCCGAAGCGTTGTCTTGCAGCCATGAAAGTTTTGTGTCTTAGTCTCGTCAAGAACTCGGACAGTGTTATTCCGGAGCCTTTCAGAGCAGTTTTAGACATCCACACTTTATTACGGATTGAAGCCTCACAAAACTTGATGATTATAGGCCTAGTCTTACCATCTCTGTGCACTCCAAGACGATGGCAGAAACTTATATCTGTATGAGAAAGACCAGGCATCTTCAGATTATCAATTACTACCTTCATCACAGAGGCAGCTACATCCTCCTTCTTATCTTCAGCCACGCCATGAAGAAGCAGTATTTTGCGGCGCCGGCTCATTTCAAGTCGGTCAGTTTCACACAGTAGATGATGTATTTGCTTTTGAAGGCTGGCCATTGCAGTGTGAATAAATGTTTTGAACTCCATGAAGTCGGTAGCCAATGTTGCAGTTGTAGGAGCGGAGGCACTTGATTTATCCAGGCTCTGCTGGAATTGATCCATCCGGGCATTGAACATCTCCATCATATTATACATACTATCTTGTACTGTGTCCATTGTGATTGTTTTTCCTTTGTTCTCAAAAGAAAAATAAACTTTAGTGAATGTGAAGCTGAATCTTGTCTAGGAGAGAATATGCTAAAGCTGGCAGGTATCCACTGTTACTCTGTATTATTGTACATCAATTTTGTTTAAAAAAATAATTATAATAATATGTGTAAAACTATTTGTTTTAATTAAAAATTGCAGAGCAATCAAATAAGCTGTTTCTTTTTCTGTAGTCTACCCCCCAAAAAAAAGTATTTTTTATAGTCTATTTTATTCATAGACTATAAAAAATACTGCCTATTTTTTATAGTCTATGAATAAAATAGCAAGTTCGATGCTCTTTGTTTGTAGGTGTCTCGCGGCCCGCGGCTTCCGACAAGTCGGGACCTGCTTGTCGCGGTTAGGGATGGTTCGCGGCAATGGATCGTAATGAGTTGTATCGATACTATTAATTTGATACGATATTTTGGATCGATCCAGTATCGTATAAAGATTTTCAATAGATTGGTGTCTTATTACAGTATCAAAGTTAGAATTAACATACAGGGATGTGACTTAAAATCTAACAGTCGAAGTTTGTCTTTAACATGTTTGTCTTTTAATAATTGAATCCATTCCTAATTTTTTTTGATCCGATCCGCACCATATACGTATCGATCCACTAGTTGTCGAATTTCTTTACTTTTAATGAACGACAAACTAGCATGCTCAGTAACATATTATGATGTATTTAGCAATGAAGTATCGTAAAAATACCTATGTTTATCTTTTACTTTAACACATATTGGAATTCACGTGGCTGGCGGCTACCTTTAATTATTTCTTCCTCCAGTGCTTTCGTTTTAGTTTTGGAATGTGCACGTCAGTTGCTATCGCAATTTTTACGAAGTTTGATTGTCGCGTTCGTGAGTGAGTGTTGTGTTTTTCAGTGAGTAGATGTTTAGTGAATATCGTAATGTTAGTCGCACTGTTTTTGGCTATTAACGGATGCTAAGGCTCGGTAACCTTTTTGTGATAACTGAATTGTTATTTTATGTACATCAATAAAGTTTATTAAGAAGTGTAAATAAGGATGAACCATAAGGAAATGTGCCAGTAATCATAGGAAATGCGCCGCACCTAGACTGTTACAACATGTTACAATGTCGTAAGTATTAAAAAAACTACCTACTTTTAAAGTTATAAACACGTGTTGTAATATTTGTTTTCGTTAGCTAGAATAATGAAAATTCTGTCATTCGATGTGCTAATGGAAAGGCTAGTTAGTAAAAATCAGCTGTTAGCCGCGTTCCTTGCGACGGCGGCGCGGCGGTGGCATTGCAACGCTCGCTACTCAGCCGGGTTGAGATACCTATAGGTCGCAAGGTCACTGACTGCGGCGCAAGCCTATGTTGTAGTTTACAAGGTTGACTAGGGTTGTCAAAATATTTTGTTGTAAAATAGTTAAATAAACTTGTATAGAAGTCTATAGCAGCACTGAGAATACTGATTCTTTTACAGTATATTCTACATATGGTATATAAGCTAACCCTTAAGTTTTATCTCTCCATTTTGTTACACGTTGTATAAACGAAAACCAACATACAATCTTTCCAGGAACGTTGCGTGCATCGGCTGCGTGACGTCAGAGTTTTTCCAGCCCATAATCCATAGTCCAGGGCTGTTCCTCGATAAACTATTGGAAGCTAAATTTACAAACGAGAACTGGAACGTAGTTACGTGTTTGGACGTCAGCAGTATTCATCCATCCTTCAATATAATCGATTCATTGTTTGACCATGTTAACGTATATTGCAAAGATCATTCATCTTCATCTATCAAAACTAATTGCCTTAATTCTATTTCACCTTAATTCTGTACAACACCTCATTTTTCCAATTATGATTACTTGCTTAGAAATTCTGAGGGAACAGATGAACATCCATTCCTTTTTGCTTCACCGTAGTAGACTAATAAAAAAAATTGTGAATGACTTTAGCAAAAACATTGTTGGAACAATAAACATAAGTTTTATGTGATAAACTCGTTTTATTTAATAGTGACTAAGTGCCCCGTGGTGAAGACCAGCTCCTTCTAGAACATGAAAAAAAAACAATTTGTATTTATAAAATAATGCACTTTAAAAACAAATTCAATGTCAGTACCTATTTAATACAAAACTTGACACAGTATTGTATTAATCCTAAAACATACGTTCTTAGACTGAAAGACAAATAAAGAGTGATTGGTACATGACCCGCCATATAGTTAGGCATAATTTTGTACTTTTTTGAAATTTTCCCAAAATTTTACCTTTAGACTCGCACAACTTTTTTATTTATTCATATTATTTTTATAAATAAACTAGATTGCCTATCTACCAGACCTAATTTTATTTTAGTTCGCCGTAGGTAAGTGTCCCTCGCCTTTTTATACCAAGATGCCCAAAGTCCTTTTTTATAAATTATCGTTAATGAGTAATAAATGAGTAAATTCTCAGAAAAAAAGATAATGCCCTTGAAAAATCACAAAAGTGTGAAGAAAATGTCGAACAAAAATATTTCGAACACATTTTAAAAAATCGGCAAGGTCTTGTAAATTTATTTTGCTTTAAAAAACTTCTATAGTCCATAAGCTTTCCGAAAATACCAAATTAAAAAAAAGAACTATTTAATTTATTGCAAAATTCTCTTAAGTGAATAACGAGACTCATTTTCCATATGATTTATTGCCTATAACAAAGTAGTTACATTTATGTAAAGGTTAAGAAATACGTTTTTATGTTTTGTCTTTTTGACTTCAAGGTTAACTTAAATTGTGATTTTAATTTTACTTATTATTTCCATTTTCTAGTTGTTATGAATTAAAATAACTACACAACAATATATGATAATATAAATATGATTGGAAACACTAGGATTTTAAAATATTTTTGTTCATGTTCGCGACTTATAAAAAGCGGGTAAAAAACGCCCAATGTTCTTTGGATAAATAAAAAAGTTGTGAGAGTCCAAAGGCAAAATTTTGGGAAAATTTAAAAAGATTACAAAGTTATGCCTATCTCCAAAACTATAAGACTTAGGCCATAGAAAGTAGGCTTTAAATACTTGCAAATGATCCCATCTACACGCTCTGTTCCTATGGCGGGTCATGTACCAGTCACTGTATAAGTGATGATTTTTAATACTTGTGCATATGGAGTCATATGTGCATGTGCGTCCATACTGCGAGCCTAAGGCGGCGGAGACGACGGACGCGAAATATAAACTGTACTGTAGTGTCCACTCTGCAGTGACCGGACTGAGCGAGTCAGCGTGCGTAAGTTTCAAACGTTGTTAGTATCCGCGCTTTCTGGCACTTCCCGTTTGCGTTCGCTCCCGAACGGTCGTGTCTGCGGCCGCTCCCGAGTGTTCGTATTGCGCTGCCCTTGTTCCCTCCCCCGCACTCGTGCGGGTTAGGTGCCAAGTTAAGCTCTTTCGGAAAGTTTTCTCTTGTGGAGGCTGTGTGGTGTCGGGGCTAATTCATCTGCCCTTTTCAGGGCGGACCCGACTGCTGCCGGCCGAAGCATCGCTGGTCAGGTGGATACGTAACCGTGCCAACGAAGCCTGATCGTCCGCCGTTCACCGGCAATAGGTCCGTAATAGGTCGTTCTTCTTTTCAGCGCAGTTTGTCTTCGTTAGACTTCCTTTCAGCCCAGCATTATGCCTCGTCACCGTGTACCGAGTACCCAGTGTACCGAGGAACAATGCGAAATCAATCGCCGTCGTATTCATGAGCTCCAGGAGGAACAGGCACGCCTGAACCAAGCGGCTCATAAAACTTATCGTGAAAAATTGCAAAGGATTAAAGATCATCGTTATGAGATGTTTAAAATGGAAAGGGAATTATCCTCCCGTCCGTCATCCTCTGAATTCAGTCAGTTGTCCAGCGAAAAACAATCACTGGAAGCTCAATATGCAGCCGAGAAGGAATCCCTTCTTGCTCAAATCGAGTCCTTGCGAGAGCAATTGTCCGCTCGTCCTCAGGTCACCTCTTGTTCACAGGGGTTCCAAACCGATTCTCCGGCGTCTCCAGATCCCTCTGAGTACGTCGATCCTTTTTCAGATTGCATGTCGGTAGACTCCACCGCATGCAAACGGAAAACTACCCCGCCGGGTAGTGATTCCGACTCCGCTCCCTTAGCTCCAGAATCTCCTGCTCCGTTCACCGAGGTTCGCAAAAAGTCCAAGTCTAAGTCCAAGTCTAAGAAGAAGAAGCAAGATGCTTCTTCGACTTTACCTCCATCCGTTTCAGCCGCTCCAGCCGCTGTTCCTGCTCCGCAAAATGTCGCACCGGCGTCTGCTCCTGCGCCTTTTGTTTCAGCGATCCCGGCGTCACAGCCTGCGTCGCAATCAAATTCGGCTCAGCCGAAAGTCAAGTCTCCGCCCCCCGTCTTTCTACGGGACAAGAGCCGCTGGACCGAGGTCTCAGCTCTCTGCGGAACGCACACCCCGAAGATCCAGTATAGTAAGGCATCCAATGTGGGTGACTCTATTAAGGTCGTTGTCTGCTCAATTTCTGATTTCAGGAATTTCACTCGGCTTCTTGCTGACAAGAAGCTCGAGTACCACACCTACGCCCTCCCTGAGGAGCGTAAGATTCGTGCCGTCCTCAGGAACGTGCCGTTCGAGCTCTCGAACGAGCAAATCCAAGAGGACTTGTCTTCTCAAGGCTTCCCCGTCGAATCTGTGCACAAAATGCACAGCCGCCGAGGCAAGCAGTTCCCACTTGCGCTAGTAATCCTAGCGAAGAGCCCGCAAGGGCAGTCCATTTTCAGAGGCAAGCTCACCGTGTGCGGTCTCTCCAACATCCGAGTCGAAGCTCCACACAAACGTGGTTTCCCAGGTCAGTGCCACCGCTGCCAATTGTATGTCATGCGGCGGCAAATTGTCATGCTTCCCCTAGGTGCGTCAAGTGCCTAGATCCGCATGGGACTAAGGAGTGCTCTCGCACTCCCGAATCGCCCACCGCTCCGTCCTGCGTCTTGTGCGGCCAGTCAGGCCACACAGCAAACTTTCGCGGTTGCCCCAAGGCACCGCGTGCTGCCAGGGCTACCGTGAAGCCCATCGAGAACTGGAGAGAACGACCGCAGCCTAGCTCGGACGCTCCTCCAGTCAGTTCAAAGGTCCCCAAGGCCTTTACTCCTATCGTTTCAGGTCAGCGCAGCCGGGTTGCGACTCAATCGCAACCGGCCGCCAAATCGGCTTCCCAGTGCCAGAACGCAAAAGGTTCTCAAGACCGCATGGCGTTCTGGATCCAGCTCGCTCCCATCGACGAGATCCTGGCTTTCGGCGCCGCTCTCGACGCCAGCCCAGAGGGTTTCAACGGTGCTCTTCCGGTCTTAACCAAGTTCGCTCCCCTTATCAGGAAACTCCAGCAAGCTCAACGTTTCTAAACGTAGTCCTTCTTTCCAGCATTCCTATCTCAGAGTGAGTCTGATCACTCTAGATAATATCTTAGTTTCAGTTTTGTCATTTCTGCTAATCTTAGCTTTGTTTTTCTCACTTTCAGTTCCTTTTGGTGGCAGCCGTCTGGATGCCGCTCACTACGCAGCCTCTCGCTCCAATTGGCTGTCGTTCCGACGATGACTAAGGACCTTAATCAAGGTGAGTCAAAAGGGGGATGTTTAGTGGGTATGCTCAGCCTATCTGAGAGAGTCTCCACACTGTCTGGGCATTCTATTTGCCATTAGCCACTTATGGTTAACAGCTTAAAGAATGCCCATTCGTTCGTAATAGGATTCATCCTCCTCCCGCTAAAGCTAGCTTTACTGGTTAAAGTTGGTTTTAGTGGGTGCCAAACGACTTTCCTTGGCGGAAAAAAAAAAAAGCGCTTTCTGGCCACACTACGGGCCTAAGCAACACAAGCGACCCAACCCAATGCGCGGGTGGCGGGGGTAACAAACCAGTTCGGTTATACTGACATAAATATAAGTTTTATTGATTAACAAATTGTTGTTTAATAGTATGTTTGACGGTAAGATATTTATTATATGTGCCTCTGTTTTCAATTTTTTAAATCTTGATGTAAATATTGCTGTTATAAACGAATATTATTATTTGGTATTTTAAAAACAATACGCCTTTTCGCGGAAAATAACTGATAAATGTGCTAAATAAAAATAAATTTTATGAAATAAATAGACATAAAAATAGGTACTTTGCAAAAGTTTTTACCCTTCTTATGAGTTTAGCAGATATTTTATATATAACACTGCAAGCGTGATAATATGTAGCCTATATGTTGACCCGACTTCTTAACTATCTTCATGCCAAATATGAAGTAAATCCATGCAGTACTTTTTGAGTTTATCCCGGAAAGACAAACAGACAAACAGACAAAAATTCTAAAAACTATATTTTTTGTTTCTGTTTCGATTGTAGATCATACCCCAAGTATTCTTTTAAAAAAATATTCAATGTACAGTTTTGACTTTCCTACCATTTTATTATATGTATAGATGTAGTCAAATGTTGACACGGATATTCGAGTGAATTAAAAAATTATTGGGTTACGTCTCAATTATTCATACAAATTAAAAAATTCTTTCCAATTTTTTTTCAAACAGAAATAAAGAAATATCAAATCGTCGTCCATTGCTTTCAACACCTGATATAAGTCAAACCGCTACAAGAGCTCGTGCGTCACTCTGCCGCGCTTATGAAAAACGCATTAACTAGGTACCTTTTAACAAGTTCGAAAAAGTGGGTTTAATAAAAATATAGAAATGGTCTCTATGTGAAAATTATAAAGCACATTTTCCTGATTGCAAAATTGAGTTTGAACATATTTGAAATAAGGAAAATCAAGCTCTATTACTTTCCAATTGAGACCATTTCAATATTTTTGTTTCAACCCACTTTTTCGAACTTGTCAAAAGCTAGTTAATGCGTTTTTTGTTAGCGCGGCGGCACTGTCATGCTAGTTTTTCTTTCATATTCGCCACCTAGTTGACAAGCCTCGAAGTATTTTGACTCTAACAAATGCGTTCGGTATGAGTAGTTAAGTTCATCTTAATATTTTAATTCGACTAGTTTTTATTGTTACACTACCTAAGATAACCTAATTTTTCAGATAAAGAAATCTGTTTTTGCTGTTCCCGATTTGTTTACAATCTAAACAATACTTTTCTCCGTTTTCCCTGTAAAGAACATTGAGCAGAGTGTAACTCCTCCTGTCTTTACAGCGAAAGAATACGAGAAGTTACGTGATGTGTTGGTGTTTTTTTGTTGAGATAGTGACTCTGATAAGTTTGCTTTTGTGGTATTGACACTTAGAAATGCCTCAAAAATTGTTCTGTGTTTCATCTTGTGCTTCAGCACTAATTGATGGTATAAATGATTGGTGCCGCAAGTCAACAATTTGTTATGAGTAAAACAGTACATTGGGATGGAGAAGACATAATTAAAAAAATGGAAAATAATTTTGTGTGATGTTTTATTTTGACCACGATTTCCTTCAATAATGTAATGCGCCCCTTTTAGATCACAAAAACCGTTTGGCATTTTCATGGCAAAAATCGGTGAAATAAAAAGGCGCATAGAATTGAAAATTTTAAATTATTTTAAAAGTACGTTTTTTTGATCGTTCAAATGTTCGATTTAGTTCGGGGTTAAAGCGCTAGATGGCGCTAAAGTACTATTCAAGTCATAAGATGGCCATCTATACTTTAGTACTTATTCTTATCTATGGTCAGTGTGGCCAGCGCCCGACACAAGCCGCTGCGCCCGCGTTAGGCCCCAGTCAACGTGCATCCAGTGTGGCCGCACAAAGAAATTGTAAAATGCAACTAAGTATTTTTAATAATGTTTTTAATTTGCATTTAAAATGTTCAATTATTCTTAAATAAATGAAAAATGTGATAAATAAAAATTACCCGACCAGGATTCGAACCTGGGACCTCTCGTTTGCCGGACGAGTGCTCTTCCACTGAGCTACCGGGACCTGGCGGTTCGCCTCGAAATTACTTACCACATTTTTGTTTTTACGTTATATTGAATGATTGAGCATACGTTATAAAGAATAATTGAGCATTTTAAATGCAAAAACTTAAAAACATTATTAAAACATTGCAATGCTTCACTTTAACTGGGATTCACAATTTTTGTAAAGAAACGGGTGGTCTTAGCTGCAAAAGCTATACCATAAGATGGAGCTACGTTAGCAATATAACGTAAAAACAAAAATGTGGTAAGTAATTTCGAGGTCCCAGGTTCGAATCCTGGTCGGGTAATTTTTATTTATCACATTTTTCATTTTTTAAGTATGTTTAGTTAATCTAATAAATCAAGAAAGACTTATTGCATTACTTTTAATAATACATTAAACCATACTCTACGTCGTAATTCAACGGATCTTCCTTTTCACTATTATCCTTAATGTTTCTTCTTTTAACGAAATATGTCTCTAGATCCGGGTAAGCTTGCATCAGCATCAGAGCCGCGGTTCTTGACATAGTTGTTTCGCCATTAACAACAATATTTCTGAACGTTTCGTTTTTCATGAACTTTTCATTCATTTCTGAAAGCTCTTGTAGTTTGTTACGAAGGTCCACGTCGATTCTTATAGAAGTAACGGTGTGGATGTCTACGATACTCTGTCTGTCTTTTTTATATTGGAGTTTGAGATCTTTCAAAAACAGATTTAACTGTTTAGCCTTTTTCGCCTTTATCTTAGAGTTGTTTCTGTTAGCCTTGTTTAGGAGTACACGAATTTCTTTTACAATTCTGTCAATTAAATCTTTCATGTCTTTTTTTCTTTGCTCTCGGTCTTCCCTACGTTGTTTTTTTTCCGATTTTTTACCTGTTATTGTATGTGGTCTTTTCTTTTTTCTGACTTCACCAGATTCCTGCATAAAGCTTTCGCTGTTAAAAGACATGTCAAATGGACCATTGAGATCGTTATGGTTTTCCATCAACCCACAACAGACGAAGTCTGTTCGACCACAGAAGTAATCGCCACGGTACAAGCGGAATTCCAGATTACATTCCATTGCGAGCATGCAGGTTCCCATTGGCACATCGTGTACACCAGGATCTCCACAGGGAACCCCATGTGGCCCTGCAAAGGCAGTAAAAACATAATTGATAAGCAATCTTAAAATAACAAATTAAATAGTCACTGATACGTAGGTCCTATGGACCATTTTGGATTTTCTCAATAAAATATATTCATTGTATAGAAATATATTACAATATCTATATCTATACTAATATTATAAAGAGGAAACCTTTGTATTTTTGTATTGAATAGGCTCAAAAACTACTAGACCGATTTCAAAATTTCTTTTACCATTACTTAGAGGGATTCTTCCGAATCCGTATAGGCTACTTTTAATCCCGAAAATCCCGCGGGAATCGAAAATGAAACCGCGCGCAACAGCTAGTATTTTATATACCTATTCAAAAGACTCAACAAAGCAAAACAATACTTACGGGCTGCAAGCATGTGAACTTTGTCTCCACCAGGAACAGTTGAATTTAAAGTCTCATATTGCATATGTGCCCATTTCTTTTTATACTCTTCCATAAATTCAAATTCTTCCAGACTACTAGAAGCACTTTTTTCACTCTCATCATCATCATCTCTCCTCCTCATTATTTTAGGTTCTAAATTTTTCATATTATTTTTTTCATTATAAGGGCTATTTATCTTTTTGGCCACGTCCTGCGTGTCTATGTCATTTACATTGGATGCTCCCTTATAGACGTTGCTTCTAAGTATATTATTTTTTTTATTAGATAGAAACAAGCCATAAGTTAAATAAGTATATGAACCACAAAAACACAAAAAATGTACAACGAACATTCTTTTATTTAACTCATTTGTAATAAAATCAAAACAATAATATAAACTCTTACATATATGACGAAATATGATTTGTTTCTCGACTTTTATAGTTTTTTTTATGCTCGGTTTATAAATAAGATTATTATAATAGAATTTACGTATCTTATCGAATCATTGTTTTTGTTTCTTTTGGTGCTAGTTTTGTTGAAATCTATTCGGTTAGTCAAAGGATTTTTAAAATACTTTAAAATGATCTAACCAAATCAGCAAAACATCTTGAGCAGTTTCAAAACTAAATAAGGTTCTAATCGCGCAAGTATTACCATGAATCAACTTAATAACAACGTTTTACCTGACATTAAACCCTAAATAACTACTTTCTTAATTCTAAGCCTAAATAATGAAAGGCAGTGTTATTTTTCGTGTGTGTGGCGGAAGTAGTCAGCTGGTTTTTGTTTTCCTATTGGTCGTTTAAAGTTGAGCTTTTTATGAGCACAGCTATTTTAGAATAATTATTGCTTTGAATGTCCAGGCAGAGGTTAAAGTAGGCTTTGAATCAGTTATAGTTAATAAGCATTTTATTGTTAAGTAAAACGTAGTTATTAACTTACTTTACCGTCATTCGAAGCCTAAATAATTTGAGCTGTCTGATATCACCTGGTGAAGAAATAGGTATACAATTGGAGAAATATCAATGATGGGGAAACAGAGGAAACAAGAAAAAGGATTACCTTCACGTTTGCTGGTTAGCTTGCTGTCTCCTGGCTGTCTTTAGTTGCCCGATCTGCAGGCCTATTACCGTTCTTTCATGACATGACACGATAAACAAAATTCTATCATACAGTAATAATTATACTTTATTCTCACTCTAAGATGTCTATGATACAATGATGATATAATGAATGAACGAATACATATACATACATAAATTGCAATTCATTGCATGCAAGAGGCATTTCCTTTTGCAATGACAGTTTTAATGATAATATCATCTATGACTTAAAAACGTGTTCTTCTGTGGGGCCGGACCACAGTTTAGTATATTTTACGTCAAAAATATTTCATGATATCATTGCATGGTTTTGAGAACT
The DNA here is from genome assembly GCA_944452665.1 of Stenoptilia bipunctidactyla. Lineage (NCBI taxonomy): Eukaryota > Metazoa > Arthropoda > Insecta > Lepidoptera > Pterophoridae > Stenoptilia > Stenoptilia bipunctidactyla. Next base: position 11,010,857 of record OX101733.1, read on the forward strand.
TTAATAGGCCCGCAGGTTTAAAGCGCGCAATCGCGGTATATTTTGATTGAATTAGTTTTGATATTTGATTTAGTTTATGGGAAGATCCGATAGATTGATTCCGCTGATGATGGAATTTTCCGGTACGGGATTCGCGCTCGTAGAAGTCAACCATAGGTTTCAATAGCACACAAGAATGTGTGCTAGGAAGAATGTGTTGAAGGGAGGGGTGAGGATAGCCTTTGGTTTAGCATTTTAGTGGGTAGTTTTATGTAAAACTTTAATAATTGTCTTTAATCTATACTACAATTATAACGTAAGGATGCGTTAAAAGACTATCTGTCATACCCCCCCACCCCTAAGAGCGAGCTAGCTCTTTAAGTTTTGGAGTAGGTAAAATAATAATAGAAAAACTGTAGTGGGTCTCTACTCTACAGTGATATGGTGAGTGAGAGATGAGGAATGGTCAGAAACAAACCCAAAGATAATCGATCTAACACTGAACTTTATTCATTTAAAAGTTAACTATAAAAATAAGCATAAGTTCTTAGTTAGCGTTATAATAACCTACAATAAAAGTCGATTACTTGACATTTCAAGTGGCATCATAACCTAGTAACATAGACACCTATTGTACAGCTATTTCAATGTACAAAAACAAATAACAAATCGAATTATATGATTCTACGGTAAATTTGAATAGATGAAAAAATAAATAAAGCACAATATAAAGTTGTGTTTGGTCACTTATTTCTCAAAATACTTTATTTTCCATTTCACATGGTACACCATGTTGATTATAAAGACGTTTTCTATTCGGAACTCTAAAAACAAATGACTGTCACGTTTGGCATCTTATCTCACCGTTGTTACCATGCGATAATAAACACATCTCGTTATACAGGGTTAAACTTTTGAAGATGAAAACATTTTAAGAGAAGGTTAATAATAATGTGTGGATTCAATTTATGACAAATATGTAATTATATAACAATTTTTTTTTTTATTTACATTTTACAATTCTTTTAAGTGACCAAATTTTAGTTTAATCCCTTATTTACTACTACATAGCAAGAAATAAAAAAAATACATCTATTTATTTCAAGAAAATCACTTCAACAAAACATAAATCTTACGCGGTTAGTACCTACTATCCACTCGAGCAAAGGTCGATGCCTCGCGCGCCCGGTTTAGTTTTTTCATAGTAAGTTAGTTTCCATATTTGTAGATAAACGTGATAGATTTTTTAGTGATAAGCTTTGGATAAGTTCTTAGCTGACTGTTTGCACGAAGATTGTTTTAAGCGAATCTCTTTTCGTTTGTCAGTTTCTGCAGCACGAGCATGCTGGCGATACCTAGACAAGATCATCTCGTGCTGCATCAAGTCGTCGTTAGTTTTCGTTGGGATTTAATTCCTCTTCTTTCTTAAAGCGTCCTTCTCCATATTTTTCTACCTAGGCCTACAGGTAAAACGTATATAACAATAGTAGGTAGGTCAAAGTCATGACTTTACAGTACCAAAACATCACATTACAAGAAGAAGTAGGTATTTACTGATACCAAAACTAGCCCAAAACTTATCACTAAAAAACTATTACTAATATCTACAACTGTAGAACCTAACTAATTATGAAAAAACTAATAACTAGTCCAAAACAAAAACCTTACACTAAAAAGTATGAAATAAAAAATAAATAAAAAAAGTCATAAAACCAAAACCAAAATGAAAGCAAACTAATTATTTCTTTTTAAGAAAAAGTGAACCGCATTCAAATAACCAACCCACTAAAAATTTTTAAATAATTTTTATAAACGCCATCCTATTCCTGTTTCTATTCCATCCATATTGCTACCCCGTATAGTAAATTTCTGCCAAAAATTCATTAATATTAATGAATGTAATAAGAACATTAACAATTTATCTGGGTAGGTATTTACATAGTTTTTGAAGTCGGTGCCAAACCAATACAAGTAAGACTGCTGCCAAACAGAGAAAATTATAGGGCGAACGTATTAACGAAGATGGCGCTGTTCTCAATTGGGATGGCGCTGTTCTCTAAAATACAGACTGTCTAATTTAGGGGCCAGACAATTCACTGTGCTACACTTTCTTTGACGGAAAAAATACCAAAAAGCACACACTTGAGGGCCACACGTCGTCGTCGTCGCGTCGTCGTGAGTGGATGTAACTTCGTTGATACGTTCGCCTTATAATTTTCTCTGTTTGGCAGCAGTCTTACTTGTATTGGTTTGGCACCGACTTCAAAAACTATGTAAATACCTACCCACATAAATTGTTAATGTTCTTATTACATTCATTAATATTAATTAATTTCTGGCAGAAATTTACTATACGGGGTAGTAATATGGATGGAATAGAAACAGGAATAGGATGGCGTTTATAAAAATTATTTAAACATTTTTAGTGGGTTGGTTATTTGAATGCGGTTCACTTTTTCTTAAAAAGAAATAATTAGTTTGCTTTCATTTTGGTTTTGGTTTTATGACTTTTTTTATTTATTTTTAAATACTATTTTAGTCATGTTAACTCCTTGGATAATGTTTAAATTAGAAATAAATTAAAAAAGAAGCTTTCGTGCTTGAGCTGTTTGTTTTAACGAATAAATGTATTTTACAATCAACTGAATGTTTAAATGGAATCACCTTATTATCAACTTTTATTATTTACAGTTTATGTACAAAAATAACTTACATTGCTTCCTGTCAATGATGTTAAGAACAGTCATGAGCAATAATATATACAATAATCTAACCATTAATTTGTGTCAAAATTATGTAAACATTTATTCCATATTAATGTAATTGAAACAGAATCAGAAATAACTCCACACTTCCAATATCATTTTTAACTGTCCATGTTAATTTCAATAATATGTACCTATACAATTATTATGTCATGGATTCATTAAAATGATATTTCCAACAAACTATTGTAGTTTACTGTAAATAGCTACTTATAAAACATTTTGAAAATAAACTATTTTTTTCTATGAACGTAAAAAACGACCCAATAAAATCAAAAAACTGATTAAATAGAAGTTATTATATTATTATTACTTAGAAATAATAAACTATATCAAAATATACTAAACATTTTTGTCAAATTTCAATAAAAATTAAAATTCATGTCGCCACATTAAATAACTAAAATAAGTACCTATTCTAAGCTATGATCAATAATTATGTCAAAGTGAGATACTTACACATTTTTTCAGCGACCGGCAACGCATTCCGTATACCTGACCTCTTAAAACGATTGTGCTGTAATATACCAGGCCTGGCTCACTCCGCGCGGTACATCCGTTATTTACCTACAGCGGAGCGCTCCGCCGGCGTATTTCGAATGGGTCGTGTGTCACGCGCGCGCCCGTCGGGACGTTGTAGATACCTACCTACCTAATAGCACTCACAGTAATTCTATGATCGAGGTCGCAAATAGTATTTAAAAATGGACATAAAAAGAAACAAATATTCAATTAGATTATGTTTAGATTTGATTATGTTCAATTTAGCAAACAAAACATAGGTAGTATTACTCATTATTCGTCGTAACTTTTTTTTCATTTTGTACTTTAGGTAAGTTGAAACAATATTTTTTACAAAGGTAGAATAACAGTAATACCTACTTAGTTACAAATAAGGAGATTAATTATTCTTCACTAGGCAGCAACCCTAACAGCGTAAGAAAAGATAAGAGGCATGCGATAGAAAGAGACAAAACTTCTAGGTATATAAATTTGCAGGTACGTAATGCTGTGCGAGCTGAATTCCACCGTATCACGTCGTAGCAAGACTCGAATTTATTTAGATCTTCTTGCGGAGTAATTCTTCTGTACCAACTATTACTTATTCTGTGAATATACTTAGGAAAATTTGCAATAGGGATAAGCGCGCATTACGCTTGTATTTTGTTGTAGTCAGGCGCAGCTAGATAAATATTTCCATAATTTGTATACAATTATTATGTCATGGATTCATTAAAATTATATTTTCAACAAGCTATTGTGGTTTACTGTAAATAGCTTCTTATAAAACATTTTGAAAATAAACTATTTTTTTCTATGAACGTAAAAAAACGACCCAATAAAATCAAAAAACTGATTAAATAGAAGTTATTATATTATTATAACTTAGAAATAAAAACTATATCAAAATATACTAAACATTTTTGTCAAATTTCAATAAAAATAAAAATTCATGTCGCCACATTAAATCACTAAAATAAGTACCTATTCTAAGCTATGATCAATAATTATGTCAAAGTGAGATACTTACACATTTTTTCAGCGACCGGCAACGCATTCCGTATACCTGGCCTCTTAAAACGATTGTGCTGTAATATACCTACTTAGGAAAATTTGCAATAGGGATAAGCGCGCACTACGCTTGTATTTTGTTGTAGTCAGGCGCAGCTAGATAAATATTTCCATTGGTATTCTTATTATCTTTGTAACATGAGTACCAATAATATGCCGTATCGTATTTCAACAGATGATACCATGGTAGGTAGTAATAGACAGGAGATGCCCATTTATTCTATATAATTGTTTACTGTAGGATATATGGGGCAAACGTGCGATGAATTTACGGACATATCTTTATTTCTTTCTAACAAGCGTACATTTGACATGAGTGAAAGACTCGAAGTCAAATTCTTCCTTTCCTTTTTTTGGTTTGATTTTCTTTTTACGCTATGTTGTCAGCTTGGTGAAATGCAGTCGCCATTTTACTTAGACGTTTGCGTCAGTGTGTTGCGTCAGTGTGTTTTGTTTACTTTCAGGAAAAGTGCTAAATATTCGGGATTTTTTAGAGATTTGACTATGAAATGCTTTAATAAATATCAATTTTATAAGTTTGATTTTAATTATCGTGTACAATATGCATAAGTGTTCGATTTTAGGTTGTGGCGCTAAAAAGTCGCAAAACATAAGTTTACACCAGTAAGTTATCTCAAATTCTTATGTTTTGTAATTATTTGCGTATAACATCATCTGGTTTACTGTAACAAGTACCTATAAGCGATAGTAATTGAGTAATAGTGAATGTTTAGAAGGTTTTAAATTTATAACTTTGCTTCCTAGTTACCAAGTGTAAACATAGTGATGGGCATCCGTAAACCGTCTTTTTTATCGATATTTTTCAGTTTTCCCACTAATTTAAATATGCGGCGAAGGTGGATAAACGCAATTGGATTAGAAAATATAAGCCCACGTCATAGGAAGAATCTGTTTATATGTTCATTACATTTTGAGGATGATAACATCAATAGAACACTTGGAGTCATCAGGCTAAAAGATGATGCAGTGCCCTCACTTTACTTATCAGTAAGTGTTTTGTAAAGAATTGTTACTTTGTACCTCTTTGAATTTTTTTAAATATTGTTAAAATTACATAGTCATCGAAGGATATCACTTTTGCATGATGATAATTAAAAGAAAATTTATTTTTTGGAGAATTGCTATTTATTAATACAAACTTTGTTTTCATTTTCAGTCTCCAACTATTACTACTGTTTGGAGCGTTGCTTCACAGGAAAGAATCCCACGCTACATCCGTGCGTGCCATAGAAGCAGCTACGGGAATTCCCAAAAGCACTGCACATTTAATTTTAAAACGCCAAGGGTTTCATCCATATCACTACAGGCGTGTACAAACATTATTAGCTAGAGACTATCCACTGCGTGTTGCATTTTGCCGTCAGATGCTCCAAAAACACAGAGAAGATCCGGAATTCCTGGATAAGATTTTATGGTTCGACGAGACTACCTGTAAGAAGGATGGCTATTTGAATTCACATAATTTGCATAGTTGGAGCATAGAAAATCCTCACCTGATGAGGGAAGATAAATCCCAATACCAGTTTAAAGTCAACCTGTGGACGGGCATATTAAACGGGAAAGTAATTGGTCTATTTGAAATCAATGGAAACTTAGATGGCAATAGATATTTAACTTTTTTACGGGATGAATTACCTAAATTATTAGAAGATACGCCACTAAGGGATTTACAAAACATGTGGTTCCAAAACGATGGCTGTCCAGCTCACTATAGCCGTCCTGTTCGAGAATACCTTGACCAAAATTACCCAGAGCGTTGGATTGGGAGACTTGGCCCTATCTTATGGCCACCCCGTTCACCTGACCTTAATCCCCTGGATTTCTTTTATTGGGGTTGTCTCAAGGACAAGGTGTATTCCCAACCTTTTGAGACACTAAATGAACTCCACGAAAGTATTCAGGAAGCTGCAAACGAAATAAATAATAAAAGACACGCGCGATGCATAAAACGATAATTTTTAAGGCGATGTCGAGCCTGTATGTGGTAGTGGTGGCAAGCAATTTGAACATTTATTATAATGTATTTTTGTGTAATAAAAATGTAAAAATACAAGTAATATTATTTTATTTAAATTTGAAACATCTGATGTAAGCACTAATTTGCGGCCATAGCTGAATAGGTACCTAAGTAGTAAAGACTAGATAATCCACGACTCAAAAATCGAGACTGCTATCGCGTATCATATCATACCACTTTTAAGTCATCTTTTTTAGTCTTTTACTATGTCTCTCTAACGACCAGTAACCCCGATCTATCTCACTCTTAACTACTTACGCAGGGGTACCTTTTAAATTCTGAGAACAGCAACAAAAACCCTTTTCTTTGTTCATGGCAAATGGCACCGAGCAGGTAAATGTAAATTATGTCACCACTAGAAAATAGTATAGTACATTTTTAACTCCAATATTCTTTTATGTTTTATACCATTTTATAATTGGGAAAAGTGGCGCTAATTTTTAAAAAAATCTGCCGCAGTAGGTTTCATACATTTTTTTTACACCACAGTGAGCGAAAGTGAGTGGAAATGAAACAACTTTCAAAATTTTTTTGATTAACTGTAGTAAAAAAACTATTAGTTTTCTGGAACTTTTAAAGGTTTTAAAGGAAAGCTATACTACTCAGGTTTACGATAACAAAAAAAAACTATAAAATTCAAAAAAATGTACACATAGGAAAAAAGGAAGATTTTTTTTTTTCGAGTAGTTATGACTAGGTACCTGATGCCAGCTTATCGTTGAATTTTGGACACGTTGTATGTACACAATGACTACGAAAACTTTATCGATATCGACATGTAATTTTAATTAGGGCTCAACTCTTCAGCAGCCATTTTTGAGCAACTGTCAAGTGTTTCATGGTTTTCATTTTAAGGGCATCTCCTGTCTATTACTACCTACCATGGATGATACACACATAATTATTGTTCTAAGTAAGAAGTAAGTTCTAAAATGAATAATGGTATGCAACGTCAGTAAATTTATTATACTTGATTGAATCGTAATTTTAAAATTTATATCAGAATATATAGGGTCAATTTATAATACACCATAAAACTTTTACAGCAGGTTAAAAATCATGAGTAGGTTTATGTTTGAAACCTACAGGACGCCCTCCGCTCGCTCGCCAGTCTGTCTAGAGATACGCGCGCGCGATTAGTAAGATTAAAGTAACCAAAATGCCGAATTACGCGTACAGTAATCAAGAATATTTGGAAATGGCTCTGTGGAATGTGGAACGTGGAGTGCTCTCAGGAATGTGCGTGAATACATGTCTCAAGAGTACGGTGAGCGATGGATAGGACGCGAAGGGCCAGTGAGCTGGCCACCTAGATCACCTGACCTTACACCTGTAGACTTTTTTTTTTGGGTTCGAATTAAAGACTTGGTGTATGGTCGGGACGGTCATACGATTCAAAGTGCGGATGAACTTAAAAGTAGAATAACTGACGCCTTTGCTGTCGTCAGAACTGAGAAGGACAGTTTACTAAGAGTGACAATGAATATACTTAAACGGGCAAGACTGTGTATACAGCAGCAAGGACGGTATGTGCAGCAGTTGCTTTGAATTGGTTGTTAGTGATTACGAGTATCGGATCTAACATCAACGACAGGACGCAATGTAAAAACGTAAGTTATTTTTGAACATACCTACTCTGTTAATTATAATACTTGTAAATAAGGTGATTCCAGTTTTTTAACACGTCATTCTAACATTAAATTAATTGTAAAATAAATTTAATAGTTTAAACAAAGAGTTCAAGCACTAATGCTTTATTTTATTTTTAATTTCATGAAAATCAAAACTAAAACAGTATTTACAATTAGTTTAATGTGAAATTGATTGTCAAAATCCTGTAACAGTAGTGTGATGGGACATTAGAATCACCTTTTATCCTGATGTTTGACGTAATTACAGCTGATTCCGCGCTAAGTAGGTAACTGGGTCACGCAAACACACGGGCGCGCGTCAATGACCTTCGCTCGGATGCGTAGGTAGGTACTATTCGCGTAAGATTATTGTTTTGGTTAAGTGATTTTCTTAAAAGACTAGATGTTTGATTTTTTTTTGCTATGTACCTAGTCATAAATTGTAGATTAAACTTAAATTTTATTCACTAAAAATTATTTTCAAATTTTAATTTATAATTTTTTTTTAATTTGACTTCGTAATTTAAACCCACTTATGATTCTTAACCCAATTTTAAAGTTTTATAGTATATTATAAATTGACCCTGTATATTAGAATAACTTTTGATTTAAAATTAAAAGAAATAATGTTTATTTTTGTTATTTTTATTGAATTATTTAAAATACAATGAATATTGTTTTTAAATCACTTTTCAGTTATTAAAAAAGAAATTGAGCATTAAATGCAAAAACTCAAATGTGAAAAAGTTTCTTCGCATTTTTTAAGAAAATTCAAAATATTTTTTAATATATTTTATTGAAATTTATCTAAAGTATGTACATATGTACAATTTTGTTCGATAACCTTTTGCCATCTTGTAGGTAGGGACATGATCCCATTGCTATAAAAATTTTGGGACCTCTCATCAAAATACCGCGACAAGTGGATTTGGCAGTCCTCTCGTGATGTTAACCTAACACTGCCTAAAGAATTCTGAAGAGACCGAAACAGGTGGAAATCTGAAGGTGCAAGGTCAGGACTATACGGCGGATGCATTAACACCTCCCAGCCAAACTCTTTTAATTTTTGCTGGGTAGCTATAGATGTGTGAGGTCTAGCGTTATCATGGTGAAACACCACACCCCTTCTGTTAATCAATTCCGGCCGCTTTCTCTCAACTTCTTGTTTTAATCTCATAAGTTGTTCGCAGTAGAGTTCAGAATCGATAGTCCTGCCTGGTGGTAACAGCTCATTATGAATAATGCCCTTCCAATCCCACCACACACACAACATCACCTTATTGCGAGTTACCCGGGTTTCGCCAGTCTGTGAAGCCTGACCGGCCTTTGACCACAACCTTTTTCGCACGTTCTTGTCGTACGTGATCCACTTTTCATCACCAGTTATCAGCTTCTTCAAAAATGATTCGGTTTCGTTACGTCGTCGTAATAAAGAATCACAAATGACTACACGGTTCATTAGGTTTCTTTCAGTGAGCTCGTGAGGTACCCAAATATCGAGCTTTTTTATGTACCCAGCTTTTTTCAAATGCGCCAAAACTGTTTTGTGGTCAATTCCCAGTTCTTTAGCTACGTTGTAACTACTGATATGTCGATCTTGCTCCACTTTTTCAAAAATGGCATCCATTTTATCCTTAATAGGGCGACCAGAGCGAGGTGCATCTTTGACATCAAAATTTCCGGATTGAAAACGCTTAAACCAAATTTGTGCTACTCTCACAGACACTGCACTAGGTCCATAAACATCGCAAATTTTTTTCGCGGCTGCGTTGCATTTTTACCTTTTTTGTAACTAGTAAAATTTTAAAATGTATCGAATTTCTTCATTAGATTCACTCATCTTGACAGTACGAAAAACAAATGAAAATCACACATTTTCCTAATTTGAATTTGGAATTATGTTCTTTAAAATTTTAACTTTCAATGATACCAAAACCAGCCAGATACAAATACTATAGTCAAAGAGAATTTATTACAAGTTCATACATACTATAATGCGAAAAGACTTTTTGCCCAACCTATTATATGGGTATGTATAAATATATATATATTAACGTTTATTAGGATAATTACATTAACTTAAGTATTCTTTGTTTTAATGTTTTAATATTTTTAATGTTTTGTGATTTCAATAAATAATTATAATCTTAATAGAATAAAACAACAAATGTAATGACTGACTATTTAAAAAGCAATGTAATATAGATATACAAAAAATCTTAAAATAACTGATGATTAAAAGTTAAATATTAAATAGAAATAGAAATTAAATTAAAATTAAATGATTTGTTTAGTAATATAAATAATATTTAATATAATGAAATGAAAAAAAAAACCTTTGTTGTCACTTTATTTTGTACACATTAATGAACTGTCTTGGAAGAGCGAACTCACCTGGCACAGGCATTATTTGCCTAAAAGGTGACTTCGACAACTGTAATATGAAGTGTAACACTTTAAAGAAATGAATTATTCTTATTCTTATATTATTTGTAAAAAAAAACTACCACTACACATATATAGCATGCATCCTCACACACAAACACACACCTACATACAATCACATTTACACATTCACGCATGTTACTAATTTACTAATTCGTTAAAATGAACCTACTTATTTACAATATTATTTTTTCTTTAACTTGAATGTTATTATTGCATAATATTGTCTCAAGTTTTCACAATTCATAATTTATGTAGAGACTTCACTTCCATCTGAAGTCACGTTTGACAAATTTGGAGGTATTATTATGATGGAGAGAGATTATTGCAGTGACAGGGGGTCACCCTATCGCCCGCAATAACGCCAATGAAACCTCCATCCCTAAACTAACTTTTACAGTGTGCCCGGGAAAAGAAGCAGCTGGCACATTCTATGTTTTTCTTTCGCCCCCAGTCCAGCGTGGAAAACTACTTTTTAACCGGATTAACCTCGTATTGAAATTAAAAAACACCCTTTTTTCAACAGAGAAGATGGTTGGAAACTATCACCAGCATGGGACCCTATTCTTAAAGATATTAAATCAAACATCCAACAAACAGCACGATCTGAAACTGACAGTTCATTTTGTGTTAACCCTGAATGCTACGCTCGATGACTGAGATATAGATGGAGATGATGTATAACTTTTTCTACTATCAATCTGACGCCTGACACCTCAGTAGTTCGTGACCACGGGGTCTGCAAAGACACCGAAACGTCGAGTTAAAATGTAAAATATAGAATAATATAATATAATAATATTTTTTATATATATAATAATATATAAAAAATAAAAAAAAACTGTAAAAATCATACGCGTGCCTATATAATTGTTGTGCCTATTAGATTTTATTGATTAATTCTTTGTTTGTTTATATTTTTTTTATTTCTGTAAAGATTTGGGAAGTGAAAACTGAAAAACCAATACACGGCTAACGCTACTTTGGGCTTCAGGGCTTGTAATTGTAAACCTGTTTTATTGGTATTTTTGAAATAAATTATTAAATTATAAAAAATACAAAAATTATTAAAAATTAATCATCATCTTAATGCACATTGAACAAGGCCGTCTCTGATACCTTTTTCAATTTGATTAATTTCAATATCAGATATAAGATCTAGTTTTACTTTTGTGAACAATAACATCGCATCTCAGCTTAACGATGGTAAGGCAACATAATAACAAGGATCAAGACCATAGTAATGCAAACTCAATGCCCTTTCTCAAAAACATCGCAAAGCATTAGAACATTACATTTTAAATATAATAATAATAAAATTTCTTTATTCATGCCACAATCTTGAATGTTTTTTACAGAGTAATTGTACAGTCTAAGTACAAAATAATTACAATTCAAACATCGTACAATAAGGCTAATATTAGTATATTTAAAGTGTTACTAGAGCCCTAACTACTTAGATTATTTGATAATCTGTAATAAGGGCACTAGTTCCCTCTCCCTAGGAAGCCATTTAATATGCCTTACCATCATATACATAGGTTTGAAGGTTTAAATATGTAGGTCTAAGTAAGGTGGCACAAAATTATGTTTGTTGTTGTTTAGTAAAATCGAATTTGGGAAAAGGTATAGTGCAAACAATGTGTATTCGTCGTGTTTTGCTCTCTATATAGGTTCGCCTTTTAATAGTCAATAATATTTTAATAGCAGATTAAGACAGATGAGTGGGTTAAAATTACGAAAAAAAAATATTATTTTTTAAAATATTTTTCATAAATTAAAATTGCATTTTTTTTTCTCAGTGATCAAAATTTAACTATGATTGTAGTTTGTGACTACACAGCAAGTAATAAAAACGTTTCCACTAATTGTATGTAGTCATAAATTTAGATTAATCTTACATTTTACTCACAGAGAAGAATTTTGAAATTTTAATTTATGAAAAATATTTTTTTTAATATATATTTTTTTCGATATTCAGACCCACTCATCATTCCTAATCTGTTATTAAAATATAATTGACTATTATAAGCGGACCCTGTATAAGGAGTGAGTGCGTGGGTTAATCAGACTGTTTTTAAAATAAATAGTTGTCGAACTGTAAGCACCCTCATTTCCGTGTATAGTTGTGTGGTAGGAAAAGTACGTGGTTTAAAGGTGTTTACTTTAAGCAAGGCCCTTTGGGATCTTTCCAGTGGCAGTAGACTGGATTTATTTATACCACCCCAAGAAGTGATGCAGTACGATAGGATTGATTGGCATAGAGCAAAGTAGGTATTTTTAATGACTTTCGAGGATGTAAGATGGCGAGAGTTTTAAATAGGAAAATAAGTTTGCGAACTCGGGACGATAAGGTATCTACATGTTGTTTAAAGTTAAGGTTACGGTCAATGATTACTCTTAAGTATTTAATGGAATTTGTAGATGATAAAGGTGAGCAGGAGTTGTTAGAGGTTGATGGTTTTTTGCAAGAGTGGGCGATTAAGGAAAGGGGACGTGTGTGTTGGGTGGTTTTTCGGATGGAGTAGGATATATATTTTGTTTTATGCGATATTATTGTTTATAGGATATATATTTGTGTTACATGTATATATTACGCAACCCGCAACTCAAGGCGGACGCAAGCAAATCGAAAGTGCTCCGTATTTAAAAGTGCACAAAATACCTTAAACGTGATAGAAAAAGTTACGCAGTGATATAAATCAACCAAAAGTGAAAAAAAAACTCTCAAATAATCGCATATTCCTGTGTAATCAGCAAAAAACAAACATCAAAACTCGTATGTATTACAAATACTTTAGGCTTGAACTTTGCATCACGACGATGACACATTGCGGCTACCTGTAAAACTCTAACGGACGAAAAGGAAACAGCAGTGCTAGCACGAATCTTTTGTCGATCGTAAGTTTACGAATGCTCATATAGTATGGAGACGGTTTTGTAAGCAATAATTGAAATCTATCCATTGCCGCACGGTCAGCTTAAATAAATGTGTTCCTTGTTAATTTTGAATGTTTGTTAACAGGTTCTACTCTTAAATAACTGTAAAATAAAAAATTACATTGTTACTAAAAACTTGCAACCGACTCCAAACTATACTAGCATTCGTAAACTTACGATCGACAAAAGATCCGTGCTAGCACTGCAGTCCAGAGTTAAAGTGTGTTCGACAATTTAACGTTATGACTTAAGAACCCGCGTGGACTCATGGAAGGAGGCGCTGTCTAAAGCAAGAGCGACTCAATGAGATGGCGGTTCGAACCCTCAACTTTACAAAGACTTTAGATTGATTTTTTTCTTTTTACTTTTATTCTATTTTATTTTGATATCATTAATTTTACTTTAGTTTGATTTTTTTAATTTTCATAAGAAACTTTTTCAAAAAAAAACTTTTTGTGATTTCTTGTTTTCCCAACTTTAAATAACATGGCCCAAAGCTAATTTTAATATACTTAATTAGCTCTATCTAAAAATGTTTAGTTCTATAATGAATGCTGTCCTTTATTTGTAAATTTTGTAAGGCAGAGCACGTATATAAATCTGCCAGGCTTCTTTGTCCTAGGCAAGTCTTAGTTACCTATTTAAACAAGACAGCCTCATTGCGTAAAGATATAGACTCACTCTTTATTGGCCTTAGGAAACCTCATAAAGCAGTTGGTATTATTGTGTTGCATGATAGATGTTATTATTTTCACAGTACACAGCACTCGTCCAGCAGTGACGTCTGCTGCCCGTAATTAAGGTGTCAGTGATGAAGTGGATCTTCAAATACATTTTTAATCGCTTCTACAGGGTTGATTTGTGGTCACCGGCCAAATATTTTTTACGTATCATTTACAGAAACGATTTTTGCAAAAAAAAAGAATTTTAGCAAATTTTGGCAAAAAAAAATTAAAAACATATTTAGCAAACCATGGTCACTCTAAATTACCATTAAAATAAAGACAACTACGCACTACTACAAAACATCTCGTAGTACTACGTCGTAGTATTATCAACGAAATGCCCCGTCGTATTAGCTATGTTCATCAACAGCGACTATTTGCATAAAAGTTTGTGGTGCCATATCTTTATTTTTTGTACTGAGCTTTACTAAAAAATATGCAGGTACGTTTATATCATATGAAATAAACTAACATTTATAATTTATTATAATTTGGCTGGTGACTACAAATCAACCCTGTATATCAGAACTGTTACTCATGTAGTTTCTAATCAAGACAATTCGTTTGCTCAGGTGATTAAATGGTCTATGGTAAACTTAATTGTTGATTTGCTGCATTTCATAATGTTAAGTTAAATTTAAGATGGTTTAATTTTTGATTTGAATGTTTTTTTTATACAGGGTGTTATTTTATTAGAGCATAATCTATTAAGGGGTTATAGTACAGGTCATTTGCAACATTTTTTGGTATGGGTACTCATGTGCGAAAGTGAACCATTATTGAGATATTTTAATTTTAGTGTTTACTTGAAAAAATCATAGGTGGTAACTTAAAATCTAAAGATAGAAATAAAAATTCGAATGATATTTACTTAATATCTTTATTTTATTATCTATGAGGGCCTAGTTACATATCCAGAGCAAAAAATGTACAATAACAACGTTTTTTTTAAACACAATGCTCCCAAATTCAAGAACAGAAGAAAAAGACCTGTGGCACTCGGAGACTGCCGCGGTAAAGCCATTGTATAGCATTTTTTATCAACTTATGCAATTATAATTATTTATTTATTTTATTAATGCAGTAATGTTGGATCTAATATGAAGTTCCACAAGTTCCTAGTAGATGGCGCTGATTGTTTATTAAAGCCCGCATGTAAAGTTATGAAATCAAAGTATCACCGCTGTGCCGGTCGGAGTGGGGGGTGTTAGGTTTTTTTTCGTTACGGAATTCTGGATTCGGTCCCCCCCCCCACGCTCAAGGCCCGCGATAGAAGCTATGCAATAGCTTAAAAAAATATTAGTATTTCACGCAAATTTGCCCCTTTAACAAAAAAAGTCACTATGAAATTTGTTGTGCATATTATAAGAAAAACATCTACATTTCCTAAGCTTTCTAATGAGGTATACAACTTTTACACAAGTGTTCAAATGCCAAAGATATACAAATAATGGAGCAGGGAGCAGGTAGAAAAAATAAAAGAATAAAAAATGGTATCAAATGTCACTCATATGTACTAATGCTTGTAAATTATTCCGTTCTTGTAATTTATTGCGTTCGGATGCTACTCGGGTGCTATCTGCAGTTTTGTGTTTCTTGAAAATGAAAATAGTTTATTTGCTTTAACAGATACTTCAGTATACATTCAGAGGCCAGGACCAACCTAGTAAGCATGTGAAAATGCTTGTAGCAGGTGGTTCTGCTCTTCCCAATGTCATTAACACTAATAAAGTAAAATATTTCAACTACAGTTACCAAGTTTACAAACAAACTAAACATTAGAAAAAATATAAATGTTAAACATGAAAGCCATCTATGATTGAGTATACATTTTAAGTTGAAGATTTTTAAATGTGTGAGAATGAGTGTGAATAGGGTGTAATGTACGTGTTGTGTGTGTCTGTGTGTGTGTGTGTGTAGATCAGTCTAAACTTTTTTATTATTTATTATATGAAATTATTCTAGAGTGTGTATTTAAAAAGTAAGTCTTCTATTTCACAGTAGCCACGTTTCTCTAGCTCTTTGACCAATATTTTTTACAAATAAAGTATTGAAGGTTGTATATTTTGTATTTATAGTGTAGCTTATTATACAGGTAAGTGGAATGGGCTTGAAATTGTCGTCTGGAAAAAAGGGCTCTGCAGGGAATTGTTGGAGTAACTTGGCGTTATCTTCTACTTATTTGCGGAATTTGTTTCTAGGGTAAGATTTTATGTACTTTGAGTGCTGAATTTAGTACGTAAAGTTTTCTAAGCGATAGAATCTTGTAGTTTTTGTATAATTCATCAGTGGAAAATCTAAATGGCTTGAAAAACATGGTCTTTAGTAAGCACCTTTGGGCCCTTTCCGCTTTAAGGCTTCCCCATATAACGATGCACTAGTTTAAAACTGATTGCGCCTACACGAGGTAAATACGCTTTATGAGATCTACAGAAGTAACGTGCCTCAGTTTTTTAAATATCCATATAAGTTTTCGTGTCTTATTATTTAGTGCATCGATTTGCTTATGCCAAGACAGTCGATAGTCTAGTAACACTCCAAGGTACTTAGTGGATTCGACCGATTGAATCTCTACGCATTCGCAATCTATATTGTTAGTATTTTCACAGTAATGAATCCTTAATTTAATATTAGAGGAGGTAAGTGATGTCTTGTTTATGGATGTTGTTGTTAAGTGATGTATTGTTCATTTTTTGCTTGGTGGTAGGATCCCTTCTGGGTCCGCCTGGCTAGCGACCACCCTTTATATAAAGTCTGCCGCCAAATGTTACCGCTCCGGCGGTAATGTGTTCCGGCAATATTGTATAAAGAGCCAGTTCCATCCTAAACCCGTGTGCTTTCATCTTCGACCTCATCGTCATTTAGTTTTAATGGGTGTTATGCCGATGTTTTCAAATTTTTTTACTAGAATGGGAACTGAGACCGTGTTGAAGGCTTTTTTTAAGTCTAAGAAGACTGCCAGACATTTTTCTCCACGACCTAAGCATTGAGTCACCATGAAAGTTAGTCCTAAAATTGCGTCTTCTGTTGATTTGGCTTTTCTGAATCCGTTCTGTTTGTCAGACAAAATATTGAACTTTTCTAAGTATGAAATTAGACGAGAGTTTATTAGTCTCTCGATTATTTTTGAGACAACGGACAGAACTGATATTGGTCTGTAATTATTTATATCCTTTTTATCGCCACTCTTATATACGGGTGTAACAATAGATCTTTTAAGCAAAGCTTTCAGGCATGAAATAACATCATTTATTTCTCCGGGATCGGTTTAAAAAAGAACACAAGAAGACAATATTGCAGGTGGGGCAGACGTTGAGTTATGAGGTGTTTGTGGTAGTGGTCTATTAAAAATCGTTAACGGTATTCACTGACTCCATTTTTGATTTATTGAGATGGTTAATTTCTTCAATAGATTTCCAAAGTACTTTTGAATTTTTTATATTATTTTGTAACAGATCAGATTCATATTTACGTTTGAGTTTCTTAATCAATTTATTACAATGGTTACGGTACCTACTAAATGTTACTTTTAGGACGTCATTACACGGATTTTCAGGAGTGATTATGGCCGTCCCGCGCGTAGCAAGTTGATAAGTATAAACTTTTACAGTTATTGTAATGTTTCCAAAGTGAATAAAGTTCAAAACTTTTCCGTAACTATGAATATCCGAACTGCCAAAATGTAATCGTCAAATATAGTGAATTCCACTATTTCATCTTAGTACGTCAGAGCAGTGGTAGTCCATTGCGTAGAAACCCTGTGCTAACCTTCCATTTAATCGATTTGAGTCCGATCCTGTATTAATTCGCTTCCTGTCGAATTTAGTATAATATTTTTATAACTATTGGATTACTTTTTGTTTCTACTTTTTTTGTTATTTTTTGTGGATTTGTATTGTTTTATATGGCGTTCACTCACACGTTATTGTCGGGAGTTTTCCGACTAGTTTTGTATCAACCAGAATATCATCCATGATTTTGTTTTATTACTAGTGAATAAAGTCCTTTTTTGCATACAATCTTCCAACTATTAGTTTTTAATTACTATTATAAATTAGTTTAAAAATACTTGTAAATCTTAAATGTAAAGCCGCAATTACATTTCTTTTCTATTAGTTTTTAATTAAAAAAATATTTTAATGATGTTGAAAATAATAAACAAAATCGTCCGTAATTTTAATAATAATAATAATAATCAACTCTTTATTGTACACCAACAGCATAAAAATAAAGTAAAGAAAATGGTACATTTTAATTTCATATTGGCACAAAGGCGGCCTTATCGCCGTAGAGCGATATCTTCCAGGCAACCGAGTCTTGACAGGATTAGGTAGTGGACAATTAGGATGGGCGTTGGAGCACAGGCTATAAAATAGACTTCATACAAATAATTACACAGTCATACCTAAATATCAATAAGTAATACATATAAATTCTAATAATACATACACATACATTCTAATAATACATATATACATACACATATATTCTTACATATGACAATATATACGCAAGAGCGCAAGTTACGATCATTATTTTTGAACCGATAGTTGATGCAATTTTTCAAATAATCGGGTATAGCTTTGTCATACAGAATACGGTAAACTACAGATAGGATGTGAGTATTCTGGCGAAGGCGAATGGGAAGCCACTTGAGATTATTTTGGAATTCAGATATGTGATCATATTTGCGTAATCCAAATACAAATCTAATGCAGAGATTTTGGAGCCGCTCAAGTTTATTAAAGAGTTCTTCAGTTAGGTCAAGATAACTGGCATCAGCGTAGTCGAGAATAGGAAGTAAGAGAGATTGTGCTAGCGCAATTTTAGTGGCAACGGGGAGAAAATTGCGAAGACGCTTGAGCGAATTCACCGCGGCAAACATCTTCCTACTCACTTCAGTGATTTGTGGTAACCAGGAGAGCGTGCGATCAAAGATGATACCGAGATTCTTCACGGTCTCACTAAAAGGAATGGAAACGCCATTAAATTCGACTTGAGGTAGTAAGTTATTGTTCACACGAGGTATCATTTTGTTACTGCCGATAATGATTGTTTGCGTTTTGAGAGGGTTGACAGTGAGCCCGTGTTTGTAACTCCAGTCTGATATTAGTTTCAAGTCCGCATTGTGTAGCACTACAGAATTTGGCAGCTCTCCGAGACTGCTTTGTGTAAAAATTTGAAGATCGTCTGCATACAGATGGTAGGAAGAAGATATATTGAGAGTAATCGAATTGATGAATATGGCAAAGAGAAGTGGAGACAACACGCCACCTTGCGGTACGCCGGCATTAATATCACACCAATCAGAGACATCCATCTCAGTAGATATACGTTGCCGGCGTCCATGCAAGTAAGTATGAAACCAGTCAATAGTCGATGGAGATATGTTAAGAGAACGAAGCATTTGCAAAAGGATTTCAAAATCTACAGTATTAAAAGCATTGCTAAAATCCAGTAGAGTTAGAATAGTAAGCTTCTTCTGCTCCATGCCCATACGAATATCTTCCGTAATTTTGAGTAATGCCGTAGTAGTACTGTGCCCAGGACGGAAACCAGATTGGAAAGGGTTTAGTAGTTTATGGTTTTGCAGGAAAGTGCTGAGCTGTTGATGAACTAGTCCCTCCAGCACTTTGGAAAGGAAAGGCAGGATGGCAATAGGACGATAATCGGAAAAGGAAAGAGGATTGGCTTTTTTAGGGAGTGGTATGATGTTAGCATTCTTCCATGCATCAGGGAAAACGCTATAAGCAATGGAATTATTCAGTATAGAGGTAATCACAGAAGGATAATGTCTAGGATAGGGATGAGCATTTTATTAAAAGTTATAAATGTTTTAAAATAAGTCTAAATTTTATAATCACAATTAAAATTACAACAAAAAAATAAAGCGATCCCCGCGCCGGACTCGATCCTGCGTCTCTCAAGCCAAATGGTTTTAATTCTAGACGCCCCACACTCGCAAACATAGCTGCACTTGTCAAACTGATGAAATAGATACTCAATATGTATGCTTTTCCAAAAAGTTGATTCAATCCTATAGGGAACGTGCAGGAACTATTATATAGGTGGAAGCACTAAATTGCCGAAAGAGACACCGTGCGGACCGAAAAGGAAACTTATCAGACCCGTGTCATCGTGTTTTGAAATATTTAAACATAATAATATGGGAAATTTTGTATTGCACCTTTATTTAAAATTTAAGCAAACAACAATTATCCACTAATAATGTATCAACATATCAAATAAATGACTGTTTATCAAATTAAATAATTGTATAACTAAATGTGTGGTATAACAAAATGTCTAAAATACAGAATCCGCATATAATAGTCAATTATATTTTAATAGCAGATTAGGTATTATGAGTGGTTCTGAATTTCGAAAAAGAATATTTTTTTTTCAATTCTATTCATAAATTAACATTTTAAAGTTGTTATCTGTGAGTAAAATTTCAGATTAAACTAGATTTTATAACTGTACACAATTGTAAACAATGAAACCATGGTTAGTTTTGATTTTAAGCCTTTATTTACATCACTACCTGTCAAAGACTGCATTAAAATTGTCAAGAAAAAACTAACTGAATCAGATTTGCCTGTAAGGAAATTACATTACAGGTTATTCAGATGCAGACTGGGGTAGTGATAAATCAGACCGAAAGAGTGTTAGTGATATGGTAATATACCACAACAATAATCTCATAGCCTGGACGTCCAAGAAACAGCCAACAGTCTCTCTATCATCTGCCGAGGCAGAATTCATTTCAGCTGCAATGTGTATCAGTGAAATTTTATTTGTGAAAGGATTAGCAAGTGAATTTGGACATGTTACCTGTGTTAAAATATTTGTGGACAATCAAAGTGCAATTAAAATGCTAAACAATAGTGAAAATACCAAAAGAAGTAAACATATTGACATAAAATACAATTTTGTGAAAGACATTGTTAATAAGAAAATTCTATCAGTGTAGGTACTACGTAAACAGTGAAGAGAACATTGCGGATATTATGACAAAACCATTAAATACAGTAAAGTTTAATTATTTTAGAGATTTGCTATTGAATTAGAGTGAATAATAATTGAGGTTATATTATTGTAATAGTGAGTTGATTGTAATTGACATGTACGGGGTTACCGATTTAAGAATTTAAAATACTAACAATTTAAAGTGTATAAAATTAAGAAAAAATTGATAAACTAGAAATTGAAAGGGGGTGTTAGATAGCACATTCTTTCTCTTCTCCCATGATGGCTAACCGGTGTACACGCATTGTAGTGTTAGAGGTAAATTAAGTAATAAATAAATACTTTCCACTACGCATCATCATCATCATCATCACAACTCCGTGTAATGGGCCCACTGCAGGGCATGAGTCTCTCCTCTGGGTGACGAGGAGGTTTAGGCCATAATCCACCGAGCTGGCCCAGTGCTGGGTGGTGGATATCAGAATTTTCAGGGTGCCGATATGGCTTCTGACAAACCCTAACGACTACTGTATACAAGTATACAGCACCCGGGACAGCTTAACGTGCCCTCCGAAGCACGGAAGTCGCCGTGAGAAACGAATGGTCGGCGGTCACCCATCCAAGTACCGACCGCGCCGAACGTTGCTTAAGCTGTGATATCGTAAGATACACACAGTAAACACGGCGCCACGACGACTTCCACTACGCATTACTGTCTTATTTTATTATCAACATAAAGTAACTGCTTAAACCATCTTAATTGCCTTAATACTAAAATACAATTCATTATGGAATTAAAACAAGATAATAAGGTAGCCTTTCTGGATGTTTTAATTAAAAGAAATTTAAATGGTACACTCAGTCTCAGTTTATAGGAAACCCACCCATACTGGCCGATATTTAAATGGGAAGTCCCACCACCACTCGAGCCAGTTACTCACCGTAGGCTCCTCTTTGTTTCAGAGAGCACATGGAATCTGCGATCCTCAGCACATTAATGATGAACTGAAACATGTTGTCAAGGTGCTTCGTTAAAACGGCCTCAAACCACCTCGTCGCCGCCGCAGTGACCACGTGAAGCCGCAGACAGTCGAACGCAGACCTGCATTTTTACCTTTTGTAAAGGGTGTTACTGACAAAATCTCAAACATTCTTAGACGCGCTTCAATAAAAACAATATTTAAACCTAATACAAAAATAAGTCAACATCTTCGCTTAGTTAAATGCAGCATCTCTTAACAAGTTTACAAGATTGACTGCGGCTGTGGGCTTTCCTACATTGGTTAAAACAAAAGAAACGAATCAATCCCGCGTAAAAGAACATATAGCTGACATTAAAAATCGAAGAGCTTCAAAGTCTGCAGTTTGTGAGCATTCCATGGACAAGCCTGTGAGGTCCTTCAGGGATTCGGAGTAAAAGAAAGTTGCTTATACGGTATCTTAGAACGTATCTATACTTCTGTTCGTCGCTAATGTGTTGCGGGTCGATAAACGTTTCGAAATGCGCAAACCACAGCCGAGGATGTTCTCTCCAAAATGGCAGTATCTTCGACTGGATGGATACGGGCGCGACGGAAAAGGTTGCTTCTTCATTAATTTTGGCTTCTTGGTTCATCGGGGTCACCATTGTGAGGTCCTTCAGGGATTCGGAGTAAAAGAAAGTTGATTTCCAGAATACGATATTTATTGTCAAAAAGATCCTATATATATACTCAAAAAAACTATGTACACTAGTGGGGTCATAAAGGCGAGATATTCAATTTTGATACTTATACTTAAAAATCTATTTACAAAAGGTTACATTACAAAGGCGAGTTATCTTGTTTGACAACATCGATCTCTCTCTAAACTTCTTCCGTCTCACACCTATAAATAGTGACATGTATAAATATTCGGGCCTCAGCATGCCGCTAGCCAGTCACGAACGAGCAGAGAAGCGAGACGGGTAAATGTCAAAAAACCTAATCCTAAAAGTTACGTAAAGATGACAATCAAATTAAAAACATACAATATATTTACAAACAGTTACATGTTCCTACAAGCCCAACCACTACTTAAGGTTTGACTCTGTGAAAATTTTATCTAGAGAGAAACATTACATTCCTAGAATGATCAGAGAAGCGATTGAAATTAAAAAAACACCCTGATTTCAATAGAGAAGATGGTTGGAAACTATCACCGACATGGGACCCTATCCTGAAAAACATTAAATCTAACATACAGTAAGCTGCATGACCTAAAACTCAAGATACTGTCAGCTCGTTTTGTGTCAGCCCAGAACTCTACGCTCGAAGACTGAGAAACAGATGGAGATGATGATGTATAATTTTTTCCATCTATCAAGACCACGGGGTCTGCAAAGACACCGAAACGTCGAGTTAAAATTTAAAGTGTAAATATACGCGATAATTCCGGTTAAAACGTGTTTTATTGATTAGTTTTTTTTACAATCGATGCTTGAAGGTGTAAAACAGGATTTTCAGCAAGAAAATTTGAAACCCAAATATTTTAAAAATGGTACACTTTGGGACGTAATTATTGGGGCTCAAATGGGGCCTGGGTCACCTAAAAAGATTCCGGTCTAATTACCAATAACCCTTTATAATATTGCAATGCTGGCTGCTTACTCATCAAAACCATATTTTATTGCATTAACGATTTAGATGTTAGTTTCAGTTCGAATCAAGCTTCTCTCGGTGACACTTGCCTCACATTTTTGCTTTTGTACAATTACTGTTAGTTTAAAATAAGGTTTTTTTTATTAAAAAGTGGTTTCAAATCAATCCCATAATAGATTGTAGACTGAGAAACAGGTGAAGGTGATGATAAAACGCTTATGTCTATCAAAATGTGATTATAATGCTTAAACAATTTCAGTTAATCTAATAAATCAAAAAAGATCTATTATTTAATTGCTTTTAATAATACATTATACCATATTCTACGTCGTATTTCAGCGGATTTTCCTTTTCGTCATATTCCTTCAGATTTTTTCTTTTAATCAAATAATCTCCGAGAACCGGGTAAGCTTGCATCAGCATCAGAGCAGCGGTTCTTGACATAGTTGTCGCGCCGTGCATAAGAATATTTCTGAAAGTTTCGTTTTTCATGAAATTATTATTCATTTTACTTAGTTCGGCTAATTTGTTACGGAGATCCTGGTCGATTCTTATATCAGTAATGGTGTGAGTGTCTGCAACACTCTGTCTGTCTTTTTTATATTGGCGTTTGAGGTCTTTCAAAAACAGTTTTAACTGTCTAGTCTTTTTCGCCTTTGTCTTGGAGCTGTTTTTGCTTGCTTTGTTTAGAAGTGTACGAACTTCTTTTACAATTTTATCAATTAAACTTTTCATTTCTTTTTTTCTGTTCTCTCGGTCTTCCTTCCGTTGTGTTTTTTCCTCTAGTCCGCCGGGTAGTATTACCGGTTTTTTCTTTCTTTCTATATCTGTAGAGTCCGGCTGCAAGCTAGCGGAGTCAAAAGAGGCGTCAAATGGAGCATCAAAATCGTCAGCGTCTTCCAAAATTCCACAGCAGACGAAATCTGTTCGACCACAAAAGTAATCGCCACGGTATATGCGGAATTCTACGTCACATTCCATTGAGAGCATGCAGGTTCCCCATGGCAAATCGTGTACACTAGGATCTCCACAGGGAACTCCATGTGGCCCTGTGTACAATTTAAACATACATGATTAGCAATGTTTGTAACAATTTTAATAGTGACTGGTAGGATATACGGATCTCCTTGGATTTTCTCAATTAAATATATTTAACCTACGGATATATAAAAAAAATAACATAGCCAAATAATACTTACGGGCTGCAAGCATGTAAACTTTGTCGCCACCAGGAAAAGTTCTATTTAAAGCCTCAAACTGTAATTGCGTCAATTTTTTTTTATGCTCTACTTGAAAGTCAAATTTTTCTACTGTACTAGAGTCACTATTACTACTACGTTTATGATACTTCTTCCTTCTCATAATCTTAGGTTCTAAGATTTTTATTTCATCTTTTTCATTAGAAGGTCTTTTTATCTTTTGGTCTACGTCGTGCGATTTTATATTTCGTGCGTTGTTTAATCCATCAAAGACGTTCCTTCTAAGTATATTAAATTTCTTATCAGATAGAAACAAGCCGTAAGTTAAATAAGAATATAAACAACAAAAACACAAAAAATGTACAACGTACATCATTTCATTTAACTCATTTCTAATAAAATGAAAGCAATAAAATAAACTCTCATATATATAGAAATGTATACATATATATATATGACGAAATATGATTTGTTTTCTCGACTTTTATAGATCTTTTATGCTAGGTTTATAAATAAAATTATTATTATAGTACTTAAATATCTTATCGAAACAATAATCATTTTTGTTTCTTTTGGGGCTAACGTTTTGAAATCGATTCTATAAATAAAAATGTTCAATATATGAATTCTTAAGGAAATACTAAACTAATTTAACCAAAATTCAGCATATTCAGGTTATTACTCTTTACATAATCATAACGTTCGCGAAGTGACAAAGAAATATAGAGTAATGTTCACGGTCCATACAGTCTCTGACCTGTCAAACTACTTTTTGTTAGGTATGTGCCTGAAATGCTGCCTGTTTATATCCAAACTATTGGTGCAGACTTGATTTAATATCATAGAAACGATATCGGGATTTTCATTTTAAGTGGATGATACTAGCCTATTGCGTTACTTGAGAGGTAAAATATTAAAATCCATGCTGCAGTTTCTAATATAAGTAAATGATTTGGAATTAATCGAACATGAGCTATTATCGGCACTATATGTTGTTTTAATACATTTCATGAGTTGTCAAAAATCGAAAGAATCAAAAAATCAAAAACAAAAATCGGACAGGTCAGCTATGAACAGTACTCTTTCGAACAATTAAACAGTTTGTGTGCGGGTGGCGAATTACAGCAAGCACATTTTTATAAGACGAATCAATACTATTACTATTGCGAGAGTGACTACTAGCGGCTACGTAGGCTTGAGTGAATCTAGGTTTATTTAACCTTTCCATATGACCATTCGTTTTTTTTTTAGGTTCAACTTTCAAATAAGGCGTGCGGTGAAATACTTTTATACGGTCTCTTATACCTACTTCCGAAGTAAGTCGGTCCATTTCGAAGGTGGGAGCGGTCTCTGAGTCTAATTGACGAAGTAAATAAAGTGTAAAATAACGATTAATTATTAATATTCCCGTCAAACTCGGGAATAGACATAGGAGGCAACTTTAGGTTTGTCAATTTTAGGTTAGGAATCATTGGTGCTAGCGGACAGCAGTTGTCACCGTCGTTTAATAAATAATAAATAAATAATAAAATCCCCAGACAATCACACCAACTACATGGCCCCAAAGTAAGCATAGCTTGTGTTATGGGATACCATATAGCGAACTAGGGGGGAACCTAGAATATAAATACGTAAATAGATAAACACCCAGACACGGAACATTTTTTTTTCTTGTTCCGTGCGGGGATCGAACCCTCAACCACTGGCGTCAGAGGCAGATAGGTTTACCCCAACGCCAAAGTGGTCGTTTAATTAAGCAATAAATATCTTCAAAAGTGGTCCAAGATTTAAAGTTGGGCTCAAAGTCGGGATCCAGTTGCATTTGCATTAAGTTAATTAGGTACTCGTAAAGTAAGTACTTATTCTGAAAACTATTGCGTAGCTGATCTACAGTTTGCGATGGCGATCAAAATGTTTCTATTGTTGTGCTATCCTGAACCTTCATACCTAAATTATAAATCTATCTATGCGTTCAAAATAATTTGCACGAAGCGATTCCAATAATTTCAATTTCATCTCGGACGAGGGAGCGTGGCGCGGCATGTTAACTAAATTGAGTTATATCAATTGAGAATAATTAACTTAATGTTCAAATGAATGTAGAATTCAAGACTTCAAGGCGTATAGATATTACCTGTGTCCACCAACAAGTACGAACACAATACCTAAGTTAAATTTATAATAGAAAATAACTGTACCACATGACAAAAGGTACTAATTATTATGAACTCAAAGTACAAACACAACCCTCATTCGCGTTAGTTGGGTATAAAGCAATAAGACTCAAGCGGGCGTATTCATGCAAACCAGATTGTTTATTTTAATGGCAACGGAATTTTAGCAAACAAAGGACAATGTAAGTTACATAGGTACCTACGTAATATTTAGGCCGAAAAAGTAAGTAAAAACAATAGTATTGATTATTAAGTATATTAATTTGAAATATAAAATTGCATGCATGTGAGTACGAGCAAAGGTTATAAATAATTATATTTTTACAAAAACAATGATTTGAATTTATGTAAACTTTACAGCCCAACTACACTGTTGGAAACAAAACGTCAAACCAAGGTGACCTTGCTAGTTTACAACGTGTTTCCAACAGTGAAGACGGCTGTTGACAACCAAATTACATGACCTTGGCGGGTTGGAAACGGCGGTGTTTAGAATCACAGACATACATCTACATAGACAACGCAAGTGCCACGATTTGTATTCGAACCAAGCGTGCCGACTTTTTAAGACCTATTGTGACGTCACAGCTGATATTTATTACTGGAAAATACAAAAAGATTCAGAGACACCGATACCGCCGATGAAATCGATTATTAAGAACGATATTGATATTGTGGACTCGATTTTCTAACAGACGTACTTACATACACGCATATTACAATACATACCTATTAAATCTAGAGGCGACCAACCTTGACGCTTGGTTGGGGTTCGGACACGCAAAGGACATGCATTTGCTTTATCTATGTAGATGTATGTCTGTTTTTAGGACAGTCTTGTTATTTTATATTTTACTATGTAACTTTAACTAGAAATGACTCGAGTTTTGTAGCTTTTTATCCTGCGTTTCAACCTTTCCTTCTTTGTATCCTCAATTGCATACAAAACTGCCATCGCGAAGATGTTGCCAACGCGAGAGATTAGAGCACACTGACGATTAAGGGGCGTGGCCTGGCGTGACCTTGGCTTGTGTTCTTGTTTGTCTCCTTGTTGGAAACCACCGTTTGTAACAGTGTGGATGACTCGGAATTGGTTGACAACAACTTAACCTTCCTTAACCTTGGTTGGAAGCATTGGTTTTCAACGTGTTTTCAACAGTCTGGCGGCCCTATGTGCATTCTATATTTTCTTATTTTGAACGCTAAACCACAGTACAGATATCTACCAGTAATTCAACTCGGCCTCATCTTTGAAATAAATGCCTACCGCGCCGCGGTCCGTTCACATGTGGTAGGGCTGCCGGCCTTCATCATTTAAATTACTTACATTTGCCTCCTTTGCGTTTACTTCAATTTAGTTTTGTGACTGCAAATATATATTTTTATATAATCAAATGATTTGTTTCAAAAGACTTTTGAGAAGTCGTCGTGGCGCCGTGGTTACTGTGTGTATCTTACGATATCACAGGTTAAGCAACGTTCGGCGCGGTCGGTACTTGGATGGGTGACCGCCAACCATTCGTTTCTCACGGCGACTTCCGTGCTTCGGAGGGCACGTTAAGCTGTCGGTCCCGGATGCTGTATACTTGTATACAGTAGTCATTAGGGTTTGTCGGAAGCCATATCGGCACCCTGAAAATTCTGACATCCACCACCCAGCACTGGGCCAGCTCGGTGGATTATGGCCTAAACCCGAGGAGGAGAGACTCATGCCCTGCAGTGGGCCCACTACACGGAGTTGTGATGATGATGATGATGATGATGATAATCAAATGATATACTTTGTGAATTGAATAGGAAGTGTTCAACAAAAATACGTTTTATGTCAAAAAACTATGTTTACGTTTGAATAACAAATCGGTCAGTCAGCAATATTCATGGATAATGTTTGATAAGTAGCAACTCGTTTTTCGAATCGGCGTGCTAGATCAATTAATGAAGATGGTCTATGGATCCGATGAAGATTACGATCCTCGTCATGGTGATGTCCACGGAAGACAGAAAACTATGGAAATGGTAAGTGGGTGTGGCACGCGCGTCAACGGTGAGCGGCGCACGGCTTACCGGGCTCACCGCTTGGATCATTGCGCTCACCTCACTTGATAGCATCGCACCTGAATGCCATTCTCGATAATTCCGAAGTTCACAATAACAATGCGTCGTTGTTCTATTTTTGAATGCAAAAATGATAGCACAAAGCAAAATCTATGCGATGGAGGTATTTCGTACCATCGGTTAGTAAAATTTTGATAAATTTTTCATTAAAATCATATGTCATATAAATCTCCATTGTTTACATAAAAACTTTAAATTAAAGTGTACTTTGTTCCATTAAAATAAAGTCCATTTTACATACATCATTTATTTCAAAAACTCAGAACTCAGTGATTAGTCACTGTGTTCTTCTGTAAAGTTGAAACTCAGTATATTAAGGAACTTAAAAATTAAATTTTCTAGAGAACACTGAGTATCCTGTAAAAATTTAGACCAAGATCTATATATTTTACACATTACAGGTAGAATGGCAGGTACCTACTCTATACAACCCCTAGGATTTGTATAAATTACCTAGGTAAAGTATGAAATTGATAATAATATTCATTATGTTTCATACATTACCTGAACAAGTTAAGGGTGTCGAACCCACCAAATTCACCTTTGTCAGCACACAGCGTAAGCCATAATATTATCTAGGTTGTGCGTCAATGGCCAAATTGCTTAGTTTGCAAACATACATTTATTACAAGGTTATTGCAATACCTATTTTTGAATCCTCAAAAACTTCTACTATTAGCC
This sequence comes from Stenoptilia bipunctidactyla, assembly GCA_944452665.1. Taxonomy (NCBI): domain Eukaryota; kingdom Metazoa; phylum Arthropoda; class Insecta; order Lepidoptera; family Pterophoridae; genus Stenoptilia; species Stenoptilia bipunctidactyla. The sequence goes on from OX101733.1 coordinate 11,040,708, forward strand.
CTGAATATCCTTATTTATTGGTGATTGAAATTCAGAGCCGTAGCTAATCTCTGTAAGGAAATTGAAAATAACAAGTTTCTATGCTCACCCGAGGACTTAGCTCATTATCCAAATACAACTTGTATTGAACAAATTATGATGACTAACGATGACTACAAACAATGCCTTCGAAACTTCATCATCATCGAAGATATCAAGGTAGAGAAAATATACAAACAACAATGGATGCTGTTCGCTAAAACTAGCCTGATTCACTTTCAGAATCGATTCAGTGTGAATGTTTGGTGAGTATACCTAGTTTACCTCGAACGTTGAAAAGTAACTCCAACCTGGACTTGTTACGGGGTGAAGGTTTAGAAGACGTGTCACTTGTTAGTTTGGGAGGCATGTAGTTACTACCAGCACGACGCGTAGGTGCTCCGGCGCATTTCGCCAGGAATGTGCGTGAGTACATGTCTCAAGAGAACGGTGAGCGATGGATAGGACGCGGAGGGCTGGTGAGCTGGCCGCCCAGGTTACCTGAACTTACAACTCTAGACTTTTTTCTATGGGTTAAAAACTTGGTGTATGGTCAAGACAGTCATACAATTCAGAGTGCGAGTTTAAAGTTAAAATTAGGATATCTGACGCCTTCGCAACTATAAAAACTGAAAAGGACAGTTTACGCAAAGTAAAAATGAATGTCATTAAACGAGCAAGCCTGTGTGTGCAGCAAATGGGAAATCATGTGCATCAGTTATTATAAAGTGCTTGTGTATACGTGTGCTGTGTACTTAACATCATTGACAGGACGCAATGTGTAAGTTATTTTTGTACATAAACTGTAAATAATAATAATTGATGGTAAGGATATTCCATTTTAATATTCAATTTATTGTAGAATACATTTATTCGTTAAGACAAACAGCTCAAGCACGAATGCTTTTTTAAGTTTATTTCTAATTTAAAGATTATCAAAGAAGTCAACATTACTAAAACAGTATTTACAATTAAAGACGTGAATGGATGAAGATGTTATGTACGTACAAACATCTAGAACCTTTAAAAGAGTCAAGTCAAGTCTTTTTTCCAAATAACTTTTTGATGAAGGGGATAAGTACACTTTATTTTCAAAAGCAATTTAAATGAAGGTGTTATGGGCACATAACTCTTTCTAAAACACAATAAATAAAAATAGTTTCGTTTTCTCGGTGGATGAAGGGAGCATGGACCAACACTTCTCGCACTTCAATGAATGAAGGGGCTATGTACGGAACATAAACCCTTCATTCAAAAATTACTTCAAAGTTTCATTGCGTTCATTCTTTTTTTCTCTTCTTTTATCAAGATGGTTAATTTTTGTTGCAAATTAATTCATAAATTTAATAAAAGTGATTTTAGGGGATTAAAATAAATGGCAGGAGCTAGATTGACAACTAAAAAAATTGTGGAAGCTGTAGATACTGATGATACTGATTTGGAGAAATCAGTGTCAAGTGGAGAATTGCTGTTCGTGTTTAGGTTCTTACTCGATTCATTTATTATAGGTAGTAAGTTTTGATCTAAGACTTGTAAGTTTTCTTTGGATCACTTTTGTACCTACCAATAAAACTCATTACATTATATTAGTCTTCAGCTACTATTTTGTTTTGTTTTGGTATTACTAGAAATGGCTGCTTAAATCGAAGCGAACTAAATTTAATTTAGTAAAATATGAGGTTTTTATATACAGGTGGTATGACTAGATATTTATTTTTTATTTTACACTTATATTTTGTGCGCTTACTGTTTTTTATGCAAAAGGGCTTTTACTTCTTTCTAAGATCCGTGCAACTATCAGCATGTACGTAAATGGATTGAGCATAATCAAGCGCCTATGTCTTCAACTTCTCATTTTAACTTAACTTCTTACACTCAAAACATTTGTCATGAAACTTATGAAACAAATTCCAGGCCTTTTGATATCTATATCCCAGGTGAAAATGTAGAAAATTCACAATTCGAGATAGAAACACTGCCTAAACAAAAGTCGCGCAGAACGAAATCTTTTACTATTTTGAGGAAAGTAAATGTTTCTGGTACAGCCAGTGATTTTTCTTCAGATAGAGAGGAGAGGTATATCCCCGAAAGTTCCTCAAGCACATGCATATCTCTAGAATCGGCAGTAAATGACAATATATATCAAGTAGATCAACCATCTACTAGTGGTGTTCATTCTCCCCTATTTATGCTGACAGTTTTCAATATCCGGATAAAGATTTAACTTTACTATATGCAAAAGAGAATCAAAAATTACCTGCTCCTGAAAAAACTGATAGCTTAAACCAACACAAGTCTAACGACGCACATGCATCAAACAATAGCCTGCAAGAAAATGAAGTTTCCCAAGAACGTAATATTACTCAAAAGCGAAACCAATTTCCACCTTAGGACAACACATGTAAAAAGCGACCAAAAACTTAAAGTAAATGGAAAAAAGCAGCAGCAAAAGCTCGACAAGAGTGTAAAGAATACACATAGTACAAATTTCAGCAATTCCTAGAAAAGCTGTCAAAGAAGGGATTTTATGCAATGAAAAATGTAGACTGGGGTGTTCCAATAAGTTTTCGACAGCTAGCAGAGAGGAAGTATTAGGTGGCTTTTATTCATTAGACGTCAATAGCAAAAATGCTCTCCTTTACAGCAGCATTACTAGCATGCCTGTGGCAAGACCCCGTAATAATGTAAGAAGACATAAGATGGCATCATATACATATTCCATTAAATTTGAAGGTACAACCACCCAAGTTTGTAAGGTGCACTGTATCAAACAAGTTGGAAAAAATTGATGTGATTAAGGAAAAGATAAGCGGCTTAGCTCCAAGTCCAGACCGCAGAGGCAAACACCAAAATCGACCTCACAAAATGGGCGAAGAACTACTTTGTCGTATTAAATAGCACATGGCAAGCTTTTCTGCCGAGCAGTCCCATTATTCTCGCAATAAAAATATGCACAAGCTATATCTTTCTCCTCATCTAAATGTAACAAAAATGTACAGTTTATATCTGGAAGCATGTAATAATGAGTCTTTATCTGCCAAATTCAAAATAAAGAAAGGAGCCTACAACATACAGTAAATACTAGAAAAAATAACAGGAAACATCTAATAGAAACACGTGCTAATAACTTTTATGGTGAACGGACTACCGCGTTTATAACACCTAGATTAATAAATCAATTACCCAGAAAAATAAGAAAATAACCTTAAATAAATAAATAAATAAAATATAACAAAATTTTTATAACCAAATTTAACTTATCCTTTGGATCCCCAAAGTGTGACACCTGTTCAATTTGCTATTCAGGAAACTGTACTGACGAACATAAAGAGAGTTACCATGCCGCTGTAGAAGCTATGAAAATTGACCGAAAGAAACCAAATACGGCTAGTGATACAATTTACATAACTTTCGATCTACAACAAACCATGCCTTTGCCTAAATTAAGCACATCCAAGGCGTTCTATCTACGACAGCTCTGGTTTTATAACTTAGGCGCTTTGCACACGTAGCAACTTAAGTTTACAAAACTGAAAACTTAGTTGAGGCAACCATCAACTTTTTTAGAAATTGCCACTTGCTACAACTAGAGAATCTGCAATTGATGCAACTGGTAACCTTGTTGAAGCAACTATCAATTTTTGTAAATGTTCTAAAGGTTTCCAGTTGCAGCAACCACAAATTGGCCTTTACGGTTGTCGCAATTTTATGTGAACCTGGTTTGTTAGGTGAGTCCACTCAGTATTACGATGGACACCGGAGAGACAGCACTCGTTTACATTATAATACGTCGGCGTCGCCGACACGGTGGCAACTACAACAAATTATTCGCAGCAATCGTCGGTTTTGGATTCATCCCTTCTTGCAAGATAGGACTAGATTTATTAACATAAATGAGCTTCAGAAACATAATGACAAGTTTAAACAATATTTTAAAATGTCTGTTTACATATTTAATAAGTTGCTGGAAAGTGATTTAAAACGACAGAATACAGTGATGAGGGAAAGTATATACCCCAAAGAATGACTTGCTATTGCTGATTTTAGAAACTTTTGTTAGCTGCGATTGTCAATTGAAAAAACCAGCAACTTAATCAAAGTTGCTAATTGCGAGTTGCGGCAATCAGAAACTAACTCCTAACTAGAATTGCTGTGTACGCAATTCCATTGGAATAATATATGAACAGGGAGTTGTCAGTTGTCGGTTGTCGCAACAAGGCGCATGAAGTTTATCGTCTGCTAAGCGCCTTAGGTACTCACGTTGTTTGGGGTGAGGTACGGGGATGCACTGATTTGGAGTTAAAGTTAAAGATGTAGTAAAGTTAATTAGCACTATATTCAAAGTTCTACAATGTTTATCTTAAAACTAGTTAATTGTTATGTAAGAATTTTCAGTTATGTTAATTAGTAACGCACGATCGGTATGACGACGCGATAAATACGTACTGAGCTATAATTAGGTTAAATTTAAGTTACTGACGTCAAAACCGCACGCGTGCAATAAGAGGGTTTGGTAGCACTGCACCGAACATCTTGCGGAGGGCAAAGATGACAAACTATTAAAATCTATTAAATAAAGTCAAAAGTAAAAAGTTAAGGTTAATTTAGTTTTAAGTTCGCACTGTGTCTTATCACTCACTATCACTAAAAGCTATTTTTCTTAATACCACAGGTGTTGTTCCCCTATCTTTATAATACACTGCACTTTCAGTTTGATTGTTTACGAACACCTTTGTTATAGAATGCTGATATGTTTTTTAGAATGCACCCTCAATTGGTTGACAGCTTATTTTTGAGAGATATGAGTGATTGTGTATTAGCGATTGAGCGGCCAAGAGAGTGAAAAAAGTAACCTTTATGTATTAAAAAACTGTTAATCGCACTAGTTCCGAGTAATCTTATTATGTATGAGCTTAAATAAATTAATAAAACAAGTGGTGAGCAGAAAACACATATTCGTCTATTTATCTTGCACAATAACAGTACGTGGACTACTGAAAAAGTCCACATTGTGGCGACCGTGAGTTCTCGAACGAAAAACGAATATAAACTGAAGACTGCATGCACCTGTGCTAGCTATTAATTAAAATGGAAGCTGGTCTTAAACTTAGAAGAGAGCGAGAACAGATTAGAAGGGTTTTTAATCGACATGAGGGAACCGCAGACTCACAGTTGGATCTCGCATTTCTTTCTGAAAAAATGGAGAGGTTATCCATGTTGGACAGATGCATCCAAGATATGATGCTAACATCAGATACTTTTGTAGATACGGCTTATGAAGATGAATGCAACGAAGCCGACATTTATAAAAGAAATTGGATCACCTTGAAAGAAAAAGTCGATAATAAAGGAAACCAGAAAAGACCTGATACGATGGAGAGTCACAAACACAATTTTCAACAGAATTTTCTAATTTCTATTTTTGGCAAATTGAGCCAAAAATAGAAATTAGAAAATTCGATGACAACCCAAAGTCGTGGCTAGCCTTTTGGGGACAATATAAGAAGATACACGAAAATAACAACATGGACTGTGAAACTAAGTTCCAGTACCTAACACAAGCGATGAAGCCAGACAGTAAGGCAAGGTCCTTGATGGAAAGTTATCCACCTACTGAAGAAAATTACCCTAAAGTGATAAAAACGCTAAAGGAACGATTCGCAAAAGAAGAAATATTAATAGAAATTTATATGCGGGAGTTACTGCAGCTTGTAATCTCAAAAAAATGTGTATCGTTAGAAGTGTTATATGACAAAATCGCTGCTAACTTAGAAATATTAGAATCTTTAGGAATTGTTAAAAATAAATATGAATGTATTTTATTACCAATGATAGAATCAGCAATGCCAGAGAATATTCTCTTATCATGGAGTAGGGCTTCTGTCAGTATAAAGGATTCTAGACTAAATCATTTATTATTATTTCTACAGACCGAAGTAGAGGCTGAAAGAAGGGTAATGATTGCCAAAACCTGCTTTATAGACAACACTACAAAGACGGAGTTGGTTCCTACAGCGGCATGCTTGGTTGCAGAGTCAAAGCAGGTAAAAGAGAAGCCAAAGTTGAGCCGAACAGTAAGAGAAGGTAAGGAAAATTGTTATTTTTGTAATAAACCCCACAATACCATTGAATGTGGCAAAGCTAATAGTTACAGTTTAGAAGAAAAGAAAGAGGCAATAAAAAAGAAAGGTATATGTTACATTTGTTTAAAGAAAGGACATCTTGCCAAACATTGTAAAACATTTATTAAGTGTATGTTCTGTAGTAAACGCCCTTTACTTATCCTTTGTCCAACATTACATGAGCAAGCCAAGGCCTGTGAACAGAATTTGGACAAGTTAGAAGTCTCAAACCATTTCACAAGTAACAACAACACAGTTATTTTACAAACTTTGGCGGTAAAAATTTCTGGTGATAATCAAGAAAAAGTGGCGAGAGCTCTACTTGACTCTGGCTCACAGCGAACTTATTTAAGGACTGCACTGGCAAAAGAACTTAGACTACAGGTAACAGTAAGTGAGAATTTAAGTCACTCACTATTTGGTGGCGTTAAGAAGACTGCACAAACACACCAGACTTATAAGTTACAAGTAAGTAACTTAGAAGATACTTTTATAACAACAATGATAGGTCTTGAACAAGGTCTGTGTCAATCTACCCAGAGTACAAGATCAATGTCTGATAAAGAAACTTCATAAAAAAGAAATCAATTTATCAGATGTTGATGAGAAAGTGGCTATGATTAAAGATATAGATATTTTGATATGTTCGGACAATTTGGGGCCCATCCTAGATAATAAACTGTTTCATGTCAATGAAAATCTTGTTGCTGTTAAGACCAAACTGGGGTGGTCACTACAAGGACCTATAAGTCTTCTCAGGGGGTCTATAATTCTGTTGTACACACCAATTTTGTGACATCAATAGATAATACATTGGAGTTTCTATGGAATATTGAGACCTTAGGTATTAAAGATCCTTATAATGATGATTAAAAGTATAATGATGTGTGCATTGACATTACAGTTAATAAAATTGGAAGATATGAAGTTCCGTTACTGTGGAAGGAGGACTACCCAAAGGTAACACCAAACTGGACAGCTGCAAAGAGACGGCTAGATAGTACCACAAAAAGATTATCTACTATGGGAAAGCTTGAAGAATACCATAAAATCTTTAAAGAATGGGAAAAAGAAGGTATACTTGAATTAGTGAAAAAAGACAATAAAGACAAGGTCACTACTTACCCCATCATGCTGTAATTAAGACAGAAAGTACGACGACAAAAATACGACCAGTGTTTGATGCATCTTTCAAAGATAAAAATGGAATTTCATTAAATATGTGCATTGAAAAAGGAACAAAACCGCTTTTATTCAGAGCTAGGACATATGGACTTATATCAGACATTGCAAAAGCATTTTTACAAATATCAGTCCTACCAGATGATCATAAGAACTTGAAATTATTATGGTGGAATGATTTACATACCAAAGATGAAATACTTACATATCAACATACTCGAGTGCCATTTGGTATAGCCTGCAGTCCACATCTGTTAGCAGTTACTATAAATCATCATTTAGAATGTCATGCCGAGACATACCCTGAAACAACTAGAAGACTGAAAGAATCATTTTATGTCGATAATTGTGTGACTAGTTTTAACACAAAAGAAGAAGTTAAGAGATTTATCAAAGAATCAACAGAAGTTATGAATAAAGGTAAATTTAACTTGAGAGGATGGATGACAAATTCAACTCAAAAAGAAGAACCAGTTTCAGTATTAGGAATACAATGGGATAGACACAAAGATGTTTTATACTGTAATTTAAACTTGAAAACTGTGCCCAATAACATTACAAAAAGAGACTTACTATCAATAACTCAACAGATATTTGATCCAATAGGTTTTCTATGCCCTATGATACTAGTCCCAAAATTAATTATACAGAAAGCATGGCAATTAAAAACTGGATGGGATGAAAAAATACCTTATAAGTTAGAAGAAGAATACAAGGCTTGGGTCAAAACAATACACTGTCTTTATGAATGTAAAATACCTAGATGTCTCACAAAGTTTCCACTAAGACAATGCAAGACAACAGTGCATATTTTTTATGATGCCAGCAAGGATGCATATGCAGGGTGTATATTCATACGGACAGAATATGGAGATCAGGTATATGTACAACTTATTTCAGCGAAAAGTAGAGTGTCACCAATTAAACGACTAGAGCTACCAAGATTAGAGCTTATGGGGGCCCTGATTGCTTCCAGATTATAACAAGAATTTGTGACACCAGGTCTACTGTCATCATGCAAAGACTATAAGGTGTATTGCTGGACCGACTCGGCTGTTGTACTGGCATGGATACAGAGACAAGATTCCTGGAAAACATTTGTCACAAATAGGGTTAAAGAAATTTGCACCAATACTAGAAGAGAGGACTGGAACCACTTGCCTGGTATATTCAATCCAGCAGACTTAGCTTCACGCGGCTGCAATCCAAAGACATTATTGAAGACACAATGGTGGACTGGTCCAGAATGGCTACACCTGAATAAAGAAAAATGGCCAAAGTCAATCATTAATAGTACTGAAAAGGAAGAGGAAATAATTAGTAGTGAGCAAAACAAAAATGTAGCAGTAAATGTGGAAATACTTACAGAAAACTTCAGTAATAAGCTCATGTATTTTAATCAGTACACTAAGATAGTAAGACTAATTGCAAGATTATTAAGATTTAGTCCTAGAAATAGGAAAATATTGGATATAAGTACAAAAGATATAGGTTATCAAGAATATAAAAATGCTGAAGATACACTTATAAAATTAATACAGAAAGAAAATTATGTAGAAAATAACCATAAAGAAAAGAAGCTTGTGACTGTAGAAATAGAAGGAATAATAAAAATTAAAACTAGACTTCAATATAGTGGAGAAGAAAAAGATTTTATATATCCAACATTGTTACCAGGAAATAATGAAATTGTACACAGAATGGTTCAAGAAATGCATAAGAAAATGAGTCATGCTGGAACTCAAACCTTAATGGTTTTTCTAAGAAATTCATACTGGATTACGGGAGTTAGAAAACTTGTGAAGAGAGTTGTATCAAGATGTTTAGTTTGCAAGAGATATACAACTAAACGGTATGTTGTTCCAGAACCACCACTAGCAGCTGATCGCATCAAAACCACAGCTGCTTTTGAAGTAACAGGTATCGACCTAGCCGGCCCACTATTTCTAAAAAGTAATCAGAAATGTTGGATAGTGCAGTGTACAGAGCCATTCACCTGGAGCTTGTAGAGTCACTCTCTACAAATAGTTTTCTTATGTCACTCAGACGCTTCATATCAAGACGTGGAAAACCAAGAATAATTTACACAGACAATGGAACTAACTTCCTTGGTGCTGCTAACTTACTTCGGGATTTGAACTGGAGGGAAATTGAAGAAGGTACCAATATTTACAAGATATGCTGGAAATTCTCCGTACCATCAGCTCCGTGGTGGGGAGGATGGTGGGAGCGTTTGATAAGAGTGGTAAAAGATATGTTACGACGTATACTAGGTAAAGCTTTAGTAGACTGGATCGAGCTTTCAACTATTCTTTGTGACTGTGAAACAGTAATTAACAGTAGACCATTAATCTATATTGATATGGGAGATGTGAAACCACTCACACCAATGATGTTCCTACAAAGCTTATCTTCAGGAGAAATTCCAGAACTAGATGAAATATCTATCTAATAAAAACTTAATTTTGCGTTACAAGTATTTACAGCAGTTAAGAGAAGAATTTAGAAAAAGATTTAAAACTGAATACATAGCACTACTTATAAGTAAAGGAAAAGATGATAAAAATTAACCCAAAAAAGGAAATTTGGTTCTTATAGAGACAGAACAAAGACGACTACATTGGCCTGTAGGCATAGTCATAGAGGTACATAAAGGAAAGGATGGCTTTAACAGAGTGGCAACAGTACGCACCTCTTCTGGTGTAAAGTTAAGACCCTATCAAAAATTATATCCTCTAGAAATATCCACAGTGTCACAGGATTGGCTGGAAAGAATCCCAACCAACAGAGCAGCAACGCAACATCCGGAGGTAACAGAAAATGATTTAGGTATTGTAGAGAATTCAGTCTTAACTTTTCCTTTAGCCTCTACTAGGTCAGGTCGTGCCATAAAATTACCTTCAAGATTTATGGAATAAAACTTAGTTAATTACAAATGTTCACTGGATTTATATTTTAGACTATCATAATATTTTTTGTTATATTTTATTACTTTTCTTTCTATTAGATTGTAAAGAACATAGGTGTTCTAGTACTGAATTATTATTGTCTTTTACTAACATTTTTTTTTTGAAATAAGAAATACTCGAGTGTATGATGTACCTATTTAGTTATTATTGATAAAGGACTTATAAAATATAGAACCCATTTCTCTTTGTGCCGGGGGAGTGATGTTATAGAATGCTGATATGTTTTTTAGAACGCACCCTCAATTGGTTGACAGCTTATTTTTGAGAGATATGAGTGATTATGTATTAGCGATTGAGCGGCCAAGAGAGTGAAAAAAGTAACCTTTATTAAAAAAATGTTAATCGCACTAGTTCCGAGTAATCTTATGTATGAGCTTAAATAAATTAATAAAACAAGTGGTGAGCAGAAAACACATATTCGTCTATTTATCTTGCACAATAACAGTACGTGGACTACTGAAAAAGTCCACAACCTTATCACTACTATATGTAACCGTATCACAACACTGTTTCGGCGAGCGCGCCGCCGCCACCGGCTTCCTGGCGGCAGCAGCGACGCGCTGAGTGGGCCCGGAAGGCCCGGCGAGCTCGGCCGGCGGCACAGGCACCGCGGGCGGCGCAGCGGGCCCGGCGGCGGCGCCTGCGGCTGGAGGGGCAGACGCACTCCGGCGCAGCCGGCGCCAGGCAACGACAACCCCCACAACGGTTGCAACTCCCAACATGCTGTATATCAGCGCGTAGTGGTGCACATCAGGGGTAGTAATGATATTTAAAGATTGTTGCTGTTCTTTCATCGTCTTGATTTGTTCATCTATTTCATCAAACCATCGTGCGTTTGATGATGATGAATTTGTTTTTGGAGATGTTTCCGCCGTGATGTTTATTATGTTGTTGATAGGTGCTAAGAACGAGGTGACGTAGGTATCCATGTCTTCAAAATGACTCTCGAAATATCGATGAGTATAAATTGTAAAGTTGTTCGTTGTTGGAGAAGTTTCCTATAAAAGCAAGAGATGGCACTGGGAGTCTATTAAATCGTGCAAGTACTTTTCGATATCAATACCATATCATGTAAAATAAAACTTTATTTGTCAGTTCTAAATACAGCACATAAATCTCATATAAATGTGTTTTAATATACGGTCGGTAACGGAATCTTAGTGGACAAGTTGGTCCTTCGAACGGATTTTTAAAGTAGTGGCGGCAAGTTATAGTGGTGTGCGGCAATAAGTAATAAAGTTGTGCGGCAATAAGTATTATGTGAGTGAACATAATGGGCAATTTGTGACCTGTGAAGTGATAATGACTCCCATGGATTTCAGTGTTTGTGGACTTAGTAACCGTGAGTAATAGGATAATTCCTTAATAAGTGCTAAAGACTTGTAGTTAATATCAGTGAAAGTGTGATAAAAAGACTTTGTGACTTTGAGACTTAAAAGCTTCGTGAAAATACTTAAAAAGTTTAAAGTGATTTTGGACTTAGAATACTTCAAAAAACGGACTTAAAAAAAATTTGTGAAATTTAAACTTTAAAAAATATAACTTGAATTTCGGTATTTTTTTGGACTTTAAACAATTCATAAAATCAGAACTTTAAAATGGAGAAGATTAATGAAGCTCTTAGCCTACAACACGAAAGATTTGAAGCCATAAAAAAGGCTCAAATTAATTATGAAAAATGTGCAAAGACTAAAGTTACTATACAATACTTATAAACAAGATTAGAAAATTTAGAATCTTCATGGAAGAAATTCAAGACAACTCATGAGTTCATAGTGGAGAACACTTCAAAACAAACTCGAAGTGCAATAAATTACTTCATTGAAGATATATATGAGAATTGTGCCGAGACCTTTATTACGTACAAAAGTGATTTGAAAACAAAAATACAAGAATTATTGGATGCTGCACCTAAAAAAGCCACTGAAAACAAGCAAAACAAAACGAACACTGAGATAAAATTACCGACGATTAACATACATCAATTTTCTGGAAAATACAATGACTGGCCAACATTTCATGATTTATTTAATTCAATTATACATACAAATAATTCCATTGATAATGTACAAAAACTTCATTATTTGAAGTCAAGTCTATCTGGTGAAGCAGAACAGTTATTAAGATCAATTTCTATAACAAGTCAAAACTATACACAAGCATGGGAAATACTAAGAGGTAGATACGACAATAAGAGATACATATCAAATAGCATTTTCAAGAAACTATTTAGTATTAGAAACACACCTTCAGTATCTGCTTACCAAATTAAGTACCTACTAGATACAACAGTGGAATGTTTAAGCTCATTGCAGAATATAGGGATGCCTACTAACACCTGGGATGCAATCATAAATTACATAACTGTTTCCAAATTAGATACAGAGAGTCATCGTCTATGGGAACAACATATTGCAGCAGAAAAAGATGAACTCCCTTCCTTTGACATTCTGAAAGAATTTTTAGTTATGAGATTTAGATCACTAGAAATGATTGATCATACCAGTAAAACATCAAGACCAAAAACATTTCACTCATTGTTGGAAGCTAAAGACATTTCTTGTAAGTTCTGCAAGGAAAAACATTATATTTACCAATGCAAGGAATTTTCAAAATTACAGTTTAAAGAAAGACATGAATTTGTTCAAAACAACAATCTCTGTTTTAATTGTTTAATACCTTACCACTCAGCTAAGAAATGTATGAGGAAGACATCATGTAGAGTATGCTATAAGAAACATCACTCTTTATTGCACCCAGATAAGATAAATGATGCTGTAAGGGAAGAAAATCAACAGAACTCAAATCAAAACATAGTGTCACATTTTATACAACAACCCAGTCAAATACTACTAGCCACCGCACTTGTAGAAGTGACTTCGTGTCAAGGCCAACAATACGTCAACCGTGCTCTCATTGACCAGGGTTCCCAAGCCTCGTTCGTAACAGAAGATCTAGTTCAAACATTGGGTTTGAAAAAGAAGAGAATCAACGGCGTAATTTCGGGATTGGATGAAGGAAAACAACTTCACACCAAATATATGGTTGAAGTCAAACTAAAGTCAAGATACAATTCAACCTTCACAATTCATATTCAAGCTTATATTTTGAAAACAATTACAACATACTTACCACAACAATCAATCACAGTATCGATATTCAATCGCCAAATGGATCGGACGTGTTTTTAGTTTATTTTATACAATTTTAAATTAAAGCAGTACACGACCTGGATTTGAATCAGCGCAAATTAACTTTTGTGATAATAATTAATGCAAATATTTGTGTTTTTGAAATGATACGTTTTAATTAAATACAAAAAAATGGATAGCAGCCCCTTCAATCGAAGTGGTAAAACTTGCCGCAGCCCACCTCCAACGCCCTCTTCAAAACCACCTCCAGTACCAGATGAAGACGACATGGAAGTAATTTCAACGCCCGAAATTCAAAATTGGATGTCATCCATTGAAGCTTGCCTCAATGAAGTTTGCGCAATTTCTGGTGAAGGAAAAATGAATACCGAGCAAAAACTTCGGATCAGCTCTCTCTGTCGAAAGATTGGCCATGGTGCATCCCAACTGGCTATCACATACCAATCCCTCAAGCAGAAAGCACTTCAAGGCCGCACGTTAATACAAGCGCTTAAAGAAAAACAAGAGCTGTCTAACCAATTTCAAGACCTTAAACAAGAAATCCTGGAGTCCGGTAAACCAAGTTTGGCAAAAGTTACTTACGCAGATATGATTAAGACCAATAATAGTTTCATTAAACCTGCAAATGTAAGCTCGGTAGCAATTTACCCCAAGGACAAATTAAAGACTAGCGAGGCCACTAAATCACTTGTACAGCAGATTATTAACCCTGGTGAAATGAAGCTGCAGGTTAGAGGACTCCGCAAAACAAAAAATGGTGGGGTAATTATTAGCACTGACTCAAAAATTAAAATTCAAAAATTCAAAAAATTCAAAACCGTAGATGAACCAAGCAAGCGAAACCCTAGAATTGTCGTAATTGGGGTGCCCACATCAATGCAGGAACAAGAAGTTTTTAAGTGCATATACGAGCAAAATCTTTCGAACAAACTTAGTGATAGCCGTGAAAAAATCCTGTCCTCCATTAAACTAAGCCATAAGTCTGGAAAGAAAGAAGCAGAGACCTGTAACTATGTAATCGAAGTTCCTGCCCTACTAAGAAAAGCCCTTATTTCTCAAGAAAGAGTCTTTGTTAACTGGTCGTCCTGTCCGGTGAGGGACTTTAGTTACTAGGTGTTTTAAATGCCAGCAGTATGGACATGCAGCGAAGTCATGCCGAGCAGAAACTTGTACCTGTGGACACTGTGGAGTTCTAGGCCACTCATCAAACGAGTGCCAGAAAAAGGCAGAGGAACCTAAGTGTGCAACATGTTCCCGTTTCAATAAACCTAATAATCACAAAACAGGTGAAACTGATTGCCCCGCCAAGAAAATTGCCGAACAAAGGTACATAAACTCAATTAATTATGAAGGCGCCTAAGAGCGCCGTTTTTAGTAAATTAATTTTTGCCTTATTTTTTATTTCTCTTTTTATACTCGTTTTAAATTTTTATATCATTATTATATTTTAATTCTTAATTGTTCATATTTTAATAATACATGACTCATCATATCATTAGCGAGTTAGATAGTATCTCTGTTTCGGAAGCAACGCCTTGTAATGTTGAAGATTGCAAACAGTATCTACCTATGTGCGACAACTCGATAACCATACTAACACAAAATATTAGGAGTATCTATAAAAACTTTGATAATTTTAATATTTTTCTTCATAGGCTAAATGTTAACTGCGATCTAATTGTACTAACTGAATGTTGGCTTTCCAATAATTATGAACTTCCACAGATAACAGATTACGATGTGTATAGCAGTAAAACAGTTAACAACCAAAATGATGGTGTGGTAGTTTACGCTCGAAACACCCTGAATATCACAGTCGAGGACTCTATTGTTAGGGAATGCAGCGGTTTGGTAATAAAAATCGATGAAAACAAAAATAAAGTTGCAATATTAGCGATGTATAGATCCCCTTCCTTTAAGAAGCTGGATTACTTTCTCGAATCTTTAGATAGTCAACTTCAAAATTTATCGTCTTATAAAAATATTGTGCTTGCTGGAGATATTAATATTGATATTCGACCAGAGAATAACAGTGGGTCGATAGAGGAGTACCTAAATCGATGTGCATTTCACGGGCTATACCCTGCGCACACACTGCCTACACATCATAGCGGCTCTTGTCTGGACCATATCTTTGTCAAAACCCAGTTGCTATCATCTGTACTAGTTACTAATTCCACCGTAACGGACCACAAAGCTGTTTTACTAACCCTTAGACTAAAAGTAACTAAAAAAAAATACGCAAGGTTTACTTCTAAATTAAACATGCATAAACTTGAGGACGATTTATATAACACTGACCTTAGTCCAGTTTATAATTCTGCTGACGCTGACTCGAGCATGACATATTTAGTAAATATTGTTCAACAAGCAATTATTAATAACACATCAAAAGTAAAAGTTAGAAGTAGAAATTTAAATATCAAACCATGGATTGCGCCGGGGCTTATTCGTTGCATGAAAAATAGGGACAAACTCCACATGAGGGCCAAATCTTGTCCGGGAAATTTAGTTTTACAAATAACTTATAAGCGCTATCGCTTTAAGTTAACTCATTATAAAACTCTAATTTTGTAATAGTATTTTAAGAAAAGTTAAAGCTGACTATGACAAAAATCAACTAGCAAAAGCTGGAAAAGACAGTAAAAAAGTTTGGAAATACATAAAAAAAGTCACGTATACGTCCAAACACACTGAATCGTCCCCGAGTTTATTGCTATCCCATCCCTCCCCACTATCGGCGGCAAACAGTGCTAACGACTTTTTCAATAATATCGGAAAGACTTTAACAGAAAAGATTCGACAATTCTCCATCACACATGAAACTATTAATACCTACAATAACTCATCTTTGAATTCTTTTGTATTATTAAATACAGACGCAGCAGAGGTCGAAAAACTAATAATGGGGTTAAGGGATGACTGTGCTGTTGGCTGTGATAACATACCTAGCAAATTATTGAAAAAGTTCAAGCATTTCTTCATCCCTCCTTTAACTTTTATATTTCAAAAATGTCTCTCAGAAGGAATTTTTCCTTCTTGTCTTAAAAAAGCCCTCGTAGTTCCTGTCTTTAAATCTGGTAATAAAGACCTAATAACGAACTATAGACCTATTTCCATACTACCCTCAATATCTAAAATATTAGAGAAAATAATAAACAACCAGCTAGTACGATATTTGGAAAATAAGTCTATCATCTCTAAGTCACAATTTGGCTTTAGACCAAACTTATCGACTTCTGATGCTATGCACGGCTTAGTAGATTATATTGCACAGGAACTAGATAAGGGAAACCAGACTATAGGGGTGTTCCTTGATCTAGCCAAGGCTTTTGACTCCGTCTCTATTCCCATCCTGTTAAATAAATTAGAAAATATAGGTATAAGAGGAAATCAGCTAAATATTTTAACTAGTTACCTTAGTAATCGAAGTCAATGCGTTAAACTAGGCAATATAGTTAGTTCTGAACAAAAAACCACCCCCTTCGGTATCCCCCAGGGTAGTATTTTAGGCCCCACATTATTTTTAATATACGTAAATGACCTTTGTAATCTACAACTAGTACAAGGTAAAATAATTTCATACGCCGACGACACTGTTTTACTTTTTTCAGCTGACTCTGAACAAGACATTTTTAAACTTACTCAGAACGGCCTCAATATTGTGAATAACTGGCTTAAACTTCACCTACTGACATTAAATGCAGACAAAACAAAATATATTATGTTCACAATGCGGATATCTCACGCAGCACGAACTAATAGACCCCTGTATGCACATTGCTGCAATAACGTTGCTGACACTGCATGTGAGTGTCCTAGAATCACAGTAACAGATAAAATAAAATATCTCGGTGTGATTATTGATGAAACTCTTTCCTTCAGATATCACATTGAAGCTCTTAGTAATAGAATCCGTAAACTGATTTTCGTTTTTAAGAAAATCAGGTCAATTGCGGATTCAAAACTTATCATGCTATTATACAGCGCCCTGTGTCAATCTGTGATAACATATTGTATTACGATCTGGGGCGGAGCTCCTAAAACCTCTCTACTTATTGTAGAAAGAGCTCAAAGAGCAATTCTTAAGGTAGCTACTTTTAGGCCATACCTCTACCCTACTAACGTTTTATATAAATCATGCAATGTACTAACAGTCCGACAATTATTTATAACTAATACAGTACTTAAACAGCACACAGCACTTCAATACAGCACCAGTTCTACTAACAAAAGACGCAAGGATATTGTATGCTCCAATCGCACGCGGGTAAAATACACTTTGACTACACGATTTTATAAATTCCTAGGGCCATTATTGTATAACAAAATAAACGCCAAAGTGTATATATATCCCTTAAACGTAAGAAATTGTAAAAAGGCTTTAAAAACAGTTCTCCAGGAATTGTCGTACGATGAAACCGAGATGCTACTGACTGTTATAAGTTAATTTTTGATAATGTTTGCATAAATGTGTAATTAGGTTTAATAAATGAAATAATTATGTAGGTAAATCTCTTAAAGTTAAAATTGTCACAATTTCCTATTTTATTTTTATTTCTTAAGAATAGTTAAATAGATTCTACTATGTTTGTATAAGTATAAGATCCATATTTTATTTTATTGAAGTTATATTTAATTTGAATGATTTTTAAATGTTATTTTAAATGTTGCACGCTCCAGCCTGAAAAACAGGATTATCCTAGTTCAGGCACCAATGTTCTATCCTTCCTTGTATATTTAAGCCAATATTTGTAATTCATGCTTTTCTGAAATTAATAAACATTTTCATTTTTTTTTTTACAGTTTCTAATTGGCCTGAGTTGGAAAATATAACACTAGCAGATCCTAAATAAAATAAACCGAACAAAATACAGTTACTGCTAGGTGCTGAAGTTTATAGCAAGATATTAGAAGCTGGTTTGATAAAGAGTCCGTCCGGATTAATAGCACAGAAGACACAGCTGGGCTGGATTCTTTCGGGTGATACTAAAACACAAACTATGAAACAAAACAAAATGATTAATATGCATATATGTATTATGTGAAAATGATTTATTAAGAAAATTTTGGGAAATTGAAAATGAAACAATAACTGGTGAAAGAAAATTAACTAAAGATGAACAAAGATGTGAAGATATCTATAAACAAACTACAATAAGATCAAAATCAGGAAGATACATGGTAAACTTACCTTTTAAAGAAGACTCAGGATCACCTGTTGAGAAATGTGGAAATACAAAGGAAATAGCTATCAGAAGATTTTTACAATTAGAAAGGAAATTTGAAAGGAATCCAAAACTAAAAATAGAATACTCAAAGGTTATTAAGGAATATTTGGAACTAAAACATATGACCCTATTTAATGAAACTGATGATGATGCTATATTCTTACCTCATCCCCATGTGATCAAGGAAGAAAGAGACACTACAAAATTAAGAGTAGTGTTTGATGCCTCTGCGAAGGGTTCCAATCACTGAATTATAAATTACTCACAGGACCTGTAATACAAGAAGACTTGCGAACCTTAATTACTAAGTGGAGAAAACATAAAATTGCACTAGTAAGTGACATTACTAAGATGTATAGACAGATTTTTATTTTTAAAAAACATGCCAATTACCAATGTATCGTATGGAGAGACAATCCTGATGAAAAATACAATTTTTATAAGTTACTGACAGTTACTTTTGGCACTGCATGTGCTCCATACTTAGCAGTTCGAACTTTAAAACAAGTTGCAGAAGATGAAAGTCATAATTATCCTGAAGCAGCTGAAATTGTGAAATCTTCATATTACATGGACGATTTGTTGACTGGAGCACCAAATAAAGAACAAGCTGTGAAAATATACAAAGAAATCAATGAATTATTAGAAGGTGCAGGATTTCAATTACAAAAATGGTCCAGTAATTCAGATAAAGTTTTGAAAATGATACAAGAAATAAAGATGACATACAACCATTTGAAATAAAATTTTATGAAATTATAAAAATATTAGGAGTAACTTGGGATAGAATCGATGACAAATTCAAAATATTTGTTAAATTACCAGAACAAACTACAATTATAACAAAAATAAATATATTATCAGATATATCCAGATTGTTTGACCCTTTTGGATGGCTAGCACCAGTCATTATTCGAGCTAAAGTACTAATACAAGAACTATGGCTTTGTAATTTAGATTGGGATACAGAAATAACAGGAGATCTTAAAGAAGAATGGTTAAAATATAGAAAACAACTTGAAGGGTTACAAAACATAGAAATTGATAGATGGATGCATAATTATCCTAACAATGACCAAATAGAAATGGTGGGTTTTGCAGATGCATCAATTAAGGCGTTTGGAGCAGTAGTATATGTCAGAATTATTAGAAATGATGAAATTTATGTTACAATACTGGAAAGTAAGACAAGAGTTGCTCCACTAAAACAGATATCTATAGCTCGCTTAGAACTCTGTGCTGCAGTTTTATTATCGAAGTTACTAGCAAATGCAACAAAGATTTTAAATGTTTCGAAACAAAATGTTCATGCCTACACAGACTCAACTATAGTTTTAGCTTGGATACAATCGCAACCTAATAGATGGCAAACTTTTTTAGCTAATCGAATAACAGAAATTCTAACTAGAATAGACAATGACAGATAGAATCATGCAGCTTCAGAAGATAACCCTGCAGATATTGCATCTCGAGGAATTGAACCATCAGAACTAAAAAACAACCAATTTTGGTGGAAGGGGCCACAGTGGATGAATAAGCTAAAATTACATAAAAACACAGATTTAGTACATAAAACAACTTTAGAAAAAAGAAAACAGTTGAGAGTTGGTGGTAGATTACAGTCAGCTGATATATCCTTAGATTATAAACACCAAAAAATACTTACCTTGTAACACTACTTATCCAAGATGCCCATGATAGAGTAATGCATGGTGGCACCGCTTTGACAATGAATATTTTGAGAAGCAAGTATTGGATAATTGGACTAAAACCAGCTGTAAAAAAGTATATTAGTAGTTATACTAAGTGCGTCAGATATAACGCTAGAACACATCAACCAATCATGGGTCAACTTCCCAGTGTTAGAGTAAATCCTGGGAGACCATTTGAAGCTTGTGGTGTTGATTTTGCAGGACCGATACAAATGAGAGTGTCAAAAGGTAGAGGGCAAAAAACCTTTAAGGGGTACATCTCACTTTTTGTGTGTATGAAAACAAAAGCACTACACCTTGAAGCTGTGAGTGATCTAACAACAGCTGGATTTCTTGCTGCATTCAGACGATTTGTGTCACGAAGAGGTCATTGCTCAGAAATGTATAATGACAATGGTTTTAACTTTGTTGGAGCTGCAAATGAACTCACAAAGATTTTGAATCAAAGCATGGCCAGTGTAGTAAAAGAAATAGCAGCATTATTAGAAAATGACGGAACATCATGGCATTTCAATCCACCTAAATCACCAAATTTTGGAGGCCTTTGGGAGTCTGGGGTTAAATCAGTAAAGGCCCACCTAATAAAAACAATTAGCAACAGTACTCTTACATTTGAAGAAATGGCTACTTTACTGTGTCAGATTGAAGCTGTACTGAACTCAAGACCTATTAGCTGCCTTAGTGAACATCCAGATGATAACACCCCTTTAACACCGGCACACTTTCTTGTTGGAGAACAACTTTTAGTTGTACCAGAGAGAAATAACGATTAAAACGAACCAATCAGTCCTTTGCAACGTTGGAATCTGGTACAAAGACTGATGAAAAGTTTCTGGTCAAGGTGGTCACGGGAATACCTACACCTTTTACAACAACGATGCAAATGGAGGACGAAGACAGACCCACCAAAACTGGGAGATCTAGTAATAGTAAAGGAACCAGACCTACCTCCTACGAAATGGTTATTAGGTAGAGTAGAAAAATTACATGCTGGACCTGACAGTGAATTTAGAGTTGCAACACTTAAATGTAAGAACTCGACTCTACAGTGCCCTCTATCCAAATTAATACTCATGCCGTAAAATAACATTAAGAACAGAGTTCTTGGGGGGCGGCATGTTGGAGAAGTTTCCTATAAAAGCAAGAGATGGCACTGGGAGTCTATTAAATCGCGCAAGTACTTTTCGATATCAATACCATATCATGTAAAATAAAACTTTATTTGTCAGTTCTAAATACAGCACATAAATCTCATCTAAATGTGTTTTAATATACGTTCGATAACGGAATCTTAGTGGACATTTTAATTTCACAATCCTCGTTTAAGTTTATGATGTTCGTTCCCGTCAGCTGATATGCCGTAACGCGATCATTGCATAATGCCTTGACCTTGCATACTAGGCTTGGGCTTAATCGGACACATCGCAGTTCGCACTGTACTAGTACAATACAGAAAATGTACTAGTACACCTTATTAGTACTTCTAGTACTTCACTCACTGTGTTGTGTGTTGGTTGCGGCGCCACGCCACGCATGCACGTACTACTTAGGCATGTTTGTAACTATAGCTAGCTAGATCTCTTAATACAATATTACACTATTGACTTTTGTTATAATGTAGAATATCAAGTATTCCAAATATCGTAGGTATCTAAACTACTTATAAAAATAATTATTGATGTTTGTTTAATTTGTTTTCGATTTCTGAAACTGTATTTATTTAGGTAGGTAAATACTTTAATTTGTTTTGTTTCGTACTCTTATTTATTTATTTACTAGCTGCTGCCCGCGACGTCGTCTGCGTGAACGCTATGCAGCACCAAACGCACCTACGATTATAACACTGCTAGCGTGATAATATGTAGCCTATATGTTGACCCGGCTTCTTAACTATCTTCATGCCAAATTTGAAGTAAATCCATGCAGTACTTTTTGAGTTTATCCCGGAAAGACAAACAGACAAACAGACAAAAATTCTAAAAACTATATTTTTTGTTTCTGTTTCGATTGTAGATCATACCCCAAGTATTCTTTTAAAAAAATATTCAATGTACAGTTTTGACTTTCCTACCATTTTATTATATGTATAGATTATATTTATCTATTAGCGATGTTATCCTATAAACATTACTTTATGATTGAGACATCTAAATTTAAAAGTAGGTAAATTAAATATTTAGTAAAGCAATCAAATTACCTAAGCACCATATGTCCTTAAAGTGTTAAACATAAAGATACAAATCCATCTTAGTTTCAGATACTAGCGCTTTCAAACAAACAAACTTCTCACAGCACAGCTTTATATTAGTAGTGTAGATTTACCTAAAAAATTTGTTCAATTTACTTACTTAAAATGCGATCGCTCAAGGCTAAGATTCGAAATTCAAATTCATGGCTAGATTATTGTGAGATTTAAAGTACCTACCTATCATATAAACTAAAATAATATAGACTTTATTCCCGTACGTTAAGGTTCATAGTAGACCTAAAATTTTAGTTAATTATGTCTGTTTTCATAAATATTTTCATGGCTTTCTTTGGTGTTTTACGTCTATTCTGCATGCTGTCATGTCAAACCTGTATTCTCAATACACGAACGCCATACAGGACATCCATTGCCGTTTTGATAGGCCTCTTGTGATAACATCCACTATAACGAGCATCGCGCGATACCAACCAGCCATGGTTCGCGCGGTTTTACCCGCGCAATTTTGAATCCCGCGGGAATAGATATCGGCAGACTATTAACTATCACTATTCCAAATGTCATCCACATGCTATGAGCCGTTCTGTGGCAACTGAGGAACAAACATGCAAACATTCACATTTATAATATTAGTTACTAAGGCTGCAAACTGGACGGCAGCAATAGCGGCGCAGCAGCGACAGGCTTTTCTCGACGCCAGCGGGCGTTCGAGCGATTTGTTTCGGTTTCATACAAACTCAATACTTTCTATCGTGTCGCGAATATCGCTGCCCGCGCCGCTGTCTCTGCTCGCGCCGCTGCCGTCCAGTTTGCAGCCTAAGAAATAAGGTAGGTACCTATCTTTCATTATCACGATAACTATCTAAGAGGCTGTATCGGATTCCTATGTGATATTCATTCTACATATACACGTATCTACCTAGTTTCGTATCGTCCCCTAGTGTTGAGTGAAGTATGAATTGACAATTTAAAAACGTTTCAAATATATAATTATGTAAGTACTTCGATAAAGTTACGTAAAACAAGCTTTCCTTCAAACATCACAGGACTTGATAGAAAAATATCAATGAAAGAAAATTACATTCAAAAGTTCATTCGATTATATGTCTGTGCACGCAGTATTTTTATAATTACCTTCTTTCAAGATAACGACGCGGCGAAAATTCAATCAAAAGTCCAACTGCATCGCTATGTTATGCGGTTTAGAGTGATGCATATCTAAATATGACTTTATTTGTTTCCGCTAAGGTTTAAAATCGTACTTAAGATTTTTTAAAGCTCGAATACGATTCTGAACTTCCGAAAAAAACATTTTATCGTCGATGGTATTCTGTTCTGTAGGTAATTGGGAATTAAAACAACGTATTTTTAAAGTAAATAGTAGGTATGTACTCGTACATTAACATCATGTACTTAAAAACAATAGGAATATCAAATAACAACATTTTATATTTAGGTAATTCGTTTTTTTTTTGTTATATTACTGTTTTGTAGTTAGCTCTCCATGTTACTGTGTAAAAAAAGCACCTCTGTAACTTTACTTGGCTTTAATAATTTTCGCCTGCTGTTTATTAATTGTCCTGCTCCCGAGAATACTCGTTCGCAAGAGACAGAAGTAGCTTGTATACACAACCTTTTCAGCACCAGTTGATATAGGTGTGGATAAATGTGTTTGCGGCTGTGCCACCACTTTAAGGGGTCTTCTTTCCTATGAAGGAACTCTTCAAGTAAGTACTTGTCAAGCTCCCGTATACCGGCAGCTATGGTATTTTCTGGGTGAGTGACTTGGGTCATCTCTGCATCAAACTCTTCCCAGATTCCGTTTGTGTCTGCCGCCGTCGCTGTTGAGGCTACTTGGTTTTGTGAAATGTCTTCAGTTTGGGTAGTTGACATTCCACTTACCCGTATCATGGCTACTCTACGCCTCAAACTCTCCACCCCTTTTTCATAGGCTTCAATTGTTCTCAACGCTTTTTTTTTGAACCTAGGATCCAGAATGGATGTGTCTGCGTACAGCATGTTACCTTCCAAGTCGTAGAGCCTGCTGTTAATTTGGGCCTGCAGTCTACGGAGGAACTCGGTTATCTTTTCATCTGTGCTGTTATTTAACTGTCTAACTATATGCCTACTCATAATTTGAGTGAAAATCAACACTTTCGACAAGCTCACATTCTTTTCTGCGCTGATCTCAGTTGTAATTTCGTAAAAAGGTTGCAGAATCGGTACCATCTTTTGAATTATCTCCCAATCTGCACTATTGGGTTTGAGTTCATTTTTTAAAAGCGCTAAGGTGCTAATTACTCCATCTTTAATTTTAATTAGGCGCTCCAACATCTCATAACAAGAATTCCACCGAGTGGGATATTCTTGCTTAAGTTTCAGGATTGGCAAACCCATTTGTTTGAGCGTAGCTTCAAGTTTGCTTTGAGCCGTGTAGCTTCTTTTAAAAAATTCTACTACTGTTTTTCACTGACGCAACTCACTGACCTCCATTCCCCCAATCGGATCGCTGCTTGAATATTAGCAGCGTTATCGCTTACTACACATGAAATTTTATGTGTGATTTGCCAATCCTGTATTATTTGCCTTAAAAAACCAACTAAGTTTTCACTCGTGTGTCTCTCATTAAAATGGACGCAGCCTAGTAAAATTGACTGCATCTCACTGTCTTTTCCAATAAAATGTGCCGTTACCGCTATATAGCTCTGATTAGCGGCAGATGTCCATCGGTGCACAGGCATACGGCAAAAGCTTCTTTTATTTTTTCAAAAGATATTTGAAGCACCTCGGTGTAAAATTTAGGTATCAAGGTGTTGGTCAGCGTTTTTCTGGTAGGAAGTTTGTAGCCTGGACATGGAGAAACTAAGTCTATTAGTTTTCTGAACTCTGGTTCCTCGACTATACGAAACGAGTGGTGACCTTTGGCCACCATCGCGACAACTTGTTTGTCGATTTGGTCCACTTTTCGCGTCGACGGAGGTTTGCGAATATAGTTTGAGATCAAATTGTGAGATGGTAATGGCGGTAATATACTCGTAGTCGGAATTTGATATTCAATTGCCGCATTTGAGCAACTTGGTTGAGGCGTTACAACTCCAGCTGGATTATTAGGTATTTGAGGCGTATAAGGAACTGTTTGCCTTTCAATTTGTAAAGAAATGGTTGGATGTTTAGTTGTCAAATGTCTTTTCAATGTTCCTAGGGAACCATTTTTTGTGCTAAGCTTATTAGAGCAATAATTGCATGTTGCTTCATTATCTCCTTCCTTGTAGTGGAACCAAAGTAAACTACGTTTACTTCTTGTTGGTGGCATGGTTCAACTTTAAAAGTTAGTAGGCAAGCAGATGATAAGTACTAGTAAACAAATTAAAATGAAAAACACAACGAATAATTAGTAAAGCGTCCAATCACCGTAAAATAAAAATTAGTATATTATAGGTATACGTATGTGCAACACAACAAAAAAGTTGTTAAGTAATGTAATATTTACACTGTCACCAAGCGTTTGAAAGTGCACAAATGAAATTCATTCAGTAAAGCGTCCAATCACCGTAAAAGAAAAGTTAGTAAATTATATGCCTATGTACAACACAACGCGATCCACAAAAAAGTTTTTAATTAATATAATATTTACACAATCACCAAGCGTCTGAAAGCGCACACATAAAATAAGAATGTTTGTATACTTAGAAAATAAAAATACCAAAAGATAATACAGAAGTTAAAACTATCTAAAAGAATCTAACTTCTTCCTTCAAACTATCTTGCACTAATTTGAGAAACAGTATTTAGATATAAACGAAAAATATACTGGATGAACTTTTAACTTTGAATAAACCTACTCAAACGCCAAAATTTGTAATTTTATTCGATTCGAATTGTGCTTCGACTAGATGGCCAAGCAGTTAAAGCGCTTTAATTCACTGAAAGTAAATATTAAATAATAAAAAACAAAAAAACTCGCTTATTTTTTATTAAGTACCTACTATTTTAATTGAAGGATACGAAAAGGTTTTCCAGACGGTTAGAATCTTTGGATGTTTTTACTTAATTGCAATATGACTTACTAACTACAAAACATACCGCGTACATAACATTTAGGCTGGAACAATTCAGTAGCTTTACGGAGATATTAGCGGTATAAAGCGCTTAATAGCCCTTTCTCGCATAAACAAAACGTACGATGAGAAGTTTGTTGTTGCTGCGGCTGCATCTGTCTCGCTTCCTTGCACATTCATTGTATCGTGCTGCATCACTCTAGGACTCTCGGATACGTGAGGTTAGATGGAGTGTCTAAGATTACCATGCAATAAAAGCGCTTTAATTGACTCAAAATATAAATTTTAAAAAGGTTCAAATTAGTTGAAGGATATGAATTTTTTTATCAGAAAGGTAGAATCTTAAAGTGGTTGACTGAATTGCGGTATTAATAACAAACTATATTAGGCATAGTAAATTATATTTAGGCTGGAATAATTCAGCCGCTTTACATCGGCTATGGTAGCGGTGTAAAGCGCTAAATAGCCATTTTTCTCGTGAACAGAAAACGTACGATATAAAGTTGGTTGTTGTTGCGGCTACGTCCGTCTCGTTTCCTCGCACATTTATTGTATCGTGCTACATCACTCTCGGACAACTGAAGTTAGATGCGGTGTACTATTAGTACTAAAAGTACGATTTCTTTTAGTACTGTCAAAAGTAACGTCACTTTTTCGTACATCGTACGCGTACTACACAAGACTATTGCATACGTCACAACAGCAAAATAAATAACGATTAAATTTATGTAAACTTATCCATTTGTCTTGGCACGCGACTATGGGTGTAATTTTACATTCATTTGATACTGTTAGGCAAAAATCAGTGTCGGTTTTAAGTTTATTTATAGGTCTTTTTAATTGACAAAGGTAGGTAAATGTATCGCGTTGAAGGCAATGTTCTATCTCTGTTTTTGTCATTGGAACGTAAGAGTCCTTGTACAGGTTTATGGCAACATAGTCTTCAATTGGAGTAACTGTTGATGTGCCCCTCTCACTCTTGAAAGGAATAGGTATGAGACTATACAGGTTGAAAATGTCTCTCATAATCAAAGGCACCTTTATTTCAAAAATTACGTATTGTTTAGTCATTCTGAGTTTGATGTTTAGCAAGTGGTAAATACTTTTCATGTTGAGATGAATATTATCTATAAGTATAGTTAAATCCTTAGAAAGCTGTGTAGAAATAATTCCAAGTTGATTTCTTAATTGTTGAGGGTTTAATATGTGAGCGTTAAGTTTTCCATTGTATATATCTGTCAAGGTATCGAGCAGGTTATCTTGAATATGTTTCAAGTGAGTAAGAATATTCGTAGCCGCCATCGCCGACATGACAAACTCCGACATAAACGCCTCTTGGTTTATTTGGTGCGCCAAAGTGTTGGAAGCTTTTTCTAAGTTTTGAAGATGTTGACTGTCAGCGATGAAGGTTATTAAACACGATAGAATTAATCACTGGACAGTTACTTAGTACCGAGTCTGTGGGCTTGGATATAACCTTGGCTTAGTCTCCAAAAAATCTTTATTCGCGAGTCCGTTCCGTCAGTTACTTTACAGTTACAATGCCAACCCAATTAATACCTAGCTACTATCGACCGTCAGTCCGAGATACGTCCGCGCACCTAGCCGTCCTAACCGTATCTCCGTCACTTGCCATCATCCTACTTCAAGATACAACCTATGGCGCTGCAATCGAATGTCAGTCATTCATTGCATTTAGCGCCCTCTTTAACAGTACCTACTACCAACATACTTCCGCTACCATGAAGTCATACAAACATCTTAATATCGCAAACTCATCGTTATCGCCAACACGGCCATCCTGCGATGACACACGTCCTCGTGTGTTAATCTGAAACAATCATACCAAAGTGGCGGCTTGGCCACTCCTGACAATGAAGTCAAGCTAATTCTCAAAAGAAAAAACACAAGTTTGAATTCTTTACATTATAAATCTTTTAGAATACTCAACAACAAAAATACCGTTTTAGTTAACCAAGTTTCAAGCACCATTGAGTAACAATTATCTCCAAATCAAACATTGAAATCCATTAATTTCATTGTTAACAACAAGGTATATCGTTCGTGGTTAACAGCAATTACATCATTTCCCCACGGAAAACCTGAGTCAACCAATGACTCCTTCAACACACTACCCAGAATCATTCTGGCGTAGTCACAAAACCAACGAACGAGAACCTGTATTCACAACACATTAAATCTCTTCCAAAACCAGAAATTACATCTTTCTTTACAACTGCAATGGATACTTGTACTTTTGGCAACTTCAAAACTTTAACCGCTACAGATTTTTTTTAATTTTACTTCAATTTAATATTTCCATCAAAATTCTAAATCCACGATTTAACAATTTACGTAAAGCTACCACTGGTTCGGAAGATCCATCTACTGAGAAGAACCAGCAAGAAACTCAGTAGGAATCGGCTAACGTCAACGCATTGTACGAACCACAATACTTTCGATAAGAAAACCGCACATTAAACAATGTAATTTACTTTGAATGTAACATCAAACAATCTGACAGCGGTCGAACAATAAACAAAGCAAGCATAAGCTGCTAGAATAACCCAATTAATTAGCAAACAATGCAAAGCTCTTCTGCAGTGACGTCCATCCCGTCACAAAACGTAATGTAACCTCCACTAGGTTACATCACCTCACACTCATAACCTCTATCCGGTTATATCAACTCACACTCATAACCTCCATCCGGTTATGGCGTATATCAAACCAATAAGAGCATTGCATTGTACTTCATAATTCACAACAACAAAGTACTAAAATTGTTCGACAACTGCAAACAGTTCGACAGTAAAATCCAGCTCTTTTGTCAATCGCAACAAGTTCAACGCATTTCCAATTTTCAATCTTTTCAATCTCGACGTTATTACCTATCTCCGTGATTCATTAAACACACACTATCGTAATATTACGTTTCAATTGCCAAAATAATAACAAGTTTACTGTTACTAAAACATAAGAAAACGTGTCTCCTAAGAATCGCAGCAAAATAATCTAAGATTGGCAAGATACAAAGCGATTTCTACCGAGTCACGGATACACGATAATCAGAAAGAAAATCTACAATTTCAACGTTAAATTTACTTTCATCATCATTAAGTACTTAAAACGCAATATCAAAACTTTTGAATATTATCTTTCGCCTTAAATTGAACTTCATCTATATCAACTAAAGTTACGAAAAACCATTTGATACGTCTCGACAAACCGTACGTTATTTCAAAACAATTTTACCTTGTCACATCTGTGCAAGCTATACAAAACTAACAAAAATGATGAACTATCTTAGGCACGTGAATTTACTCTAATCACTGACTCTCTCACTCTAAAACTGTTTCCATAATTAATCACTTCTTTAGACTTAGACAGGGATTAATTATAGTTCTCTCCATAATCACACAACCACAGATCCTTCCGTCAGATAGCTCCTTTAGACTTAGGCAGCATCCGATAAGTTTCAGTTATACACCTTTATTCTTAGGAAATATACTGCCTTATTTCAACAGATCTATCATTGTATGATAATCACACAACCACAGATCCTTCCGTCAGATAGCTCCTTTAGACTTAGGCAGCATCCGATAAGTTTCAGTTATACACCTTTATTCTTAGGAAATATACTGCCTTGTTTCAACAGATCTATGATTGTATGTCGGAGGTTACCACAACTCACTCTAATCACAAACGAAAGTTAAGCTTGGGCAGATCCGAGAAGACTATTCGCAAAAATAATTCGACACACTAATTAATATTAGGATTTAGGCTTATCCCACTTCTGATGTCAGCGATGAAGGTTATTAAACACGATAGAATTAATCACTGGACAGTTACTTAGTACCGAGTCTGTGGGCTTGGGTATAACCTTGGCTTAGTCTCCAAAAAATCTTTATTCGCGAGTCCGTTCCGTCAGTTACTTTACAGTTACAATGCCAACTCAATTAATACCTAGCTACTATCGACCGTCAGTCCGAGATACGTCCGCGCACCTAGCCGTCCTAACCGTATCTCCGACACTTGCCATCATCCTACTTCAAGATACCACCTATGGCGCTGCAATCGAATGTCATTCATTGCATTTAG
This sequence comes from Stenoptilia bipunctidactyla, assembly GCA_944452665.1. Taxonomy (NCBI): domain Eukaryota; kingdom Metazoa; phylum Arthropoda; class Insecta; order Lepidoptera; family Pterophoridae; genus Stenoptilia; species Stenoptilia bipunctidactyla. The sequence continues at coordinate 11,071,459 of OX101733.1, forward strand.
CGCCCTCTTTAACAGTACTACCAACATACTTCCGCTACCATGAAGTCACACAAACATCTTAATATCGCAAACTCATCGTTATCGCCAACATGACTCACTATGTCGCTTTGATTTTGAATGTTCGCTTCAATCCGTTTCAATAAGTTGTTTTCGGCTTCAATTATTGACGTTTGATTTTTCATGAGCAAAGCTAAGGGTTTTTCATTGTTTTGTACAAGGTCGATATATTTCTTGTACTGTTCTGCGAAGCGGTCGTCAAGCATTCCAAATAGGCTATTCGCAAGATACCCGACACCATTGATAATGCCGCGCCGGCGCCTTCTGTATGGCACGCGCGATGTTAGGTGTTTGTTTAATAACACTTCATTGTTTACATTTAGTTCATTATACAAATGATTAATTTGTAACATGATCAGTTCGCAGTTTGATTGGAGTGTTATTGTTCGGCAAACTCTTTCTAAATGTTCGTAATAATTGCTATAGGTTGCCATGCTTTGCCAATATGGATTTAAGTTGTAGTACGCAATTATTTTCCACTCATCTCTGATTAAATGCAGGTTAGCCATGTTATCAAGAAGTATTTTTTGGTTTTGATCTAACTGAGTTGAATTGAATGCTTCTCCACCAGTAATTAATGTTGTGAAATACATAAACAATAAAGCCATCGACAAAAAACTTCGTTTTGGTTTTGCTCCAGGGTTTTCCTTTTTCCTTTCAGTATCTGAATGAGCTTGGTTCTCGAGAGGTAACACGGACAATTTCACGACAGGTCTCTTTAATATGCCATTTTTTGTTTTAAGGGAAACCACACGTACATGTCCATTGTTTCCAGGATGTAATTCGATCACTCTGCCCAATGCCCACTTGCCCGGAGGAAGGTTATCTTCATGTATAGTAACTAAGTCTTCTATTTTAAGATTTGGTTGAGATTGTTGCCATTTAGGTCGTACAGTTATTTGGCTTAGATATTCACCTTTCCAGCGTTGCCATGTATCGTTTGTTATTTTTTCAATTAAATGCCACCTAGTACGAGCGTCATCCTTAGTTTGAATAACGGTGTGTCCTGATCTCCCGGTTAAAAAATGCGCAGGTGTTAAAAAATCAATGTCTTCTATGTCTTCAGATATTGCCCATAGTGGCCTTGAGTTCAGACAAGACTCCAGCTGAGCCAATATGGTAGCGTACTCCTCAAAGGTAAGCTTCTGCGCTCCGACTACTCGCCTTAGATGATGTTTAAGGCTGCGAACGGCTCGCTACCGGAGCCCACCAGCGCTCGGCCACGCCGGGGCATTAAAATGCCACTCAATTTGCATCTCTGTTATCTCTGCTAGGAAACTGTCGTTAAAAGTTGATTGTATTTGTTGGAACTCCTCTTGTAGCGCACTGTTGGCTCCAACAAAATTCGTACCGTTGTCACTATATAAATGTTGAGGAGCTCCTCGTCGTGCTGCCATTCTTCTCAAAGCTGCGATGAATGCTGAGCTCGACAAGTCGGTAACTAGCTCGAAATGTACGGCTTTTGTAACCATACAAACGAAAATTGCTATGTAGCCTTTCAAAGTTTTCGAGCCTCGTCCTTTGTTGGCTTTGATCTCGACCATACCCGTGTAGTCCACTCCGGTATGATGGAATGGTTTCGCTGGGTAAGTCTCCCATTTGTTGGTATAGCCTTTTTCCTTCTTGTTTTCTACAGGTTATACAATTTCTCAACTCCTTTTTCACTGCGTTGTTTCCGCCGGTGATCCAGTACTCCTGCCTAAGCATAGCCAGAGTCAGCCGCGGTCCACCGTGGAAGGTAAGTTCGTGAGCTTGGTTAATTAATAAGGATGCCAAACGAGAGTCCTTAGGAACAATTTTCGGATATTTCATTTCCATGTTTAAGTTTGCGTTAAAGAGTCTGCCACCCACTCGTAAAATACCTTCATGATCAAGAAATGGATTTAAATTAAGTAGCTTTGACTTATGATGTATTTTTTTGTTTTCAAGTAAATTATTAATATCCGTTCCAAATTCATTTCTTTGACTATGTTTTATTATTGCGAATTTTGCAGTTCGTAACTCATGCAACGTGATATAGTTTGGTGGAACTATGTTTGTTGAGTAATATATCGATAAAATGTTATTTGTTGTTTGTTTGTTGAAAGCAATTAATAGCACAAAGTTTCCGTTCTTGGTCTGTTTTATATAATTCCGTTAAGTTAAACTTAGGATTAAAAGGAGAAACCCAACTTCCCATACAGGTCTGGGCCCAGGCCTTTTGTTGAGTTAACATTATGATATTTAAAGCTACCGACATAATATACTATCAATAACATAATAAAGAAAGTTTTAGATTCTTTTTCAATCTGAAAACAGATTTATAAATACTTGGAATATGGTAAGAAAAATTAACAGAAAAGGTAGATAGTACTAAGACTATTGAGATTTTTTTGAGAATATTAACTAATGCAAACAGTTCATTAACACATCTTTCATTAACTTATCTTAGTTTAAAGAAACTTAGTTTAAGTTATTTAAGAACTTAGTTTAAAGAAAAAAATAAATAATTGTACACATCCTGTTAATTGATATTGCATAGTGAGATATTGCTGCGACCAGTAGCAATACCACAGTTCATACAACGATCCATCGTTTTTATCGGTGTTCGGTATGAGCGCAAACGTATCAGATAAAAAAGATAATCGAAAGTCCGTATGCGAAAGCAAAGTTAGTATAAAATCACAAGAAACGCAGAAAAATACAACGGGAGCACTCGTAACGCACTTCAAGAAACGAAACAAATGACGGTTGGAGTTTTGTCAATTTTGACAATGTTTATAGTGTGCTGCTGTGATGCCAAAATAAAAATGAAAAATCCAAAATATTTTTCAATTGTTTTTATAAATGTTCTTAAAAATTGTGTAAAAGTGTTTGAATATTCATGTGAAATAATGAAAAGTGTATTTCATTTTTATTTTTGCATGAATTCTTGATGTTTCCAAAACAATAATCATAAAAATGTTAAGTCGCCGTAATCATAGTTCATTCTTTATCATTTATTTTGTTTCACAGGTCCAATATTTTTGTAGCTTTTTTTATGCAAATACAGAATAATTTTATGAATTTTTTAACATACATTTCGTTTTGTTAACCGAAAAGCCGTGTCAATCAGAATGGCGGGTAAACCATCGTGTTGAGCATTGAAATTGTGTTTATTAATTGCTTATGAATTGCTTATATTTGCTTATCATGACCAGAGAATTGCTTATTGCATAATTTAAAAGAAATAATACATTAAAAGTTTACCAGCCATTCTGACATCAGAACGGCTGGTCGACCTCTGTAGTGTAGCAACTGTGTAGACTTACTGAAATATTCCTTGGCCAAAAATTGCTTATCAATTGTTTATTTCATAATTTCTGAGCCTAAACCCTGTTACTTCATCTGTACCTAAGCAAAGAACAACATTAAAACTTCCATTGAACAAGTGCCTGTTAAAATAATGAGAGCAAAGTAACATATGTACAAAATTGCTAAATTAAAAGTGCATGTCAAAATAATGATAACAATTATTTATTAGGTTGTAATAATAACAGGAATGCACAAGGATTGTTTTAGTTGAGATTAGAATAGTGTGAATTATAATAGTAGATTATGCACCAAGGGGATAAAGCAGTGTATTATGTCACGGGCATCATATTGAATTCTGAGCGAAATGAAGGATTCTGTAGATAATTCCCGAACGTAGTGAGGGAATTAAAATGTTAATTCCCGAACGAAGTGAGGGAATTATGGTAAGAATCCTGAATGAAGCGAGGGATTCAAGACTGCCCAAGACTAAGACACTGTTATCCCCGAGGAGCATACTCTACTTTATACACCACCTTGTAAGATAATTAGGTAATGAAACGCAGGAACCGTGGGTAGTGATAATAAAAAGCCCATAAATCTTAGAAATTTGACCGTACACGATTGGCGGTTAGGAACCTACTTGTTACCTAATATTTAAAAAAAAACACTAAACAGTCTTCGTAATAGACAACTTCTTTTATATCACTTTTATAAAATTTTCTGTGATACCCAAGTAAATACACACAAAGCTCAGTGAATAGATAGGTAGGTACGTGATGAAATTTCAACGAGCGAAGTGCGTGCCTTATCTTCAGAAGATGCCTGGTCATACTTTGTATGTGCACCCCTTTGAGCCCTTGTTTATATCACAAAAGCTACTGTTACTTTGTTTTTAAATATCAGTATGTTCAGAAAAAAAAATTGTAGGGTAACGTCTTTTTTCATTGAAGACCAAGCCCACGTTTAAATTCAATCTCACGTGATGGTAAGTGAAGATACGGGGTAAGAAAAGAACTGGCTCTTCATTATAGAGGAATGTCATTCAAAAATACAATATAACACTAGCTGACCCGGCAAACGTTGTTTTGCCATATAAAAAAAAAATAGATGTTGGCCGATTCTCATAGATAAAGGATAAGCACAAAAAATTTCATCAAAATCGGTCAAGCCGTTTCGGAGGAGTATGGCAACGAAAACTGTGACACGAGAATTTTGTATATTAGATTTCGCAAACAAGTTAGATCTTAGTTTCATTTTAGTTAGACTTTAGTTTTTTAGTTTTTTCTTGGTAGTCGTCCCAAATGCAAAGGTACAAAAACTTATACAGCCAAATTTAACGCCCATATATTTTTTTTATTAGGCAAAGCAACTAGTCATACAGCTATGTCCATGTAGGTATTATTAAATTTCGCTCCAATTGACATTCCAAAATCAAATGACATTATAACCCTTAGGATTAAAGTATTGTTTATTCCCTGTAAGATACCTTTTTTAATCTTAAGGGATTAATATCTTGTTTTAGGTGGAGTTTATCTCATATATAATGCGAATTTTAAACAAAGGTGGTGTATAAAATATTTTTTTATTATTGAAAAACATTATTATAATTATTGTACATATATATATCTAGTTATGTAACATTGATTCCAGCGGTTGAAATAAATCGTAGCTACTACACTATTTCCTTACATACATAACACAATGTGGAATCACTTTTTTGTTGGTACTTCGTATGATTTTTGTACTTAGATCGTCGTAACATTGCCATACATTTCCACGTCTACAATGTGCCTTATAGTGACCAATTTGACCCACAGCAGGCGGAACAAATTCTATAACTGAAAGCAGATCATATGCAGTATCCTTTAAAACTAGTTCTGTGGGTGCTTCATACACAGAAATAGATTCATCTGATATTTCAAAACTTATAAGACTGCGTAAAATCAATTCATAAGTTTTTATACCATTGCATGAAGATTTACTACACGGTGTAATATCAGGACAGTTAAGCAATTTATTTGCAGCTTCTTGAATTTCAGTTACACGATTATCGTGCAAGCGTATAACTGAAATTTTTCTTGTAACATTATTTACAGCGCAGTCTAAATTGGTGCAAAACTCTTTTTCTTCCGCACTGTAAAGACAACAGTCTATTAGAATTCTATCAAATATGTACAGTACATTACATTGACAATCAACTTCAATGGTAGCTCCCTTTTGTACATTTCTAAAATATGTTTTAGCTAAGGTGGTTCTAATCTTGTAAACATCTTTACTGTTTTTTTGACACATAGATTTGATGAGCTGACAAACATGTGCTCACCATTTTTTTTTCTGAACATACTGATATTTAAAAACAAAGTAACAGTAGCTTTTGTGATATAAACAAGGGCTCAAAGGGGTGCACATACAAAGTATGACCAGGCATCTTCTGAAGATAAGGCACGCACTTCGCTCGTTGAAATTTCATCACGTACCCTACCTATCTATTCACTGAGCTTTGTGTGTATTTACTTGGGTATCACAGAAAATTTTATAAAAGTGATATAAAAGAAGTTGTCTATTACGAAGACTGTTTAGTGTTTTTTTTTAAATATTAGGTAACAAGTAGGTTCCTAACCGCCAATCGTGTACGGTCAAATTTCTAAGATTTATGGGCTTTTTATTATCACTACCCACGGTTCCTGCGTTTCATTACCTAATTATCTTACAAGGTGGTGTATAAAGTAGAGTATGCTCCTCGGGGATAACAGTGTCTTAGTCTTGGGCAGTCTTGAATCCCTCGCTTCATTCAGGATTCTTACCATAATTCCCTCACTTCGTTCGGGAATTAACATTTTAATTCCCTCACTACGTTCGGGAATTATCTACAGAATCCTTCATTTCGCTCAGAATTCAATATGATGCCCGTGACATAATACACTGCTTTATCCCCTTGGTGCATAATCTACTATTATAATTCACACTATTCTAATCTCAACTAAAACAATCCTTGTGCATTCCTGTTATTATTACAACCTAATAAATAATTGTTATCATTATTTTGACATGCACTTTTAATTTAGCAATTTTGTACATATGTTACTTTGCTCTCATTATTTTAACAGGCACTTGTTCAATGGAAGTTTTAATGTTGTTCTTTGCTTAGGTACAGATGAAGTAACAGGGTTTAGGCTCAGAAATTATGAAATAAACAATTGATAAGCAATTTTTGGCCAAGGAATATTTCAGTAAGTCTACACAGTTGCTACACTACAGAGGTCGACCAGCCGTTCTGATGTCAGAATGGCTGGTAAACTTTTAATGTATTATTTCTTTTAAATTATGCAATAAGCAATTCTCTGGTCATGATAAGCAAATATAAGCAATTCATAAGCAATTAATAAACACAATTTCAATGCTCAACACGATGGTTTACCCGCCATTCTGATTGACACGAAAAGCCTACGACTGGGATCCTCCTTTATTAAAAATTCAGGTCCGTTCCACCACAACGGATGATCTAATAGTTGCTGGATATACAAGCCTCGACTCGCGGGATCGGCTGGGTTTTCTTTAGTCCCTACATATCTCCAACAGGTTGCAGGCATGATCTCTGTTATTTTTAATACTCTATTAGCTACAAACGGTTTCCAGCGTCCTGGTTCACCTTGCAGCCATCCTAAGACAATTTTTGAGTCTGTCCATCCATATATTTCAGTTTTATGACTAGAATAAGCTAATTTTATTTTATTGATAAGTTGTGATAATAAGTGAGCTCCACATAGCTCTAGTTTCGGGAGTGTTAACTTCGTTTTTAAAGGAGTGACCTTAGTTTTTGATGCAATTAAAACTACTTGCGACTTTCCTTTTATTCTAGCATAAACCACACACGCATATGCTTCTATGGATGCGTCAGAAAACCCATGTAGTTCTATGACGTCATTTTCATTACATAATAGCCATCTTTGAATTTGGAACTTATTAAGTAACTGTAAATCGTTTTGTACGTGATTCCACTCGGTATATATTATATTATACTTTTAACAGTTCCGCGTTGTTTGAGGACCACTTTCGTAAGGTAAAACCTCCTGATTGTAACAGTTGGTTGAGGTCCTTAATAATACGTTTTCTCACTTCAAGGTTGTAGGCACCGTGGACTAAATCGTCCATGAAGAATGACTCTTCTACTATCTGCGCAGCTGCTGGAAAGTTACTCCGTTCATCAGCTGCCAGGCGCCTCAGGGTCATCATCGCTAAGAAGGGAGCCGCCCTCATTCCATAAGTCACCGTCGTTAGCTCAAATGACTGAATTGGATGTAGAGGTGACTCTCTCCACACTATTCTCTGTAAGGGACAGTCCGCTTTATTCAGCTTCACATTTCTGAACATCTTCTCGATGTCAGCTGTCATAGCATACGGATACTGTCTCCACCTTAACAACAACGATTGTAAGTCCTGCTGAAGGTTAGGGCCGGTAAACATCAACTCATTTAAAGATAATCCTGAAGATGTCTTACAGGATGCGTTAAAAACAACCCTGTATTTGGTTGTAGTAGACTCGGCGCGCTCGACGCCGTGATGAGGCAGACAACACTCGGGTGTCGTATTTTCGCTCACAGGTATCATGTGGTTTAGGTACTCGTATTCCTTCATAAAACTCTTATAGGCCTCGGCTAATTGAGATTTTCTGTTAAGTCTTTGTTCTTGATGTTTGAACTGAGCTATGGCTTTTGGTTTAGAAAGTCCTAACTTATCCTGAAAGCACCTGTGAGGTATGGGGATGCACTGATTTGGAGTTAAAGTTAAGGATGTAGTAAAGTTAATTAGCACTATATTCAAAGTTCTACAATGTTTATCTTAAAACTAGTTAATTGTTAAGTTAGAATGTTCAGTTATGTTAATGAGTAACGCACGATCGGTATGACGACGCGATAAATACGTACTGAGCTATAATTAGGTTAAAAAGTTACTGACGTCTGACGCGTGCAATAAGAGTGTTTGGTAGCTGTGGCGTCTTCAGACGTGACCCACAGAGATTGAATATATTAATATCTATTAAACGTGCTTGATAAAATTAAGATAAAATATTGCTAACAAGGTTAATTATACACGTACATTTTACTATATAAACTATTTCTATTTGTTAATAAATTGTCACTCAAGATGTAATCGTGTCTTGCTTTAAACCCTTTTCCTGGTCGTAATAAGTGGTGACCCCGAAGTTAGTCACGCAGCCAATTAAGCAAGAAGTTTTGAGGACCCGACCAGAAATAAAAAGGAAAATGGCACTACGTGCTCCAGTCAATCCTGTTACATTGGAACCTGAAGTTGCCGCCAGAAACATATCGGAACGTATCCCACACTTCTGGCAAGACCAACCCAAATTATGGTTTACCCATTTCGAAGCTATAGTCGCCGCACAGAAAAAAGGAGATGTCTACAAGTACAATCTGGTAATCGCACATTTATCTAAGGATGAACTACGCGAAGTCAGTGACATCATCGTTAACCCTCCGGAAGAAAACAAATATAAAACTATTAAGGACCGCCTCATTTATTGTTACGAAGACTCGAAGCAAAAGAGGTTTCAATGTTTATTCTACAAAATGGATCTCGGTCACAAAAAACCATCTCAGTTGCTGCGTCAAATGAAGGAACTAGGAGAAGGCATTACTAACGACGAGACAATCCGGTCGTTATGGCTACATCAACTCCCGAATACTGTAACATCCATCCTTACAGTTTTAGAAAACGCAACACTCGATAAAATGAGTGTGATGGCAGACCGGATATTGGAAAACTTAAGTTATGAAGCTAATGAGGTCACTAGACTTGCAAATCAGCTGACACAGATGAAAAATGAAATCGCTGCACTACGCGACGAAAACGAAAAGTACCGACACAGTGAATTCCGTTCAAGATCAAGGTCAAAAAGTGCATCGAGGAATCGTAACCAAGGTCAATATCATAAGCGATTCATGAAAAAGACATATAATTATCAAACACCATGTGCCAGGAAAAACCAGATCAAACAACGGAAACTAAAATTAGCTCGAACTAGTATGGAACTTTGTGCTATTCACCCCTACGACCGCCTTATCCTAGCCGACCTACAAAGTGGCGAGAGGTTTTTAGTCGATACCGGGGCAAATATATCAGTTTTAAGAAGAAACTCATTCAAGCACAAGCATGCTACAAACCATAAAGTACGCGCTGCGAACGGTAGCGTTATAAATACATACGGTGAAAAAACATTGAATCTTAACATAGGTCTAAGTCGCCAATTCAAATGGAATTTCGTTATTGCTGACGTTAACACATCTATCCTTGGTGACGATTTTTTACAGTACCATAAATTACTCGTCGATTTAGAAGGAAAAAAGCTCATTGAGAAAGTTACTGAGCTGACAATGCCTACAACAAGTATCAGAGCAAATCATCATATCGTCGAAATTGTTTCACAGGAAAAGAGCATAAGAAAATTACTGGGAAAATATGAAGATATAACCAAGCCAGCTGCAAACATATCTAACTCCAAGTGTCAAGTGGAACATCATATTGAACAAAAGGAGCGCCCGTGTCAGCACGTGCGAGGCCATTACCACCAGACAAATATAAGATCGCAAAGCAAGAATTTAATGAAATGATAAAAAGGGGTATTTGTCGTCCATCAGACAGCCCCTGGGCCAGTCCACTTCACCTGGTAAAGAAAAAGAACGGAGAATGGAGACCATGTGGTGACTACAGAATGTTAAATAAAGTCACAGTTCCAGATAAATACCCACTGCCCAGATTGTTAGATTTTACCTACATCCTGGAAGGAAAACGTATCTTCAGTAAACTCGATATCCGGAAAGCCTATAACTGCCTATCCATTTCAAAAAAGGATATACCTAAGACGGCAATAATAACACCCTTCGGACTATTCGAATTTACAAAGATGACATTTGGGCTACGCAACGCTGGACAAACATTTCAAAGATTCATGGATTCAATATTCAGAGACCTTAACTTCGTTTATATTTTCGTCGACGACCTGCTCTGCGCTTCGAGCTCAAAAGAAGAACACATGCAACACCTTGACATAACTTTAAAACGTCTGCATGAGCATGGGATAACTATTAACTTAGAAAAATGTGATTTTCCCAAAACAGAACTCGATTTCCTAGGTTATCATATAAGCTGCAAGACATCACACATTATTTGAAATACCATATGCGAATAATAATAGGATGGATGTCCCGGTCTCAAACCAATCAAAGGAAATTATTAACGTTATAAAGTTGCCATATACCCTAATAGCGATATTTATTGCTAGTTTTACTTTTTATATTGTAAGTTATCTAGTTATAAGTTGTTATTGGGAAGGAAAATATTTCATTTATTTTTGTTTATTTTATTATTCAACATAATTGGTATAAAACTGGGATGTACCCTAATTTGACCAGCAAGCCCCAGTTGTTGTCAAGATTTGTACCAGAGGTTGACCATTTATAAAAAGTAAAATAAAAAATACATTTACAATTAAAAGCAGACGTATTTTATAATCAACTTTATTAAGGTTTGTTCTTAGGAATAATTGAGATCAATAAGTAAATTAAATTAAGGTCAGTCTCAACAATCACAATAGTAATTCCTATCCTAAATCTAAATGGCACATTTTCAAATCACCAAAAAATAACGAATCATAACTTCACTTAAGCTTTGAACTTTTTAACCAACCTGAGGTTTTGGTTAAGTAATTGTTTGTTAATATCAAACTTAAATATTTCTTTTAACAATTGCATGGAATGATTCAAGAGTAAAAAGGGCAGATAAAAGGGATCAGATCCAAAAAAGATACTTGGCCATTTCTGGTACCTACTTTATATGAACCTCTATTATTAATTGACACAGGAGCATTTATTTTCTCCACTATGCTGTCATTAGCATACCAAATTTTATCTTCTTTATCTGGCCATTTAAAAGTATTTGAAGTTGATATCACCATAGTACTAACTTCTTTACTATTTTGGTCAATATTTTTGACTATCCCGGGAAAATACTCTCCCTCATAGTTTACTATAACATATGATCCTATTTCCTCGTCTGATCTATCTTTATTAATGTAATTGATCAAAGGTACATTATCGTCTTCGGAATCAGAATAAATTCTATTCTGAACTCTCTGTTTTACTCTTTTTGCTTTAGGTTTCTCAACTTTTTTCAACACTTGTAACTTCTTTTTTTCTTCTCTAGCTAATTTCCTGTTTTCCTTTTCTTCTTGTTCCTTACTTTTTTTCATTCCAGTATTGCATCCACTCTACTGATGTAACTGCGTCTGGCAATCGCTTTCTATTCAACCTTTTAGTACATACTATCTTTTTTCAGTGGTGATTCTGTAGGCCAAACTAAAGAAGACGCAAAAGCAGAGCTAATTGTATAATTAGTAGTTTCTATTATAGGATCTCTAGACTTTGAAGATTTAGTAGGTGTCTTTTCTTGGTTTTCTGAAGGATCTGGTGCTACAATCTCATTTTCAAATACGTTAATTAAAGATGGACTTACTGACGAGACAGTTTGTATTATTTGCTGATCAATTTCTTCAGATTCTGGAGATTCGAGTTGTAGCAAAGCGGGAGATGGTTCCATGAAATCTGTAGGGTCAATCGGTAAGTTAGGCGTAATAGTGTCTTCGAGAAATGCAGGCGTTGTGCATTCTTTTTCAGAATTAAAGTCCCGTTCATTATGTTTACCTTTCATATTTGTTGATTGAGGATCTGATAAGTTGCTAGCATTATTAACTTTATTATAAATTTTGCGCCAAACATAAAAAAGCTCTTTTGCTGGTCACGAGCGACCACGGGGTCTGAAAAGACACCGAAACGTCGAGTTAAAATTTAAAATGTAAATATACGCGATAAATCCGTTTAAAAAGTGTTTTATTTAATAGTATGAATCGCGAAAACTTAAGACAATATTAAGTGTTCCGTACTTATATCTGTTGGTTTATCAGCAATTGTATTTTGCTATCATGATTCATACATTTGGTGTAGTCAATGTTATTAGCATCAAAAGGAAATAATCCACATTTGCGAAATCCATTTTTAATTATTTCTTCTGTAGCAGACCCTATAGCAGATTTTAAAAGAGGTGCAAATTGAGCTCTTGTGACGACTCTATATCCAGTAGTTACTTTCCAATTCTGAACTATTTTCTTCCATGCATTTTTAAGTGGACGAAACACTGATACGTCGGCAGGTTGTATAATATGTGTTGCATTGGGATGTAAAACATATAAAATAATCTGATTCTCAATGCACAGTTGACTGACTTCGTATGTAATGTGTGATTTATGACCGTCGATTAATAGAAGTACAGGAAATTTCACATTTGCCTCACGTAAAGCTGGCAGCAATGAATTGCCTATATATCCATAGAACACACGAGATGTCATCCATCCTTTAGGTGACTTTCCAAGGCACCAGTTTTCAGGAACGTTTCTTGCAATTTCTGCTGGTATTCGTTGATAGGGGAAAATAACCATCACAGGCATAACTTTACCAGATGCCGTGAAAGTTCCTAACACCGTTATACTTTCCTTCTCCTTATCTTTAATTTCGTAAAAATTGTCCATCCCTCTAGGCCCCAGTACAATGCCCGAGGAAGGAAATACCTGAAAACCGGATTCGTCAGCGTTTAGGATTCTATCAGGATCATCTAAAATATCTCTTGCGTTTTCACTGTGTAGAAACTCTTCTAATTCCGCATGCCATTTTCTTATGCCTTCCTCGGTTACTCTACTTCTTGCAGAGTTTATGGATTCTGCGTGTCGTTTAGCAACATCTGGATTTCTTTTCATGAAATTATCGAACCATTTTCGTCCTGGAATTCCTTCCTTGAATGGAGTCAGTCGATTGTCGGTTTTGATTATTTTAGTGACTGTTTCTATTAACTGCTCTATTTTAATAGGAATTCCCTTTTTAGCCATTGCATTTATCCACCGACTTAGCAATCGTTCCTCATCAGGTGTCAAAATTGTTGCCGGGCCCATTTTCCGTTGAATGGGATGTCTCATTTTTAACTTATTTATCATTGTTGAATGGGGGATGTTATATTTTCGACATGTTTCTCTGATTTTGTTTCCCGACTGTATTTCTTTAAGCGCTTCATAAATATCGTCTTCACTGTACCGAAAGAATTTCTTTTTTGGTGGCATATTGAATCGAAAACAAGAAAACAAAACTCATATTAAGAGAGTTTGGTCAATCATAGGATATGTATGCAATACCAATGTCAAACCACTGGTCAACTAATGGAAACGAAAGCAATTTACTCTATTGTCGAGTTACAACTCATAATCTGGACATGAAACTGTTAAAAAAAGTTAAAAAAAAGAGTACCACTTCAATGTACTAGTCGTTGACCAATTGGTCAACCACAGGAACACCTAATCAAATCATGTACCTTTTATTAACCAGTAAAATAACTCATGAAATATATCGTTTGCACTTGAAATTCATTGAAAATCTTCAAAATATACATAAAATTATTACAAAAAACAATCATCCGAACAAGTTCATTAAAAAAACAATACAAAATAAATTTAAAATGTTCTTACCTTTCTAAACACTGTCTTTACTGCAATGGCGGCCGAATGGCAACTGTCAGCGACAAGTCAAAACAAAACGAAGTTGTAGGGTTCACTGGTTGTCTCTTTCTAGTCGTGACGTGATTGGTTGATTTATATTAGTACCGACTACATGTAGCCAACATAAACGCTTAATGGCGGGAAAGCTTATTATTAACACTCAAAGCCGCAAGTGGTCAACAACCGGTGCGTGGTCAACTATAGGGTCAACCATCCTACTTATTTTAATGCCCCCCTCCATAGAATGTGTAGACTGTACAACACCCTTGATAATGATATTGATTTGTTTAATGATTCTTTGCTACGCTGATGAGAAAGCAAAATCTATTTTAGATTTCCCAAAACCTGCAACTGTTAAAGAATTGAGACGGTTTCTCGGAATGGTAAATTTTTACCGGAGTAGTCTACCACACGCAGCTATTAAACAATCAGTGCTAAACAAATATTTACAAAATTCGAAGAAAAACGATAAAACTCCAATTCTGTGGACTCAAGAAGCCGAACAAGCTTTCAAATCGTGTGAAGAAAATATGCGAGAGGCCGTGACGCTGTCCTATCCCGCAGCAAATGCTCACATAGCATTATTTACCGACGCTAGCGAAAAATGCGTAGGCGCAGTTTTACAACAGAAAATTCGTAACAAGTGGCAGCCTTTGGGATATTTTTCAAAAGTGTTAAGCACAGCACAAACAAAATACTCGACCTACGACCGAGAACTGCTTGGAATTTACATGTCGATAAAACATTTTCAACGATTAATCGAGGGCAGCGAATTCACCATCTATACAGATCATAAACCACTCACCTACGCATTTTCAAAAAAACCATCCGTAAACGACACCCCTCGAAGAATAAGGCAGCTGGATTACATATCACAATATAGTACCGAGATACAACACGTCAGCGGGTACGACAATATTGTAGCTGACGCATTATCTCGAGTAGTCGAAGAAATATCATTACCTTCGCTAGTGGATTACAAAATTCTTTCAATGAAACAACAAAATGATCCAGAATTGGAAAAGCTCAAACTAAGTAAGAGCTTGAAAATCACATACGTACAGCCTTCCAACTGTCAACAATATATTTGTTGCGACGTTTCAACCGGCAAAGCTCGCCCCTACGTTCCCGAATCAATGCGGAAAACTATATTTCACAATATTCACGGCCTAAGTCATCCCGGAAAACGCACTACAAGAAAATTAATTACTCAAAAATACATATGGTACAAAAAGAACTCAGACATAAACAAATGGTGTGACTCCTGTTTACAATGTCAAAAAGCTAAAGTAACCAGACATACTGTCTCGCCGCTCGGAACCTTTTTGCCTGCTCAGCGATTCGCACACATTCATACTGATAGTCGGACCACTACCTACTTCACGAGGAAAACAGTACATCATTACAATAATAGATCGTTGTACATCGTGGCCTGAAGCGTTCCCGGTTTCGAATATCACAGCGGAGACAGTCGCCAAAACAATATACAATGGCTGGATCACAAGATTTGGATGTCCAGAGAAAATTACAACGGATCAAGGCCGACAGTTCGAATCAGAAACGTTCAAACAATTAGCTCATGGGCATTGAGAAGATTAGAACCACTCCATACCACCCCCAATCGAACGGGATGGTTGAAAGATGGCACCGCTCCCTGAAAGCCTCAATAATGGCTCGCGGCTGTGTGGAAACTTGGTCTACAGAACTACCCACCGTATTGTTGGGTTTACGTGGAAGTCTCCGCCAAGATACAGGACTCAGTGCTGCGGAAATGATTTACGGCACCCCCATTAGATTACCGGGAGAGTTTTTCGAAAGGAATACGAGCCTGACAACGTACGAAACGTTCATAGAAAACCTGCGAGAAAATATTTCGAAAGTTACGAACATACACAATAGATATAAAAGAACACCCTGTAGAAATTCTACTTTCGTACATCCCGAACTCTCTAAGTGTTCACATGTGTTCGTAAGATGCGACCGCATGAAGCGAAGTTTAATACCGCCATACGAAGGCCCTTATAAAGTTCTAGAAAGAAACGATAAATATTTGAAGATACAAATGAACAATCGGCAGTCGTTTATTTCCATCGACCGTGTTAAACCAGCATTTTTCGCAGATGCTGACGATAGCTCGAATAATCATCAAGTCCTCAGCGAGAGAAATAATGACGTATCTCGACCACGCAGACTTCGTAAGCCACCAGTTAGGTTTGTTTGCGATGGCATAATAATTTATCCCTAAATAACTTTGTTTAATTATTTTTATGCTTACATTTTCAAAAACATTCATTATGATTGTTTAAAATGTTATTTTTTTTAAAGAAAAATGTTATGACCTCCTTCCAAACAAATATATATATATTATAAGTACCTAATTCAATTAATTGCAGCATCAAACTCAAAGCTATTCGACTTAATTGTTATTATGGTCTGACGTCATAGTTCTATAGAAATTGCTAGGTTTACAAATATTTTTAGTATTAGGTATGTCAACAAAAAAAATTAGTGTTTTGCTTGGTATTGTTATGTAGTATTTAATTTTAGAATAAGAATGTTAAATTGCTATTTTGTGTTTACATCATTTTAAGGGGGGAGTATCTGTGGCGCCCTCAGACGTGACCCACAGAGATTGAATATATTAATATCTATTAAACGTGCTTGATAAAATTAAGATAAAATATTGCTAACAAGGTTAATTATACACGTACATTTTACTATATAAACTATTTCTATTTGTTAATAAATTGTCACTCAAGATGTAATCGTGTCTTGCTTTAAAACCCTTTTCCTGGTCGTAATAGTAGCACTGCACCGAACACACGTTGTAGACGGTAAATCACAAGAAAAAGCTGTTTGTTGCACATGGACCGAAGACAGCTGGCCGTGGAAGTTCTGAGATAGATCCAAGTTGTCAAGGTAAAGAACATCTCATTTTTTGGTCAGATTCATGTGCTGGACAGAACGAAAATTTCAACATGATTACTATTTACCAATATTTGATTTTGAAAAACTATTTTAAAATAATGGACCACAAATTTCCTGAAGTAGGTAATTCCTTTTTAGATTCTGACTGAGACTTTGGAAGAATTGAGAAAGTTCTTCGAAAACATGATACATTCTATGCACCTGAGCAGTACCGGAGTATTATTTGCAAAGCTTCACGGAACAACACAGTTATTGATGTGACTAACCATTTCAGAAAAAATAATGACTTGCAAAAGAATTTGAACTTAATAAACAGAAAAAAAGACTGCAGTAATGGAAAAGTAAGTTTTAGGGATGGAATTAAATTGGCTTAATGAAGAGTATGGGTCATATTTATACAAAGAGTGTTACGACGAAATGACACCTTTCAAGAAGGTAGATATTATGACGGGAAGAGGTCACGTTGATATGAACTTGAAGTCAAATATGAATCGGCAACAACTGAGAAAAAAAAACAATAACAGGGAGCAACTAAAATTTCTAAAAGAAGAATATTGGTACTACTATGAGACGATTATTAATGAGTAATATATATTTTTTTATGATTTTATGCACTTAAGTCCTTTAGACATCACAACCACAAATGAAAGTGATTTGTTATTCTTGGAAGAATGAGTACTCAAGTACACTTTTTTTAATATAATATACTTAAAGCTATATTTTTTTATTTTTTTCTTCCTTTTACTAATATATTGTGTAATTTTTTATAAGCAGGCACCAATTTTAAATTCCTACATTTATAACGATTGGTACAATCTTCCCCTCCGTATCAGAAGGACAATTTAGTAAAATGTCTTTAAAGGCCGAACGACACAAAAGCAAAACAACCTACTAGTAAAACGTCTGAAATTTAAAATAGTCATACTAGTAGAACGTCTGAAATGGAAAATGTCATGTTAGGCAAAAGGACTGGTACACTGATAAATAAAATAAATCAAAGATAAATTTAAAATATTATATATTTTTCTAAATAACAAAAATGTTTTCCTTTACCTAGTAACATTTATAAATGTTATAGATTAAAAAATAAATCTCGTGCTTCGAGAAAACCGATTTGAACATGCGCGCCGGTCTGCGTCTTGTACTTGTAGAAACGGAATAAGGTAGATATTTAATTAGCACTTGTTTACAAACTGCTCACGCAATTTGTAGCTTAGCAATCGTCTCCGAAAAGAATGCGCTTTACATGAGACACGCGTTTTAAGAAATTATAGGGGGAAATTTCATTTTCTTCCAATTTTTTTACTTCCCTTTTGTATTTTTCATCAAAAATACGGTCATTCTTCCTCCGTTTCTGCCCCTCAAATATTGTGCGTTTATATTTAAATTCTTGCCATTTGGCTTCTTTACGCAGTGCGTGAATATATAACGGTAAACCCTTTTTTTGTCCCACCCTAGCATTATAACGCCTGTTCCATCCCTCTAATGCATTATTGGTCCTGTGTCTTTGTTTAAAACAGGTGATATTCTTCGGATTGGTTTTAACAATCCACTGTTTATTAAAATACCCAATAAATTCAGAAATACAATCAGATTCTATTTGTACTGCTTCCTCAGCAATTTTAGCCCAAACTTCATGAATAAATGTTGATGGAAGCAGTGGAAGGTTGGCAGACAATCGTGTTATCTCTCTTCCCTGTTTCGTATTAGTTACAGTTAATTTATGAGATTTGCGCCATACCGCCTTGTTAAAATGATAGTAGCACCCTGTTAGTTCTGAATCGGGGAATACTATTTGAAAAGCATTGATCTGTGCAACCTCATAGTCACATTTGAAATGTTTTATGGTAATTCCGAAACGATACTTGATTATGGAAAACATTCGTTCGTAAGTTGATTGTGTTTTATTTGGTAACAACACAAAAACTATAGGTACAACATTGGTGGTCTCCTTACAACTGTCTATATCAACGTGAAATGAATATAATTGGTAGAATGGTATCGGAACCTTAAAAGTACCGTCTCCAAAATACCATACATCACCATTATTTAAATTCGCCATTGTTTGTTGAATAAATTTTGTAACAAAAACAAATATTTTGTCATTTTCCGTCCCATCCACACAATAAAGAAAGTCATTGGCTAATAATTCTGGTATTTCCACTTCACTTACATTTGAAAAATCAGTTTTTTGCACTTGCAAAAATTTTCGACAAGCTCGATATAATGTATCTTTTTTGGAGTCACTGCATGGCAAGATGTCGAGATTAGATTTTGCAAATTGATGTTCAAATATTTTCGTAATAGGAGTAAATTTGCGGCAACATTCCGTTTTACATTTATCCATTACATAATCGAATTCATTCTTTTCTTTTTGCCTTTTGCATGAATGTAAGCTTTCCCGGATGATTTCTGTTTTATGCGCGTTCAACGTCAATGAAGCACTGCACTCTTCTCTCTTTGAGCATCTCCAAAAACTCGTCCCATTCTTATTTTTAACACTATGGTTGTATCTATAACCATCTCGGAGTAAAACATTTTTGCCCTTTTGACTGGTTATAAAAATAAACTGATCCTTATTTTCTTCCATTTTATTTGCAAAAACGTTAATCAATTCTCCATATAACAATATATTGAAATTGTGAATTTGATAGACATGATTCGATTGTCATATTATTACATCTAAAACTGGCCAGTACTAGTTGATCTAGTACTGGCCAGTCCCATTTATAATAAGGAAAACAAAGGAGTATTTAATCTGGAGTAGAATACTTCAATAAATTCATACAATAATAATAAAATTTGTTATTTAGAAAAATATATAATATTTTAAATTTATCTTTGATTTATTTTGTTTATCAGTGTACCAGTCCTTTTGCCTAACATGACATTTTCCATTTCAGACGTTCTACTAGTATGACTATTTTAAATTTCAGACGTTTTACTAGTAGGTTGTTTTGCTTTTGTGTCGTTCGGCCTTTAAAGACATTTTACTAAATTGTCCTTCTGATACGGAGGGCAATCTTCAAATGTTTATTCAAAACTTAAAAGTAAATTTCCCCAGAATCATAATTTTGCGACATAACACCTTTATTCATTCATGTCTTCAATCACCTTTTATACTAAATAAGTATTTTTTTTTTAAGTAGGTACCTAGTATTTTTAACACTTAAAAGAATAGTAAAATTTCAATTAAAAAAAAATAGTTATATGTATATTTTTTTTCATAAGCCATATTATTCTTAAACTTTTCTTAAAATGTTTTCATCTTCAAAAAAATTACTGACTGTACATAAAAAATTAAGTTCGGAAATAGACTGAAAACAACTCCAGATCTACGCTTTTAGGGCATTAAGTAATTATCTGTGTTATGTTCGGAACCAAATAAGGGTGATTAAGAAGACATGCTTCATTGAAAAAATATTTATTAACGATTTTGTAGATAATAAGGCACTCAATACTGAGTAGGTGGTTTCGGCCGATTTGATAGGGCTGGCTGGTCGAGCGTTCGCTGATGGGCTCGCATAGAACCACGCTGCGTGGTTCGGCGCGGCGGGCGCTCGGCCGAGTGCGCGCGCATGTGCCGCGCCAACGATGCCGCAGAGCGCAGCGCGCGCGCGCACAGCGGGCACGCCGCTGCGCGTGCGCGTTCGTGTACGTCGCGCACGTGCCGCCGCAGACCCGCGCCACAGCGGAACGCCGCGCCGCACACGTGGCAAACCGCCGGCCGCTCGTCGCGGTGGGCGCGCCCGTGCACCACGAGCGCCGACGGCGAACTGAGCAGCTTGCCGCACGTCGCGCACGCATAGCGCAGCCGGCCGGCCACGCGCACCGCCCCGCCCCCGCCGCCCGCCCGCCGCAACGCCGTCGACAGGTCGTCAACCGGACCCGCCTCGCCCTCGCCCTCGCCTTCGCTCGACTCGGACGACTCGTGCGCGCGAGCCACATGCGCACGCAGCTCCAGCAGCGCCGCGTGCAGCCGCTCGTACGACGCGACTGCGCGCCGCGCCGCGACTCGCGCCAGCGGCTCGTCGTCCGACCGCGAGTCCGCCTCGCCCGCGTCCCACTGCCCGGCAGCGCTGCAACAAACGCCGCATTACCGGTGGGTGGTGAGGTGGTAGTCGAGGTGGGATTTCTTGCGGAAGCGCTTGGCGCAACTCGGGCAAGCGTGAGGACGCAGGTCAAGATGCGCACGCAGATGCTGGCGCAGCGAGTCAGCAGCGGCGTAGGCGCGCGGGCAGTGCGGGCAGGCGTGGCGCTCGGGCGCAGGCGAGTGCGCGGCGACGTGCAAGTCGCGTGCGGAGCGCGTGGGGAAGCGCTCGGCGCAATGCGCGCACGCGTGCGGCAAGCGGCCGCCGTGCGCCACGCGCGTGTGCGCTGCCAGCCCACCTCGTGACGCGTAGCTCCGCGTGCACGCGCCGCACTGCCAGCGCGCTTGCCTCTCCTCGCCGTGTCGCGCCAGGTGCTTCAGCATATTGTACTTATTTGAGAAAGTCTCGTTGCACTTTGGACATACCGCGGGTATGTATTTTTGATTGAAGGGGTTTCCTTTCTGTTTCGGTTTAGATTCGTCGTCGCTGGTGGCGTGGTGGTCGCGGACGTGGTCAGCGAGCAGGCGCGCGCTGGGCGCGACGTGCTCGCAGGCGCGGCAAGCGAACGCGGGCGCGCGCGCACGGTGCGCGGCGGTCACGTGGCGCCGCAGCGCGCGCGCGTCGGCGTGCGTGCGCGCGCAGCACTGCAAAGGGCCGCGCGCGTGCCGCGCCACGTGGCTCGCCAGCCGCGCGCTCGACGTGAACCAACAAGGACACCGCGGACATTTAAACGACATTACGAGTTCCACATTTGAAATCGCCTCCTCTGAAGTCATTTCCGTCGCTTCGGCGTTCACCGAATCTCTGAGATCCAGTGCCTCGTCAAAAGTCACATGTTTTTTTATAAAGTTTTCAATGGACGTGCTGTCTTTGTCGGTGATCTCATCAAGATGACTCATACGCAGGTGATCTGCGAAGTCTTCGACGAATGAGGAAATGTTGTCACATTTGTTGCAAACGAGCTGAACGTCGCAGTTCTCGGTCCCTTCCAGAAAATCTAGAAATCCGATCACGACCGACCTCACTGTTTCAATAAAACCATCGTCGGCATAGCTCCTGGAAACATGATGAATATGTAGGTATTGTTCTCATTAAGATTTTTTGTTCACTTCATATGCTAGTAAAACTTACCTATTATTGTCTAATTCATTTGATTCGGCAGCAGTTTCCTGGAACAATAATTCATTGTTATGATTTGGGTTTTCCGATTTCAAAAGACCGACTTCTAAAAGGAAAGACGTTCTCGAATCCATGAATGTTTTGTTTTTGATCTTAGATGTTAGTGTGATAGATACAACTTAATCGAGAAATTATTTCCTTCCAATAACTATATATCTATATAAGCATGATCACAACATCCCTTCAACAACCCTTAATACAGTCTAAGAGTCCCTGGGTGACGAGGAGGTTTAAGCCGTTATCCACCAAGCTGACTCAGTGCTGTTTGGTGGATGTAGGAATGTTCAAGATGCCAAAATTACTTCTGACAAACTCAAACCAAGTCGTATACAAGAATTAATGTACTCATGGGACTGACTGCTTAGCGTGCCCTCCGCAGCACGGAAGTCACCGAGAGAGACAAATGGTTGGCGATCACCTATCCTTGTACCGATAGCACTAAACGTTGCTTGACCTCCTGTCTAAATGTTTGATATAATATGAAGTTCTGTAAGTTGCTAGTGGATGACGCTACTTGTATATTAAAGCGCGCATGTAAAGTTAAATGATTTAAAGGAGTGAACATGCAAACTTTGAGACTGATTAAACAAATAATATAAGGTGTTGGGTCTGGTGGTCAATACCTACAACGTAGAAACCCTACGGGGTAAAATATCTACTCCTCATATCGTCTACTTCGTATTAGGACAGAATCCCTTAACGAAGGTGTAGCAAAATGCCTACTTTTCGAAAACAAGTTCAGTAAGTTTGTATTGTTGGATAGGAAACTATTTGCTTGCACCTGTGATAAAACATATTGATAGGTGAAATGTCAAGTTGAAGTAAGCCACCGCTCAACAGTGATTGCTCTGTGATGTTGGACGACCGGGAGCCAAATAAAAGACGGGTACTCAGGTTCAAAGTTGACTATGTAATAATCAAATACATAATGAGGAGGTGCGTCACTCATTACATTTCCCTGGCAATTTTGATAAAAAAATGCAATGTTTTTTTTATTATTTCAAATTATAGAAACACTTATTATGTTATACTTAACTTTAATAGTATATTATGTAACAAGTGAGCGAAGTCTCGGCTCATTATTAAGCCCTCGCCTGCGGCTCGGGCTCAAATCACAGCCTCGACTGTAATTAGCAACGCTCACGAGTTACATACGACGTTTTTCAACACACTTGTGAGTAAAAGACAGACATACGTGGTCATAAAATAACAAACACATTTGATAACAAAGCTGTGAATTGTGATTGAACAATGGCGCCGAACCTCGCGCATGCGCGTAGGTTTTTTTTTCCGCCAAATGTGTCAATGTCTGTATAGCATATACAGCCTATTTTAAGTGAAAATGTTTAATTTGGAGTGGTAAATGCAAATATTTTAATATTTTATAACAAATTATTGTAAATTGTGAATAATTTGTTTGATATACAAATTTGTTTTACTAATATAAGGCGCAAACATTTAAGAATGTATATGGATTTGAAGTGGTATAAAACCTCTTTGTTGTTTCTGAAAATATTTAATGTATAACCCGGACCAATAAAATATGCTCTGTTTACTCGCATGTAATTTGCACAAAGGTATAATTCAACTTTGTAGGATTCATTATATTATGCACTAGGGTATAATATATTATGCACGCGTGACTTACAGCCCAGTTTATAGTTCTAAATTCAATAGAATAACGCTCACTTTACGAGCAAGTGTGTTGAAAAAAATGATGTGAAATCTTAATAATATAATAAATTATTAATTATTTTACACAAATGTAACACGAAACTACAAAAACCAAAATATGTAACAAAATATAGAACAGTTCTATATAATTTTGAATAAGTATACCAAATATAAATATAGATATATATTTTCATTAATGTACGTAGTTCTTAATTAAGTACTTCTAAGAATTTATTTAATTGGAAAGGAAATAAGTAACATTAGTTTAAAAAATAATTGCTGATAATTGCTGAAGCAAAACACTTTATGGTGGGCCACAAGTAATGTTGAACTTCATCAGGTCGAAGTATTGGATAGTGAGAACAAGAGTGCAAGTGAAGAAATTTTACTGGAAATTTATCACCTGCTTGAGAAAATCAAAGGCAGCTAGAGTACAATTGATGGGTCAATTGCCAAATGTGAAGTAGAACCCTGGTAAACCATTTAAGGCGACAGGAGTTGATTATACGGACCCAATAAATATAAGAACGTCTTGAGGTCAAGGTCCTAAGTCGTTTAAAGGCTATGTTTATTTGTCTGCATGCTAACAAACGCCATACACATTGAAGCAGTAACTGATTTAACAACGAAATGATTTCTGGCAGCATTTCGGAGATTTCATTTCGAGACGAGGACATTGTAGCCGAACTTCGTAGGAGCTCATAAAAAGTTGCGCTACATGTTTAATCATGCTAAATCAGGCATTCCCAACGAAATAGCTGCAAGCTTTACACTTGAGTCGACCACCTGGCATTTTATACCACCACAATCACCTAATTTTGGATGGCTTTGGGAAGCTGGAGTTCGGTGTGCAGAGAATCACTTGAAAAGGGTTATTGGAGATAATACTCAGACATATGAAGAATTATACACTGTTTTGTTACAAGTAGAAGCTTGTTTAAATTCGCGGACCATATGTATTATTCGTGATGATGCAAATGACCCTCTCTCGTTAACTTCAGTCATTTTTTAGCTGGCGAATCTGTTGTTAACATTTCAAACGTAAATTATTCTAGTTGTAAAATGCCCATACTTGAAAGATGAAATCCCGTTCCAAAGCAAGTGTCTAATTTTTGAAAGAAATGGTACAAAGAATATTTGTTAACATTAAATCAAAGATATAAATGGACATCCAAATTAAGCCTAACTTGATATTGATGATATTTACATTTTTTTTTAATAATATATGGGTGGGACGTTTGTCTTCCATGACATCCGATGTTAAGTGAACATGAAGACTAAAGTGGAGAAACCTATTCACTCGACGCTTAAAAGTACTGGGAAATACTGGTCAGGGAAAATAGACGCAGGCAGTTCATTCCAAACCTTGGCGACCCGTATCAAAAAGGAACTGTCAAAGCGCTTAGTTCGACTTTTCAGAATATCAACCACATACGGATGGAAGTTCTGTCTGCGTCTAGTAGTCCGATGGTAAAAGGGTGAGGGTTCAATTTGCTCAAACAGAGCACTCGCGCACTCACCAAAATGTATCCTGTAGTACACGGTTAAACAAGCAACCTTACGACGATGCTCTAGGGTCTGCAGTTTTTTGGTCGTAAGGTCGATGTTGTTAATTAGATTACGGGCTCTTCGGTCAACGGAGTCCAGCGCTTCTAGTTGATATTTGGCTAAACCACAGAAGAAGTAATAATACCGGTACAGAATAATTACTCCGCAAGAAGATCTAAATCAATTCGAGTCTTGCTACGACGCGATACGGAATTCAGCTCCCACAGCATTACATACCTGCAAATTTATAAACCTAGAAGTTTTGTCTCTTTCTATCGCATGCCTCTTATCTTTTCTTACGCTGTTAGGGTTGCTGCCTAGTGAATAATAATTAATCTCCTTATTTGTAATTAAGTATCTACCGATGTAGGTATTACTGTTATTCTACCTTTGTAAAAAATATTGTTTCAACTTACCTAAAGTACAAAATGAAAAAAAAGTTACGACGAATAATTAGTAATACTACCTATGTTTTGTTTGCTAAATTGAACATAATCAAATCTAAACATAATCTAATTGAATTAGTTTCTTTTTATGTCCATTTGTAAATACTATTTGCGACCTCGATCATAGAATTACTGTGAGTGCTATTAGGTAGGTAGGTATCTACAACGTTCCGACGACAGGAGCGCGCGTGACACACGACCCATTCGAAATCCGCCGGCGGAGCGCTTCGCTGTAGGTAAATACCGAATGTACCGCGCGGAGTGAGCCAGGCCTGGCTGAACCATCCCAAAGATGACTGCAGTACTCCATGCATGATCGCACTTGAGCTGTGTATAAGTTAAGAAGCTGTGCAGGGCCGAAGTACCGCCGTACCTTCGAGATGATTCCCAACTTTTTCGAAGCTACTTGAGCCATGGACACAATTTGTTGACTGAAGTTTAAATTGGATGTTATAGTTACGCCTAAAAGCCCTAGATGGTCAGTGATGGGGACAGATACATTTTGTTCGGGATGACAATATCCACACGGCTAAGTGGATCCTATATTCAAATTTTAATTTATGTTTTTTACCTTATCTGATTGCGTAAAGCGTTTCCGCAGAATTCTATCCACTTTTTCACATATGCAGTATAGCTCGTGCCAAGCAAGCAGTTTGTTCGTACAAGCATAACATACCATGTGCGGTAAGCTATCCTCTTGTGACACCTGCAATTAGAAGAATGTTCCATTAATATTATTACTTTACTAGTCGGTTGAGCGAGTAAGATGCGACACGTCTGAGCGACCCAAGTTTGGTGAGAGAACCCTTTCAGGGTCCACCTGATTAGCGACTGCCCTTCATATAAAGTCAAACGGGAGTTTAATCACTATTAAAAAACTTATATCCAAAAGAGGAGAACTATTTTTTGGTCTAAACTTCCATAGGAAGGGGAAAGATATTTTTCAACAGTTAGACTTAAGGTTAAATATGCTATTCTTTGAAATTGAATTGCCAGCAATACCTACATACGTATGAAAAGATAGTACACTGAATTATAGCCAGCTGTTAGTAACAACTAAGGCATCTTACTAATATTATAATCTTACTAATATTATAAATGTGAAACTTTGGATGTATGGATGTTTGTTCCTCAGTAACGGGAGAACGGCTCAACGGATTTGGATGAAATTTGGCATTATGATAGTGTACAGTCTGGAATAGCACATAGGCTGTTTATACCGAAATTCCTAAGGATTTGAAATTGCGCGGGTAAAACCGCGCGTAACAGCTAGTTTTTTTATAAACCTCAATATTATCACAGTCTAAAAAACCATACAGTCGTCCAACGAAGACGTTTAGACAGGGCAATCGTGCGGGGTAAGAGGGACGAGGGGCGGGAATTCCGAGCCCGAACTGCAAACAAAACAATGTTAGTAGTTCGGGACACATCATTCAGGGGTAACGCGTGTCTGTTTTCTTATTTTTTTTATTTAAAATATTGCATAGGACGTGTGCTGTGAGAGATTGTAAGTCTTCATCTCGTATAAATAAATGTAAAGTGTGACTGAGATAACTTCTTGTAAATGTTATGAATTGTTATAATTCCAACGGAATATCGTTGTATTGGAATAAAGCTACGTAAAATAAATAAATTCCATTTTTAGACACCTCCAATACGATTCTAATGTAACGGTGACGGCACTACAAGGTTGTGTTGTGAAAATTACTGTCAGTGTCATAGGGATCAACGTTCGCCGCGACGGGTATATATATATCAGTATACTGGCCAGTGATAATGACGTCATAAATCAGACGCTATATTGTACTAGTGAGATGATATAAATGAAATCGATTTTTTGATATTACCGCTGGCCAGTATAATGATGTCAGTACGGAATTCGAAATTTTTTTCATTGTTATATTAAGTTATAATATTTTTTTAATTATAATATATCTGACGATGTTGATTTTTCAATAAAAATTAATTTTATAAATATTGTTTACTTGTGACAACCCTGGCATCCTAACGCCGTCTAGACGTTGTCGGCATTTTCCACAAGATCAAAGGCGTCATCCTACTGTATCATTTTTTATATTGTGATATTATACTCCAAAAAGTTTTTGAGGTAGGTATAAATAAAATACGTAGGTAGGTCATACTAAAAGTTTTGCGTGTTCAAAAGACTCTTCTTTACATTTTTTATATTTTTTCATGCGATCGAACCATTTTTTAAAACAGGAAGGCCACAGATATGAAAACATTGTTTCTACGTACTGACTGAACGCTATCACTGCCTCTTCGGAGTTGGTAAAAATGAAACCACTCATGAAATCTTTGATTTTAGGAAACATACAGATATCACAATGTGCTAGGACGGGGCTATGTGCATGATAGGTGACGAGTTGTACTTTTTGGGAAGCTAAATATGACTTTGTTTTATTGGCTGTGTGTGAAGAAGCGTAGTCATGTAGGAGAATTTTTGGTCCTCTTTCGCGAACTTTTTCTAGCACAGGCAATAACACTCTTTTGATTTTCAAGTGGAATTGTGCAGATGGGATCCGTAGTTGAGAATAAAAACTGGATCATTTTTTTTACCAACGTTTCTTGCCTGCCTCACTTTCGTTGCTTCACTTTGGCTGCCTCACTTTAGTTCTCAGTTTTCGCAAGATTGCTGTTTTTTTCGGATTCAAAACAATAAATCCACGTTTCGTCTCCTGTGACAATGTCGTAAACAGCATTAGAATGTCCGTGGTCAGACTTCAGTAGCATCTGTTAACACCATTCCACGCGAGCCCACTTCTGCTCCGCTGTAAGTTCATGAGGGATGAAACCCGATCTCTCTCCAATTCAGCAAACTATCGTCTCACCATGCTCAAACAAGGTGCTTCTCTCCCAAAAGAATTTTGAAGACGAGCGGCACAGTCTTGAGGAGAGGGAGAGAACTTATAAAATCATAAAAAATCAAAGCTCCAAAATCTTTTCAAATTAATTCCATCTTCGCTGTGTACGTAGAACTTTGATGTGTGATAAAAACAATGGACAAATGATTTCGGCGAATTTTGAGAAGTGCAAAACTTTTAGAAATGAAATGAAATGAAATGAAATGAAATGAAATGAAAACTTTTTATTCGTAGTAGGTAATTTTATACACTTTACGAACGTCAAATGCTGGATGAGGGCGGCGCGGGTCCGGACGACATGAAGAATCCAGGGGAAGGCCTCCGTCGAGAAGTGTGCGTCTCTCAGCTTATAAAGATAATGATCGCCCATTATCCACCAATGTCTTGGTGATGTCTACTACTACTTCTTCTTCGGCTTTAGAAACGAAATGAAAGTAGAACCCTAGGTAGACCGAGAGGAAAAAAGCCGGCGGAAAAAAAACTCTCGGCACTCTTTTGTAAAAAGTGCTTGTTATAGGTACAATTTGGCAGAAATACAGCTCTGCTATGACATGAACAAACAAACAGAAGACAGCTATTCGTGCTTGCCAATATCATGTCGCAGCCAAGCTGCTTACATAGTGATTAATGTTTAATATTTGGAAATAACCTGTGGAGACATCAATCCCACGCTCTTTTGTCATCTAAATAATCTTGGAGTTTATAGTAGCCTTTTTTGCATAATGTTTCTTTGATAGTTCTTTTAAATTTATTAAACGTTAGAGATTGAATTGACTGTGGTATTTTATTATAAATACGTATTGACATTCCCATAAATGATTTGGTGCTTTTAGCCAGCCTTAATTTGGGAAACGCTAATTTATGGTCGTTCCTTGTCATTACAGAATAATTTTTATCATGATTATCTTTCATGGTTTTAAATTTACTACTATTCTTATAAATATACATAATGTTTTCATATATATATTGCGATGCAAAGGTCAAGATACCAATCTCTTTAAACTTTTCTCTTAGAGATTCTCTACTTCCAAGTTTATACATTCCACGAATAGCCCTTTTCTGCAGTGTAAATATCGTGTCAATGTCTGCGGCATTGCCCCAAAGTAGGATGCCGTAGGACATTATACTATGAAAATAACTAAAATAAACCAGCTTCGCCGTATTAACATCAGTCAATGAGCGAATTTTCTTTACCGCGAACGCTGCAGAACTAAGTCTACTCGCTAGCTGCGAGATATGGGCGCCCCATTGCAATTTAGAATCTAAGGTAATTCCAAGAAATAGTGTGCCCAATGTATACTGGATCTGTTTGCAATTATTATTAAAAAAATATAAATGTTATTAGTTGTGTTATCACTCCTTAATAACAAATCTTATGTATTTTTTTTCAAATACATTGGCAAACATTGCAATAAATATGTGAATATTCAAATTCCCATAACATCACCACCAAGATTCAATCCAAATCCAGTCAAGATTTGCTGTAGGATTTAGGTATGTCACTCTTCATGGCCCGCAGAAGACATTTTAATATACTCAAACACACCTATACACCCATCTTCTGGGGGTGAATTTTGTAATATAACTAAACACTATATAGTTAATATAATAGATAATAGTTAAGTATAGTTTAATAAAGTCTTATAGATAACTATTAATTATTTTTCTTTGTTATTACTTAATTGTATAAGAATGGTTCCTATAGATAAAAGGTGTACATAGAAAAGTATGGAGGAGCATAGCTTTGTATGTTTGTACTACTTCTTTTCTCCCCTCATTTGTTACAATTACTATTTTAGAAGCATACTAGCTGCTGCCCGCGACGTCGTCTGCGTGAACGCTATGCAGCACCAAACGCACCTATGATTATAACACTGCTAGCGTGATAATATGTAGCCTATATGTTGACCCGACTTCTTAACTATCTTCATGCCAAATTTGAAGTAAATCCATGCAGTACTTTTTGAGTTTATCCCGGAAAGACAAACAGACAAAAATTCTAAAAACTATATTTTTTGTTTCTGTTTCGATTGTAGATCATACCCCAAGTATTCTTTTAAAAAAATATTCAATGTACAGTTTTGACTTTCCTACCATTTTATTATATGTAATATAGATTAAAACCTGTATGAGACTTATTAATCTTTCTATAAATAACAAATGGTGTCCTATATTTTCTATAAACAATTTATTTTAATCTTAGCTTTTCCAAGGGATGGCTCTGTGATAATCTATGTTAATCTTAAATTTACTAGTAGGACTTTATGTTTTCACCCCTCTGAAGTTAATGCAAGACGTTTCACGCAGGTGTGTTACTTAGAATAAAGCCTGCATCTCTTCCTGTTAAATATGCACCAACATATAGATATTAATACTTAATATATATATAATGTTCAATCTTACAATAATAAAGAGGCAATACCGCTGGCGTAAATGAGTGTTGCCATGACAACTTAAATAAATCATTAATATTGCTGTTTACTGCAGAGTTGAATATTTAAATCCAGCTTTAATCTTTAGATTGTTAAGTTGTTTTATTTCAAAAATAAGTCAAGAAAAACTAAGAAAGTAAGGAAGAACCCCTTTCTTTGCAACAATTAAATGCTCATTTCACTGCAATCTCACCTGATAGTAAGAGGAGATGAGATCAAAGACAAAAGCACAGAGGAGGAAGGCACTAAAGGATATTGAATCTCTGCTGACTTACCATTTTAATGTGATTTACCTTTTCAATGAGGCAAGTGAACAAAATATTAACTTAAGAAATTAAAATGAAACAAAGACTTACCTGAATAGGTAGATATTTATCTATTTTATCAGCAAGGTTGTTGAGTAGACCCTCTGCTTCGAAAATTGGCATCAATAGTTCTGTAACCTCACCGCAGATGCGGCAAATGTTTGAGATATTATGTATATCTGAAATAAAAGTTTAATAGATGAACTTTACGTTATTTATTGGTCATGTATAGAAAAATAAAATCATTTACCATGAAGATTCTCGAGGATACTATTATTATCTGCATCATTAGCATGATTTGATTCAAAAACATATACTTTCTCAGGTTCTGCACTCATCTTCAGGTTTAACACTTCTTTAATTTCATATTAAATTTCAATTTATAAATGTAAACGTCAAGTTCACATACTTTTATCACACTTAAAAATCAAAACAATTGCAAAATGCAAATTGTTATTCAGCGGCGGCACAACAAACAAACAAACAAAACGAACGAGTAAAGTAACGAGCACGGTAACGAGCGATCAAAAGTCATAACAGCTGACTGCTGTTCTGACATTATGTTTTTTTATGGAGTTTATGGCATGGCTATGGACTTTTATGCCATCTCAGCTCAGTGAGAGAGTTGCAAAAATACTGTCATTTCGAGCCCTGTTCGTAGTAAGGCCAAATGGAAGACCTTTATAAAACATAAGTTTATGCAGTACTAATCAATGATATGAAATAAAACAAAAGCAGATATGTTATAAGCACGCGCGTTATGAAGAATCAAATACGAGCCAAATGGTAGGTCTTGTAATTAGTCTGCGTCGAGCGCAATCACAAGCGTGACGCACTTTAGGTTCCTGTGTCCTCACCAAAATAAATATAAAATGCCGTCGTGCGCGTTTCGGAAGTGTACCAATTATAACTCTAAAGTAAACAAAATGCAAGGGATCTCATACCACATGTTAGTATGTAAAAGTACTTAGATTTTTTAGTATTTGTAAATTATTTTTTCAAACAATCTAATAACTGATGCAGGTGAAGAAAGAGATAGCGATCTAGTTTTGACGCGAGAGCAACGCGAGAGCGATAGATGCGTGCTCTGCGGACATAGATTAATTAGTGCAGAACGAATATTGATAGTGGATAAAATGCCTACAATTAAAGTTCAGGTGTTCTTTATTTTTACTTTGTTTTGATCCCCATTTTCAGTCATCGAGTACATCTGATTAAAGTCATAATTGATAAATACACAAATATTCGTCTACATTCCGCACATAAAAATAATCCCGAAATACAAAAACATTCAAAAAGACAAAAAAGAAATAAATTAAAAAAGACATCTTTTTGAAGGTATGTAATATTCACTGTATTTCTATTTTTAATTATTATTTCAATATTAAAATTTTCAATAAATGTTATTTTCTATTATTTCTTACCTATGTAATTACTTTTCAATCAAGTGTCCACTCTACGACTGTAAATATTAAGCTATGACACAAGAAAACATTGAAGTGCAATCATTAAAACTATAGCTATCTCTTTCATTTGCGTGCTTTTTCTTATCTTTTGTTATACTTATCAGTGAAACTTGTCAATGCATGCAGTTTTTGATTGCTCGGAACAGTTTAGAACGCAAATTACTATGAACGTAACATATCTATAGTTTATAATATCATTGGTACTAATACATAACATTTAGAATAAAAATTGTTTAATTCTATGTTAGACAATAAAACAAAATATTACTTAACAATTTGTTTCTTTCATTTATCCCGTAAATAAACGAATTAAAACAGTTTATTGGTTAAGGTGGCCTTCCGTTTTACCTTAGCTATTCACGAAGAATTTAATTAAGTTTTGCAAGCTTGAACAAAATATTAGGTATGATGTTTTATTTTATAATTCATCGGCTTTCAAAGCCTTTTTTAATTCGAATCAACTATAGGAGAATTCTCTTAAAAGATTGATTGTAGAAAGAGGTTAGGAATTGCAGTTGTATTTTGATTTGATACTTAAATTAAATGCAAATCTTAAGGAGCTTTTAATTCAAGGATTGATGTCAAACGCAGATGGGTTTGAGCCAAAATAAATGTACATGAGTAAAAAATATCGTGTCCACCCCCTTTAACCCATAACTGTGGCCATGTTTATTGCATTTAACATGTTTATTTCTATTTTTTTTATTACACTGGACCATGTATATTCAAAATTAGATGTCATTTTTACACGGACACAAATAGTTTTTTTTTAAATAATAATATTTAATATACATATTTTTTTATCCATACAAATGAAACATGTCCATTTCACTACCTCGTTACGATAATAGCTCAAAACTTCCAAAATTTCTTAAGAAGCTTAGAATTAGAATTTTATGAAAGGTCCGTATATAATCTGGCCTACTCTTTTACTGATATTTTACGACCTAGCTTTTCAAATAATAAAAATAAAAATTATTTATGAGAGCATCCTAGATTTCGCCCTGTGAGAAACAATTTGTGAGAAACGCTGTTTACACTCCTGTAGAATTATAGAAACTACCACTTCTCAAAATTTTTTATAGCTGGCAACATGTTACATCATTTATTAAAAAGAAAAAGTGTCAGTCTCCCTCTGTGTTTTGGTGTGTTGTTGATTTTATTTTGGTCGTCCATATTTCTTGTGAAAAAATCCTGTGAGAAACACAGTAACATCAAAAAAAGTAAGTACTATTTTTGTTTATTATTAGTGCAAAGCATTTTGATAGCAAAGTGATAACGATACAACAGGGTCACGCTTTCGTAGTATCGGATTTTTAGGTTATAATTAAATAAAGTGATTTAAATGTTGCATGTTGGTATGCCTGTGAGAAACGTTCGAACAAAAATGTAAAACTAAGGCTCGTTTATACTGGTCATATTTCTCACATGACCGTTTCTCACAGTATTTAATTATACTCATATTGACGGACTTAAAAAAGGAGATTCTCAGTTTATATGTATGTATGTGTATATATTTGGCTGTGATTATCTCACGTTTAGGCTGAACTGATTTTAATGTGTTTTTAAAAAAAAGTATTTATTACACATCGAAGAAGGTTCAAAAAGTCAGACATAAGGTTGATTGTGATTTTTGAAGGTGGTTTTATTTTTGACCGACTACCAAAAAAGGAGGAGATTCCCAATTCGTCGGATTTTTTAAGTATGTTCCTTGATTATTCGAAGACGCCTGAACCGATTTGAAAAAAAAAAAAACTTTTTTTGTTTGAAAGGATATAATTTACATATGATCCCGTTGTCTCCAAGTCAGGATCTAATGATGGAAACCTAAAGATATCGAGGAAGACCCTCAAATTTTATAGACACGCACCCCACGTTTTCAAGTATTTAATTAAACTGTTCTGGTATTTAGGTCTGATAGCTATAATGTCATGGAGCTCAGCTGATGCTGGAAGGTCCAATTCCTTAGAAGTTAGGAGTTAGGGTATAATTCTTTCGATATTATACGTAGATCTTGATTTTTACTTGAAAGGGTTACAAGATACAGCGTAGCACCCCTGATGAGCTTACTAACTTAGTTTTTTAATGAAATGTACGTAGCTAAATAATTATAACTAAATAAAATGAATTTTTGCTCTCATTCAGATGCCAAAGTCAAACGCGGAACGTCTTAGAGAATACAGAAAACGACTAAAAGATAATCCAGAAAAGTATGAGGAAGTTAAAAGAAAACATCGTGAGTATATGCGATCAGTTAGACCTTCTACAAAGGATCTACCAGAACAAGAAAGAAATAAACTAAGAGAACAATGGAACAGGGCAAGCGAAAACAAACGTCAAAGACAGAAGGGTAAAAAGTGCCAAAAATGTAAGGATTTACGGCAGAAAGTAAAATACTTGGAAGAACAAATAAATAATTTGACAC
Organism: Stenoptilia bipunctidactyla; assembly: GCA_944452665.1. Lineage (NCBI taxonomy): Eukaryota > Metazoa > Arthropoda > Insecta > Lepidoptera > Pterophoridae > Stenoptilia > Stenoptilia bipunctidactyla. The sequence goes on from OX101733.1 coordinate 11,106,777, forward strand.
GTGAAAACAAAAGTGTGAAAAAACTGGCATATAGACGAAAACTTAAACTAAATAATATAGAAAAAAATATGAGATGTGTATTAACGACACCGGCTAAAGTAGACCATCTATCGACAGTAGCAACTTCAGCTTCTGTTGATCCGCCCAATGGTTCACACGAAGAATTAACCCCAATGACCCAAACAAATACTTTTATTTTTAATACCATTCCTAATGTATCAGAAACGGAAAAAGAACGTGTCAAAAAAAAAATTCTACAACTCAATGTTTTAAACAAATCTTTAGGTAAAGAATATACCAATGCATCTGACAACAAAACCAGATGGATTCTAAAAAATATAGTATCCAATGAGATCACAAAAAAGTACAAACTAAAAAATGAACTTTCAAAAGGCCTTGGACTTAAAGGAAGAATCCGGATACTAACTAAAAACCAGGCAATTTATAAAGAAGCTAAGGAAATTCGCAATTTTTTTAATCGTGATGATAATACCCGTATGACAGCAGGCAAAAAGGAAACAAAGACGCACAAGAAAATAAAATACCAAAAAAGATTTTTGTTACAAAGTTTAAAAAGATTGTTTACCAAGTACATTGCAGAAGGTGGTAAATCATCATTTTCTACATTCCGTCGGAATAAACCAATTTACGTAACACGTCCAAAACTAAGCGACCGGGATACCTGTGTTTGCATTAAACACAATAACTTATCACAAAAAAAATAATTAAAAATTAAAAATTGGTACGAACTTTTGTTTTTTATTTATCGTAGGGATCATTATGTACAGACGGTAGCACGTCCGGTTACCTATGTGAACTACGAAAACAGCTTTTATTGTGTATGGAATAGAGGCGGAATCAAAGTGGGGTAGTGTGACGTGCGGCTGTGTGTACCTACTTGCGAGCGCTCACTCAGCGACAAAGAGCGCTTCGCAACTTGCCCGCTTTGCTAACCTACTTCAAACTTACTTACTTACTACTTGCATTATAAGTCCGAAATGGTCGTTTAAAAATGAATAATGGTAAGTATAAGAAAACTAAAAATATTTAAGTACTTACCCATTGAATGATATGATTTGATGTTCATAAATAATTTTAGCCTAATAACATTTCAACAATGAAAAAATCTAACGACGCAACATACAACATATCTGTATGAGCATACGTATACACATTATATTGGTCTAAATATCTTCCTTAAACTAAACACAAAAATACCATGTACATAATATTAATAAATGCTTTCTTTCTTTCTAATTTGGCTGTGAAGTGTGAGGATGTGTACTGCTTTAGTTAGCATTAATGTATTGTTCTAGTGTTAAGACCTAGATGTTTCATATTCTTTCGTAATACTACAATGTCAACATATGGACCTTCTAGTGAACCACGGGAAAAAGTTATTTCCCATAGCCTACCCAGGTGGACCACCGGGTGGACCACGGGCAATAGAAGATTTCAATCCTATGTTTATTCCTGTACATTTAAATCATGACATGTCATAGGTACCTATTTGTTCATCAGTAAAAAGTTACCTATGTGAACGCATCTTTGTGAGAAATGTGAGAAACGTTTTTAATTTTTGTGAGAAACGTGAGAAATATTTCTCACAAGAGTCATGTGAGAAATGTACATTTATTTTGACTCTAACCCAGATATAATCACCATTTTAATAAAATAAAAAAACTCTGAAACCATTTCCGTATACTTCCCCATGAGAATAGTGTTCCTTGCTCTCACCCCTATTTTACTTTTAAACGGCTCAACCGATTTTTTATCATACATATCTAAGAACACCATTCCTGTAAATTACCTTTTATAAAAAATTTAAAACGCTTAATCCGTTTGTGGGCTATGCCGTGAGACTCTCAGACACACCGACACATCAAACTTATACCAACCCTCTTCTTGCGTCGTGGGTTAAACAAACTTCTTTCACAATTTTATGTAAGTAGGTTGCTTAGCTGCTATGTTATGATGATAAATAAAACACCAATACAATTTGGACTTTGTATATTGAAAGAATATATCTGTACAATCATGAAAAAATATTATTGTATCACAAGAGGACGTATCATCAAGGCACTATATTATAATGATGGAGGTAACTGCCCCATCAACAAATGTTGTACAAAAATTACCATAATTTCTCAATAGGAAATAAGAGGACAAATATCGCCAAAGTAACTTTTGCACAACAGTTCTGCAATCATATCTAACAACAGTAATTGTTCAATTAATATATTAACAATTATACAACAACAATTAAATATCAATAGATAATGAAACTCATAAATACAATACAATCTTCCTCAAAATTTAATACTCGCAGTCTTTGATTTCGTTGTGACTACAGCATAAAACATAAATACAATTTTTAATATTAATAAATCTATTTACACTATTCGATGAAAAAATAATATTCATTCCAAAATGGAAATCAGTTTCTCAGTATGTCTACTTAAACCTTACACCGTGCAAAAATAAAGAATACAGTTGCAACATTCTATAAAATAAATTGGTATTTGCTTAGAACTAATGGCAACATCGAAACGAAAATCATTAAAAAGGATATCGCTTATAATTAAAATCGTAACATAACGACGATATTTTTAATATTTTCGTTTTAACAGTTTGAAAGTGGAATAAATATACTATGTCAAACACACTTATTACGTCCAAGGCCAACTTGACGGTTATTTTTCAATACACATGTACAGCAGAGAAGTGAGATCATGCTGACTATAAACAATAGATGCCACTATATTGTGTTGTAAAATAATATTGCTTAAGCATGTGCACACCCCTAAGCTAAACTAACAGAAACTTTGTTTTACAATATACAAAAAAATGTCATAGACAAAAAATATAACAGACACAAAATTTGTCATATTAATATTAGGCTGTGTTATAACATACAGTTACAACAATGGCTTCGAGCTCATTTATTCATCAATTTCTTTCATTCGTCTACACTTTTAAGTGTAAGAATTAAAATGCTTTTAATACATTTCTTTTTTTCAAAGAGGCAACATTATTTAAAGTTAATCTTAAATGTATGGCAAGACCATTTATTTGTTATTGATTTTCTTGTATATTTATCATATAGTTAAGAAATTAATAGTTAATTCATATAGCCTCTATTAAAGTCCAAATGTATATGCATTTTTGAAATGCAATTCAATCTCAATTTAATGTTCTGAGTATTTATTCGATTTAGTTTATGTTAGTTAGTTTTTTTTAAGAATGACGTCTGAAGAAAGAAATGTCTTTACACATTACTAATTGTAATATAATAAGGCAAAATCTTAACCAGTATAATAATATTTTTTCTGACAAATCTTGCTATAAGTAATACTTTAACTACCCCGTGTTTTATGGTCTATGTTACAATAGTCTACGAGTTACAACTACTATTCTGGTTATTCATAATTAATAGTTCTAAATTATTTCAGTCCTTTGAAAATATTAAACTTATGTTTATCTACATATAGCAAGAATTGTCAAATATTTGTGCACAAGTGGAGACTTTAAGACCAGTTGATCACTCTACCGAGATTTTCTATTGACTTAGACCGAACAACTTGAGGGCGTTGAATGCGGTGGTAAGGGCTACATCCTCTGGCTTTTGTCCTAGGAAACCAGCAATCAGTTCTACTATGGCTGGCAGGGCACATGGCTCGTTTCTTTGGAAGGTGCAGTAGCGGTTTACAAACATCATTGATCTGAAAAAAATAATGAATACATAACAATGTAAATTATTCTGCATACAGGATCTTCTAAACCCAAACTAAGCGTATACGGTGTTATTTACGTTACCCTATATGTCAAATTACATAAAAAAAAACAGAAACCTTACATTTGTCTGCAGATATTACAAACATTTAACAAGCAGCGGCTGTTGTAAAATCATAGATAAACAACGATGTATGATAAACACAGTTATCCTATCGGAATTACTAAGCAATTGTCTTCAATTACCTATTATTTATAAATTGCAATTACCTATTATTTATAAATTGCCATTACCTACATTGCTGGGTCGTATTCATAATTGTTCATATCACAGTAATTGTTATGAAAGCCAATTGAGTTTGCATCATACTAAACAGACAATATGAATGCCTTAGTTAATATGTTTATAAATAACCTAGTCATGAATTAGAACATAGTTTGCTATGAAATGTTACAACGTACTTCATAATAACTCTATACAAGTCTATAAAAGCTGTAGTTTATATTTCTTTGATTGACGATGCTAATCTTTAAAATACGAGTTGGGTTTTAGAAACTGTATTTGCGTTTATCACGAATTACAGTTACAGTTTATTTGTATCAGAGCGGTGGTATCTGAATCCATCAAGCAGACTTAAAAAAATGCCTTTAAACTTTTATGAAAGTTACCAATAAAACCTAACTTAACTGTGTTAAGTCTATACCATCAAAGGCTGAGTCAAACGTTAATTATCATCAAATAGTGTGGTAATGCCACTTTGAAACACGGTGGGCTCCTCCTAACGGTGGATGAGATATAGTATACCTAGAGATTTTCAGTTGGCAACAAACTGGTTTGAGTCCCTAAAATAGTAGTATCCCATGGGCGATGATGATTATCTAACATCAGCTAACACACAAGCTTGTTAACCCCATATTCAGTCAGAATGATAAGGATTTTAAAATTACTATCATTAGATTTAATTATTACTATATTTTGTACCTATCCTTTTTATACAGGGTGGAATTTTTGAATGCCCCATGGAGGGAAAGTACTCTAAATAATAGAGATAGCCAATTTTACTCCAAAGAAACATTCCTTTATTTCTTCAGGTTCGATTCCCGGGTGAAGAGAAAGAATTTTCGAAAATCTTTGAATGTAGTTTTATTTCTTTTCCAAAACAAAGGAATGTTTAGTAAAATTTGCTATCTCTATTATTTAGAGTACTTTCCCTCCATTCAAAAATTCCACCCTGTATATAACAAATTAATGAAAATCTCTTCCGGAATCGTGTGCATACGTAAATCTAACCCACATCCTCCCGCCACAGGTTTGACAGATCTCAACATATTAACTCACCTCTCCGTTAACCCATCTTTAACATGCAGCGGTAGCTTCGAAGCCCTCATATTAGGATACATAAAAGGCGAATCGGTTTCCACCAGCAACTTCTCCAAGGGAAGAATCCTCTCAGACAGCAACCTCCTGATGCCTCCATCCGACTTATCCTTGCAGATGTACCCTGTGATGCCAAGATAGAAGCCCTTCTCGATGTAACGGATGCCTTGGTCTACGGAACCGGTGAACGAGTGGATGACCACAGGAGGTAGCTTGTTACCGAACTCGTCTAGGATCTTTATTAAGTCTTCTTGGGCTTCTTTCTCGTGTACGAATAGAGGTTTTCGAAGTTCGCACGCCATTTCCACCTGTAAGGCAAAGGTGATACGTCAGAAAATTGTTTTGTTCATTTGTTTTCTGGGTTAATTAAATATAGTTCTCGTTATTAAGCTGCAACGTAATAGGCCATTTGCTCAGGCCAATGTTTAGATTAAAGAATAAGAAGGCAAATACCTAATAACTTACAATAATACTTGTCATGACAACAATAGAAATAAATTATTTTACATCATGATGTTCCCGGCCATATAGTTAAATTGTTCAAATTGTTCATCGATTAACATACAAACAAAAAAATATAGACGAATTAAGGTCATCATTTTGTGTCAAGTCAGTTAAAAAATCTTGTCTTTTAAGTAGTTGAAATCAAAAAGGTAGTGTTACTTAAATTAGGAATAAACCCTATTTAAAGTATCAGGATTAAAATCATATTTCTGTATTTGTGTAGTTTCAGTTTAATGTGTGTTTTCTTGTGAAAAGTGACTTAGATCGAATAGTATCGTCGTAATAATACTTTTTGAACGAATCATAGGGACATTAAATATTTTCACTCGAGGCTTTTACGGTGTCATCTATAAAAACGATACCATTGTCACTTCAAATGTACATCTATCTAATATTGTCTTCAGTTTTCACGGTACATACTTTCAAATAAAACACTTTTTAGGATTCATCGCGTATAATTACATTTTAAGTTCTAACTCGACGTTTCGGTGTCTTTGCAGACCCCGTGGTCACGAGAGACTGAGGTTTCAGGCGTTTTGACAGTAGAAAGAGTAAATATCATCTGCAGTCTTCTTTCAAAGTCTGCAGTTTCCATACTGATCAAACAAAAAAAACGTATCGACTAAATAGAAGTATGAAGAACGAAATAGAGCAACACAGAGCCGATATTAAAAATCGAAGAGAAAATGTAATTATACGCGATAAATCTGGTTAAAAAGTGTTTTATTTACTACATACATCATGGATCTATCCATCAATGAAACTTATTTTACAAATAAACGCATAATATAAATATTCTTGTGTGCAATGCAGGCTACTGCCAAATTATCAAGTACACAAATCACAAAGTCTTTCGCTTTTAAGATATTCGTGACATTTTTAAGATTCATCGTGATATCCAAATAAAAACTGCTAGAACAAGATTTTTCCTTGGAACATCATAAATTATTAAATACTTCGAAGAAAGCCAATTTCATGTATCCATACCTCGATGCAACTAACACTTAGATTTTAAATGCGAAAACATTTAAATGGTGTGTAGTGATTGTTCTTGTTATTTGTATGTTATTGTATCACTGTTTGTTTCCAAATAAAATAAAGCCGAGAAATATTACAAATTCTAACAATTATGTCCAAATACTATCATAATTTTTATAATCATATCAAATTATACTTGAAAGTGGACTTCTAAGATAGTCTTTTTTTTTTGGGGGTAGGCCTTAGAAACAGTAACAGCACTCATCTTAATTTAAAATCATTTAATTGGATATTTACAATAATTTAGTAATTAATGTTCATATTTTGGTAGTAATAAGCAAGCTTTACCTCTAAGGCAAAAAATCTCCATTCTACACATCTCTATTTTCAACAATTCACATCACTTATATCACCTAGTTAACCTCACTATGGAATCCATCCAAAAAACTGTTGTGGCGATGGCAGATTTATTCAACAATGAGATGTCCCAGTTTAGGAAAGAACTGAACAAGAATTGTTCATCATCTAACCCTGAATCATCCGCACTTGCCCAGGACTTCAACAGGTTCCAGCAATTTATAACTCAAGCAATGGATAATCTTCAAAAGCAGGTGCAGTTTCTGGCAATCGAGCTTGACAAAATACAGATGCACAGCCGGAGAAAATTTGTCCTTCTACATGGCATGGCAGAGCACAAGAATGAAGATGTGGTCTCGGCTGCAGTTAAAGTTATTAGTGAAAACATGAAGGTTGCAGCATTTACTAAAGCCGACATAAAAAACTGTTATAGATTGGGACATTCAGTTCGTCCTGACAGGCCACGTCCAGTTCTGGTCAAGTTTTCAGATTTAGAAATAAAAACTAAAGTGTGGAAAGCCAAGACGACTCTCAAAGGTTCAGGCATTACAGTGTCGGAGTTTTTGACTAAACTTCGCCATGAAACTTTCATTGCTGCTCGTCAAAAATTCGGTGTGACAAGGTGTTGGACCCAGGACGGTTCGTTGTTCGTGCTTGGACCTGATGATGTGCGGCATAGAATCGTGACCATGGTCGACCTCAGTGCAATCCCGAACCCGGAGTCCAGCGAAGCCGACAATGAATCCCCGGCGCAGAAGAAGCCTTCTAAATCTGTAAGGAGTAAGCGTCCAACGCGTAGATAATCTTTGTTCATTTCCTTTTAGTCCCATTATGTATATGTGTAGATATATGTCTTTCTTTATACTTTTCTCTACCTCCGATATTTATTTATTATTTGTTTACGTTTATTACATACATTGATTGACTGACAATTAACTTTTTTCATGTAGTTTTTATGTACAACTTCAATCAATATTGACAATAATCTGATTGCAATATTATTGCCAATCTTATATTACATTTTGAATAATGTTATTTCTTATTTAAGTTTAGTAATTTAGCCGGAGGTAGAGCTTGTTTTATTACTATTTAGTATAATTTTAGTTTTATATCTTAAGAAATTATTTTATCTTATAAGTATTTTAATATTTTATCGAAGCACTATTTATATATTTTGTATTTATGTATAATTCTGATAGCGAAGATGACATACCTTTGTCTTATATTTCATGTTCCTCACCTTCATCACAGAGTACAGGTAGCTACCACAGCATAACTCCTTCTCTAAATATTGCGCTCGACAACCACTTTGCAGATTTTCGTAAAAACTTCAATGTTGTCCATATCAACGCGCAGAGTATTCCAGCTCACTTCCCTGATATGCTGGCAGCTTTCGATAGCAAAGCTATACACGCTATCCTAGTTTCAGAAACTTGGCTTAAGCCATGCCTCTCCTCTACTTCCTATGCACTGCCGGGTTTCTGCCTGATACGCAGTGACCGTCCTAATCGTACTGGTGGTGGTGTGGCCATATATCTTAGAGCACATATTCCTTTTACCGTAGTCAACACATCAACAGCGTCACCGACTAGTGCAGTCGAGCACCTTTTTGTGGAAATTACGCTGTCCCAAACTAAAGTGCTTCTAGGAGTTATGTACAGCCCACCAAAAACTGATTACTTCTCTACTTTGGAGCATGTGTTGGAGGACTTGGTACCTTTATATGGTCACACCATCTTAATGGGCGACTTTAACACGTGTCTTCTGAAAACTGATTCTCGATCCACAAGACTTCGCTCTTTAATTAAGGCAACCAACCTTAACATTGTCCCGTCTAATGCCACACATTATTATCCTCATAGTTCTCCTTCTCTTATTGACTTAGCTATTGTCTCCTCCATAGATCACTTATCCCATTTTGGTCAATTAGACGCGGACGCTTTTTCCTATCACGATCTATTGTTACTTTCGTACAAAGTTCGCCCTCCCAAAGCAAAGCCGAGAACCCTTCTGCGGCGTAATTTTGATGGCATTAACTTAGAAAAACTTCTTGACGATGCTAATCATACCGATTGGTCAGCTGTTATCAATAAGTTATCGGTCAACGACCAAATTGTGACCTTCAATTCACTCCTCACTGACCTGTATGACAGACACGCACCACTACGCCCTGTCAAGATCAAGCATCTTCCTGCTCCTTGGTTGACGGATGACATCAAGAAACTGATGAAAAGAAGAAACCGTGCAAAAGTCAAAATGAAAAAAAATCCAACCGATGAAAACGCATTGGTGTATAAAAATTTGAGGAACCGCTGCAACACGATGTGTAGGGATGCACAACGACGCCATATTCACAAATCAGTCTCAAACGGCGATTCAGCTAAAGTTTGGAAATTTCTCAGAACTCTGGGTATCGGTAAATCTAAGAGTGAAAGTTCTTTTAAAAATGTCGATCTCAACTCATTAAATGCTGATACAAAAATTCACACTCTCAATCACATAACTAGTTTACCGATTCCAAATATTCCATCCTTTTCTATAAGTCAATTTTCGGAATGTGGTGTCAAAAGAACTATGCTCTCTATTGCCTCAAATGCCATTGGCTCAGACTGCATTAGTCGTAAGATGCTCATACCTATCCTGGACATTATCCTTCCTGTTATTACTTGTATCCTGAACAACTGTGTTGTTAGTGGTGTCTTTCCTGATGCATGGAAAGACGCAAACATCACCCCTCTTCCTAAAAAAACCAATCCTTCTTCCTTTTCTGATTATCGCCCTATTGCCATCCTACCTTTCCTTTCCAAAGTACTCGAGGGACTCGTTCATCAACAGCTCATAACTTTCTTACAAGAACATACATTATTGAATCCCCTCCAATCTGGCTTCCGTCCTGGGCATAGTACGACTACTGCACTGCTCAATATCACAGAAGATATTCGTATGGGCATGGAGGAGAAAAAGCTTACTGTTCTAACATTGTTAGATTTCAGTAATGCCTTTAACACAGTAGATTTTGACATCCTCTTGCAAATGCTACGGTCTTTTAACATATCTCCATCGACTATTGACTGGTTTCATTCTTACTTGCATGGCCGCCGGCAACGTATATCCACTGAGACGGAATTCTCTGATTGGTGTGATATTAAAGCCGGTGTGCCACAAGGTGGCGTGTTGTCCCCTCTCCTGTTTTCACTATTCATCAATTCGATTACTCTCCATATATCTTCTTCCTACCATCTGTATGCGGACGATCTCCAAATTTACACACAAAATAGTCTAGAGAATCTGCCAGCCACTATTCTGCAACACAATGCTGACTTAAAACGAATATCGGATTGGAGTAATAACCATGGTCTTACAGTCAACCCTCTTAAGACTCAGTCAATTATAATTGGTAGTAACAACATGATTTCACGTATTAACTGGAACACAGTTCCTCCTGTAGTATTTAACGGTATCTCGATACCATACAGTGAGACTGTGAAAAACTTAGGAGTTATCTTTGACCGCACGTTGTCTTGGAAACCACAAGTCACTGAGTTGAGCAGGAAGATGTTTGCCGCGGTGAATTCGCTCAAGCGTCTTCGTAATTTCCTCCCTACTGCCACTAAAATTATGCTTGCACAATCTCTCTTTCTTCCTATTCTCGACTATGCTGATGCCAGCTATCTAGACCTAACTGAAGAACTTCTTAATAAACTTGAGCGCCTACAAAATCTCTGCATAAGGTTTGTATTTGGATTACGCAAATACGACCATATATCTGATTTCCGCACTAATCTCAAGTGGCTTCCCATTCGCCTTCGCCGGAATACTCACATTCTTTCTCTAGTCTACCGTATTCTGTACGACAAAGCGATACCTGCCTATCTTAAAGACCGTTTAAAATATCGGTACACCAATAACGACTTTAACTTGCGTTCCTCATCAAATTTACTCCTGACGACACCATCGCACACATCCACATTTTTAGCTAAGTCCTTTTTTGTTCGATCGGTGTCGTTATGGAACGAGCTCCCGACTGAGATCCGCTTTGCTCGCACACCGCGCATCTTTAAAAGAATGCTTAAACGTCATTATCAGGTGAAACACTGTCCATCTTAGCTATCTACACAATATAGATATTTATATGATATGTATGGAATATTGTATTTATTTATATAGTATATAGGTATATATGTAAACGTTTATGTAAATGTATGTAATTATTCGTATGTAGTTTATTTTACGAGGCGTACACCTCGCCCACGTAAATTTCCTCTAATGCCTGGGTTGCCTGGCAGAAATCGCGCTTCGGCGATAAGGCCGCCCTTTGTATGTTAATTGTAATTGTTATTTCATTTAAACTATGTAACCATGTTGGTGTACAATAAAGAGTTTTATTATTATTATTATAACTAACCTATGAAAAAGATATGCTTAAAAGAAAATGTATTTCTAGAAAGGAGAGTTGACACTTTAAGAAAGACATAATTGTAAAGACTATATTAGAAAGCCTGAAACCACAAAACATTATAAGTAAACTTATTAACCGATTATTATTGCGTACATCGCTATTTTAGTAACCAGCAAATACACCAAAAAGACGACGTAAAATGCTAATACAAGTACTAGTTCAGTATTAGAGTTTGTAAAAACCACTATTATCTTGATATCTTCATGAAATCATTTCTAATTCAACAAAATAACAACGAAAGTGTTAAAACGACGAGCAGAAACCGTGCCATTAACCAACTAGAGTGGAAAGATTATATTCATTTCGACGATTGATTCATACATTTCTCACTTGCCGTATTTCAGAAACATAAATTGCAATGCGTTTCTTATTAATTAATTACCGAATAGCAATTATTTCTTTGCTGCAATAATTTATATCAAGTGTGTGGAATCACATTTCGTAATATACTAATAATTAAAAGTATCTTTCCTGTTTCCTGATACTGAGTTTCATTTGTTTTTAATGAGTTTCAATGAATTTCATATTCCATTTCAAACTCGAAATGCGCCATCTGGTTGTGTAATATTATATTTATAGCATATATCTAAGGCCTTTAAAGTTTCACGGAGTTTTACCTACTGGCTATGATCTAAGGCTTCTGAAAAGATACTTATAATATGGGGCTTATAGTAGCACAGGTTATTGTCGGAGGTCTAATAAAAACACTATCCAGTATTTCGTTTTAATAAGACTGGTTAGAAAACTGCTTTGAGAAACTTCTCATAATGTTGGATTTGGTCTACGTCGTATCTAAAATTCCTTTTGCTTAGTACTGTCCTCTGTCAAGTCCAGCACTATTGATCGTTTATTTATAGTTTTGTCCTGCTTATTCAAACAACTAGCAAGAATAAATTTCTAAATGCAGGTCTAGGTTATGATCTCAAATATATAAATGAAGACTTGATGATGTGCAGTAGTGAAGGGTTAACACAATTGATTTCAGACATTCGAACCCTGTACAATATAATAAATACAATTATAATTTTCAAAAAATAAATGCTTGTAAGTTGTCTAGTCCCTGTAATCTGTAACAGGTGACTAAAGCTTATATACTTACTTAAGAGCCTTCCAATCACATAACCACACTACAGATATCTACAGAAATTCAAATCGGCCGCATCTTTGAAATAAATGCCTACAGTGCCGCTGTCCGTTCGCACTTCGCATGTGATAGGGCTGCCCGCCTTCAGCGTTTAAATTACATTTGCCTACTTTGTGTTTACTTCCATTTAGTTTTGTGACTGCAAATATACTTTTTTTATATAAACAAATAAAATACTTTGTAAATTGAATTGGAAGTGTTCAACAAAAATACATTTTGTGTCTAAAAACCATGTTTACGTTTGAATAACAAATCGGTCTTAATAAATTAGCGACCGAAAAATACATGTGCCTCGACTGAGACACACGAAAAGATGAATTATTAAATTTTAAAGTATAAACAATCAGCATATTAACGTAAAACTCAATCAACAATTGTTTCGGTATGTACACTCGCGACTGGCCGCATGCCGAGCGCATGCCGAGATCAAGCCGCGTAGGTATAGCTCGCGTTTAGTCCGTTTGTATGAAGTTGAATTACTGTAGATATCTATACTTTGACATAACTATTAAATACTTCAAATGAAAGGCCGCAATACCAAAATAAATTTGCAGTCAATTATGATATCGTATAACGCTAAAGAGCTAAGAATAGGACTGACCGCTGACGCTATTTCCGAATATTTACTAATCCGATTTCAATCGGACAAATCTCATTGTTAGATGAATAAAAAATTTAACAAAAAATACATAAATGTATTGTCTCAAGTTTTCACGATTCTACTTCATGATCACTGTCCATCAGATGAGATTGAGGTCAAAAATTAATAATAATTATATAAAAATAAAAATTTTGACGACCACTTTGGTGCTGGGGTAACGCTGTCTGCCGCAGACGCCCGTGGTCGGGGGCTCGATTCCCGCTCGGAACAACAAAGAAAAATATTCCGTGTCTGGGTGTTTATCTATTTATTTATTTAAGTTCTAGTTCGCTACATGTTATCCCATAACACAAGCTATGCCTACTTTGGGGCCATGTAGTTGGTGTGATTGTCTGGGGATCTTTTTTTTTTTTTTTTAAAACTTCAGCACAATTCTTATGAACGGACTTATTTTGCTACTAATTCATACATACATACATAACATAACTTCACGCCTGTATCCCTTATGGGGTAGGCAGAAAAGCAGACGTTATAAGACCATCTGATTTCACGTTTGACTTTGGAAGTATTATAATAATGGATAGAGACTATTGCAGTGACAGGGGGTCAGCCTATCGCCCACGAAAACGCCAATAAAACCACTGTCCCACAATAAAACCAGTGAGTGGGTGCAACGGAAAAACATAGAATGTGACAGCTGCTTCTCTTTTTAGGCATACTGTAAAAGCCAGTTAAGGGACTGAGGTTTTATTGGAGATTTTTTGTGGGCGATAGGCTGACTAACTGTCACTGCAATAGTCTCTGTCCATCATTTTAATGCCTCCAAATTTGTCAAACGCGACATCAGGTGGTTTTGATATCCTCTGGTGTTCTGCCTAGCCCATAAGGGATACAGGCGTGAAGTTATGTATGTATGTATTATATTTAAAATGATATTTTCAAAAGGCAACGTCTTAATAAATCTACGGAACGAACTGCCGGCGGCGTCTGTTTTTCCTAACCACTACAGTCCTGGCACCTTTAATTTTCTTGCCACTTCTTCTCAACAGATCGACTTTCCGAAAGTGTGGTAGATTCAGTTCAATTTGTAAATAGTTTTACTTGTTTCAAGTGTATTTAAATACTTACGAAATAAAGAATGTTTTGTCTTTGACTTTGTCGAGTACCTAGATGGGTTTCCGTGAATGGACGTCTACCATCTTAGTTTTTCATTATCACTTTCTACCGAGTGGCATGGAAGAAAAAAGTCCCATACTTCTCATGTAAAAAAAATGAAACTTGACAATGTTCTAGATTTATCTACAAACTGAAATAGTACATCGGCTGTAAAGCTTAACTCGATAAAACGCGGACACAACTAGTTACCTATGCCTAAATAAGTCTAAAAATAGGTCACGGACAAAATTCCAGACGTATGAATCAATGTACGAAAACCCGGCCGCACGAAAATGCAATCGTGAATCATTTGCACTCGTCTCGCTGTAAGCAGTTGTAATGAAAATGTCCCACAGATGTTGCATATGACCTCTATTTAGATTACAGGTTCAGTTGAGCTACTATTCGGTGGTATGAATCGATAAATCCCTACTTAAATCATACAAAAGGGAACCGACATAATCAACGACTGCAGAGCATTCAAAACTGACTTCAACAAAATTTTCAATTGTTTGCAGATACTGTGGCTGAAGTGACACGTCATATTACGTATACAGGATGACTGGTCACAAATTTTTGATACTGAAGGAGAGCTTTTTGACCTCGATTCTGATCATAATTATGTAATAAAAGTAGGTATTTAATTTTTCACCAGATCCTATGAATAAATAAAGAGACCTTACTACTCTTTTCCCGACGCGCTGCCTCAGTCAACACGCACACAGCAGTGTTCCCGCCACACGCACACCACCACCCGCTTAGTATTAAATTGTATTACGCTAATGTAACCGTTGCGTTGCGTAATGAATTCTTTAATTTTCGGAGAAGTTGACTCAGTAAAACTATCACGTCCTGGAATTTTGAAAATGACCCCCCAGTCCCCATGTAAATAGCTACTCTTACTATTGAAAAATATCCCGTCCAAGACAATTATTTTACTGTATCTGTCACTGGTAATTGTAAACACAGTTAGGTAATAATTGATGTAGTGAGATTATAATCTGACAATAATTTGAAATAAATGCTATCAAGGCATATATTATACATATAATTATATAATTATTTGTTTGATATAATATATTTCTTTACACTTCATTGCATACAATAAAAAAACACGTGACGTTTGACGTGAAGTCGGTTTTTTAATGCTCTGCATTCGTTGATTATCAACAATTTATATATCAAACGCGATCCGGTTAAAAGCGTCTTTATTAATTACCCTGAATAGTGGAAAGTTAAAATAAAAATTTAGAAAATAACTTCTTTATAACTCTTATCTGATGCTAATAAGGTTACAAACATTTCTATTGTATTTAGAAGCTAACTTTCTAAAACAACGGACCCGTACGGAAATAGAACCTGCGTCTTAGTAATGCTATCGCGTCGCCATTTTACCTAACAACTATTAACTATATTTTGGGTGACAAGATATTTCTTTTCTTATGGTGCTGTTAGCAAAGGGAAACAATTCTTGAGATTTCATTTTTTACGACGACACGAGTTTAAAATAAAGAAGTTATCAAGTCGATTTTACTTCTATTTTAACCGATTTAAAACACTAGGTATGTTTTGTGATTAATTATTTTTATTTAAGTTACCTTATAGATAAAGTACACACCAGGGTTCAGGCACAACCCTTGCCCGCCTGCGATCCAACTGTGACCGCATATTTGCAATTCTATATCTTAATTGATTGAAATAAGGTTTTATTTTGAATCGGTTATTCTGATATTCGGGATGAAGTCTTTAAACTTTGTAAACGTATAGCGGATGATTCTGCTGTAAGGTTGGCACCCGGAAGTCGTGCTAGAATCGCAATGTGTATCGAAAGGCCTATAAAGACGTTTGACAGTAAAAAAAACAGTTTTGTCTAGTCTATTAGATATTTGAAATTGTCAAAATGAGACGATAACAATTTGTCAATTGATGTCTAAATGATTATTTAATTATAAATAAATTATTTTAAAAATAAATTGTTTTAAAAATAACTAAATTTTAGCTGGTTGCCATTAAACCAAAAGAAGAAGAACTAAAATTTTTCAATTCATCAATAAAGATGTAAGTACCCATGCAAGAAGATTGTTTTTAGTTACAGGTAATTTTTATATACTAAGTACCATCGCGAACCTTTCCGCAGGTCGTAGACGATATATTTCTGCCTGGAACACATCGATCATCATCGAAGCGATCATTTTTCGTGACAAATTGTATGTGAAGGGGAGGCTAGCCAGGTGAACTCAGAAATGGTCCTTCAGAGGTGGAAATTATACTGATCCAAACCTACACAGCTAGTTCATCAAATCTACGTTAAACGTCTTTAGAATAGGAAAAACTAACTAATTTAATGTATGGTGAGTATTTTTTTAAGTTAAACTGAAACATCAACCGTGGCATCAAAGTGAACCTTTATTATTATCAAAGTAAGCTTCTGATATGGAGACTATACAGCGGAAGTAAGGAGTGTATCCACTAAGATTTAAGAAAAGTTGGTTTCCTAAACTGTCCCGGCTGGGACTCGAACCCAGGAACTCTCAGAGTCTTTAAGTTTAAAATTTTGGTAGTAGGTATTCATTTTATTATAAACCTTAGTAATTTCTCTCACTAATTTTCAACCGACTTCTAAAAGGAGAATGTTCTTAATTCGTGTGTTTGTTTTTTTTAGTGTCTTTGTAACATGATTTTTTGGACAATAATTGTGAATCGATATTAAATATTCTGTTACAGGATACTTCAGCGGTGGTTCCATATAAATTTCATCGAAATCGACTGAGTACGTCATGAAAAAAAATATTTTTTTGAAACCTTGACCTCATCTCATCTGATGGAAAATGAAGATGATATCAAAGATGAAAGCACACGGGTTTGATAGGACGTGGCACTTCATTAAATATTTCCGGAACACATCACCGAAGGAGCGATGATATTTAGCGGCAGAAGAGTGGTCGCTAGCCAGAAACGCCTTTTACGACACCCTTTAAAGACAAATTCTATTAACATCTCAAATTATATTATCAAATGTGTGGGAAGAGTTGTGTGGAATTATTAAAACACAGTTTATGTAGGTATTTATCTAATTCTTAGATGATAGCTGTTAAGTAATCTATTATATCTGTTCAAGTTTTATTTTATGTTACGGAAGAGCGGTGTCTCCCAACAATAACATTCAGTATTTAAAGGGGTTCACTTGCCACTTATTTAATAAGGATTTTAGTAAAAAGTAAATAAAAAAAAATTCATTTTTTTCATTTCTATCTTCTCAAGGGTATATGTTTTCTTTTGAAGTAAAACACTCAAATGAACTTTTTTAATGATTTAACAATAAGAATATTTATTTATGATTGCAGTTGCCTTAGTGAATAAGCAGTTCGTGAAGAAGATCTATGTTTATAAGAAGCATATTACAGTGGAGCAACTACATAAAATGATTGCATTTGGAAACTATTTTTCGGAAAAAACAACAACGCCCCACAGCCTTTCAACATAAGCCACATTTTCGTCGGGAAAGCAATCAGCCACAAATCCTGCCCACAAATTATTTATTTTGTAGGTTTAAAAATAAAAAAGCTAGTAGTCATTTTCAAATCGTGTATAAAGCTAGTACCTAGTCATTTTCAAATCTCCAGAAACCGAGGATTTAGGTTAGCTGGCAAGCCAAAGCATTTTGAATAATGATTTTTTTATACCTACACCAAATTAAAATCGTCAAATGCATTGTCATGTCATTCAATTTGTAAGCTTTTATAATAAAGCGCCTAAAAATATTAATTATTTAAGCTTAGTTAAAAGATAGTCTAAAACAAATGTTACGTAAAAATGGTTTCTATGAAATGTCTGGGCCATTTTGTGGCTATAAGCTGTTATTTTTATTTTAAAGAAGATTGTTGTTTCGAGCCACTTCTTCTGAACAGATCGTTTTTTCAATAATTGGTGGTAGATTCATTTCACTTTGAAAAAAATATTACTTATTGCACGTGTCTTTTGAAATACATACGAAAAAAAATCTTTAATTTTCGCATTGCCAAAGTATTGGTTAAATACAGATCGACTCAATAAAAAAAATAATGAAAGATTTCATTATTGAGCGATTGCAAATATTTCACCATTTTCAAAATAGTAATAACTTACATAAGATAAGCTTCACTAGCAAGTCATTAATAATGACTTGAATAAGAGACTAGGTATAGAGGCATTCTCTTAGTAATGAGATTTTACCCTCTTTACTCAGAAGTATTTTATATATAGGTATAATTATTTTTATTCCTGAGAACTTAAAATACGTAAAATTGTACTGTTTCGGAAAGCTTTTTTTTTTGTTTGATATTGTATAATTGATAATATAGCTTATATTCTTATTAATTATTTTTCTACATTTTATTTAAACATAAAGATATAAAGATTGTATGTTGACTTAATAAAGGTAAAATATTTATAATTAATTACTCGACTGGTGTTAGCCTTTCTAAAACACAATGCTGTTCAAGTAGCAAAATTGTAACAAAAGATTTTCTGATATACTTTTTTTAACCCTATATAAATAACAGCAATACGTAACAGTTTGACTAGTCTTTATGAA
Source organism: Stenoptilia bipunctidactyla (assembly GCA_944452665.1). NCBI lineage: Eukaryota > Metazoa > Arthropoda > Insecta > Lepidoptera > Pterophoridae > Stenoptilia > Stenoptilia bipunctidactyla. The sequence continues at coordinate 11,125,658 of OX101733.1, forward strand.
TCTTCGATAACTTTTTGTTTAAATATTGTATATTGTTGTTATAAATATTATGCATTTACTTTTTGTAAAAGTATAGTACACAATAACTCTAACTAGGTTACTGTCATATTTTTTTATTATATTTTTTTATAAACTTTACCGCAAGAATAATGAATATGAATTAAACAAGGAGAATGGATAATATAACAACATATTTAATTACAATAATGCATGCTTAACATTGTAACAAAAATGCTTTTAAAATAACTTATTGCTGTAATTAATAATTTAGGAATGTTTTTCATCGCATCACTTTTCTTATCACTTTTATTGTTTCTTAAATACCATGTGCTTCAATAAAATGTTTATAATTATTGTTTTTTTTTTGGAGTTCTTTTATCTATTTTTCCCTGTACCTGCTATTTATCGAATCTTTTATCGACCGTGAACATCACTAACTATCGATAATGAACACACATCCCTAGTATTTTCCTAAAGTTGGCCATACTTTTTTATTAAAATATTGGCAGTAGAATTGGTAGCCTCCTGTTCTTAGCTCATTCATTCGTTCAGTGGGGTCTCTTAGAACGTAGTGATTGTATGCTTTTTGGTACACACCTCAAATCAATTATTTATAAATCTCATTAAACTTTTATGCAAAACGAATGACAAAAACTCGTTCGTTTTCAATCATTCTCATTCAGTACTTACACTACGAAGTTTTTAACTATAGTAGACGCATTACGAACTGAGTCGTCGGGCCATAAATCATTTTTATCTGTCTATCTCGCTCGCACCTATAGAAATACGTCCATAACAATAGAGCGGCATATTGATGTGCGTAAGAGTGGTCGAGGTGCATATCGATACAATAATTTTAGCTATGTACATATTATAATAATAAAAATTGAATTATAAACTTCATCAGTAAATAAGTAAATTAATAGAATCTTTTAACAAATAAGCGTTTTTGTTTAGTTAGAAAAAAAATGAGGTTATTATTATATTGATAGAATTTGATCACACGTAATGAAACACTGTAGATCGTGTTGTGGCCCTGAAAAGGGCCGTTTTTTACAATAAATTAATAAATAAAAAATATCCTTAGGGGATTATTAATTATTCATCCTCATCTGAATCCTCATCATCTGTGTCATCTTCCTGTAGATTTATTATCAGTGGCGGGGCTTCGTCACAGTGACTCATCGACAGCGCGTACGCAGGTAGCTTTATCGATAACGAACTGCATTGCGTTGCACATTCCTGTCGTTATTGACGTTTATGGCCCGACGACTCAGTTCGTAATGCGTCTACTATAGTATCATTATTTTTGTGTTTGACGTTTCGAACTTTCAGTTTACTGCATTGAATTATTTGCAAAGGTATAGGCAATCCACTGTGCGTAGAGCAACTTGCAAAGGCTGGTCCTATCAATTCTACTGATACAATAAACGCGAAAGTTTGAGAGGATAGAAGGGTAACTGTTAGCAATTCTAGAACACTGAAACTTTGCGATTGAGCTGAAATTTTGCACCCAGGTAAGGCATAGCCCGGAATAACAGATGGATACTTTTTATCCTAGTACTTATACGATATCGGGGTTTACGTGGTGGAGGACGCGGGGAATAGCTAGTCTGACATAAATACACCTACCGTCTTTGCAAGGTCGGCTATCAATAGTCTTACTGTACCTGGATAAAAGTTTCGTAAAATTGACCCCGTTAGTAGCAAGCTGTCACCCATTACCCATTGCTGGGCCATTAACTTCACCTGCTTTATCATATGATCGGAACCAATGCCCTTCGACGACTTCAAACACACTGCTGACTCACCTGTCTTTTAAAAACATCCCTCTAATTTTGTGACTCTGAGAAATCCTTGTTCAAACTGTAGGTATTTGAACTATTGTGTGTACATAAATTAAATAGTGTTAGTTAACCAGTGTTGACTGACCTGTCGTTTAAAGACATCCCTCTGCACGTGGGGCTCTGAGAAATCCTTGGTGTAGTTGAGTCCGCACTCACCGACCGCCACGCACTCAGGCGCGCTCGCGATCTCTTGAAGGTCGAACCACATGTCCTCTTCCACCATTGATTTTGCGTCGTGTGGGTGAACACCTAGGATACATTTATTTATAATACATTAATGTACAGACACATTTGTATTTTCATACGTTATGTAGGCAGACTAATGGAGCAGTAAATGCACCTGCGTTTTGTTGAACCATAAATAGATAATTATGCTTCAACAAAATCCCAGGAAATCCATAAATAGGTATTCAATTGTGAGGGTTTGAATACAGCCTCGCGATTGAAATGCGGAGACACACGGCCATGCAGATCTAGTTACTAGACCTTACAGAATATTCCTGAGTGGTTGATTTTGTCCAAATTTGACGAAAATATGAATTTTGTCTAGGGCCAATATTTCCCAAAACATTGTCCCTCGAGTTAAGTGCGCCTAACCGCACCACGGCTGATAGATATCAGCAATCAAAGATGGTAAAGCGTAAGCCGGAAAGGACCATTCATCCGGTAATGTCTCTGGCTGATCATGCTCTTTGTCAGAACACAACAACACCTGCACATAATCCTTAAGGCGGTTGCAATAGAATAGGATTATCACCGGAACATTTTAAAGCGGATAGCGCTGTCTGGTTTTGTCTAAATAAAATGTAATCTCTCTCTCTCTCTCGCTACTCTAAAACTGCAGATCAGATTAACCGGTCAATTCTTCAGGAAGTTAATAATTTATCAAGAAATTCTTACAATAAAAGTTACATAAATAAATAAGTTAAGCGGGTAGAACCGCGCCAGGTTGTTAGTGTTAAATAGTTAACACAATTATTGCATTTAATTGTACTTTAATCAACCAGAAATTATGACATATATTTAATAATAATAATAATAAATAAATATTTCTGACACTCACACAACATTATCTAGTTCAAATTAAGATTCTTAAAGAACTTGTGCTATGGATACTAGATAACTGATATACTTAAGAAATATATAAAAAACGATTGAATAAATACATATTTTTTATTAGAATAAACCTTTAATAAACATATAAACATCCATGACTTTACGACTAATATCTGTGTTCATCACACAAATATCCGCCGCCGCCGGGATTCGAACCCAGGACCTCTGGTATAGAAGGCAGTGTATGTTACCACTACACCAGCCGGTCGTCATATTTTTATCATGGTTGTCTGGAAGAAACTGCTTGGTGGCGATAAGACCGCCAATTGTGTAACAATGGTATAATATCCTTTTAGAATGTGTTTTTTTATTGTATGCAATGAAGTGTAAAGAAATATATTATGTCAAACAAATAATTATATGTATAAACAGTTTGCCTTGATAGCATTTAGTTCAAATGATTGTTAGATTATAATCTCACTACATTAATTATTACCTAACTGTGTTTACAATTACCAGTGACAGATACAATAAAATAATGTTTGTCTTGGACGGGATATTTTTCAATAGTAAGAGTAGCTATTTACAGGGTGACTGGTGGGTCACTTTCAAAATTCCAGGGCGTGATAGTTTTACTGAGTAAACTTCTCCGAAAGTTATAAAATTCATTACGCAACGCATGGTTACATTAGCGTAATACAATAAATACTTAGCGGGTGGTCGTGTGCGTGTGGCGGGAACACTGTTGTGTGCGAGTTGACTGAGGCAGCCCGCAGCGTGTCGGAAAAAGTCTAGTAAAGTCTCTTTATTTATTCATAGGGATTTCTGGTGAAAAATTAAGTACATACTTTTATTGCATAATTATGATCAGAATCGAATACAGAGTGCTCTCCTTCAGTATTTAAAATTTGTCACAGTCACCCTGTTTATTCATTATATTATTATCATATATTAAACAATCATTATATATTTACTACAAAACTATTGTAGTATTGTATGATACCCTTCTATTGGTAGGTTCTTGGGTTTGATATTGCCTGAACTATATTGCACCTATCGCCTCACCATCAAATGTTTGGAAGCCTACAATATTCTTTGACATATTTATGAATAAAATGTATTTTTTTTTTGTATCGAACGCACAGGCTTCCGCACTTCACTCACAGCGACAAAGCAACCTTCGATTTAGGGACATACTTTTAAACAATGTGGTAATTGGAGCATAACTATAACCTACTCTTAAATATTTATACCAAATGGAAATTCCACTTATTTATCACACACTTATTTTTGCCTACAAAAACAAATTCATATGTAAATTAAATAAAATTTGATCTCATTACATGATAATTTTTAAAATAAAAGAAGGTTACAGAATTAATTAACTTTCTCCCAATAAAAGGTTTGTAATGAAAAATTAATAAGCATAAATTAAAGTAGCTTAATTAATGGATTACATTGACATAAACAAAGCCTGAAAGAACTTATCCCTTTTAATTTTTAATCCTGACATTCCCACAGGAAACAGCAAGTACTATAAAGTATTACTAATTCTATTTTAATAAAATAAATTTTCAGTGTGTAGGATTTTCTTCCTTGTGATAAATTTTGATAAATATTTCTAACATTTACAGCACATTATCTAGGTCAAATTTAGTTACTTAAAGAACTAGTATTGTGGAAAAAAGATAATGAATAAATAAACTTTAATATGCCTATCTACATCCATGAAAATCATCCATCTAAACCAGGAATCAAACATGGAACCTCTGGCATAGAAGGCAATGCTTTTATAGAGACTTCCAACAACATGTCATTTGTCCTATTATGATCATTTTAGTTTAGAAGTTCTGAGGGAACAAATGAACATCTATACCCACATACATGCATGCATACGGTAGGTCACAATCATAACCTTCCTTTTTGCTTTGCTTTAATTTGGTAAAAAGGGGGTTTAGGAAGGGAGTTTTTAATACACTCCTAATATCGCTAATATAATGACACTCTTTCCAGTTACTAGTTAATATACTTACTAGACAACTTGGCCTGATTTGACGTTCAGGAATGATTCAAAATGAAGCTCATTATTTAAAGACTTGCAGCCAGATCTAGATATACCTATGCTACTTTGGATCCTAATGAAAATTTTAAATAAAATATAACCTATAACCTTCCTTATCAGCCGGGATATCAAATGCAAAAAGATTTTCCAAATCTGAACAGTGGTTTCCAAGATCAGTGCATTAACACAAACAAACACCTTAGCTCTATTATATTAGTATAGAGAGATTATGAGGGAGACTTTAGAATTGACCTTTGTCTTTAATTTGAGTCACTGATAGAGGATGTTTACTGTAACTAGACATTACAACTTGTGGGTATGTAAGGTGAAGATAAACAAAACCTAGTAACAATATCAAAATAGATGATCATAGCAATCAAATGTTTACTACCCATTAAAGGTCACAAGTATTTTTTAGCATCTTTCCAGACAAATAAATTTCGCTTTGCTGATATCTTTGTAATTTTTCACATCTGAGGTTAAGTAACTAAAATTAAATAATAATGAAATTACACTTTTATAGATTGTTTAAGAATAGTTTATAAATGTTCACTCACCAGCAGTAGAATATATTGTCCCAGGGTAGAGGCGGGTCAGTCTTAAAGCTTCCTTACTATTCCTGACAGATGTGCCGGTCACCATGATCTTCTGGACACCTGCATTTGAAAGCAATTCAATAATAAGCAACCAACATTACATATCTTATAATTAACACCAAAAATATTATCTCGATATTGACTACTTTCGAAAATCTATAAAAGGATATAAAACAAAAGGTTATGTCATGATTATTATTCATATATAATGTAATAAAAATTTGCGTGATTTCAGACGGTAACTGTGATGATAATATATTCATGCATAAAAACTAGTCCAATGAGTGTAAAGAATTTACTTGTGCAATCATTTGGTTCATGACTTAACTAGCCTAACAACATCGTGTTGAAGCGAAGGCGACTACAATAGACCATTCTTCAAATCACGTATCGTTTTTTATTACGTTAAGAATAATTGAAAACAGACCTGCGTCTTTTGCCCTTTGCACGACTGAATCCAGATCACGGCCATATTTTTTATTTGTCAAATTTGCTCCAATGTCGATTACAATAAGGTTCTCGTAGCATCCCTTCAATTCTTCGGAAATCTGGGATTCTTCAGATGTCATTCTTGATATTTTTGAAGCTTATTATATTGGTGTTTATCTGCAAAAATGCTTTCATATATTCCCTGTTACTGGTTTAAAGACATTGAAACAAAATTCACACTTACAAATTGTAACAAACACTCTTGCAAAATAAGCTTCCGAAAATTCTAAATACTAGTCAATAATACGGCCTCTTCACTGAGCTGCCACCATGTTTTTGGATGAACGAACGAAGTAGGTATCTATGTGTCTGTCAATGTCAGTCAGGCAATTCCACCTGACAATTCTACGTGACAGCCGCGGAAAATTACCAGGAATAAATATAGTAATGCAAAGACATACAACTCGTGCGAATTAACTGTGCACCTCGCGTTGTGACGTCATTCGGACGGAATGCTATCGGTACTGAGCGCTTGAGGCGAATGCGGGGTGCCGCGCGGGGCAGTGGGAGAGGGGTTGCATTCCAGCGGAGTGCACAGTTGATTCGCACGAGTTGTAATATGTTGTACGGTACGGCTAATATAAAAATGCATTTTTGACAAAATATGACGTGCCATGCCATATACAGACTGTTCACAGTTGGTTTACAGGTCCCCCAAAATGATAACATAGAAATCTTCGTCGATGTTCGGTAACGGACGTATTCCCCGAGCTTCGGAAGACGATATGTATATAGAGTGGTTAGGTGCATTTTTTTCATGCATAAATTTAATGTTTTCAGGACACATCACCGCTGGAGTGGTGAGATTACAGTCAGCCGCCCCTTAAGGGTTCCTACTACCGCCACGTTTATCCAGGGATGTTAGGGTTATTCTAAGCCGAGCCTATACGGGCAAAAACAAATTGTCACATGCATTGTAATGTAAACATTGCTTGCTTTTATTTGAATTCTAGTTTTTATCCAAAAATTTAATGTAAACATTTGAAAAAAGAAAAAATAATACACACGAGCACTCGTGAAGTGATATGCAGTTTTTATCTGATGTTAAGGCAAATTCCAAGCCGGCCGATTGCTCACGCAGGTGGAAGTCGTTTATAAGTGGGAGTTTTCTGACAGCTCATAAAAATTAGTTCAAAAAACCTCTATAGATGGCACTTTTAAAAAGCCGAAGGCGTTAAGTCTGTATACTATATGGTTCTTATCTATGGTTATTTATACGTTCAATTTCTGATACAGACGTCAATTAATTTATTTTACTTTTAAAAACGCAGTGTGGAATAAATTCTTCGCCTTCGCCTTTTGTAAAGCGCCATCTATCAAAGCCTTTTGTACCAATTTTGTATAGTTTTGTTTTTTTTAATGAGCTGTCAGAAAACCTCTCATTGAACAGCGGATCTGACTGGTAAGTTATAAATTAATATAGTACTTTTATGTCACTTAGCGCTCCTTTATATAGTAATGTTTTATTCAAGAGTGATCATATCATGAAATATTTACTTTGATGTTCACAGTTATGATATTTAGGTTATGAAAATAGAACACATAAGGTGAGTGGGGGGAAGATGAAAAACGGGGTAAGACAGAAAGTCAACAATAACGCCACATCTAGCAGAGTTTTTTAAGTGTTTGTAGCACTGTTTAAGCCGCCATTTAATTTTCTCCTATGCCATGGTGAATGCTTGAAGGTTATTGCAAAGAAACATGTTTTTTTTTTACAAAATTATACAATCTGACTTTTTGCGTGTTTCTTCTAGTATTTTTATCTTACCCCGCATCCTGTAACTTTCATTAAAAGCTAGGTACAACTGATTCTTTTGGATACTTAATAATTACTTTTTATTTACGTTTGAGTTATTAAATAGATTTTTCGCCATTACTCGTATTGTAGGAATTGACACAATTTTCTATCTTTACCCATTACATTTTGATGGGGTAAGATGAACATATCAATTTTCGAGTAAGATATTTGGAAAAATATTATGCTACCAAATATGACAAATGTAAAATAATCAGATTTTTTGTTTGTGGCTAATTTTGCCTTTAACTTTTATCATCAATTTTACTTTAAACAATCGCTCAGCAATGTTTGAGAACATCCACTTCGATCTTCCCCCGGTGGGGTAAGATTGAAATACAAAAATCAAAATATTTGTCTTGTCTTTGCTTCCTTAGGCGTTTTGACGCTTGAGCTGTTATTTTGTTTTCAGGGCATTACTTTCCATAGACTAGTATTGACCAAGAATGTATGTCATTCTCTTAAACGATTTTAGAAAATACTTTGATCTTTCCCCGTCACCTTTCCGTCTTTCCCCTGTTTTATTTTTGTCCATTGCAAATGATGCTTGGTGTGGTATTCATTACTTTATAGATTTAAATGAAATTTAACAAACTAGTTGAAAAATATACTCTCTGCTCATCATCCACAAACCATCAAGTTTAAATTTTGATTAATACGTAGTGTTTCACAAGGACTCAAAAACAACACTACTCATCTCATTAAAAAACCGTTCGATCTTGCCCCCACTCACCTTATTTATAATGCGTGTCACTGGTTTTGATACTTAATCATACAATTATTATTTCCAGGTAAATCAGAGAGTGTGCGACATAGTTTCGGAACGATCCAAAACTAAAGGAAAATTCAGTACTCCTGCAAAATTGAAATGGATTTTAAACTTAAACAATGCTGAGTTAAAAAAAAAAATTCAAAAATTTTATTCATCTTAGGAATTTCACAAAACACTTGATGAAGTCAGTCATCACATACTTCGGCTTTAACTAGTTGTTGATAGTTATTAAATAAGATATTACAGTAGACCAAGAGACAAAAAAAGCAGGCGGAAAAAAACTCTTGGCTACTATATTTATTCCTTTTTCAGTAAGAATTAGGTGCAGTACAAATTGACCGTGACATGAAAAAAAAACAAACACAAGACAGCGAATTGTGAGAGCCAATGTCATGCCACAACCGAATTGCCTACATAGTAGGTGTAATGAGCTAGGGATGCACAATACGAACATGACAAACTGGGACCAGAGTATTTGAACAAGAATGGAATAAAATAGTTAATACCAAAAACCCAATATATTTAACAAAAACGACACATTATCAATGATAGGAATAGGTAGTGCAATTTAGGGTCAATAAACTCCAATATGAGAGTAGTATGGATACGCCTGCGGCATTGCGGGATTTAGTGATTTTTGTAGAACAATTCTTGGTCAAACCAACCGGGTTTGTTTTTAGTATTTGCTACGAATTTTATACGATTGCTTCAATCACCTTATAAAATATAATAAACAGGACTTCAAAGAAAAACATTATGAAATTTGGTAACGTTTTTATTATTTTTTATTTCTTTCTTATATACAATTTAAATCAATAAGATGAAAAATATATAAAAAGGTTTTATTGACAACTGATTTAAAGTGAGTTGTATTTACTTACACAAAAAATCATTTTTCACAAAAAAGTCCTAATGTTGAGTTGGGTCTCCTAGAGTTCGATCTTATATGCTGAAGTTAGTAATTTAACGAGTTTTTAGAATATTCCAACAACCTTAATATTATATCCACAAAAATAGTATGGAATTTACGTTTATATAACAATAATCCAATGTAAATTATTGACCATGACTAATCCTTAACAATACTAGTATGATATGTCCATATTAAGATTTTGTCGTGAAATCCCGCAAAATTGCACTACCTATTCCTATCACTGCACATTATACACACACCTTACCTTAATAATATGCCGTATATATCTATGAATGTATAGGCCGACAAGGGTCTTTTGGCGTGTGGCAAAAAAATTAACTAACCGCGATCTTATAAAGTGTCCCTTCATGACTTTTGCCGCTCCTATTTATTGATGTACTTTAAATAAAAAAAAAAAAAGAACACGATAATACGTCGGTAATATGTAAAATGTGGGCTTACTGTGGGCTAATGTGGTTACTTATAGTGGTGGTAAAAGTGAAAAAGTTGTTTTAAGAAAAAAAAAACGATTTAAAGTCCCTATAAATCCATAAAAAGAGTAAACAAGAAAGTTGCCTCTGCTTTTTTTTTTTTTATATTTTATTTAACGGGCCTGGAAACGAGTCCTTTTAGCCACACAAATTAACAATATACAGTTTACAAATAAAGTTCACTTCTTAAATGTTAACACTTCTTAAAATTACAGTTTCATTTCTATGTTCAATAAAAATTGGAATAAAGATTTATAAAACTTCTTCTCTGAAAGTAAACTTTTCAACGATGTTTCTTCTTGTCGCTCTTGTCTGTCAGTGTCATTGTCGATTTCACTACACAATAACAATCTTTGTAGGTTATATTCATTGACCTATATCCATGGAATTAATAAGTACTGTAGTAACTATTAATTCCATGCCTATATCACATGGACTCGAAATACCTACAAAAAAAACGTGCCAACCTTGGGCAACCAAAATGGCCGCCTTAGGGTGGGGGGGGATAGCCTAGGATTGTCAATATTGAATATACTTCAATATTTTTATGTTTTATTAGTGAAATCATAATTTTCAATATTATTCCAACCAAAGAGCTAATTTAAACGAGTGATTGATGAGGTAATTGGTATCTAGGTGTAAAAAACGCACAAGCTGGAAGATTTGGGAAAAAAATTGGCAAACGGTCAGGATATAATGTGCATATGGATTTCACTTAAATTAGGTACCATTACCTACCTACTTAATTGATTTATTTAACAGTTTATGTACACAAAGTAAGATACATTATACCGATGAATGATCTATACAAAGTTAGTAGGTACAAAGGTACTGCTAATAAAGAAATTCCTTGAGACTGGAGAGTTTGATTGAGGAGCAATAATAATATGTGTTAGATAAAATAATTAAACTATAATATTAGATTAAATATACTGAATCATACCTACATAAAAATCTAATATATGAAATAGCAAGCTGACTAACTGATCATCAACGGCCAGCCTAAACCGTTGGACCTAGGAAGCTGAAATCTTACACTTGAGTTCATTTTAGAGCGACAAGGATTTTGGAAGGAATTTTCAAAATTAAAATTAATTTCACTGATGTTCGTGTTTCATTTGAGGTTTGAAAACATAATGACCCCCAAGTTGTTTGCTGTGTCAGTGAAATTAATCACAACATTATCCATGATGATAGGAGGTACTAGTATTACTTTATTAATTAAGAACTAAATAGGTATCGGTTATGAAATAAAAAAAAACACTTCATTCATTCATTCATTTCTAAATAATAACAATTTGTTTAAAAACACATTTTGTTTCAGAAAATCTTGTGATCCAGCTAAGTCTTCAATTAATACAGCTTGTTCCATATTTATTTGATTTTTATTTCGAAGATCATCTATGATTTCTCTAAAGTTAACTAGTTTTTTGTTTTTCCTCCGAAGTTTTTCATTCAGGCACTTAATTTTTTTTTTGCTCATCACACTTTTCTTGAAGCGCCTCAATTTTCTTTTAAAGTGTGACCTGAAAATTAAATATTTATTATAAAATGCTATTTATTAAAATGAATACAACATTGGCATCTTGAGTTGATTGATATGATATGAAAAAACAAAATTATTTGTTATTCTGTTCGAATATTTTTAAATTATTCCTTATTGTTATAAGACTCAACTTATATTTATTTTACACCACTCTAAGGCTCTTTGAATTAATTGGTTGTTGGTGAAAAATATAATGTTAATTTAACTGTATCCAACTATAGCATGCATGGTTAGATACCTACTGTTATAAGAAAATATGCTTTATAAAAATAAATACCTCTTTCTGAGCTTCTTTCGCAACTGGATGTGGTATTGACAATTGGGTACAAACTGCAGATGTACTAGAATTATCAATAAAATTTCCTGTTACCTGTAAAGAAAGAAATAATTAAAACAAAAAGCAAATTAAAAATTTATTATCATCAACTTGAATTTGACATAATTTAATTACCTAATGTTATATTAAATTTATTTTGATACTTACGGGAAATATTAAAGGAACTGAGTTTTCTCTTAATCTTATTACATCTAGAGTTCTATTAAAACATGTTTCAGGAAAATGCAGTCAGCAAACAAACCACTGCTTTTGCCGAGGATTAATATTTTCTTCACCAACTGCTCTTAACCATTTTTGTCTCAATCGTTCATTTTTTGGAAATCTAGAAACAAAATATTTGTAGGTACTTATTGTATGTAATCAACATCAAAATCCACTAAACATATACATATAATTTTAATCAGAGCATAACCCTATTTTAACTATGAAAATAATTACGAATGAAATAAATAAAAGAGTCTGTTACTCGGAAATAAGGTAAGATACAGATTCTTTTAACATTTATTTATATATACTTAGCTTTACAATTGAATTCAAGAGGTTATATGTGATATTACATGAAAAATGGTACTCACATAAGAAGAGTCAATGCTACTTGATTTTTGATTTTTCTTGCACATTTTAAAATGCAACAAGATTGCATCTTGACCTACAGTTTCACCACACTGCGACTTAGTTTTAAACAACTATTTCTTGTTTATTTATGCAAATCTCAAATAAACAAACACTTGACAACGAACTACCACGAAATACGAGCAACCAAGATGGCGAATTGAGGCACGTACCTACAGCTGTCAAATGAACTTTGACAGTATGTGGCACACATAGCAATAACTAAAATATATATGTCTCTTTCGTCATATGCAAACCTAGCCGTGAAAAAAAGAGAAAAATATATATTTATTGTTCTGTACCATATATGAATGATATTTGTATATGTATAAATGCTATATGTTGACAAGGGCGCCTCTATACAATGGAACTTAATGGTTATATTTTCTACATTTCATAACAACGTGTTCTAAGTCCTCTTCCTCGTTGCACTCCTCACATAGTCCACTATCCACAAGCTTCAGTCTGCACAAATGGGATTTTGTTTGGCAGTGCCCAAATCTCATTCTATTGACGGAAGTTATGAAGCTTCTCGATCCAAAGATTTTGTGGTACCAGGGTTGGGCGGGCGGGACCTTTTGTATGTCATAGTACCATTTTCCCTTATCGGACGATACATTCCTCCAGTAATCATTGAAAAGTTCTCTGTGGCATTCCTTCATGGGAGCATATAAATCGGTAAAAGGTATGTGCATTGAATCACTATGATCTTCATCTGGATCTCCCCTTGCTATTTTATCTGCTTCTTCATTTCCCGATATACCGGAGTGAGAAGGGACCCACATAAATTTTACAAATTTACTATTTACAGACATATTATACAATACTTGCTTTATCTTAAAAATCAAATGATTGGTACTGAATTTTAAAATCCTATTTTCAAGAGCTTTAATAACACTAAGTGAATCGGTAAGTATTAAAAAATTATTACTATTAATATTACATAAATATAAAAGAGAACAATAAATCGCATAACATTCAGCAGTGAATATACTACAATTAGAATCTATTTTGATACACTTTCTGGATTTAGTTTGGGGGTCATAATATGCTGATGTAACAGTGCTCAAGGTTTTAGAACCATCAGTGTATATACTGTAATAATCAGTTTCATCAAGCATATTCAAAAGTTCTACTTGATTAATGACATCCCTCTTAAGTACTGCTACATCAATCATATTAGCATTATAATCTATATTATACAAAGGCCAATGGCTCTCTCTAAATACACTTTTACCAAATTTAAGATGTATTTGTATCATTATTCTTAAGAGTTCTGGTAATTTTCTTGATAAAATATTTGAAGAGTCCATATAAGTACCTACACAAGTGATATCTAATGGGAGCACAGGAAGTATTCTATTCATTATATGATTGTTATTAGAAGCAAAAACCTTTAAACAAAACCTTTCAGCTATTCTTAATCTTATCAAAGTTAAAGGAGGAATACATGTCTCTGCTTCCATAACATGTATAGGAGTAGAACACATAGCACCTGATATGATTCTTAGTGCTTTGTTTTGGATAATATCTAATTTTCTTAATAAAGTATAATTACAGTTAAAATAGGCTAAGGCGCTATAATCAAAGTGACTACGCACTAGACTTTTATAAAGTAACGATAAAGTTTTGGGATCTGATCCCCAGTGAACCCCTGCCAAAGATCTAATTATGTTCAGACCTCGGCAGGCATTTTTAATAATTTGTTCTATATGGTTATGAAATTGTAATTTACTATCAAGGTGAATTCCCAAAAACTTTTTACCTTCTATCCATTTTAAACTATTATCATGAAGTTTTACAATATTAATAGAAGTAGTGTATGTTTTAGAGAAAATCATTGCTGCACTTTTATTTAAACTGAGAGGTAACTTTAATTTACAGGTATAATAATAATGAACTTGTTGTAATGCATTATTTAAATTATTTACAGCAATATTTACATCCTTATGACTACTATATACAACCAGGTCATCTGCATACTGCAGGTATTTGACATTATATTGGGAAATATATCTATTCAAATGGCATGTGTACAAATTGTACAAAAGAGGTGATATAGTGGCACCTTGCATTGTACCTTTAAAAACTTGTCTAGGTCCGTATAAAATATTATTAAATTTTACATACATTGTCCTGTCATACAAAAAATTAAAAATCCATTTACAGACCTTGCCTGGGATACTTATGTCAATTAAGACATCTACAAGAATGGACGGAATCACATTATCAAATGCCCCCTGTACATCAAGAAAGGCACAAACTGTAGACGAATGAGAAGAAAAGGATTGCTTTATATCTGATATCAAAGCAACAAAACTTTCTGCAGAGCTTTTACCTTTACGGAAACCATACTGTTCCTTTGGTAAGATATTATTAGATTCCACATACCAGTCTAACCTAACCTTTATCATATATTCAAATACTTTTCCAACACAAGATGACAATGATATAGGTCTGTATGAGTTACAGTGGCTTTCAGATTTGTCTGGTTTTATGATAGGAATGATGCATTGGGTTTTCCATGAAGTTGGAATTAGTTCATTATCCCAGAGTAAATTGAAAATATTGAGTAAAATCTTTTGAGCATTCTCATGTAAATGATTTAAAAGTTTGTAAGGAATATCATCCAAGCCTGGAGTAGTGTCTTTTCTAGATTTTAAAGCAGATTGAAATTCTTGCCATGTAAAAGAATTAGATAAGAATGCACTTTGTGAATTACCTTCTTGCATAAAAAAAGTATCTAACAAATTGCTGTCTACTAATTTTTCAGGTGGATCAGTGGGAGCATACTTATCAAGAAAAGATGGAATCCATTCACAATTTTTTGGAGGTGCATTTGAAGATGCTCTTTTGAATCTGCGGATATAGTTCCAGACTACAGTAATAGGTGTGTATCTATTAAATGACTCACAGAGTTTTTTCCAACCATTCTTTTTCTTTTCTTTCAAAAGTCTTTTTTTAATGGCATCTGTTTTTTTATAATGTATGTAATTTTCTAAAGAGGAATGATTTCTATAATAATTCAAAGCTGCTTTACTCTTTTTAACTGCTTCTGAGCATTCATCGTCCCACCAGGGAACAGGTTTTTTCATAATTGTTGGACAAGTTATTTTAAGTTTTGGTATACATTTTTCTTTAATTTGATTTAAGATATCACAAAATTGATTGTATGACAACAAAGGATTACTAGGATCAATAGAGAATGATTTGAATGTTTTTTCTGTTTCAGATTCAAAAAGTTTCCAGTCAGCTTTGTTATACAGAAATCTTTCTGATGGTTGACCTACTTCAAAAGTTTGTGGTGATAGCTGTATGACTGTGATAGTGGGGTAATGATAGCTGCCCATTGGATCATCATGAACACTCCACTGACTTAGTGGAGCAATGTTGGGACTGACACAAGTTATATCAATGGAAGACTGTTTATTACGTACACTACCTACTGTGGTTGGAGCTCCAGAATTCAAGATACATAAATCACACTCATCTAACATGTTATATACATCTGTACCTCTGGGTTTTGTTGAAAAACACCCAAAGGCCACATGATGTGCATTTAAATCCCCAGATAGTAAGATAGGTTTAGGTAAACTATTAATTATTTGTTTAAGCTGTCTAGATTTAAAATGTCCTGGTCTTGGTGGACTATAGACACATAGGATGGATATATCACCTGTATCAGTTTTAAGAACTATAGCTGCAGATTGTAAATCATCATAAAAAGGCATATCTATACTATTGTATTTAAAATGATTCTTAATAAGTATACCGACTCCACCACGACCCTTAGGGCCATGTTGGAAAATAAAATTATAACCAGCTAATTTAAAATGCATATTATTTTTGAGATAAGTTTCATTTAACAGACATATATCAATGTCATTCTGCTCTAAAAAGGAAATAAGAAGTGGCTTTTTGCTATTGATACTTTCTACATTAAATTGGCAAATCTTTAAGAACTTATTATCCATGTTTTAAATTGTTTACTAATGTTTCTTTTATGAAAGATGTAGTCATTTTTTTATTACTATTTCCTAAATTTACTAACGTCGCCACTAACGATTTTAAGATACTATCATTCTTTAAAATACCTTGAACTATTTCATCTGTTGTAATTTCTTTGGGTTTTGTAACCATGTTTGTAACTTTCTTTGGGAGTAATGTAGGGTAATCTGAGTTATAATGTGTTAAACTATATGTGTGATCTGTTTTTTTCATTAAATTGGCATATGTTACTTTATTCTTTTTATCTAGTATTCTTTTTTGTTTAACAGGACAATCTCGCGAAATAGCAAGGTGTTGACCACCACAGTTAGCACAATGCAAAGCCTGATCATCGGGGCATTCTAAGTAATGATGATCTTTGGCACAAATTGAACATTTTTGTTGAGACTTACATATTTTTGCATGATGATTGAATTTGAAACACTTGAAGCATTGCAATAAGGGAGGATCATATTCATAGACCTTAAAATTAAATAAATCCAAAGATACAGATTCTGGCAATGAATTAGCTAAAAAAGTTACGGAGACAGTTTCAAATGGTTTAGTTTTACCATTGACTTTTTTAGTGAACCTTCTCACTCCGATAATCTCACAGGATGAGATTAATTTCTTGAAAAGGTCTTCGTTGCTTATATTTGTAGGAACATACCTCAATACTCCAATTTTTTCAATACTTCTCGCTGGGATAAATGCCTTAAAATTGTGTCGTCTTTGGAATGTCTCGTTGAGTAAATAATTGTTTGCGTTACTTGCCTGGGAGAAAAATATGCCTATTTTATTTGCAGACATTCTTTTAATGCCTGTCACTCCTTTAACTTCGTCTTTAAAAAGTCCCGCCAAAGTAAGTGGGTTTCTGTTGCCAACATTTCCTTCAGTACTGGTACTCTCGGTAAAAACTACATATTCCTGGGACGCAGAAGTTTCCGGAAAAAGTCTTCGATATCCTGGTTTTAGGAACGGTAAGTACATTTTTTCGTCTAAAGAGTCCATGTCGGCTGGAATAGGAGGCCTCCGCAGTCGCTTCCTATCGGGTCTCCCAGGGGACGACTCCCCTGGGTCCTCCTCCATGTCTGCACTTATTAACGGTTCGGATGCGATAAACTATCAATGAAATTTGCTTAACAGAACATAAAATAAATATTTTCTTTCAAAAGTTGAAAAAATGCGCCTATCTCTTAAAAAAGCCCGCCAAGGAAAAAAAACGTTGCCTCTGCAATGTTTACAAATTGCCATAATTTGGAAGTTGTAGTTTTGAAACGTAATTCTTTTTCTTATGCTTAAATGAAACTATGATTCCAGGAGATGAGCCACTGTTTATGAAAAGTGAATTAAACTCAGCAGATATTTAAAGATTATGATTTTATTCTGAAGAAAGAACTGGTAACGATGATTAAGAATAATAGAACATTTTTTTGATACGGCACTTGATATAGTAGTTTCTACCTAATTAATTAATTAATTATTGTAATTAGGTAGAAAATTATTGTAGAATATTCTGACAGTTTCTAATATACAATTTAAATTTAATTTATGGAATTAAAAAAAACACTAGGAAACACTGTTTCTGTTGTTTCTTATAGGTTCTTTGTTTTGCATCTTAGTTTAATTCAGCTAACTTTACAGATATTGCATTTATCGCCATATAAGTGTGATCATAACATGTTCAAAATGATCAGAGTTTCCATGAAACGAAAAGTAGCAGAAGTCAAACTTAGAAAGCAACCCTATGAAATCCCAAAAATGTTTGAAAATGCCTTTAATGCCATAGGAGCTATTTATTGAAAGCGCAGTCATTGTTCACATGTAAAGAAGTTATACGAAGGATTTCGCAAGAAAGATAGACATTTAGAAAAGCCTTTCATGATTGAACTATTTTCAAAGAGCGAAGAAAGTGATGGCGAAGTTGACGAAATGAAAAATTGATATTTTTATCTCGTCATCTATTTATATGATATTTACAGTAAAAGATTTTAATACTTTTATTTGATATTTACCATAAAAATATTTTTAATGTTTGATCATCAGTTTTAACTTTTCAGATCTTAATTTTTCTTGAAAATAAATTATTTCTATTTTCAAACATTTATGCATTTATGTTTTTCCCTGAGAATATGATGATTTTGCATAATGGGAACCCTTATTTCACCCTCATGCTAACAACGTTAAGCGCCAAAAATGTCTTGTCGGACATGACGAAACAAATAAAATAAATTCAGTTAAATAGCTTTATTCTTAGGCTTTATTATTCAATATTAAGATTTGTACAAATTTATATACAGAATAATTCTGATAAGATGAATAATAAATTTTAGTTTATGTTTTCAGGCCCTCCTATTCTGGACAAAAAAGCATGTAATTCTATAGAATGGTAGGAATGGTAGCCATCATTGGCGAGGTCTCTTTGTAATTGTTTTTCTTCTTGACCAATCAGCGAGCAGTGAATTATTTTCCGTATTTAAAAAAAGCGTAAATTTAAAAGCTCTGCTGTGATTGGTCGAACCGTTAAGAATCTTACGAATGGATATCCGTAGGTTTGTAAATTTACCACGACACGTCACAAATTGATAAACTTGCGAAAATGTGAGCGTAAAATAATACAATTTATCTCTCGTTTAGAATTTTACGGAATTTTATAAACTTAGTAAATAAACATACGGTTCTTTTTATTTTCCGGTAACATCTATATTTATAAGTAGGATTTAACCACAAGTTGTGATGTAAAGTGGTTATGTGTATTACTAAATTAGCTTAGAATCATCACAAAACATTTATACCACAGTTAATAACTAATAATTATTAAGCATCAAAATCAATTATTATATAGGTAGTATGACGGAACACAGTTAAACGACAGTGGCGCTCTTATTTTATGTCAACTCTGTACTTGCCCACTTAATTTAGTCAAAATAGATTAAAGCCCGTTTTCAAAAATTAAAGGTATTGTCATAAGTATAATTCCATGCTGGACTGCGAGCGAAAGAAAAACATAGAATGTACCAACTGCTTCTCTTACCGGACATACTGTAAAAGTCAGGGAACAGTGGTTTTATTGGCGTTTTGGAGGCCGGTAGGCTGACCCTCTGTTACTGCAATAATCTCTCTCTATCATTATAATACCTACCTCCAAATTTATCATACGTGACAGCAGATGGTTTTAAAGCCTCTGGCGTTCTGGTGTGGTGGTGTAATGGGTACCGGCGTGAAGTTATGTATGTATGTATGTATGGTAGGCTCAACGAACAGTTTTATGATATTTAAATGCGGCATTAGTATCTAGCTCTAAAAGTGTTACAGATATTCAGGCCGACAGAGTTAATTCAAAATGTATTATAAATTAGCTTTGCATCGCGGATTTACCTGGGGTTTGTGCAAAAGAATAAAAAATCTAAAGTTAAGTAAAACAAACATGTGAATAGGAAATAGGAATGATTTAATGTATTTACGAGATTCTTACCAGGATTTTCGATTTTATTTTCGCACGTCCGATATTTCGATGCTGTTACAAGCACCATGATCGCGGACTGGTCTTATAAAATGTCTGTAAACGATTATTTATTTGTGATGAGATATTATTATACCTTTATACTTTATTGCTACATACTATAATAGGGGACTTTAAAATGTTGGTAGGTATGCAATAACAAACTATGTAGGAGATAAAGTGTCCTTCAAGCTGTAATCCTCACTTTTGAAATCTCAATGGAAAGGAGTTTTGAGTATGCCAAAAAATAATGATGAATAAATAAATAGTGACGCATATAAAAAAAATGTCGTATTAGTTTCGGAGGTGTAGCTATAGGTTGGTGAGGATTACAGCTTGAACGTCAGGCTGTAATCCTCCATAAAACTCCTGTAAAACTCCAGAGATATAAAGGTACCCTGGTGAGAATTACAGCTTGAACATTTGAAAACTTTCAATTTCTCCTGAACGCCTTTGACTTTCAAATTAAGGTTTGTACCAAAAAATGGTGATGAAATAAGTCGTAAGAAAAGATAAACTTTGGGATGATTTAATTTGTTTTTTTTTTTATTATTTTCCCTACATTTCTATAGCGGATAGTCGCTATAGAAATGATTTGTGTTTGATTTGCTAGTAATTTTTGTTAACGTTTATTCTTTGTAGACTGTGCTCTGTAATGGATTTTGTATTAACTACGGGGAAGAGTACTTACGTGCTAACCCTTAAAATTAAAAAGCGGAAATACAAAGTGTATTTTTGAGGGTTTGACAACGATTTGGATTTCCATACTGTTTTCCGTACCTTGGTGGTAGGTAATTCTGTATAAATGTGTCGTTCTACGGGTCAAGGAAAATATGTACAGAAGACAACATATCAAGCGTTACATTACCTGTCGTTACATTAATGTCCCCAACCAATGGGGAGTTTTCTGACAGCTCATAAAAATTAGTTCAAAAAACCTCTATAGATGGCACTTTTAAAAAGCCGAAGGCGTTAAGTCTGTAAACTATAATGTAGGTAAGTGGTATCTACCATCTATGGTTACTTATACGTTCAATTTCTGATACAGACGACAATTAATTTATTTCACTTCGCCTTCGCCTTTTGTAAAGCGCCATCTATCGAAGCCTTTTGTACCAATTTTGTACAGTTTTGTTTTTTTAATGAGCTGTCAGAAAACTCCCCATTGTAACTTATTGTCGAGGGCATAGTGTTCATATTCGAGTAAAATTTTTTGACAGATTTGTAACGCTTGATGTGCTGCCTTCTGTACCTTTCGGTTGATAAATAATGAATTCGTATGCGACTGTCCGCCATAGAAATGTAAGGAAAATAAAAAGCTATTATTTTCAAATGAAATCAGCCCAAATTAATTATCATTTCATACGACTATTTCATCACTATTTTTTGGCACAAACTTTAACTTGAAAGTCGAAGGCGTTCCGGAGAAATCCGATGTTACTCTTACGCCCACTTTCCAGAATGTATCTGTTCCCATCACCGATCAACTAGGGCTTTTGGGCGTCACTATAACGTCCAAATTAAACTTCGGACAACAAATTGAGTCTATGGCAAAAACGGCTTCCAAAAAATTGGGTATCATCTCGAAGGTCCGGCGGTACTTCAGCCCTGAACGGCTCCTCAACTTATACACAGCCCAAGTGAGGTCTTGCATGGAGTACTGTAGTCACCTTTGGGATGGTTCTGCCAAATACCAGCTCGAAGCGCTAGACTCTGTTGACCGAAGAGCCCCAAAAACTCATAAATAACAACAACCTTACAAATAAAAAATTGCAGACGCTGGAGCATCGTCGTAAGGTTGCTTGTTTGACAGTATTTTATCGGCTACATTTTGGTGAGTGTGCGAGTGCTCTTTTTGACCAAATTGAACCCACCCCTTTTTACCACCGGACTACCAGACGCAGACAGAACTTCCATCCGTATATAGTGGATATACCAAGAAGTCGAACAAAACGCTTCGATAGTTCCTTTTTGGTACGGATTGCCAAGGTGTGGAACAATCTGCCTGCGTCTGTTTTTCCTGACCACTACAGTCCTGGAACTTTTAAGTGTCGAGTGAATAGGTTTCTCGTGGATGGACGTGTAACACCATAGTCTTCATGCGCACTTTCCATCAGGTGGCATGGAAGACAAACGTCCTATCCTTACAATATAAAAAAAAAAAAAAAAATGTTTTCAAATGTTCAAGCTGTAATCCTCACCAACCTATGGCTATACCGCTGAAACTACGCTGAAACTAGTGTAAGTTCCAAAACATAGTCGTGAAATAATGATAACGACATGCGAAATCTCATAAATAGTCGGCTACACGCTTTCGGACAAATCTTTCGGATACGTTCTTTTCTCATTGTAATCAGGCCTGGCTCACTCCGCGCGGTACATCCGCTATTTACCTACAGCGAAGCGCTCCGCCGGCGTATTTCGAATGGGTCGTGTGTCTCACGCGCGCCCGTCGGGACGTTGTAGATACCTACACCTACCTTATAGCACTCACAGTAATTCTACGGTCGAGGTCGCAAATATTTTTTAAAAATGGACATAAAAAGAAACAAATATTCAATAAGATTATGTTTAGATTTGATTATGTTCAATTTAGCAAACAAAACATAGGTAGTATTACTAATTATTCGTCGTAACTTTTTTTCATTTTGTACTTTAGGTAAGTTGAAACAATATTTTTTACAAATGTAGAATAACAGTAATACCTACATCGGTAGACACTTAATTACCGTTTCAACCGGTTTTTACTACTCGCTACTATGTGACTAATGCCATCGCCTGTTTGGCTGTGATTGGCCATAACCCACCGCTTACCCCTCCCGCACCCCGCCCGTAGGCTTCACTTGAGTCCCTAGAAAAAACTGTATAGGGCAGCTCCTCTATACAATATTTCCCCGTGGTTGTAATCATTGATTGGGATACCCTGATTCACGTCACAGACTAAATCCTAAACATTAAGTTTGATTGATTTTGATTGACAGATAATTTTGATTGATAGCTAAGTGTCATGTTTAGAAGACCGAAGTTTGATTAATTTTATTTGCAATTTAT
The DNA here is from genome assembly GCA_944452665.1 of Stenoptilia bipunctidactyla. Lineage (NCBI taxonomy): Eukaryota > Metazoa > Arthropoda > Insecta > Lepidoptera > Pterophoridae > Stenoptilia > Stenoptilia bipunctidactyla. The sequence continues at coordinate 11,148,714 of OX101733.1, forward strand.
TTAGCATTTTAGATTCGTTGCGCGGGATATTTATTAAAACAAACACAATGGAAATAAAACCAGGCTTTTTGCGTCGTAATTTGGTCGTAATTATAATGATACCGTTTATGATCGGAGCTCATTACGGCTGGCTGAAGTTACAAGAAATGGATGTTTTAGTAAGACCAGATGAACGTAAAAATATACCTTTGTCGGCGGTACGTAACTCTAGATATTCAAAGTGATTAGTATAGAAGGTCCTCCATTTCCAAATGCCATCAGAAACGCTGCGGCTGGTGATCCCAGTATAGAGTTCTATTTTAGAGTAGATATTTTTAAAAGACCCACTAAATGGTAGCTTTCCTTAAAACTGCTGAATTTACATTCTTTAAAAAAATTACGTTTTATTAAGAACCTGTGTTCTATTGAATCTAAGTCTCAACTGTTCTCATTAGCACTTCTATATAATTGCACAAAAAATATTATTTCTTGAGTTAGACAAATACTCTAGATTTAGTCAGGAGAAATATCCACTCTTTTATATTTTTAAGAACCCTTTTAAATCATTGCAGGAGTAGTGTCCTGTAACTTGAAGAGTCTTTGTAACACTGTAAACATTGTTGCAGCATACATTTTTGTAGTAGCTTTAAATTACATTTACATTTGGCAGCAAAATATCTTGACTTTAGTGTTGCTATGTTATCTTAAATTATTTCTGAGAATGATATTTTGACTGAACAATAATCAAAATTGAAGTGCAAATATTACTAGGCAGTGGCACAACAGGTGTAGAGGAGTTTCCGCTGCATTCTCTGCAGTATTATCTGCATAGCTTTGCATCAGTGAGACCCAGGTTTGACATATGTTTGTTTAATTTATCAATGTCTGGTTAGTGATTATACTACTGTTCCCAGCCCTAAGTATATTCTGACATTCAAATACTGTATTTACTATGTATAGGTGGTTGGATTTTGATTCATAGATATTGCTGAAGTTATTATAACGAGGAGTGCTATAAAAAGTCATCAGTCTGCTTTGCTAGCAACTAAAGCAAAAACAAACAACTAAAACCCCAAACCAGAAAAATGCCAAATGTGATAAAAAAGTTATTATTCTATACATTCTATCAAGTCTATATTATGTCCTTTTTACCCATTGTATATTTTGCTATTTTAACCCATTTTATATCATGCTCCTTAGCCATCCTATGTTATATCCTTTTTATCTACTGTATATTGTGTATTGATGTTTCAGACTCTTCAAAAAGTTGGACTGCTGGAGGCACCAAAGAAGTCTCCGTAAACAAATTTCATGTTGCTTGTTTTGTAAATATTATTTTTTTATATATTAGTGTTAGTGTTAAATATAAGATAGTGTTGTTAATAACAAATAAATTATATTTATGATACTCTGTCTTATAACATTACAAATTAAGTTATAACTCATATCAAATAGAATAGTGTAATTGTAAATATAAGCTATTGTTGTTCTGAACGACAATCACGGTAGGCATTCTATGTTTTTCTTTGTTTAATTTCTATATAACTTTCTAAATTAATGTCACGACGACAGTATATATTATTAGAGCATGCTGCGGCCGCCACGCGGTTAAATAATATTTTTTTCAACATTCATATGGTAATACAGCGTAGCATCAATAACTTCACTCACAAGAAGGTATCTGTTTTCATGACAAACATCCAGCCACCTGCACTGGAATTTGAACCTTTTGATTCAATGTTTTACCACTACACTAGTCAGCCATCTAAATCCTAAAGATGGATGACCTCCGATACGAAGTTGGAGCTTCTTAATTAGAATACTATTATTGTACAGAAAGGATGTAGGGGAGATTTTCGAAAAAAATTAACCTATATTTTGATTTGACCTATTTTCAACTATTTTCATTCCAAGTTAGCCAAATTTGTGACATGGGTTAGCCTTAAAAAGTAACAGACAAACAGATTTTCGCATTTATATCTAATATTAAAAGGAATTTGCCAAATTAATATTAGTCATGCTGCCAATAATGAAAGTACTTACCTACCTAGTGGCGTGGTTTTATAAAAAAAGGCCCACGCGAGAATTCGTGACTTCCCTTGTTTGCATAAAATAATAAATAAATAAAATCCCTAGACAATCACACCAACTACATGGCTCCAAACTTAGCAGAGCTTGTGACATGGGATACCATGTAGCGAACTAGGGGGAACCTAGTATATAAATACCGTGATAAATACATATTATAGATAAACGCCCAGACCCGGAATTTTTTTTTCTTGTTCCGTGAAGGAACAAGAAAAAAAAACAGTGTTACCCCATCGCCAAAGTGGTCGTCTTGAAACCACATACCGAGCTCGTGTAATGCATTTTTGGCCCTAATAAAGAGCTGGAGCGTTTCAAATAAAACAAGAGTGTAAGAGGAATAGAACGTTTATTGTCATCACAGCCGCCTCGCGACTGCGGCCGGCAGTCAAATGGTGGGCAGGTGATTGCGGTTCAACTCCGTCTTCTTGTGCTTCGGCTGCGACCGCTCGTTCACTATCAGCTGCGGCAGCAGCGGCGACGATTGAACCTGCCAACATTTTATCACCTTTAGGATTGGTTTAAACAGCGAGTGGCCATGCCATAAAATCTTAACAAAAGAAAAAATATTTTTTTTGTTATTATAATAAGTAGCGATTTGATTATCGATCTATGTTTAGTCTTGGTCATATACCTACCCAACACTTCTTTTATGACCTTGGCATGTTTATTTTATTCAAAAAACGCTTCATAGGCAGACCAATTTACAAATTAAAAAGATTTTAAATGTTAAATAATGATTGAGGTGAGGCTTAATGAGATTATGTTCAGAAAAAAATACTCAATAATTTAATAATGTGGGCAGTTATCGTCACTAAATAGGTGATACAAAGTAGTCAGCTGATTTTATCTGGTAGATTCAGTTCAGACTACCAGAACAATATTGATAGCTATAGGCTGGGGATTTTACTCTTATTATTGCAAAAGGATAGAGGGGTTCTAACCCTGCTAAGGATTAATTATACTAATTCATCTTCCACCAATAGTTAATAAATGTGTACCTATTTAAATATTAGATCAATCCCAGATTTAAAACACTACAATGCGTTGCCATGACCACCAAAATCCAGTTTTCTATTTTGTATGAAAGGATCTTGGACTTAAAACTTAGATTTCAAATAGAAATCCACCAGTAGGTACCTACACTTCTAGCTAGGTATGTACAAAATTAATAAGGAACTAAATTGACAACAACTTATAATATCAAAATATACCTAGGCTTGTATTTTAAAGGATACCTCAGATTTGAACTAAATACTTATCTAAGTAGAACTACAGTAGAATCCGATTATTATGACTGAGTCGCTCATGACCACGGGGTCTGCAAAAACACCGAAACGTCGAGTTAAAATGTAAATTATAAATTATACGCGATTAATCCGGTTAAAAAGTAGTTTTATTTATATTATGACTCCGCTTATTGGACCAACCGCTCATAATCACGTGTTTTTACAGTGTAGTTTGGTTTTCATATCTATACATATAATAAAATGGTAGGAAAGTCAAAACTGTACATTGAATATTTTTTTAAAAGAATACTTGGGGTATGATCTACAATCGAAACAGAAACAAAAAATATAGTTTTTAGAATTTTTGTCTGTTTGTCTGTTAGTCTTTCCGGGATAAACTCAAAAAGTACTGCATGGATTTACTTCAAATTTGGCATGAAGATAGTTAAGAAGTCGGGTCAACATATAGGCTACATATTATCACGCTAGCAGTGTTATAATCGTAGGTGCGTTTGGTGCTGCATAGCGTTCACGCAGACGACGTCGCGGGCAGCAGCTAGTAAATAATATAACTAATCGGATATAAAGCAACGCCTATAGTGACGTATCGTGACCGACCGTATGATTTCTGGCAGTGTTCGGGAGTCATGTTATACCCAAAGACTTTCGGCACGTGAAAGGCTTTTTTGATTTGAGTCTCAGAGCGTAGATTTACTTATTGAGTCTACTTATTAATATCTACTATGATTTATCTCTATTTTATTCCTCTCTATTAAAATAAATCACATACTAACTTACACAGTTTATTTATTCTTGCAGTACATAATGCCTTGTATGACTTCCGTTTAGTATGACTTGTTTCTTATTTCCCTTCGGTGTCATTATAAACGGATTTCACTGTAGGTATGAAATTTTTTTCAGTTCTCTATAGAGATTTGAAAGCGAATCTAATATTACTTACTGTCACTACTCTACTTTTAGTAAATATACCTACCCTACTAAATATTTGTCTATAACTCTGGTCTTCACTACGCTGTACCTACTCTGAATTTAAGTAAACTAAGTACATAATCTTAGGCGCGTATCAATAAAAGGCTCTCAAATATGTTGCCCATCTTAGGTTGGCTAATTGTATGCGTTTAGCCACAGTACCTACAGATATCTTTCTGTGAGATATCTGTACTGTGGTTTAGCGGTAGGGATCGTGCCAAAATCTAGTCCTCTAAGTTGTTGTGATTGTGCGACGTTTCGCTTAGAGTTTTTGTAATGAGGGATTTTCTGACAGCTCATAAAGTTTAGTTCAAAAACCTCTATAGATGGCACTTTTAAAAAGCCGAAGGCGTTAGGTTCCCGTGGGAATTTCGGGATAAAATAATGCCTATTACCTTCCTCAAGAGTTGGGCTATCAAATGCAAAAAGAATTTTTCAAATCCCACTTGTAGTTTCTGAGATTAGCGCGTTCAAACAAACAAAAAAAAAACAAACTCTTCAGCTTTATATAATAGTATAGATGTAGGTAAGTGGTATCTGTCAGAAAATCTCTCATTATACACCTGCGTGAAACGTACTTATTGCAACACCTTCAGAGGGAACTAGTATTTGGCGCGAACTATAAGTACTTACCTACACTCTTAGAGTTGAGAGCGATTTATTAATACGTGCCAAACATGAGAAAAAACAATCGAACCGCATCTAATGATTTCAGGTATCGAATCAATCCTTTTATTTCTTTTTCTTGCCTTGTGATTTTGAGGACTTAGCAGATTTTATAGATTTGCTAGTTTTCCCGGATTTCTTACTTTCCTTATCATCCGAAAAGGCGGATTTGGGAGTTTTTACTTTATTTTTCTCTAAGCAGTCCATCTAGAAAAAGATATACGAAATTAGGCTAATGTATTGAAGAAAGTTTTCGTAAGGCACTTAACAGTTTAAGCCGGTTAGTTTTACAAAATAAATAAAATCGATGGCTTTGAGGAAGTCGATTAGCAAGGAAATATTATTGCAGATATTTCAAGTACCTAAGTTAAAAGCCATGTTTCTTCTTTCTGTCTGAATTTTAAGCTGATCTCGGACGCTGACCGTTCCATAAAATTCAAATAAACACTCCATAATCATGAAATAACCATGTACTTATATGTTATGCAGCGAGTATTGGTCCCACAACTTCATGAGGTATAAGCGGGTGTTATGCACTGCACCATGGAGGCCGTCAAATCCCGTTCACACGCTCAAATACCTACACCTGAAACTTCTTAGGCTGCAAACTGGACGGCAGGGGCAGCGATTTCTGCGACACGATAGAAAGTATTGAGTTTGTATGAAACCGCGACGAATCGTTCCAGCGCCCGCTGACGTCGAGTACGGCCCGAATTTCCCGCGTCGCGTCGTTGCCCGCGCCGTTGTCGGTCTCGCCGTCGTCGCTGCCGTCCAGTTTGCAGCCTTACAAGAAGCAGATTCCCTTTTAAGAACAGTCCTGGGATTTTAAAACACAAATTTAAACAAAGTTTTAAATTATGCGCTGCATAGGGCCGGGTAGAATAGCAAACCGCTCCTGCTTGTTGTGAAAGGTAACTAATACGAATGACCCTTTGGTGGTAGTACCCTTTCAAAGTTCGCCTTGCCACCGAAAAGCGAACTTTGAAAGGTCATCAAAAAACCGTCAAGTAACACCGCTACGGCGCGGCGGCGATGTGTTCCCGAAATGTTTTATCGTTCTAAACTCCTGTAGTTTCTACTCATTTTCACTTATTATCAGGTGGGATTGAAGTAAAACGCGGGTTTGGTCAACGAGGAAATAAGAAAATTATAATCGCCGGTTAACGCTGGATGTGAACAACGCAGTACCGATTGTCGTGAACCTTAGCGGACGCCATTCTCTATAGCAGTAGATAGGCGTCAGATGATCTTGTAGGAACTTTTGTTTCATTGTCGTTCGATATCGCTACAATCTATACCTGGATCTTTCTTGAGTTTTCAAACTCCAACTGGTCCGATTGCGGCACCGTGAATAGAAAGTTCTCGAAGATGGAGTGCCGCAGCAGCTGCTCGCACGTCCACCGGATCATGGGGTCTTTGTCAAGGCATTTCTGGAAGGTGAGAAGCCAATCATTTCATTGCAAAATTACAAAAATAAATTAATTTTAGAGGCAGATCCACGGAATTAAAAAAAAACAAAAACCCAAAAACAGCCGTTAGCGTTTTCTTTTAATTTATTTTGACATAGGTACCTACTACAAAGCGCAAAAATGGGGTTTTATTTTATCTAATCCTTATTTCCATACCAACCTTTTAATTTATTGCGTGAATAGAACTGCTAGATATCTTATACAAGGTACTGCCACCAATGTAATTAATTATGCTAACCAAGTATTATACAGGAATGATATGTGGTCATCGGCCAAAATTTTTTTACACAATAATTATCTTTTATAGGAACGATTTTTGCATAAAAAAAGTAAGTATTCATTTTTTTTACAAGGAAATTAATTTATCCGCTAACATATTAACCAAGGCATGATCACTTAAATTACTATTAAAATAAAGATGACTACCCTCTACTACACACATTTTGTAGTACTACGTCGTAGTATTATCAAGGAAATGCCGTGTCGTAGTAGCTATGATCATCAACGGCGACTATTTTTTATAAGTTTGTGAATCCATATTTCAACTTTTGTGTACTGAGCGGCGATAAAATAAATATGCAGGTACGTTTATATCGTATCAAAGAAACTAACATTTTTTGGCTGGTGACGAAAAATCAACCCTGTATAATGATAGTGGTATTACATATCTTAACTCCTTGTTGCCATCGATGGCAATGACATTTACTTTTCTTGTTAGCATTGAAAGGAGTTTAATAAGGGTATTCTTATGTATTTACGAAAATCTTACCTTTAAAAAATCTATAGTCAGTTCATTAGCTGAATATTGTTGAGGAATTTTCTTTTCTAACGGTTCTAGGGTGTTGGGCTCAGGCAGCTCCATGCCCTGGAAAATATCAAGTATAAACGATTTATGAAATCGATCTAATTATAAATAACTATAGTGTTAGATTTCCAAAACTAAATACAATAATGTTTGAATTATGATGAATTAGATTCATGCTAAACGACATAATTTACAAGCAATTTCATTTCGAATGGCAATTGCTATTTAATTATGGCGGGAGAAAACGTTAGGTATACGTATGTAATATCAATTTAATAATAAATTCTATGGCAAGAAGTAATTTAAAATTAAAGGAGTTCGACTTTATCTCCAGTGATGTCATATTTTTTATTAACTTCATAACGACCTTCGATGTATTTTTTAAAATTGCCCTCTTTGACAGCAAAGTCGATGATAAATGTAAAAAGGACTAAATCCGACTCACCTGGAAATAGGTATTTTGTGAGAAGATCGTCATGTGCCTGGGCAGCAGGCCGCCTAAGGTTTTCTTTATTAGATATAATTGATCCAGGTCGCTCTTTCCCGGCCATAGCGCCTCGCCAGATAGCAACTCCGCGAATACACAACCTTGAGATAAACAAGAATAAGTTAGAAACTTTTTGTACCTACTAAACTAGTAGATAGTTTTCCATACTAGGTTTTGCTTGGTAATAACTTTTTGATAAAATATAGCCTTTATCTAAATGCTCTATGCAGCACAGTTTGTAATTAAATTAGGTAGGTAATTGATTATTTACCGTATGCTTCTTTAGTTTTGCGATTGTTTGTTTTTTTTTATCTCTTTTATCACCCTTATGTGAAAACTTTTGATTGACTTAATTTTAAGTAAATTAGACAGGAAGTCCATGAGATAAGCTCGGTCAAACTACAAAGCAAACATACTCTTCAATTTTATTCAAATTCGAACTTCGCATAGTTATACATTATCATAATCCAAAAAAAAAGCTTACTTTTACACGAGCAATGGGACAACGTGTTTTAAACTGTTATTTCGAACTCTATCTCATCGCCTCCGTGGCGCAATTGGCTAGCGCGTTCGGCTGTTAACCGAAAGGTTGGTGGTTCGAGCCCACCCGGGGGCGTTTCTTTTTTTATTTTTTATTCTCGGTTTTACAAGCTGTCATGTCTGTATGTTCGTTTGTATGAAAAATATTTAAAAAAACATGGCTAAAAAAGTAGGTACAATGAATATTTATATTTTTATTAAGGCAAGACCAATTCTTTGTTTTTTGAGTAAACATTGTATTGAATTGATAAACATTGTATAAGGTAGGTATGTAACGTTTTTTATAAAGGTGTTTTGTTTTTATAAGCAGATGTAATGATGAATTTTAAATTGGTGGTAGGATCCCTTCTGGGTCCGACTGGCTAGCGACCACCTTTTATACAAAGTCTGCCGCCAAATGTTACCGCTCCGGCGGTAATGTGTTCCGGCAATATTGTATAAAGAGCCAGTTCCTTCCTAAACCCGTGTGCTTTCATCTTCGACCTCATCTTCACTTACCATCAGGTGAGATTGAGGTCAAACGCGGGTTTAGTCACTTATAAAAAAAAAAAAAAAGAATTACTTATGTTTAATTAGTTACTTAGTATGTTTTATTGTTTTGCTTACTGTCGTTATCTTCTTAACTTAACGCTCACATAGGCAATTATGACCTTGTACAAAATAACAGTAGGTACGAAAAGCGTAATAATCAACGAATGCAGAGCATTACAAAAACCGACTTGAGAATATCATCAACGTAATCATTCTCCGAAATCATACATATTTTTTTAAAGTTTGAAATTTTCAATGAAGTACCTACCCAACCGATTTCGATGAAATTTAAATGTGAACTATGAAGAATCCTCTGTCATATAAAAGAAAATTCAAAATCAATTCATAATTGTTCGAATTATCGCGTAACAAAGACACAAAAAAAAAACAGACGAATTGAAAATCTTCTCCTTTTTTGGAAGTCGGTTGAAAAATTAAATACTTACAAATTTACTAAATGTCGCCCAAGCCACGAAAGGGCGAACCTCATACAAAATGGTCAAAAATGAGTTTCGTATACAAAAATAATCGTTTTATCGAGATCTAGGTCGTCGCAAAAAATCGTAAATCTATGTTTTAAAACAACGAAAATAAAATTTCGGCGAAACTCAAAGTTTTTCTAGTGAGATGTCACAAAGAACGCATCTTGAAATACGCCTTTTTGCCGCGAAAATTAATGACGCGTTTATAGGCCCTAATTCAACTTTCGCCTTTTCGTCGCGACCTGTCATTGGTTGCTTTTTTTCAGTGGCGCCTAAATTTGTTTTGTAATTAATTACGTATTTGTTTATGTCTTCAAAACTCAAGTGAGTATATTTATTAAGTATTATTATTTTTTATTTATATCAAACTCCCGAAAATACCTTTCAGAAAAAAGTGTATTAAGAGCTTTTTTTCAATTATAATTAACCCTACTTTTTGAGGTTATGTTTTGAAAAATCTATAGAATTTAATAAAATTACTACATCATAGCTTGACGCATATTTAAGTTGAAAATCTAGTTGTATATGTTATTTTCAAAATTATTAACACGAACATTTTCGAACTTTAGTATGCAAAATAATATTTAAGATTATAAGTAAATTTTTATTGTTCCATGTCAAAGATTTTTTTCCAGTTTTTATAACGTAATCGCAGCGTATATTTTCTCAAAAGAACAGAACAACTAGTTAATGTAGTCTTAAATTTTCAAGATTCATAATCTAAAATAAAACTATTTTTAACTGACGATGTACATTTTACCTACATTTTAACGTCACGTTTCGTTGTCTTTGCAGACTTCGTGCGGCTGAAAAATCAAAATATAAATATATTCGCGACAAATCCGGTTAATAAGCATTGTATTTAAGAATAACTAGATGTTGGATACCATTTTAATTTAGTTAAACTTTATTACACCTTAACCTTCATTATAACTATTACCTTTTATCGGGCTTTTTTCGACGACAGCGACAGCGAGGCGAATCGCTAGCAAATCTTCCGATCGCAGCGGTGCGAGAAACGAGCTAGTGATTCGTTAGCGATACGATCCGCTTCTCGCTGTCGTCGATACACGGCCTTACGTCTATCATAAAATAAATCGTAACCATTTTTTTAGGATAGAAGTCATAATTACATGGGAAGATCAATCCAACATTTGTGTTAACACTCAAGAGTCACCTTACTTGTTCCACCAAATAATATCGACACACGTGAAACTAAATTCAAGATGCGTTATGATCGTAAATTGAGTTATGGCATCGTCACAACCCTTGCAGATTCAGACAAAGAAATAAATAACAATACTTTTAACCCTCATAATGTTTATCATGAACAATCTTGCGAAGTTCCTGGCTGTAGGGAAGATGTTTTTAGCTCATGCTTTAGATGCAGTATTCTGCTATGTTGGAAACACTTTGAGGAAGATATGTCATGTGAGATACATAAAGGAAATAACAGTCCAACTAAAAGGAAAGCAACAGAATTATTTGATCCTGATAAGACGTTCGAGGACGACGTTCAATCGGCGTACTATGTTGAAGGATCCAGAAGAGAGTACCTATTAGAAAATGAAAAAAAAGGTGACAGTCGCAAAAGGGCCCAAATACTACGCAATACGGGACAGGAATACATAGCCCCATCTTCAAAAAAAACTATGCCTGCAAAAACTGTTGGAGAATACTGCAACGTATCTCAATGTAAGGTCAACAATAGACAGTGTCATATTTTTACAGATATTGACAGAAAATTAATTTTGACTGAGTTTTACAGAACTAAAGAAAATGCTTTAAAAAGAGATTTCATTTTACGCCATGTTACTCAAAATGCGCCAAGGCAACGAATTGAAATGCCTAATGGAAAAAAATCAAGACGCAAGAGAACGCTTAAGTATTATCTGACCATGGATGGGGAAAAACACCAGGTATGCAGAAAATTTTTCTTGAACACCCTTGCTGTCTCAGAGAAATTTGTTCGAAATGCATTGGATGGTATTAACTCTATAGGAATGCAAAAAAGTGATACTCGTGGAGGTCGTGTACAGAGTCTTCGGGAAAGAGACGCTAAACTTATTGACATAATAAAACTACATATAAATCGTTTCCCAAGAGTCGAAGCTCACTTTTGCCGATGTACTACAACCAAAGAATATTTGCATCCTTTCTTAAGTGTGAAGAAACTGCATAATATGCTTATTAGTGAACTTAAAGAGTTGCCAGGATATTCCACACGAGACATTCCAAGTATTGCTACTTACAAAAAAGTATTCAAGTCCATGAATTTAGCTTTTCATAGACCAAAAAAAGACCAGTGCAGTATTTGTGCGACTTATCATGAAGCTTCGGATGAAAAAAGAAATATTTTGAAGGAAAAGTTCGATAAACACAGTCTCGAGAAGAATACAGTTCGTTTTCTTAAAGAACAGGATAAAAAAGAGGCGTCAACTGTAAATTCTCCCTTAATTTGCGCTACATTCGATTTACAGCAAGTAATATTTTTACCTATATCTAAGGGAGGGGCAATATTTTATAAAAGGCACCTTAATCAGTATAATTTTACTGTTTACAATATATCTTCACGTGACTGTTACTGTTTTACGTGGACTGAAACTGAAAGCAAGCGTGGGTCAGCAGAAATTTCAACAGCAGTGAGTATCTTTCTTAAGGAGCATGACGTTGAAGGAACTACAACAATTAGTTTATATGCGGATGGTTGCGTTGGCCAAAACAAAAACTCCATTGTGGCTTCGACTTTACTATACGAGATTAATCGTGCAAAATATATAAAAACAATAACTTTAAGGTTCTTTGCTACAAATCATGGACAGAATGAGGGTGACTCAGCTCATAGTGCTATTAATTACGCATTAAAAAAAGCTGGAGACATATTTTTACCAACACAGTTATATCCTATTATTGAAATGGCAAGAGCTAACCATCCGTATATAGTACGCCCGCTTAAATACTTTGATTTCATGGATTACAAACTTTTATCCCATAACTTGAAAGTATTGAAACTTCGCAACGACAACCTGGCTGGTACAGTAAATTGGACAGAAGTTATGGAGTTCATGGTTGACAAAAAACACCCAACCTCAATTTTTTTTAAAACAAGTCACACTGATTCTGAATACAGATCCATAACCATTAAAAGAACTCTGACGAAGTACCTTCAAGAGCCGTTAACGCAACTCAACTTTGCTCAAAAAAATATTTCTAAATCAAAATACGATGATTTAATGAGCTTATGCACTGGTGACACACCTATTATGAGACACCAAGAATACAAAGATTTCTATGAAAATTTACTTCATGATAAGAAATGACTTATACTGTTTTTATATGCTAATGTCTTTTATATAAATAGAAATATTAGCTGTTTATATTTCTGATATACTTTATTAATATTTTTTTAAGTAACATTTTTTAATAGCATTAATCTTTTAACTTTTTTATAAATAATTGTATTGAATTTAGATTTAGTTTTACTTATCGTTAAGTAAGTATTTTAAAATTTATTATTTTAAATTTGAATTGTATTTTTTATTACACATGTAACTTGTATAATGCAGTAAGCTATCACAAGCAAAAAGATAATTACGTATTACATGGTATTATTGAAACATTTAATTGTATTATATTAATGTCGTGAAAAACAAAAGTACCTACCCACAAATATTTTTTTTCTTAATTGATGTATGTTTTTTTTATTTAATAAACTTTTAACGCTAGAGTCCTCATACTTAGCTAATTTTAAACATACAATATTGTATCTTTCATTGTCCTAACCTTTACGTATAACAAAACATTGGCGTATCTCTAAGAGACTGTTAGTAAATTTTATTAAATTAAAGGTGCGACGAAAAGGCGAATAATTTTAAACCACATTTTTTTCAGTAAAATACACTTACAAAAATAATTACATGGTAATCATTTAAAGAGGAACTTTCGCAGAATAAAACGGTTTTCGATTTACGGAAATCGAATTAATAACAAAAAAGTTCCAACCATAAATAGTCTAAAATGTGGGTTTTGTTTTTTGTATCCGAATCTCCTGTGACATTTTGAACGATGCGTTTCGCCCTTTCGTGGCGCCGGCGACGATGATCACCAGGTGGCGATGAAAATGAGATTACTAAAACCTTTTTAATGAAGTGGTTTATTTAACTCCGTAAGTGCAATTTCAAGACATGCAAAGAGTGTTTGCTTGTGGTTTTGAAAACATAAAGGACCATTTATGAAAAGGAATGTCGACAAAAAAATGGGGAACTCATTGATATTTTACTTGGATTCGGAGCCCTTGTTTGAAAATTTTACTATATTGAATATTTAATTTAGAGATAACAATAGTAGGTATTTAAAGCTTACCTTGACAACCGAAATAACTACCTACTTATGTAGATTATGTTCGTTAGATGAATTCCATTTATGTTCCTTTTTACCGGACTGCGGCACGCAAGGGAGGGTTAATTGAAAATTCGGTATATTACACTAATTTTGTTTTTAAAACTTACCAATCGCCCATACATCAACGGGAGTGCTGTACATGGTGTCACCGACCAGTAACTCTGGAGCTCTGTACCACCTCGTGGCCACATAGTCCGTGTAGCTCTCGCCGGGACCTGGACATGTTGGTCGAAATATTTCTGGTTAGTTTGATTTATCGCTTTACTCGAAAAACAGCAGTATGACTGTTGAAACAAAGGATATATTCAAAATTAAATAAAAATTTTACTAAGTAAAAAGTTTGTTTTCCCTATTAGTATTAAAAGTCTATTGGGGCTTTGTACCTTAAAGTATCTTTCCCAAGTTAACGTGACGTACCTATCTAAATGACTCTTATAAGATCATACTTACTAAGAACAACCAAGCTTATAGGCAAGTTTTTCTTTATTTTTAGGGTTCCATACCCCAAAAGCTAAAAAGAAAGCCTTATATGATAAGTTGATAACTAATTTTGTTATTCGTTGGTCTTTCTTTCAAGATAATATTTCAAATGAACGTTCAGAGGTATCTAGTTGAAATTTATATCAGAAACTAGGGTTCTAAGTATACCTAGTTTCTTTTTAATATGAAAAATCTAAGCAGTAATTCAGTACGTTTCGTAGACATCGCCGTTTATGTCGTACCTATATTTCACAGTGCAGTACTTCTCGTGTACCTAGAATCAAGAAATAAGCACATATGAGGTGGGTATGGCAATTAACGCCCTCTGTTAAAGAACGCCCGCACTACGAAAAGTGAACTTATATTTATATAAGCTGCATCGCAACTTAAGCACATATACAATAGTCCAATATTGACTAGTCAAGCGCGGGCGCGTGACCCTAGAGCCGAAATCTAGTCAGGGAGAAGCTGTGTTCGAAGAGCGTCACGCGTGTCTGTTGCTACTATAAAAATATCTCAAAGCGAAATTGTAAGCATTCCGTTATTTTTCTGCAATTATTACATTCTTTTTTACGTTTTCTATTTTTACATAAGTTAAATTAAATAATCCGTAAACTATTTTTAAGTTATTTACTCAATTTCCTCAAAAAATTACAAAAACTGTAATATCTTCTCGTCGTCCAATAACGCCCAGCCGTAAGCCCGAGCGTTATAAGACAATGTGTGGGCGCTATTATAAATACCAAAATTTTGAAGCATTAAAATTCAGTTATGTTTTATTGTTTTTAAACAAAAATTTGTATTTATAGGCCAATAAAATGACATAATCGAGAAAAAAGAAGAAAGTTATTAGATTTTTACATATTATTGCTGCTTATGGGCGTTATTAAAACCACCACTTTTTTCAAAGGCGTCATTACCCTACTACGTTTAATAACGCCCAATGAATGAAAAGTAAATAGTTTTGTTTTTCAAATAAAAAGATTTATACTGTTTAATGTTTTCATTTTGATTATTTAAACCAAAAAAGACAACTAAACATGTTTACTTCGAGATTTTACAAGCATTTTAAGAGTAACACTAGAGTTCTTATTTTTTTGATAAATTTTCGTTTTTGTATGCTTTTTTTAGTTCTCTATAAATAAATATTTGACATAATTGGCCATTATTGTTTTATTTAATTTTCAACACACTTGCTCGTAAAGTGAGCGTTATTCTATTGAATTTAGAACTATAAACTGGGCTATAAGTCACGCGTGCATAATATATTATACCCTAGTGCATAATATAATGAATCCTACAAAGTTGAATTGTACCTTTGTGCAAATAACATGCGAGAAAACAGAGCATATTTTATTGGTCCGGGTTATACACTAAATATTTTCAGAAACAACAAAGAGGTTTTATACCACTTCAAATCCATATACATTTTTAAATGTTTGCGCCTTATATTAGTAAAATAAATTTGTATATTAAACAAATTATTCACAATTTACAATCATTTGTCATAAAATATTAAAATATTTGCATTTACCACTCCAAATTAAACATTTTCACTTAAAATAGGCTGTATATGCTATACAGACATTGACACATTTGACGGAAAAAAAAACTTACGCGCATGCGCGAGGTTCGGCGCCATTTTTCAATCACAATTCACAGCTTTGTTGTGTTTGTTATTTTATGACCACGTATGTCTGTCTTTTACTCACAAGTGTGTTGAAAAACGTCGTATGTAACTCGTGAGCGTTGCTAATTACAGTCTCGGCTCATTATTAAGCCCTCGCCTGCGGCTCGGGCTCAAATCACAGCCTCGACTGTAATTAGCAACTTAGCTCACTTGTTACATTTCTAAAACCGATATTCTGGCTTTTTAGATTTTTTATTATAAACGGGCGCTAACAGACATACCCTTTCAAAAAACGCCCGAAATCATGTTTTTAAAAAGAGGCTATCATGTCGTGAAACGTACATATTTTCTCATATAAATTATTATTTTTCAGTAAAAAAGCAATGGTGCGTTTATGTTATTTAAAATTTATTGTCCAATACGCTGTTGATATTGAAAATAAATTATTTTTCATGAAGTGGGCGTTAAATGCCTCTAGTACCTTGTATTGTATAAAGAAAAAAAATTGAAATCCAGAAATATATCATGTACCTGCAAAACACTTATAATTTACTATGACAGATTTATTATAACCGGGTGGAATGACAACCGAATCCACTGCATAGATAAGTCGGTTCTTTAACCTAATTTGTTTATTTATCTTACCTACGTATGTACAATTTTGTAAGGAACCCTGCACAGTGAACTCCAAACAGTTCATACTAATACGCCACGTACGCATAGGTTCATAAGTAGGTATACCGAAGTCAAATATCGACCACCGCACAAAAACTTGCTCCCCATCATTAATCATAGTTCCCTACCTAAACACACAAACCACTAAAACCGAAGGTTTCGAATATATGCAGTCTTATTAACTAAGTTCACATGCAAACATATCCAAGGAAACTTCCATCTATAAATAGGTTGACCTTTCTTTACGCACGAAATCGGATGCCAGCGAAATGGCCGCCCCTCTAGAACTTCTTTCAAACTTTGACAAGTCTTTATGTTGAATACGATAAGTATGAAGCCTATACGTAGTGACTAGGATAGATGATTTTTTTACGTTTCATGAAAGCCAGCAAGCGGGCACTGGTTACGCCTGATGGTCAGTAGTATCCAGACCTATGGACATCATTAATTTAAAGACGGTAAGATTATGGAAGTTAGATAGAAGTCGTCGTGGCGCCGTGATTACTGTGTGTATCATACGATATCACAGGTTAAGCAACGTTCGGCGCGGTCGGTACTTGGATGGGTGACCGCCGACCATTCATATCTCACGACGACTTCCGTGCTTCGGAGGGCACGTTAAGCAGTCGGTCCCGGGTGCTGTATAATTGAATACAGTAGTCGTAAGGGTTTGTCAGAAGGCATATAGGCGCCCTGAAAATTCTGGCATCCACCACCCAGCACTGGGCCAGCTTGGTGGATTATGGCCTATACCTCCACACTGAAAAAATGAGGAGTTAGCAAAGTACCTTTTTGGCTTTGTTAAAAGGATCTTGTTTATTTTTAATCAAGACTCGTGGAAAATGATGGAAGTAAACTTGGTAAATAATAAATAATAATAAATAAACATGGCTAAATTCACTTGTTTATTAACACCATACTACTCATTAAATACAAATAACTCAATCTACAAATTTTACAGTTTACAAAATTGTTTAAATTTTAATAAGTTCACTCAATAAGCTTTAACAGAGTAATTCGTGTAATATTAACCGTTACCACTCACGGTTAAACTTAAATAACCAGTACTTGACTACTAATAACCACTTAGCTTTGCTAATACAAAAGAACACTCATTAGTATTTAACCGAGTACACTTATTTATTGGTAGCAGGGTGGAGTTAGCTATTTTGTTTGCTATTTAGTTAGTTATTTTTAACAGAGTACTTGTTTAAATATTCATAAGTAAATATTCTGGCTGCCGGTGGAGCCGCCGATGCGCAGATATCCCCTCCAGCGGTCAGCGCTAGAGTTATGTGCGTGCCGCAAACTAACCGTCTTTCGTTCGAACGTTTAATAATTTAATTAAGTGAGTGCGACAACGCATCAAGGAGTGTGTTACCTATAAAACGTAGTTGATTGATTAGGTACCAATATGCTATTGCTTTGTGCCTGAACCTATTGTTTATTCCTAAAGACGCTGCCGGCGGCGGCCCCGACAGCTTCGTATTTTTTTTATAGTCAGGTGATTTAATGTAAATGGATGAAGAAGTACAAAATCTGCTGAAAGCCTTGAGTCTGGAAGAATATATAGAAATGTTCAAAGGTAAGTTCGTTTATGTATTTAATTTTTATCTTATATATTTTATTAGACAGAGACCGTAAAATCTCACACCAGTGACCAGTGAACCCGTGATCTTGAGCCAAGGTAGCGCCGCCGTAGAGGGTTTCAATACCTTCTATGTGAGACTAGCTTATACTGGTTTATTGCCACTGATATGCCGTTGTGTCTTTAATTTACAGCTGAGTAGCGGCTTTGCGCGGTTTGACCCGCGTAGCTCTTGATCCCGTGGGAGTTTCTAAGCAAAATATGTTACTTCTGGTTAATGTAGCCATCTAATGGTGAAAGAACCTTTGAATCGTTCTAGTAGTTTTTGAGTTTATTCATTACAAACATACAAAAATACAAATCTTTCCTCTTTATAATATTAGTAAAGACTTCAAAAAAGAGGAGGAAAGTAGTTTTTATTAATATACATTTGAACTATACATTTTGTTTATTTGATACATTTGATGATCATTTTTCTTAAATCAGTTATTTAATTACAGAAAATGCAATTACATCTCTATCACTTCCACTACTCCAGGAATCTGACCTAAAGGAGCTATTTCCTAAAATTGGCCATCATGCCAAATTCTCAAAAAAATTAGAAATACATAAAAAGACTATGCATCCTATTACCGATGATAAGTAAGTCACTAACAATTCAAAAATTTAATCTGCTTTAATTATCTGTATACTGTTGTCTTCATTAATCCTTCAATTTACAGGCGTGTGATGTTTCAAGCTTTAACTTATCTATGTCTGACTTGCTGACATATCCGGTTGACCCTGATGCACGTCCTCAAGCTTCAAGCTCACCCGCACCCAAGACACCTATCACAATAACCATTTCATCAGAGAACAAAATTAACATTATCGTATGTATTGTAATATTTCTTCAGAGCTATAATTAGATGTACAACAAGATGTAAAAAGTCAATTAAAAATAAATGAAGGGTATACCACTTTGAATCAACTTTGAATCCTGAAAAAAATCTACTGTTCCATATTTGTTAAAAAAAAATTAAACAGATTTTTCTTATACACAGGGTGTCCCGTAAGTCATAGATCAACGGATCTATTGTACCAAAATAATATAACATATACAACAGTTTACAAGTTAGATGTTACAAAAAGTTGTGTCAAGTTATATAATCTGCAGCCGAACCAGGTTAGATGCCTGTGTGTCGGCAGACAGTGCCTCGTTTTTAATAGAAAAATTATTATAAAATAGGTAGAATGAGTAGAAATTATAATTTATTTATTTCTGTTTTTCAGGATTTACCGTTACTTTTAAATAGTACCCTTGAAGGAAGAGGTTTATTAAATTTAGATACACATATTCCGTTGGATAATACGGCAAGAATAAGATTGGTAAGGCTCATCGGAACCTACATTTTGAGCAGTCATCCGTCAAATGCAATAAGGAGTACCATTTATGCAAATTGGGTACACGAAATTATTAGAGTATTCCCACAAGAAAAGGCATCGGTGTACTTCCATAGCAAGATTGTGGAATCTTCACGAGGTTTAATCACCAGGTTGGCAGGAAAGTTGCGTGATCAAATTCTGTGTGCCTACTGTGCCTATGCTGCTGTACTGTGCTAATGCTGATTGTGCCTACTTTGTAATTTGGGTTTAGTATTGTAAACTTTGAGACTGTTCTTTTGTGATTTTCAGATATATGACAATAAATAATAAGTGAATAATAACAGTATTTTTTTAGTTTTTTTTACCCACATTGCAGAGAAAGTCTGCTATGGCTACAGAGTTAAATGACTCGCATTGCATAGAAAGTCTGTTGTGGCTACCTAGCAAAACGATTGCAGATACCAAGTAGGTTGGCTGTGGCTACAGAGTTAAGTGACTCGCATTGCAGAGAAAGTCTGTTGTGGCTACCTAGCAAAATAATTGCAGATACCAAGTAGGTTGGCTGTGGCTACAGAGTTAAATGACTAACATTGCAGAGAAAGTCTGTTGTGGCTACCTAGCAAAACGATTGCAGATACCAAGTAGGTTGGCTGTGGCTACAGAGTTAAACGACTCACATTGCAGAGAAAGTCTGTTGTGGCTACCTAGCAAAACGGTTACAAATACCAAGAAGGTTGGCTATAACTATCCAAGAAAGTTTGTCAATATAAACAGTAAAGTTGGCTACGTTTGCAAACATTATGTTTGTAATAATAATCAAGCTTACTTTGTTATTTCTAAGCAAACAATTTTAACCGATTTACTCGGTTGATTCTGATCAAGTAAGAATAGCAAACTTGACTTATTTATTTTTAGCAACAAACTTTGCAGGTTGTATATTGACAAACACGCTTTGTTAAAATCAACCGAAACTTAGTTATTTTTACATGCGAAATTTTTTCAGTGCACTTCACCCAGGGGAGAGACTCGTTCCCTGCAGTGGGCTCATTACAAAGAGTTGTGATGATGATGATGTGATGATGAAGATTAATGGTGCATTGCCGACCCAAGGCTTCAGCTGCTAAAGCTTTTTGTTCCTGTAATTTCACTGCCTGTTCATACCCTTTAACCGGAACGCAACTGTGCTTTCACGTAGTCACTATGGCGGATAGATTAGGAAGGACTGTAGTTTTTATAGTAGACAAATTTTAGATACTGGAGGAGCGCACTCTGAACTCGATTCTTACTACTCTTTTCCCGACGCGCTGCCTCAGTCAACACGCACACAGCAGTGTTCCCGCCGCACGCACAACCACCTCCCACTAAGTATCTATTGCATTGCGCTTATGTAACCATGTGTTACGTAATTTATTCTTTTACTTACGGTTAATTTTACACAGTAAATAATGAATATTTATATTTATTTTCTTTTGTCTATTCATGTATGATCTCAAACTATCACGTCCTGGAATTTCGAAAATGACCCACCAGTCACCCTGTTTGTTGATTGAATGATGATTAGGTTACTTTTATCGATAAGGACCTGCGCTGACCTGATGGAGATGGAAGGATCTAAATGTATTCCATGCAGGACCGGCCAAAACTTACGGCCGACTCTGAATAAAAGTGTCTTCAATTTGACCCCGTTTAGTGGAAAACGTCATAAGGATACTAACCAAGTTAGGTTGTTAGTGCACTTAAAAAATATAAGGACTATTACCTAATATTAATTGGCAAGATAACGTAGTTATAGAATTTGTGATGTATACATATGTGATGTATGTAGTACAAAGTAAAGCCTGATTCAATAAACTGCTTAGGAATTGTCACTATACTTACTATTGTTTCAGTGATTATGTACTCGAAATCGCAGCCTCTCGCACATTTGACAGGTTTTTCATCTATTGGCAGTCATATACAAACTAATAAGTACATATAAGAGTTAATAGTTACTAGCTCTTCTCCGCACGTCGACGCCGAATGGTATCATCATATGGACGGAGTATTCCGAAGAACAGTTGCCACCTGGAGGGATAGGTTAGGATTAGGTTTGGGAATGTGTGAAATAGGACAGGTAGGTGTCAGGATGGATTCCATTCATCATCGAGAGCAAATTGACACTACATCTATGGCAGGACAAAGCCTACTTGAAATAGTGCAGTAATAGCTATGTTTGGCAATCGTATAATGGAGGTCATTATTTATGATGAATGAAGCTGCTATACTTATTCTTTGATTAATTATCCCCTGCTTTCCTCTGCCACCCCTGGTGGGAGGACATCTCGGGTCCGCTTCAATTGGAACCACCCTTCTATTACATATTCTATTTTATATCATCCCTCCGGCTGTGATGGGATCCATCAGCATGTTTATGTTTTTAATTACCTAAAGCTAATACCACCATACACGATTATTATACATATGACGAATTATTATTATGAGTTAAAATGTAAAAATGCTACGCGACGATATCCGATAAAAAGCGACTTCAGCCAATTTGGAGGACCAATATGACCTTTTTTCGTCCGTTCGAATTAACACGATTCGCCTACAATTATTTTATTTTATTTTATTTGGGTGGCTAACAGCTTTGACTTAAAAACTAGTTTAAACATTTAATGTTGAGTAAGCCATTAACAATCCACCGCAAATACAATAATAATAATAGCATATAGTAATAATAAAAGCATAGCTAATAGTAGGAGAATAATAACAACATATTGGAATTAACTAAAAGAGCGAGATACCAACTGATTCGGTTTCCAGCACATCTTTACTTAACAACGTTTTGACGTCAGGATATTTTGAATTTAAACTGATAACTATGTATCTATGTACTTATACCATTGTTATGAGTGTTAATACAAGTTTCTGACACAATTTTTGTTTAAAGTATCAATTCCAAAGAATTCAAAAACAAAAGACACACAATAGATGTGAGGCAGAAATGTTTTAAACATAACTGTTAAATATTTTCCAATCGCGTTGCAAACAAGGATGTAGTTGTAGGATGTAGATTAATAATGGTATGGTAGGAGTGTAAAGTTAGTTCATGGAAAGGGATTAAAGCAAAAACCCACTGAATGCTCTTCTTAACTGGCATATCGTAAGACATTGTCGGAAACAAGTCACCGCTGGGTATTTTTGGTAGACTTTATATGGTGGACGGGAACTGGTCAAAGGGTTACAAACGGGTGTCACCAAGCGAATAAATAAATAAATCCCCAGATAATTGCACCAACTACATGGCCCCAAACTAAGCAGAGCATGTGATATGAGATACGATGTAGCGAACTAGAGGGAAACCTAGAATATAAATACATATATTGATAAACGCCGGAACTTTTTTTTATGTGCCGTGTCTGTGTTACCCTTTCGCCAAAGGCAGTATAGTATGGCACTATAGTATACTGTGTTTACAGACAGTATAGTAAAACTGTAAAGTAAGTTGTAGGCAAAGGAAGAAAGCAAAACCCACTGATCATCCTGGCGAATCCAAAGTCGCAGAGCTTCACCACGCCGTCGCTGGTCAGCAGGATATTCTCCGGCTTTACGTCTCTGTGGATGCAGTTGTGTCTGTGGCAGTACGCGACTCCTTGGAGCGTCTGCCAGATAATCTGCTTTGACAGTAGCTCTGGACAACCCTGGAAGAAAAATTTTCTGATATTTTTCTAAGTCATTCTAATGGTTAAGTAATTGGAAGAAATGCATTTATATGTTTTTACAGCAACGTGTCGTCTATTTAAACATCTAGACAACAAAACGTTAAGTTAAAATGTAAATTATACTTAAAAGTGATTGCATATGAGTTTTATTTGATTTAATCCTCATTTGACCTCAATCTCATTAGTTGGTACCTAATGGAGCGTACAGATTGGTGTAATGGAACTAGTAATGTAATATCCAGCGCTCGATGCCTATTTCGTCGCGGGCACGGTCTGTCGCCGAACACATTATTTTCAACCGCCTTCCAAAAGGAAGAGGTTATTGAATCGTGTGTCTGTTTGTTACTTGATTAATTGGTCAATTATAAATCGATTTTGATGATTCTTGTCTCATATAATAGATCACAATAAGTCAGAGGTGGACCATAGAAATTTAATGGAAAACGATTCAGTACCTACCTACTTAAAAAATATGTATGAAAGCGCAGGATATACCTAAGAATCAAAACAGAGAATAGAGAATAACATCAAAAAATGCTCGATGCTCAATTTGGACGGGCGTTCGTGCGCCCGTCCTAATTGCGCGAGCACCGCTCGCGACCACGAATTGCGCCTGTGTGAGTGAGACTTGCTCCTGTGTGCGTGACGCTCGTAGCCTGCTCGACGCAATCCGTGGATTGTCGGTTTTTCAGACAACATCAAAGGGACTCGGATTGCAAATTGGATAATTACGAGAGCAACTTGAAAATGTGATTTTTTGTTTGTTTAGTTATCGTAACGATTTTGATGTTAAATGAAAGCTCTGGGTATAAAACCAATTTATCCATTTGAATCATGTAAATCAGTTTACTCGTTTAGGAGATAATTGAAGAATTAATTTGTATCGTGAAATTGTAAACAACCAGAACTTTTAAAGTTTTTGTTTTATCATCTGTAGTCCGTAGTCCTTTATAAAATTCTGTGCGCCACCAACGTCTCTGCATCGAGGCCTTCGGAGTTTTTTCATGAGTAGGTACAACTATTAGCTTTTGACCATGACTCCGTTGGCGAATAAACATTACCTATCTATCTAGTAGGTATCCATAGCATTCTATAGTATTCTTAAGAAAACTTTATTAAGCCTAGATAATGTGGTGTAAACGCTGGAAATATTTATTTATTTTTAATTTACCTAACCAGACACTCATAGATTTCAGTTTACTGTCCTTGATGCACTCCTACCCCTATACATCTCCCTAGGAATGTATTTTAAGCTTCAGCTCTCTACGCCTAGTAGTTATGACTGTATGTTGTCTATCAGTCACTTAGACGAGTTTTAATATGGTATGTATGATACTGATGAAGTTCTGATAAAAGTTCTTCGAACTCTCGTCTGATCTATTAATTTTGTGAAGTGTCGCGGAGAGAGGTATTATGAAATGCAGAGCATTAAAAAACCAACTTCACTAACATTTTGAAATCCTTGTCAAAAGTTTGGCTGAAGTCAAATGTCACCTACTACGTAGGAATATATCCTCCGCTTTCATACATATTTATTTTAAGTAGGTACTGAATCGATTTCCATTAAATTTCAAAGGGTCACCTCTGATTTATTGTGATCTATCAAATGAAAATGAAAACTTTTTTATTCGTAGTAGGTAATTTTATACACTTTACGAACGTCAAATGCTGGATGAGGGCGGCGCGGGTCCGGACGACATGAAGAATCCAGGGGAAGGCCTCCGTCGAGAAGTGTGCGTCTCTCAGCTTATAAAGATAATGATCGCCCATTATCCACCAATGTCTTGGTGATGTCTACTACTACTTCTTCTTCGGCTTTAAAAAACGAAATGAAAGTAGAACCCTAGGTAGACCGAGAGGAAAAAAGCCGGCGGAAAAAAAACTCTCGGCACTCTTTTGTAAAAAGTGCTTATTATAGGTACAATTTGGCAGAAATACAGCTCTGCTATGACATGAACAAACAAACAGAAGACAGCTATTCGTGCTTGCCAATATCATGTCGCAGCCAAGCTGCTTACATAGTGATTAATGTTTAATATTTGGAAATAACCTGTGGAGACATCAATCCCACGCTCTTTTGTCATCTAAATAATCTTGGAGTTTATAGTAGCCTTTTTTGCATAATGTTTCTTTGATAGTTCTTTTAAATTTATTAAACGATAGAGATTGAATTGACTGTGGTATTTTATTATAAATACGTATTGACATTCCCATAAATGATTTGGTGCTTTTAGCCAGCCTTAATTTGGGAAACGCTAATTTATGGTCGTTCCTTGTCATTACAGAATAATTTTTATCATGCTTATCTTTCATGGTTTTAAATTTACTACTATTCTTATAAATATACATAATGTTTTCATATATATATTGTGATGCAAAGGTCAAGATACCAATCTCTTTAAACTTTTCTCTTAGAGATTCTCTACTTCCAAGTTTATACTGTTTTACTGTTTTATTTTAAAGTTTATAATGAAACAAGAATCATCAAAATCGATTCATAATTGACCAATTAATCAAGTCACAAACATATACATGATTTGATAACCTCTTCCTTTTGGAAGTCGGTTGAAAAGTACGTGTTCCGTGACGGACCGTGCTCGCGACGAAATACGGAAAAATCTTACTCAGGGACGCCCTAATTGACTTCTCAATTCGTGCGCAATACACGTCCAAATACAGCGAGCGCAGGCATGGAGCGCTGGATATTACATTACTAGTTCCATTACACCAAAGTGTACCCGCCTTTAGGATAGATTATGGCATTTCATAAAATATTTCCTCAACACATCAACGTCAGAGCGTTGATATTTAAGTCGGCAGTATCAACGAGTAATTTTAACATCCAGTCAATAAAACATATCTTTTTATATTAAATCAATAGATACATTTTTTAAATAGTACCAGCAGATATAGGCCAGTTTAAAAAACCTAGAAACGGCGGCAGATATGAAAGAGAAACTTAAAACCTCTTATAAATATTAGCTAATTCAAAAACAAGATTTGCACGCAAATATGCTAAATGAATACGGTAAACTTCGTGAGCGAATCGGGCTAACCGTTTGGCAAACTGACATAATTTTGTTATAACGGCATGTCAAAACTTGTCTGCTGCAAAAACAAAACGTACCAATTTAAACTTAGAACCTTTCTAAAAAAGTATTCGATAACGAGGTTTGTGATGTGTTTCAACCTTAACTTGATTATTTGCCAATGGCATAACATTATCTAGTCCAAACTCGTGAGTAACCGAGTTGCATGAACCCGCTAGAGATGTGGTTAAAATATCGATATTTGCTAGTCTATTTTTATCCTTGTCCTAGTTGACCTTAATAGTAGACTTTATTGGACCGCTATTACATTTATGGGCCAATTTATATGACTTTTTTCAGTTACTTAAGATATGCATAATTTACTACTGTTTTAAAAGCACTTCGAAATGTTTTTTTCGCATTTATAGTGGATTCCAATTCAATTTTAGTCTTCTCTTGTTACTTTTTTTCTCTTAGATAAACATGGTTTTTGGTTTTGCAATATAGAGATCCAGGCAAATAACAATATTCTTGAAGTATTTAAAATGTTCTTTGCAGAGATTTGTCCCTAGGCAATTATATGACACAATTTATCGATTAAATACAACTTATCGATATAAACAACAAGAAACAATTTGAAACGATAGTTCTAAAACCAGCTTCTAAATGTTATGAGACTTGAAAGGAAGTTTGCTAAGCGCTTGCGCAAAGATTGGTACGCAGACGAATTAAAACGAAGGTCATACGCAGCCTGTTGCTACGTAAGTTAAGTTGCCATCTATACTAATATAGTAATATCTTTATGTATAGCCGTGCTAATCTCCTACTTACAGTCCAATTTGCATTTGATAGCTAACTCTTGAGAAAATTTATTATAGGTTCTAGGTATGTAATGCCAATGGCGATACCGTGAGCTCCATTTATGGCGGTTGAGGTGCACCTGGAGGTTTCTAGTGGACCAGCCTTCTGCCAAATCATCCCCACATACCTACCCTACCGTTTATTACCCAACCACATCATGTGTTTGCACGGTTTCCTCCAGAAAAAAAAATAGGATATAGGTATAGGTACCTATTTAATGAAGAAATTCCAACGGAATTAATAGCTGTTTTTAAGTACACTTACTTAATTGTTTTAAATACATTAGTGTCTTCTAAATAGGTCGTATATTTACTTTTTTATTTCCTGTCTGACCAATCTGACCACCTGACTAAAGAGGTCGTCTTTTAAATAATCAAAGGGTCGTCTCGTCTATTGTTTTATAGATTTGAGGCATGCATGTAGGGCAACATTGTTTTTTCGGCGTTGTATGCAATAAATGAACTGCCAGATATTCCAGTTAACCAGTCGATATTATAGTTGAATACCAGCTCACCGCGGCTTCACCCGCGGTCATTCCGATGTTCTATTAGAATAAAAGTGTCCTATGTGTCATTCTAGGCTATGCTCTCACGTGTCAAAAATTAGGTTGAAATGGCCGTTTCCAGTCATACGCACACATTTTTGCTTTAATGGCATTAGTAAGATGGAATCAGTTATCACTTTGTAGACATCTATAATTACTGCTATAACCGCATTACCTACATACTTAGATGGAAACAAAGCCATTTTTTTTGCATTTTTTTTGCCATTTTTTTTGCACAAATAGTACTTATAGCCTGCCGATAGTTTAGTGCGTGTCATATATAATTTATCGAAATATGAAAGACACAATGACTTTTAGGACGTCCGCTGACACTGTATTGATGGGATAACACTATTTCGCACAATCGAACACAGTGTCAAGCCGTTTTCTATCTGTCAAGGCTTCGTTTCAGGAAACATGCGAGATGATCATCGTAATCTGCAAACGCGGATATTTTCTTCTGTTTGGCCGCGGCAAATAAATTATTCTCGTCCATGTGCGCCCGCGCTGGTTTCGCGTCATCTCGTTCGTGCTTCCTCAATCATTGTGTTATCTCAGTCTGCCTGATTAATTAGCGATATGATTTTAATATTGTCTTAAGTTTTCATGATTCATAATTTAAATAGAACTACTTTTTAACCGGATTAATCGCGTATAATTTGTATTTTACATTTGATCATGTCGCTCGTGACAACGGGGTCTGCAAAGACACCGAAACGTCGAGTTAAAATGTAAAATATAAATTATACGCGATTAATCCGGTTAAAAAGTAGTTTTATTTAAGATGTTATTTTATTTGGCTATTTACTCTAGGTAGGCTAGTAGTATCGAAATGCGATCACAATTTTTGAAATATTAGAAAGCTTTTGATTAATTTTGCTAGACAGGAAGGTGTCTTAACTTAAAAGCCAGTCGTGACTCGTGACTACGGTAGTTAAATTTATCCCTAAATTTTGATTTTTGAACTCTATTTATTAATTTTTCTTAAATTAACTTTAAAATTATGCAAAATCTCGCATTCCTACTTTTGCTCTCGTGTCCGACATATATTATATCATGACCTCTACCGTGCACTCGGTCCCGGTTGCTGATTACTCTTACGCAGAAGTCGTCAGAGCGTGTAAGTAGCCATTTCGGAGCCTGAAAACTCTGACATCCACCAACTGTACTCAGCCAGTTTTATGGTTTACGGCGTCAGCCTTCATAGATCTGCAGTAGGCTTATAAAGAAAGGGTGATGATGGTGAATGATTACAATTAGCCGATATCAAAATATTAATCTGTTTGTTTAGTTTTTACATTAACAATTAGCTACTTTGGTGACAATCGCCTGTTGCCATCGCGGGGATTTGGTTATGTAAGAAACTAACTAGCTGTTTCCCGTGACTACGGACGCGTACATTCAATAATCTGATCAAAATCAATTATATATATATATATATAAAACTGTTCCGTTACTGACTGAGTGACTGAGGTACTGAGTGACTGAGTGACTGACAGACAACGTACAGCCGTAACTACTGGACGTAGAGAGCTGAAATTTGGAACATACATTCTTTAGGGGATGGAGGGGTGCACTAAGGAAGGAATTCCCGAAATTCCCACGGGAACGGGAAATATAGGACTTTTTAGTTTGTATGAAAAATCTTATTCCTTGAGTCCACCAATGTGAAACTTTGTGTAAAGGTTTTTCAATGTGTGTCTGGTTGTGTTATGAAAGGAATTCCCGAAATTTCCACGGGAACGGGAAATATATGATGTTTTAGTTTGTATGAAAAAATCCCACTCCTTGAGTGCACGGATGTGATACTTGATATAAAGGTTCCTCAATAAGTGTCTGTTTGTATTATGGAAGGAATTCCGTAAATTCCCACGGGAAGGGGTTGGACTTTTTAGTTTGTATGAAAAATCTTATTCCTTGAGTGTACGGATGTGATACTTGGCATGAAGGTTCTTCAAAGAGTGACTGGTTGTGCTACGAAAAAAATCCCAAAATTCCCACGGGCACGGAAAATATATGATTTTTAGTTTGTATGAAAAAAACTTTTTCCTTAAGTGCATGGGTGAGATACAGGTTAAGGTTCTTTCAGTGGGTGTCTGGTTGTATAGTTTCTAAAATTTCCACGAGAAGGATAGTTAAGCGCATACGAAGTTGCGGGATAAAGCTAGTGTCAATATAAAAGTCCTATGTGTTATTCCAAGCTATGGGTACTCTCACTATAATTGTTTCCGAAATTTCACCTCTACAATCATATTCGGTTCATTGAGAAGGGTAAGCGATCCATCTTTACAAGATTTCATGTTTATATTACTAGAGTAGGAATCAAAGTACCTAAATTCGTAAAACAAACGAGTTTGATAGTTATCTGATAACCTTGGCAAATGTGTTTGTTAACAAGGAGATACTTAGGTATCTTCTGGAAAGATTATACGGAATTTTCCGAGGAGGTCGTGAAACAGGCCTTATAAAATAATATCCGACTGCAACAAAACATGACAAACATCATTAAGCCTCCTATTATTCTAGCCATAGTTTGTGTGTTTAGCTGTGAAAAAATTGATAAAAATACCTATTTCCTCGTAATTCCGTAACTCCAAAAAATTATACTACCTACTTACTTATTATAATTTATTATAACAAGCTGATTATGGTGTTCGCTAGAGAGGCGAACTCCAAATCATTAGGGTATATGAAATGTATATGTATATGGAATGTTTATTGAAGATTTATTATTCATATAAATAAGTAAGTATACATAAAGTGATTGCTAACGAGCGAGCGACTTAAGCTTATAAATAAGCTTAACGTCGCTCAACGGACGGCTCACGACGGGTCGTGTCCCTCAGAACCTCTTAGAATCAGAACTGAGGAGATTTGCAGGCGAACCAAAGTCACCATAAAGGAACGCAAAGTTGAAGTGGCAATGGGCAAATCACAGCTAACAGTGCGGATGTCTGTTTTATCAGTAAGGTTCTCTAGTAGCGATGATGTGTTGGGAGAGAGATTCCCCGAAAGGTTAACCGACGCGGCGGCGGTCATGTCAAGGTAGCAGATAAATACTAGATACACATACATACATAGCTTCACGCCTGTATCCCTTATGGGGTAAGCAGAACACCAGAGGATATAAAGCCATCTAAAAGTATTATAATGATGGAATGAGACTATTGTAGTGACATGGGGTCAGCCTATGTCATTGCAATAGTCCGCAAAAACGCCAATAAAACCCTTAACTGACTTTTACAGAATGCCCGGGAAGAGAAACAGCTGGTACATTCTATGTAATTCTTTCGCTCCCAGTCCAGCAAGGAAGAACGCTCCCATTCTAGTTCAGCAAAGGCCTCCATGTTGCATTGTTCAAGTCTTTGCTTGTGATGTGGGGGGTCTCGTGGGTTCGAGTGTCGACGGGCCAGTTCAGGAAACAAACCATTTTAAACTGGCTTGAAGTTAAGTGTAAGCAAATAAATGGGTCCTCTCCTGTTTCCTCACCAAAGAAAGTGTTCCTAATATTACAAGTTTTTGGAAAGCTCATTTTGGGTCCCCAAAGTTGTTGTGACACTTTGAGTAATCTTTTAATCAAATAGTATATCTTAAAAATACACAAATAAATTCTTTTTATTTTTTCTAAGACGCCAGAATTATTGTAAGTAGTTATGTTTAACTTTCGTACACGCAAAGCAATCGATGGAGCACCGAGAAATGTCAAGGCCATGGTTCTTGGGGTTGCCAAAGTGAGCAAGCAGATACAAATCATTGACACGCTACTCGGTAATACTTGCTATGTTATAATGTCTAAGCGCACGTGTAATTTTTTTGCTCATTAGATCAGAGCAGGCAAAGTAATAAAAAAAATAAAAAAATCGTTTATTTTCAGACCAATACCTAATCCATAGAGTTTTATAACAATTTATCAGACTATGTTTGAATTCATAATCATCCTTATCACACTAAGCCTTGTTTCGTTCTATTATATTCGTTTTTATACGTGTCTAAATTACTTATACTTTCTTTTTTCTTTACGTTACAGTAAAGCTATGGTGAGGTCCTATTAGCAGGGCCCGGGCGTTATTTTGTAGACACAGTAAAGTTTTTGGAAACCTGAACCAAAACTCTACATCTTTAGAAATATGCCGTGGCCGTGTGAGGTTGGCTTAGAACAACTCTATAGCCCCTAGATTAGGGTCCCGTATGAGGCGACTAATCGGAGTGACCCCTGCTTAGTAATAGGACCCCTTCACCACGGTAATACAACTCCATACAAACGGACGAAACGCAAAGAAAAAACATAGAATGTGCCAGCTGCTTCTGTTTCTGGGCATACTGTAAAAGCCAGTTAAGGGACAGAGGTTTTATTTGAGGTTTTTGTGGGCGATAGGTTGACCCCCTGTCACTGAAATAGTCTTTCTCCATCATTACAATCGCTCCAAATTTGACAAATATGACATCAGATGGTTTTATGACTTATGATGTTCTTCCCTCCCCCATAAGGGATACAGGGGCGAAGTTATGTATGTATCCATACTAATATTTTAAACGGGAAAGTGTGTCCGTCTGTTACGCTTTCACACTTTAAAGTGCTGATCAGATTTGAATAAAGTTAAGAACAGAAATAGAACACCCTAAAGTTGGACATATAATATTGAATTAGTTAAAACCTTAAACAGTATAAAAAATCTATACTAATATATATATACTATACTAATATATAAAGCAAAGCTTTGGTTGCCTGGTAGAGATCGCTTTCTAGCGATAAGGCCGCCGATTGTGTTTTCTTTTTTTTATTGTCCTTTTTTTATATTTTGTGTTTGTACAATGAAGAGTAAATAAATAAATAAATAAATAAATAAAGCTGAAGAGTTTGTTTTTTTGTTTGTTCGTTTGTTTGTTTGAACGCGCTAATCTCAGAAACAACAAGTAGGATTTGAAAAAATCTTTTTGCATTTGATAGCCCAACTCTTGAGAAAGGTTATAGGCTATATTTTATACCGAAATTCCCACGGGATCAAAAGTTACGCGGGTAAAACCGCGCGTGGTGGCTTGTAACTGATAAAATTTAAAAACCTTAGTAAATGTTAAGTTAACAATTTTTGTAAGTTTATCTAGTAATTTAAAAAACAATGAGATGTATGAGTACTTAACATTTTTTTTAAATTACATTCAACTTTATTCAAATAAAAAATATGCTAAGATGGCATACCGTACCTAAAGGTCAAGTTAGAAAAAAATACATTTGTTATTCAAGTATTTTTTTTTACTGTTTAAATTATCATCTGTTTTGCTTCGTTACTAAAAATAATCGATAATGTGTCGTTAAATACGTACATGTTCGTCCATTCCATGTTAATACAGCTCCCATATTCAATTTATTTACTTAGTCTACTCAGTTATTGTCCTCGTTTCTGAACATGCATTAAAAGCGATGTTATTTAAACAAAATCTAGATAAATTTCTTCCTAAGCCCATTTGCTGTCAACTTCTACCTCAGCATCAGATACCATTGAGGTCAAAGGAAGGACTAGTCTTAGTTGAAAAAGAAAAAGTTAAGAAGACTTTACAGTACCTACTTAAAAACAGTGAAAACTGCAATTTTGCTACGACAATCCATGAGCGCTCTGAGGTTGTGACGTAATTGAAAATAAGTAGGTAGGTACTTCAAGGGAGTTTTGTAAGAGATTCTCGCAATAATATATGCGAAGCCAAAGGGCACAACTAGCATCAGTTCGCTGGTCAAGCAAGAATCAAGTTTACGCAGGTTTTCTGACGCGTGTCAAAATTTGCAATCTCTTTACGATAATCTGCAAACATATGTGCTTAAATAGGCACCTATAGAATGTACCAGTCAACATTGATAATTAACTGTTAAAAGTGATTAAAAGGGATGAAACGTTTTTTTTCACGTCAGTAAGATATAGATTTGGAGTCATGTTATGTTAAGTTAAATAAAAACTATTTAATGTTAATATGTGAACGGCTAAAATTTTGCTTTGCTTCTTATGGATGAGCGTGTCGTGAAAGTTACGAAGCCATGAAAAACTGTTTGGTGCAAGGATATTTTAGTGACTGCATAGAAAATGTTCAAGATCGATCGAATGATGAGAATTAATTAGCTTATATACTTTATACTATACTTATATTACATTACTAGCTGCTGCCCGCGACGTCGTCTGCGTGAACGCTATGCAGCACCAAACGCACCTACGATTATAACACTGCTAGCGTGATAATATGTAGCCTATATGTTGACCCGACTTCTTAACTATCTTCATGCCAAATTTGAAGTAAATCCATGCAGTACTTTTTGAGTTTATCCCGGAAAGACAAACAGACAAAAATTCTAAAAACTATATTTTTTGTTTCTGTTTCGATTGTAGATCATACCCCAAGTATTCTTTTAAAAAAATATTCAATGTACAGTTTTGACTTTCCTACCATTTTATTATATGTATAGATACTATACCATATTAAGATTTTGGATTGGCTTTATTGTACATTGTTTTTTGTTTTGCCTACTTAGAGGACTTAACAATTTCATTCATGTGTGCTATGTTTATTATCTCTTTGAATTGTTTGATTTGTGTCAAATTAATGTTGTTATTTTAATCATGATTAGTACTGCAATCTTTAAAAAAAAACTAGCCACCCACAACACAGGGAATCCTAGCGTGGGGGCTAGTGTGCTCAAATAATTAAAACATATATGTCGGAGCTAACGATAAGTTGGCGATATTAAGATGTTAGTATGACTTCATGGTAACGGAAGTATGTTGGTAGTACTGTTAAAGAGGGCGCTAAATGCAATGACTGACTGACATTCGATTGCAGCGCCATAGGTTATATCTTGAAGTAGGATGATGGCAAGTGACGCAGATACGGTTAGGACGGCTAGGTGCGCTGACGTATCTCGAACTGACGGTCGATAGTAGCTCGGTATTAATAGAGTTGGCATTGTAACTGACGGAACGGACTCGCGAATAAAGATTTTGTTGTGACTAAGCCAGGGTTATACCCAAGCCCACAGACTCGGTACTAAGTAACTGTCCAGTGATTAATTCTATCGTGTTTTGTGAGTAACGCTTCTTTTCGTTTCGTTTGTTTTCCGACATCAGAAGTGGGATGAGCCCATGCATAATTAGTGTTTCGGTTCATTTTGCGAATAGACTTCCGGGATCTGACCAAGCTTAACTTTCGTTTGTGATTAGAGTAAATTCACGTGTCTTAGAGAGTTCACCATTTTGTGTGCCGTGTTTGTGTAAAAATATTTGCCATGTGTTGTTAATTAAATTGATGATAACTTAGTGTGTGATTTAAAGGGATCCAATACGTTAATTTTGTTATTTTCATAACGTGTTTTTACTTGGTTCATTTCTATTGCGTGCGAGTTTTTGAAACATGACAACTAAATTTCAATCGATTTATTTTGCGTTAATTTTGTATAGCTTGCGCTGCTGTGGCTTAATGCGTTTCTTTTTGAACCTTTAGTACCTACTTGGTACTTGGTAGATAGTAATGATATCACGGTTGAGCGGGTGAAATTTTGTGGTTAAGCGGCCTTCATAATGCCTTTTTAAATAGGTAGTCTGAATATTGAAGTTGTAGATTTTCTTTCTGATTATCGTGTATCCGTGACTCGGTAGAAATCGCTTTGTATCTTGCCGATCTTCGATTATTTTGCTGCGATTCTTAGGAGACACGTTTTCTTATGTTTTGGTAACAGTAAACTTGTTATTATTTTGGCAATTGAAACGTAATATTACGATAGTGTGTGTTTAATGGATCACGGAGATAGGTTATAACGTCGAGATTGAAAATGCGTTTAAATAATACTTTGAATTCGTTGCGATTGACAAAAGAGCTGGATTTTACTGTCGAACTGTTTGCGGTTGTCGAACAATTTTAATACTTTGTTGTTGTGAATTATGAAGTACAATGCAATGACTAGCCTATGTGTGGCAATGACAGCCTGTGTGGCAATGACAGCCTGTGTGGCAATGACTGGCCTGTGTGGCAATGACTAGCCTGTGTGGCAATGACAGCCTGTGTGGCAATGACTAGCCTGTGTGGCATTGATTAGCCTGTGTGGCAGCAAATGGCCTGTGTGTCATTGACTGACTTTTGTGACGGGACGGACGTCACTGCAGGGGAGCTTTGCATTGTTTGCTAATTGATTGGGTTGTTCTAGCAGCTTATTCTTGCTTTGTTTATTGTTCGTTCGCTGTCAAATTGTTTGATGTTACATTCAAAGTAAATTTCATTGTTTAATGTGCGGTTTTCTTATCGAAAGTATTGTAGTTCGTACAATGCGTTGACGTTAGCCGATTCCTACTGAGTTTCTTGCTGGTTCTTCTCAGTAGATGGATCTTCCGAACCAGTGGTAGCTTTACGTAAATTGTTAAGTCGTGGATTTAGAATTTTGATGGAAATATTAAATTGAAGTAAAATTTTAGAAAATCTGTAGCGGTTAAAGTTTTGAATTTGCCAAAAGTACAAGTATCCATTGTAGTTGTAAAGAAAGATGTTATTTTTGGTGTTTGGAAGAGATTTAATGTGTTGTGGATACAGGTTCTCGTTCGCTGGTTTTGTGACTACGCCAGAAGGATTCTGGGTAGTGTGTTGAAGGAGTCATTGGTTGACTCAGGTTTCCCGTGGGGAAATGGTGTAATTGCTGTTAACCACGAACGATGTACCTTGTTGTTAATAATGAAAATAATGGATTTCAATGTTTGATTTGGAGATAATTGTTACTCATTGGTGCTTGGAACTTGGTTAACTGAAACGGTATTTTCAGTTATTAAAAATTCAAACTTGTGTGTTTTCTTTTCAGAATTTGCCTGACTTCATTGTCAGGAGTGGCCGAGCCGCCACTTTGGTATGATTGTTTCAGAATATCACACGAGGACGTGCTCCATCGCAGGATGGCCGTGTCGGAGCTAACGATAAGTTGGCGATATTAAGATGTTAGTATGACTTCATGGTAACGGAAGTATGTTGGTAGTACTGTTAAAGAGGGCGCTAAATGCAATGACTGACTGACATTCGATTGCAGCGCCATAGGTTATATCTTGAAGTAGGATGATGGCAAGTGACGCAGATACGGTTAGGACGGCTAGGTGCGCTGACGTATCTCGAACTGACGGTCGATAGTAGCTCGGTATTAATTGAGTTGGCATTGTAACTGACGGAACGGACTCGCGAATAAAGATTTTGTTGTGACTAAGCCAGGGTTATACCCAAGCCCACAGACTCGGTACTAAGTAACTGTCCAGTGATTAATTCTATCGTGTTTTGTGAGTAACGCTTCTTTTCGTTTCGTTTGTTTTCCGACATATATATATAAGTATTTTTTTGATGTATGTAACTAATAATAAGGTAAATACTGTTTTCTACACAAAACTTAATTGAAGAAATTGAATAAATTATTATTATTATTTATAATGTTAATATGTAATTCTGGAAATAAATCATTCTGAGTAAAAAATATTATTTTCATTTTTAAGAGACTGATCCCACGTTTGAACGATATCTCACTAGATGTTAAGTGAACACGACACGAGGTTACTAAGAAATTGGTTCTTCATAAAATAATGCTTGTGTGCTTTCATATTCGACCTCATCTTCTCTTACCATCAGGTGAGATTGAGGTCAGGTGAGGAGGAAAAAAAGCTCTTTAGTAATAGGTACTCACTCCAGGATATTTTTCCAGCTCATGGAGCACGGTGTGGTCGCAGTACTCGAACACCAGGTGGAGTTTCCTCTTGCGACGGAACACCTCGATCAGGTTCACCAGGTTTGGGTGCTTCAGATTCTGCAGACAAGAATAGGATGAAAGAAGGACATTTAGGAATATGACAATATTGTCTTAATTTTCAGAAGTTGTTAACCGGACTTTATCGTGTTACTTTACATCTCAACTCGATATTTCGGTGTCTGTAAAGATTTACTAAGATTCCCATGCTGGACTGGAAGCGGAAGAAAAACATAAAATGCACCAGCTGCTTCTCTAACCGGGCATACTGTAACAGCCAGTTAAGGGACAGAGGTTTTATTAGCGTTTTTATACCTCCAAAGTCAAACGTGACATCAGATGGTCTTATAGCCTCCGGTGTTCTGCCTACCCCATAAGGGATACAGGCGTGAAGTTATGTATGTATAATTATTTTATATTTTATGTAGAGATAAATATAATTTCAAAAATTCAACATAATAAAATGCACTGGATAGTAAAGTTTATTATTAGATTTAAAAGTTAAATTACTTGACTTGTTGACAGCATATTAGTAGTGTGTAATTAGTCCCGAAAATTTGTGAAATCAGTGGAAAAAAATCGTGTTATTTCGAAAATTTTTACCTACACGCCCCCCGCTCTAGGGTTAATGTGTATGTGTATGTTAATGTGGATTCCACAAAGTTGACCTTTCTAGAACTGAAAGTTGAAAAGAAACCATGTAGTGTTGTTGTTACCGACAATCTGTATAATTCAGGTATTCTATACAATCCCTAGGTAATATATACCATACCTGGGTCGTTCAGGTAATGAGGCATTTTTTGTACAAAAGGCCGTTTTAGGTATTGCATACATTACCTAGGGATTGTATACAATACCGGAATATACGGATTGCCGGTAACATTGACATCTAATAACCCTACTGCTACCCTAGCAAAAGGCGGGTAATCCGAGCGACCCTCGGTTGATGGCAGAAGTCCTACCATCAAGCCTCTTCGGCTGCCTTATCAGTTTATCACGTAACTTGCAAGAGCAAAGCGATGGCATGAATTTGCTAAAAAAGAACTAATTCGTTACGTTACAGCAAAAACAAAGCCATAGCAATCCGACGACTGTGCTACCTCTATCGTACAATCGATGTACTAAAAGTGCATATAATCCCTTTGACTTTCATACTTTTCTGCGAAATTTTAAAAGCAAACATCTGTTTCACATTTTATTAGTTTCCTTTTTTAGCTACCAAATTGTTTTTGGCGCTAGTATCGTAGCAATAAATGCATTCTGCGATCAACGAACGATTGAACAGCTATCGTTTACATACGCGCGTCCATGGCGTGATGACTGCGCCATTATAGCTGATCGCTCATATTTACGTGATAAGGCAGCGGGTCCTACCGAAGGACCCGAAGAGGCAATCCTCGTGTTGCAATCCTCGACCTCAAATTCACTTTCCACCAGGTGAGATGGACATCAAACGTGGGTTTAGTCACCGATAAAAAATCCGTTTGTTAAAAACTTTATTCTTTTTGTTTATTTTTTTACAGCTATTTTTGTTGTTCAGATACTAAAAAACACGTTTATATTCGTTTACTCAAATCAATGCCTAATGAATGCAATAGTTAATTGTGTTACATAAAATATATTAAATTTTTATAGCTTTTATTATTTATAAAGTATTTTTAGCACAAAAATAAGGAATATCCATTTGTTCCAGTGCCTAATTTTCTGCGGCCAATATTTTATTCAGCCGCCATTATATTCTTAACTTGTTCGCTATTTTAAGAATTTTTTTTTATTACATACATTGTTTGTTACTGTGTAGATTGAACTATTTAAATGTGACTATTAATAGTAAGCGGTACGCATTTTTTTAAACTTTTTTTTACTTTATTTTAACATGTTTGTTCTCATTTTCAACTTTGGGTAAATGTAGATGAGGTCGAAGATGAAAGCTGGCTTTTTGTAAAACATTGCCGGAACTCATCCCCGCCAGAGTACAGATACATACAGTAGTAATTCAACTCGGCCGCATCTTTGACATAAATGCCTACAGCAGCGCCGCGGTCCGTTCACATGTGATAGGGAAATTGCATTTGCCTACTTTGTGTTTACTTCCGGTTTGTTTTGTGACTGCAAATATACTTTCTGTATATAAACAAATAAAGCACTTTGTAAATTGAATAGGAAGTTTTCAACAAAAATACGTTTTGTGACCAAAAACCATGTTTACGTTTGAATAACAAATCGGTCTTATAAATAAGGGACCAAAAAATACGTGCGCCTCGATTGAGATCCACGAAAAGATTCTTGTGATACATCTGATGTAAGTATTATTACATTTAAAGTATAAACAATCCGCATATTAACGTCAAGCTACGAAACACTCGCGACTGGCCGCATGCCGAGCGCATGCGGAGATCGAGCCGCGTAGGTATAGCTCGCGTACCGTTCGTTTGTATGAAGTTGAATTACTATAGATATCTGTACTGTGCCACTAAGTAGCCTTTTCAAGACAAGCTAATCCAGTCTAAACTACACGACTTTAACAACTGCTTATTTAGTATTTACATACAGCAGATTTGTATTTGGATTTGATGGGGCGTTAAGCCCTCATTGCCGATAAAATCGGCAGCTGTATTTGGGTAGGTAATCATTAGGTAAACATTTTCAAAATTATATATCGAAGGTTGAATTACAAAAATTACTTATCTAATTAATACATTATTCAAAGCTGTATTGAATGTAAATATCTGGAGACCTCGCTTAATAAACATTAAAACTTCGAAATTCTTGAATAGGTCTTATTGTAAACTATTGCTGAAACAATCAAAGCAATGACCCGCCGCGCCGCTGCCAAGGCGTTCTTTACATTGTTTTATTTTTATTTTCTACATACATATTTACTATAGCTATATATGCTAGTAGGTTGAAATTTGCTTAAAGATAGATTTCCTTGGTCACGAATTTGTTATCATTTCATTCGACACTGACATTTAATGGGTACAGAATTCGAACAGTATCTAAAAAGTCATAAGTGCATTATACGCGATAGAAGGCTATAGACCTTACAAGTTTGACAGTGTCAATGGAAATTTCAGCAAAATGGGTCATGATTCAGTTAGTTCGATGGTACATACAAGGAAACTTAAACAGACAAACAGTTAAATTGACAACAATGTACAAAGGCACATCTTATTTCCAAGAGAAATTTCTTCCAGCAAGCCTGAAGCTGGGAAATGAGAAAAAAAAGGACAAATTAAGTGCGTACCTACTACTTACATAGAAAAGATATATTACATACAATACATACATACATACAATTAAATATATAAATACATCAAATATACAACGTTAACAAAATGGAGAGATAAAACTTAAGGGTTAGCTTCTATACCATAAGTAGAATACACAGTAAAAGAATTAGCATGATCAGCGCTGGTATAGACTTTCATACAAAATTTAATCACCTTACAACAAAATTTTGTCGTATCTGTCTTAGTTACCCGTCACTTTATTTTTACGCCATCTGATCGAATAGATTTCATCAAAAGCTAACAGCTGTTTTTAGGGTTGACACTTAGATATTTTGATCTAAACTTTGAACTTGTTTTTCGGGTGAACCGTAAGGATAACAAATTTATGTTACTGTTACTTATAAACTACATCAGCAAACATACAATCCCCTTAAGTATTATCTCTTAATTATGTTACACGTTGTATAACAATGAAGATCTGATAAAATAATATCAATGAACCTACTTAATTTAAACTGGCTTGTTCAATTTATGTTTATTCTTGAAACTGCATTTCAATTTGGTTATTTTAAATTTTAGCGGGCTAAGTAATATACCTATTCGGACTAAATTAAACTAATTCACACGCCAACTATAGCCTCAAAATAAGCTTTATCTTATGTTATACAGACCACACAGGTAAACAAGGGGGTTATACTATTATGTGTAGGTAAATTAAATTTCCTTTGCTGACGAGCGTTGAGGTAACACTATCATCCTGAAACTATAGTGATCGCAGGTTCAATACTTTCATAACATGAACATTTGCTCTGTGTCCACACGTGTGGAGATGGTGGTCTACCATCAGCGTGGCGTCCCCGGGTGGCGGATATGGGAACGGCCCCCAGATATGGGAGGTACCGTTTCGACGGCGCGGGTCAAAACCAGCTGCGGGGTCCTCTCTATACTCATTTGATTATCAGAGAGAATTATAGATGGGGACAAAAGGGCGGATAGCTTTTGTATTGTACCTACCAGCTACTATGGAGGGACAGCAGACTGGGATTTTTAGGGCTTTCGAGTCTTCGGCTACTTCATAATCCTGGGCAGACACAGGACATGGGGAAAGCGAGCTGCGATGAAGTAAAACTTCCTATAAAATTAGGTTTGAGTGGCTGAGGGGGTTCTCAGTCCCTGTCCGTGAAGAGGATGCGAAAGGTCACCCTGAGATTTGCATCTTTTCCGCAGCATGGCCGGATTCTGGAGATATTTTGGACGATGTCACCTGAAGATGGTGAGGCCAGAGGGTACGAATGCTGGTGGCATAACGCGACGCGATTCCACCAGATGGCGCCGCAGTCAAGGTTAGATTCCGGTGATCTAACGCGATTTCACTCATTATTTAATGCTATTTCACCGGTTTTCTCCGGTAGCCATATTCAAGTTCTTGGGCGGTGGAATCTGGGGTTTCTGACACTCGTGCTCAAAGAGGTTCTTTGAGGTGCAGCGTGCCTGGTTTCTTGGTCGGATTTCTATCTTTACCGAAAATCTTTGCTTTGCCTTCGATGTAAATTGAGCTGGCTGATGGTAGCACGTATATGTCTTGCATCTGTATGGGGATCCTGATTTCATCATTTTATCAAAAGCTGTTGTTATAGGGATTGTATGAATGGACTTCACAACTTTCGATCGAATCACCCAATAATGGTAATTGAGTGACCTCTAGTATATTCATATTTTAAAACCTAAAGCTATAAGAAATTCTTAATTTGCTTTAGCCAAATTCTTCACTTTTTTCTTACGTCTATGCACTTTTGTGCTTGTAGCGATAATCATGCGTTTTATTTTAACAGTTTTTATACTGAACTGTCGTTTTGTTTTTCTTAAATACAAAATAAAACCTGGCCGCTCCCGCAAGCAACCGGGTATAAATTAGGATTTCCCCTAGATAAAAAAGGGCTCTGTGCCCAACAATTAGTTACTTGTTTATTTGTGCCTTTTATTTCGACCGCTCAAAACTCAAAATACTCTGATACTCGACCCCAAGCCTACGATACATTTACAATTATATTATAATCAAAATCAAATATGGCTTTCACCACAAAATGGAAGCCTATTTTTATAGGCTATATTGCAAGCAAGCCGTTAGAAATAACTTATATAACACAGGGTAATTTCACAGAGAGATTACCGTTTTCCGTTCGGAAGGTTAATGTTGAACTAACGATAAGTCGACCTTGTACCTGGGTTGAATTATAAAAAGGTCAGAGTTTAAATAACATATGCAAGGAAACTACTGAAAGATTCATAGATTTACTAGATCGTTCTTGAATATTAATGTAGAGTCTTACTAAACTTCGTGTTTTCTTTAATTTCCAGTATAAACACAACTGACTGAAAAGAATAGAATAGAATAAGTCTTTATTGTTCTTTGAACAACATGCTTCTAACGTCTAAATTAACAAAAACATATCTTTTAAAAAATAAGCAAACACCACAAAGACACATAATCAACGAATGCAGAGCATTAACACAGGCATTGAATGTCTAACTGAAGACCCCAGACGACTATTTGTATTTGATTAAGAAGAAGGAAATAAATAAATTATTATTATAATTATTATTTTTCATGAAACTATTTTTTCTCGGTTTTCTCCGATTTTCTGATATGCACGGGCCTAAGCCAAGTGCATATCAGTAGATGTGTTTCGGTGCAGGGTAGGCTGTAAATTAGTTATTAGTGTGCCTTGAGTGTTAGATTGACTGGAAGCTTGTGTGTGATCGTGGGGAGTAGTGAGTGTGGTGGTGAGATGCTCCGTTTTAGAATTTTCTAACTATGCGGCAGGTGTTTAAAATTACAGCTTTTTGTAGGAGGTGGTAGGTATGAGCAGCTAGTGAAAGTGTTTTAAGGGACTGGTGAAGCTGTTTAGGGATGACGCCTGTAGATGAAAGAACAATCGGTACTATAACAACTTTGTTGAGATGCCATATGCGGGTTATTTCGTCTTTAAGCTCGATGTATTTTGTCAGTTTTTCGGCTATTGTATTTTGTAGGTTATGAGTGTTTGGTACAGCAATATCTATCAAATATCCAATTTTATTAGTCTTTTCTATAAGTGTAATGTCAGGTCTGTTATAATGGATTGTTCGGTCTGTAAGTATCGCTAGATCAAAATATAGTTTGCAGGTTGAATTTTCAAGAACTGTTTGGGGTTTATATTTGTAATATGGTTGAATTGATGTTATTAGTTTCTGCTGATAGGCAAGTTTTTGATGGATTACATTGGCTACCTGGTCATGCCTGTGCTTATAGTCCGTTTGGGCTATGGATTTGCATGCGCCAGTTATATGTTGGATGGTCTCAGGGCAACTATTGCATTTTCTACAGGTGTCGGACATAGGGGTCTTTATAATGTATTTTTGGTAATTTTTTGTCTCTATTACTTGGTCTTGAATAGCTATTATGAAACCTTCTGTCTCTGGAAACAGATCGCCACGACTCAGCCATGCGTTCGACGCATCTTTGTCGACATTAGGTTGGCACAAGTCGTAGCGGTGTCTTCCATGAAGAGATTTTGCGGTCCATTCAGCAAGTTTGGTTTTTTCGTCTACGAGTTTTTCGTTATTTTGTGGTTCTTTATCTTGCAGGTTCAATGGTGTCGATTTGTGGTCATTCTGGGCTATTGCTCCGTGAAGATAAGATGATTCCGCTTTGTTAAAGAAATATTGTCGTAAGTTAATAATTTGTTTGTTGTGTAAGTTGACTAGATCAATTAGTCCTCTT
Source organism: Stenoptilia bipunctidactyla (assembly GCA_944452665.1). Classification (NCBI taxonomy): domain Eukaryota; kingdom Metazoa; phylum Arthropoda; class Insecta; order Lepidoptera; family Pterophoridae; genus Stenoptilia; species Stenoptilia bipunctidactyla. The sequence continues at coordinate 11,192,992 of OX101733.1, forward strand.
GCGCCTTCTTTTCTGGGTAAGGTCAGCCGCTGTAGACAAGCTCTTGGATGATGTTTACGGAATTTTGTCAAGGTTGTGTTTATAGTACGCTGCAAGGCTTTTAAATCTGATTTAGTCGAATTTATTATTCCAAAAGAGTATGTGAGCACAGGGATGGCATAGGTATTGATAGCTTTAAATATGTTTCCAGCGTGTAATTGTGTTTTTAATATAGAGTTAAGTCGGTGTCGGAATATTTGTTTCAGCTTTTCTTTGGTTTCTTTGAAGTGTATTTGTTTTGACTGGTTATATCCTAAGTATTTGTAAGTCTCCTGTTCGTTTAATGGTTCAATCTGATTTCCTGTTTCAAGAGTGTAGTTGTGTTTATAGATTAGTCCTTTTTGAATTGAATTTATTTTGCACTTTTCGATACCGAATTCCATTTTTATGTCGCACGTAAAACGCTCCGTAAGGTTAGCCAGTTGGTACAGTTGTTCTTCATTGCTGGCATACAGTTTAATGTCGTCCATGTATAACAGGTGGTTTATATCATGTAGTGTGTCATTTTGTCAGTTGTGTGGGTCGTTTAGTTGGTATCCTACGTTTGATGAGTTAAGAATATTAGAAAGTGGGTTCAGGGCCAGACAAAACCAGAGTGGGCTGAGGGCATCCCCTTGAAATATTCCCCGTTGTATTTTGATTGGTTCTGTCTCTATGAGTTTTGTCGGAGTTGTGAGCTTAAGTTTAGTGTTCCAGTTCGCCATAGTAGCCTTTAAGTAATTTATGATTTTTGGGTGAATTTTGTAAATATTAAGAATTTCTATCAGCCATGAATGAGGGACAGATAAATGATTTCTGATAGGCAAGCTGTGAGAATTTTGTACAGAGTCTGCAAGCATGTTATAGGTCTATATTTGGCGGGGTTAGAGGGGTCCTCAGGGTCTTTTGGTATCATGACTGTAGTTCCTATTGTAATGTAAGATGGTATAATAGTCGGATTCTCAATAAACTTGTTTAATTGATTGTATAAGTAGCCATGAATATTTGTCAATTTCTTATACCAAAAACTGTGGATATTGTCTGACCCTGGTGCTTTCCAATTGTGTAATTTGCGTAAAACATTTTGAAAAATATCTATCGGTATGTGCTCAAAGTTCATTTCAGTAGTTGTGGTATGTCTTTCAATTTCTGATTGTATCCATTCGGCTTCTACATTGTGCTCAACCGGTTTCTCCCATATTCCAGCCCAGAACCTGCGTAAATTTTCTGTATCTGGAGTATTATCTACACTATTGGGAGTGCTATTTCCTGGTGTGTTGCTTGTAGCGCTAGTTAATTTACGGTAAAACTGTTTCTCATTATTTTTGAAAAGATTATTTTGCTGTTTTCTTAGAGTGCATGCTTTATACCTGCGTAGGCGTCCGGAAATCACAGCGAGTTTTTGCTTAAGAGTGTCTAATGTATGTGCAAGTTGTGTGTTTGGTTCTTCGTGGGTTGAATGAATTTTGTACTGTTCTATTATGTCTTTTATGTGTCGTTCTAAATTTGTACTCCTATTTCCGTTAATATATTGTGTTATTCTACCAATATTTATACGTAATTTTTCTAGTCTACGCTCTAACCGTCTTTGCCAGGAGGGTGTATTATCTTTTTGACTTTGTTGTGTTCGGTTAGTGATTTCGAGGGTTATTTTTGCACCATTGGTCTTAGCAGCAGCCCAGGCCGCAGAGTATATTATTGTTTGGAGGGTTTGGAAATCAGTTTCTAGGTTATTAATTTCCTGTAGAATTACGCTATTAATATAATCTACTATTGAAGCAAATTTTTTAGAAGATTTTTGTTTGGGTATGTATGGTCTGGTTGTAGGATCTGTATTTTTAAAATTCTGTAAAGCTTGTTCAAAGATGTGGTCAATTTCTGTGTTTCGGCTAGTGTTTTGTGGTTCAGTTGGTGATTCTTCGGGAAGCTCAAGCGCGATATTACTCAGTATATCTATTTCAGAGTTTGTATTTTGTGAGTTATTAATCTCTGGTGTGTAAATGTTTAACTGATTGGTATTTAGTGTGAGTTCTGCAGTTACTTCTTGTCTGATCATATTTAATTTATCTTCATCAAGATATTTGTTAACTATTATTGCCCTTCTTTGATCAGCAATCCGTTGTTCACTCAAGTGTGCAAGCGCCGGGAACGTACTGATAAAGGCTTCATGTAAAGGTTTTCTGTACGCTGTTTTATTGGTTTCTAATTTATTATTAAAAAAACCGACTTCACGTCAAAACTTTGGCTGAGTTGAGAATGTCATCAGCGTAAACATTCTCCGAAATCTTACATATTTTTTCAAAAGTGCAATGAAGCACTCAACCGATTTCGATGAAATTTAAATGGGACCACTATGAGGTATCCTCTATCATATTAAATAACAATTTTCAACATCAATTCATAATTGTCAAAAATATGGTTTTACACCATAAAAAACACAAAATAAAACATACAGACTTTTTCTTCCAGGACAATGCAAGCGGTCGACTGTCTGATGTAGGTACTTAGTAGTTAATTTAATTCAACTTGTATAATAGGTAAAATATGGATCACTTTTTTTTTTTATATTGTAAGGATAGGACGTTTGTCTTTGACTGTTGACGAATTATTTACCGGTAAGTTAATTATTGAAAAATAAAACTTTTAAAGCATAGACTGGTAGCAGCGTTGTTATGCGTACACGACTTACCAACTGAGATCGTTAGTTTGCTGAGGGAGTGATTATGGTAATACCACTCTCTTTTAGTAACGACCCTGATCGTTGGTGAAGCTGCCGATGCTCCGGTAGAAGCCTGGTCTTTTAACTTACGGTATAAACCGTTCACAAATCAAGTGCTGTTCTTTAAAGGACTATTGCGACAACACTCACTCATTAATGCAATTAACTTTTAACTGGAAAGTTCTTCAAAAGGCACGTGTGTTGTCGGCGTGGGGTCGACCTACCAACCCCAGGACAAGCATTTTAATTATAATAATCAACGAATGCAGAGCATAAAAAAACCGACTTCACGTTAAAACTTTGGTTGAATTATAATCAGTATAAGTATAAGGTCGTCAAGGTAAATGTTCTCCGTACTCATACATATTTTTTTACTACTTTTTTCTTTTATGATGTAGGTAAGTAGGTACTCGATTAATTTTGATGAAATGTATATGGGACTGAAGTATCCTCTACCATATGGATCAAGAATATTTAAAACCGATTCATAATTGTCCAAAAAATCGTGTAAAAAAAACAAAAAAGACATACACGCGAATTGAGAACCTCGTCCTTTTGGAAGTCGGTTGAAAGGAGTAATCCGAGTAAAAAATATTTAACATTTTCACGTTTTGGTGTATTTACTTTACAGGCAAGTAGGTACTTGATGAGCTGATGGCAATATATCAATATGCGATAAAATCGGGTTAAAAAAGTATTTTATAAATTGTGAATTAATCCGAATAATTCATAATAAACTCACTTTATAAAATCGAACAAATATTACATTTTAGTACTTACAATTTTATATTACTAGCTTTAGGAAGTGTTTAAGAAGACATAGGTTTAGGAAGTGACAAGCGACAGTCACTTCCTACACCTATGACATTTAACATCAGATCAGATTAAGGTCAATCGCGGATAACTGACAAAAAAGTGAGTAGGTATCTGTTATTCCTATAGTTGACACGTTTCTGGTTTTAAAAATAAAGGAGTGTTTCAGACGACACACAACAAATAGTTAATGCACAATCAAAGCCGTTAATGGTGAAGGTTGACCTCAATTATCGCCTTCGTATCGCCTGCTGGCCCTTGGGTCGATAACAAAACGATCCATAATGCTGTCGACTCATACAGCTCATACAATATGCATTATAACGACATGGACAGCAGGGCTTAGCAATTTACCGATTTATTATTGAAATACAGCTTGAGATACAAACTAATTCCGCAGTTTTAACTCAGTAGATCTCAAATCCCTGGGAATATCAGTATCAAGGGTTATCCAAGGTTATCCATCACATTTTTCATTTATTTAAGAATAATTGAGCCTTTTAAATGCAAAAAACTTAAAAACATTATTAAAACATTGCAGTGCTTCACTTTAACTGGGATTCACTGTAAAGTGTTCTCTGTAAAGAAATTGATCTCGGGTGGTCTTAGCTGCAAAGCTTATACCATAAGATGGAGCTACGTTAGCAATATCACGTAAAAACAAAAATGTGGTAAGTAATTTCGAGGCGTAGCGCCAGGCCCCGGTAGCTCAGTGGAAGAGCACTCGTCCGGCAAACGAGAGGTCCCAGGTTCGAATCCTGGTCGGGTAAATTTTAGTTATCACATTTTTCATTTCTTTAAGAATAATTGAGCATTTTAAATGCAAAAACTTAAAAACATTATTAAAACATTGCAATGCTTCACTTTAACTGGGATTCACAATTTCTGTAAAGAAATTGGTCTCGGGTGGTCTTAGCTGCAAAGCTTATACCATGAGATGGAGTAGCTCAGTGGAAGAGCACTCGTCCGGCAAACGTGAGGTCCCAGGTTCGAATCCTGGTCGGGTAAATTTTAGTTATCACATTTTTCATTTTTTTCTTTAATTTCCCTTTTGTTGGTGTGCCAAGCGGGGGCGCTATTCGTCGTATTCGTTTTTTGTTACGAAACTGGTGGGTCACTTTTGAAATTCAAGGACGTGATAGTTTGAGATCATACATGACGAAAAAAATATAGGTAATAAAAAATAAATTTAAGTTATTTACTGAGTAAACTTAACCGAGAGTTAAAGAATTGATTACGCAACGCATGTTTACGCTAGTGTTTGCAGCGATCTGCGTGACAGGTCACGTGCCGCGATTGACTCAGGGGTAAGTAAAGTAAGTAGTGACATAGTTTTACCTATTTATTTATAGGGAATTTTAGTGAAAAATTAAGTACCTACTTTTATTACATAATTATGATCAGAATCGAGTACATAATGCTCTCCTTCAGTATCTAAAATTTGTCACCATTCACCCTGTATAACTCTATGCGCACTAAAAACTATTATAAAGTTGAAGGTTAGTAAAATTTTCTTATTGTTCAAGGCCGATCAATATATTCATAGTATTTTGTTGATCGATTATTTAAGTGGCCGTAACCAATCTGTTTTCCAAAGTGCTACATTTTCAACCTCATCTTCTCTTACCATCAGGTGAAATAGAGATCTAACGCGGATTTAGGTTGACCCTTTTATTGTTGTCTGTACCGAGACGTGTCTTCTGTCCAAAGAATATTCCATTTCACAGACACCTGTCTGTAGAATTACGCTCTACTATACAAAATTGGGCAGGCCTCCGCAAGGTGGACCGTTGATCAGGTCAAGGTCTCCGGTAAATGCTGGGTATTGACAGCGCGAGACCGAGTGACGTGGAGAATCTTGAGGTAGGCCTATGTCCATAGCAGTGTGCGTATCCAGGCTGATGTTGATAGTAATGTTTATATTTGACAAATGTATATGAATCTTAATTCAAGCAATAGTACGTCGATAAAAACACTTGAAATAATTAACTTTATTAACTCATTGAAAATAATCTACAAATACTTCGCAAATCCGATATGTCTTGTAGAAAAGGCGAGAAACTCGACAATATACAATAAGCTTTTCAAACTACTTATCGCCAAGGAATAAGGTCAATCAACAAAAATCAAACCAAAACCATGGTTTTGTGGGTACCTAATTTATAATTTATTTGCGTTAAATGTAATAAATAAAAAGATTAATAAAATAAATTAAATTTCAGTTTTTACCCCTATCTATTCTATCTAGCTATCTCTAGCTATTATATCTAGTACTTAGTTGTTTTTTTTCATTTCGAGAAAGAGATATAAGTGTACTAGTTTGACTATTATCCACAGGTATTTTTTTTATTATGACCAATTCTTCCATAAGAGCAATGGGCCTTGAATAAAAGTGGTTTAAAGTTTTTGTTTCACGCAGGTAATATGCAGATGTGTACTTTATCAATTATCATTTAAGTACGCACCTAAAGCGAGTCTGTATAATTTTAATTATTCCATAATATTAACGTAGGCACGGACTCTGTGTTGCATTATTTATAACCCCAGAATAATTCAATATTTATAACTTGAGGGTGATTACACCCATGTCTGCGACGTAGACCTTCATAGTTCAATGCCCTTGCTTTGTTTCAAACTAATGTCCTTTGAACACTTGACCTTTTAATGAGTGGGCAGCTGTTGCAAACGCCGAAACGATGTTCGAGGAAGCTCAATAATATTTACCACTTTAATAATAAATACTCTTGAAGGGCGATCCTCAAACTCTCTGAATCAAAGTTTATATTTGTTCTGAAGATATGCATGCAGTCTGCTCATAATATTTCATAACCTATACAGTGTGTCTGGTCACCGGTGTCGGACCCGTTAAGGCGAACGGTGATATGATAAACGTGATATGAAAAAACCAGAAGGCAATTTTTAAAAAAAGTAAAAAGGCATTTTTCCCCTACTGTTTATAAAGGGCGCCAATTTTAATTTTTTCTTTACTGAGTTCGGATGAGTTTATATATTTAGTAATATCAACCGACGTAAAGGTCCTACAGACATATAAGTAATTTTCTTTGACAGCTATAAAAGTTGGCAATAAGATCACACTAAAAAAAAAATTCAAAAACTCACATTAAAATCTTTAAAAAATACTTGAGACGTAAAAAGTGAAAAAAAATTTGGCTGTCAAAAATTTTAAAAACGTTTTTAGCTGTCAAACGAAATTATTTTTATGTCTGTAGGACCTGTACATCGGTAAATATGCTAAATAAATAAACTCTTCTGCACTTAGTAAAGAAAATTTTTATGTCTGTCGGACCTGTACATCGGTAAATATGCTAAATAAATAAACTCTTCTGCACTTAGTAAAGAAAAAAATTAAATGGCCGCCGGTTCTACACAGTAGGGGCAAAATGCCTTTTTACTGTGGTTTTGTCGATAAAATTTATCATATTACTTCGCCTTAACGGGTCCGACACCGGTGACGAGACACACTGTATAAATGTTGCTTCTATACAATACATATAGTTCCGTGTTTAAGAAATATTTTGCGATTCAACTAAGCGCCCCTAGATAAGCGTAGAAGGCGACTAATACGAGCCACACCTGCTTGTTGGAAAGACCCTACGACTTTTTTATTTTAAATATTTATGTTAATCCGCACATGCACTGGCGATTTCTAATTGAAATACATGTATAATTTTAAGTAATTTGTCGGCCTCTGTGGTGCATTGGTTTGACTGCGGCGTGAAAGTTCCCGAGTTCTAGTCACAGCCGGGCTAGTTTAGGAAAATAACTTTTCTATAATAGCTCGGGCCTGGGTGTACCCTAGGATACCCGCTAGTTCACTCCGCTCAAGCTTATACAGGGTGACATGTGGGTCACTTTAGAAATTCGAGGACATGATAGTTAGAGATCATACATGAAGAGAAAAAATAAATATTAATTATTTACTGAGTAAACTAACTAAAAGTTAAAGAATTCATTACGCAACGCATGATTACACTGGCACGGACGTACGCATGGCGCTATAAACACGGAATAGGTAGGTAGATACATTGAGTTACTATGTACTAACGTACTAGAGAAGACATCGCCTATCTTTGCCATGTCACATCAAACTGCGGTTCCTAAGCCAGACGTTTGCTATCAATGTATGTGAGTGTCTAAAGCAAGAACCAATATCATACAGATAGGCGTTGTAAAGTATGGGTCCAGGATGTGATCCCTGGGGGACACCTGAGGGACTTAAGGTATAATTAGATTTTTGACCGCCAATAATAACAGCTTGTCTTCTGTTAGTTACATAGGAGGTTAACCACCTAAATAAATTTCCGCGTATGCCAACCTGGCACCGCTAGTAGCACCCGTTCACGAGTATAACGCAAGCACCAGCCATCACCCTCCTCAACCATATTTTAGGGAACAGGGTGACCCGATACACGACGCTACTTCTAGCCATGCCGCCTGAGGGAGCATGACGTTCTTGCTGTTGCAGAAAAATTAAGTTCCTACTTTTATTACAAAATTATGATCTGAATCGAGTACAGAGTGCTCTCCTTCAATATCTAAAATTTATCACCAGTCACCCTGTATAAAAAAAAACTTACTTTGCTATCACATAGTTGATGTGGGTGTTAGGATAACTTATTCATTTATTTTGGGAGATAGGTAATTTGTAAAATTTTGGAAAATAAGATTCTCTGTTATTTACGAAATATAAATTAAGCCTTACCTTAAGCATCCGTATCTCCCTCAAGGCGATCTTCCTTATTAAGGGATCGTCCTCGTTCTCCACGAACTTCTTGATGGCCACGATTTCCCCCGTCTCTCGGTTGCGGCACTTGTACACCAGCCCGTAGGAACCTTCTCCGAGCTTCGCTAGCTTCTCGTAGCGTTCCATGGTGCGGCTGCTTGCCCGTGACCTGAAAAAAAACATGTAATAAATAAAGGTTATTAGAAAGAGTCGACTTCGAATAGGCCCTGGGTATGCGTGTCGTAAAGGTTGCCCGAGTGACCACCTCTTGGTGGTACGGCCCCTTCAGGTTTTGGCTTCGAACTCGGAAGTACCTACCATTCTATTACCCATACTTTTACCTAAAAGTGCATTATATTATAATGTACCGGATTTGAACTTGTATATTCCCTGAGGGAATATCAAGATATATGATATTCAAATATTAAGTCTAGTATAAGTACCAGATACCCACAATTTTAATTCACAAAGCCCGGCCGTTTTAGCGTGGTATCAATCCATCCATTCGTTCAAACTTTCTGGTTTATTACATGAATAGGATTTCATTTGTTTTTTGGTGACCAATTCTTCGTTTGTCCTCTCTCGCGACTAATGTTAATTCTTGATGAGTACGGATTGGAAGGATTTTGGATTGGTGTGGCACTTCATTGTGAATTTTGACCGGATTGAAACATTGCCGTAGCTTTGTTTTTGGCGACAACGACGCGACGGTCCAACCAACCCTATTAGGAATGCAAACAAAATGAATCTTTTCCTCACAAACATTGACGTTTATCAATGACATAAGTACCTAAGATTGGGATGTTGTGATAAGACGCCTTTACTACTTAAAGGAAATGCAAACACTATCATCATCTCGTTAAACATAAATATAAGATCTTGGAAACGTGTTTTGTTTTTTAAACACATCCTCCGCAACACTAGAGGTATTACTGGTTTTAAAAAGTTTTTTGGCGCGTGCACTCAACAAGGCTACTGTTTATGTTAAAAAAATACTCAAAATCACTAAACAATTACTTTCTAATAGTAGTCTGCATCGTTCAAAAGCATAAAAATTACGAAAACCTAGGGTTTTCGAGCGTTCCTTAACATAAATCGATAGAAAGTTATGCGAGGCTAAACTTATTAACTCAAACCGTTGCTTCAGACCCGTAAGTATAGACTATACTAAGTCTTGTCGTGACTTACCGCTATTTTAGATGGCTATGGCTACTTAGCTTTTAAAATTAAATAGATCGTTTGAATTTAGAATTATGTTAACCTTTTTTGCATTTCGAAGGAAGAATAACATTTCTCTACCAATACCATATATTACGGAAACTATGTAGCGCAACAGTACACAATAGAACCCTGGGTTAACATAAAATGCAATCTGAAGATTATGAAAATTAAAACGATGCTTAGCCTTTCCATATAGAAGTTTTGTTATGTGAGGTTTAGGTCAAACACGGGTTTAGTAATCGATTAAAAAGCCTTGTGGGTTTACATCCAGACCAGAGCCATAAATACTGTGGCGACATAAATCAAGACGAATAACAAACATATTGTCTTGCTCGCCATTGCCGGCTATGGATATAGTTCTAGCTGGCTATTGTCCACTAAGCCACGAAGGCCGTGAAATTTTGACTATGACAACAATTAGACGTTTCTTGGCGTAAATCCGTCACTACTTCAACCTACTTGCTATGCCTGGTTAAAAACACACAAGTTGCAGGATTCTCTTGTATCACAGTCACAGTGCATCACGGCCGCAAAAACTTTTTGAAGCTCTGCTTGACCGGTGAGTTTGATACTTCAAAGGCGTTGCATGTTTATACAATTTTGTAGCTTTTAATTAAACGTATAACTAGTAACTGTTTACGTTTAAAATAAAACATTACACATACTATAGTAGATAAACCTGTCTTGTATGAAGTTGTTGGCGGCATAATTTTCTCTCTGAGGATAGTAACAGTTAAAAAAACGTAAAAACCATACTAACTTTGCCGAAATAGTATATGGCGAAATGATACAGATATTCAACATTGCCTTCATAATGATAACACTGAAATTTCTTCTGAAGAAGCTAAAAATAAACCACAGGGTAATTTTCTGTCACTGAAAGTCCATCATATGGGAAGCAATTGATTCCTACTAAGATTGGATGAACACCAAAATATATTTGTTATTTATTTTACGACTATCATCACATCATCACTAATCTTCTCAGTCTTGCTTGACCCTGTCTTGACTAGTTCGTCAAAATCTGACAACTAATTGACATGATATTTGTTGTCGTCATCTGATAACATGGTAGATGTCTGATAACTTAAACAATCTATTCTGCCATCATAACATGTTTTTAAGAGAGTAATAAAAAAAAGATAAAGGAGGTTATGATATTTTAAAGTTATTATAGTAAAGGGGATGCTTTATCTCAGGATACTACGTGTGTCTTGGATCAATGTGTGTTTCCAGCGATGACGTGAGACGTGAGACGTGAGGGCTAACTATGGGCCTCATAAATAGCTCAAAGACGCTCAGCGAGCAATGAAAAGGGCTATGCTCGGAGTTTCCCTAACGGAGGCGAACCAAACATCGCAAGAAGTGTTGCAAAGCTGAAGTGGCAATGGGCAGGGGACATAGCTCGCAAAACGGATTTTTGCAAGCAATTTATTACTTTCAAATAGAACACTTTTAAATGTAATTTTACATTTTTACTCGTATCATACTTTTGAACTTAAAATGTAAAATAAAATTAAGTATAAATGAAAAGCGTTTAATTTTAGAATCGTGCAGAAAAAAAACGATATAAGTACTTCGAAGAACGCATTATCGCATATTCTTGAATATTAAATATACACGATAAACATAGTCCTCGTGTCCACTTTCCACCAGACGGCATGGAGGACAAATGTCCCATTATTTTTAAGTACAAAAATAAACGTGTCCAAGTTTTCTCCGTATAAAATCCTAAATCAGACTAAGTACTTACTTATTGGAAACTTTTCATAAAATCGTTGCAATTGACCTGCACTATAACCTTAAAGGATAAGCTCTAGTACAATAACACCCTGTATTTCTAACTTTTAGTCTATGGTAATAAGTTATCCTAACCTTTAATTTAGGCAGATAGACATGAATTTAGCTACACAGCCCGTCTAAGTCGTAATTTTGATGGCATAACAGAAGTTCGCGTGACGTAACCTCAAAATTTCGTAAATTTCATCCAAATCGTTGCATCGTCTACCTCTACCACTGTTGGCGCACTTTTATCGTAATTTACATTCCATATTTTTTCTTTTGTCATTATTTCAACTGCTTAGATAAGATAAAATGATGATAGCATTATTATGATTGCTATTTATGAGCAATTTGTTACACTCATAACTATGCACGTCATAGACTACATACCTACATACATAATAATAAAAATAATAAAATCCCCAGACAATCACACCAACTACATGGCCTCAAAGTAAGCGAAGCTTGTGTTATGAGATACCATGTAGCGAACTAGGGGGGAACCTAGAATATAAATACATATATAGATAGACACCTAGACCCGGAACATTTTTTTTTCTTGTTCCGGGCGGGAATCGAACCCACAACCACTGGCGTCTGAGGCAGATAGGTTTACCCCTTCGCCAAAGTGGTCGTCATAAAGTATCGTCACGCAATGTATCCCTTATTTATTTATTGTTAGTTACACGGACATTGCCCAGTTACATAACTAACACAGTTAGTTTTACACATCAGAAAAAAAAAAAAAAAAAGAAAACAAGAATAAAGAAAAATTAGTACAAAGGTTTCACACGTAAAACATTTAAAGCGGCAACATTTTCACAAAAATACAGATATTTAGACTGAATAGTCCCCAAATTATCTGCGAATACGTCGCAGTCAGGCTGTTGACACAGGAGTGCATTGAGACCTGCGTGCATCTGACAGATAGGCGAGTGATCATACGCGACAGTTTGACCAGTGGGGGATGCGAATAGGTGGCGCGGACGACAGACACGGCGACGAACATAGTGGTCCGGTACGTGCAGTCGTAGTAATTGCTCCTGTAGCTCTTGGCATTGAATGGTGCCACGTAAGACTTTCACCGCTGTTAAAATTAAGTCCTTGTGACGCCTCCCTTATGGGGTAGGCAGAACACCAAGGGTTATAAGACCATCTGATGTCACATTTGACAAATTTGGAGGTATTATAAAGATGGAAACAGACTATTGTAGTGACAGGAGGTCAGCCTATCGCTTTTTCGCTCCCAGTCCAGCATGGAACTACTATTTTTAATATTGTCTTAAGTTTTCGCGATTCAAACTATTAAATAAAACACTTTTTAACCGGATTTATCGCGTATATTTACATTTTAAATTTTAACTCGACGTTTCGGTGTCTTTGCAGACCCCGTGGTCACGAGCGACTCAGTCTACTATTTACTACTATTTCTGGTATTAAAGAATAGGGTTGCATTTATTGACAGTATTTTATGTAAAGGGTGTTCGCTAGCCAGGCGGACGCTGACGGGATCCTACCACCGAGCGGGGCTCACTCGGATTACTTTTATGACAAGCTTATCCAGGGGTGGTAGGCCTATTCGAAGCTAACCCTACAGCCGACGGCCATTTTATCAAATCAATTTATCTTGCACGCTCTTGATATGGAATTTTAGTGCCAGGAAGAACCTTCTACTCCAACTCATCCCATGGCATTTAGGCAATTTTGAACTAAGCGCTTTGACAGTTCCTTTTTGATACGAGTCGCCAAGGTTTGGAATGAATTGCCTGCGTCTATTTTCCCTGACCAGTATAGTCCTAGTACTTTTAAGCGTCGAGTGAATAGGTTTCTCGTGTATGGACGTGTACCACCTTAGTCTTCATGTTCACTTAACATCAGGTGGCATGGAAGACAAACGTCCCATCCATAATTTATAAAAAAAAAAAAATTTGACGCTTTTCGGTCCATACATTGTACAAATTATTAGAAAGCATTTACAGATAGAAAACCCACATAATATTAGCTTATAGAAGAATTACAGTAGTTAACAAAAATTTTTTTTGACTTTATCGCATTTTATATTTTGACTTTTATCGTTGTCCTTACAGGCCCCGTGATAATTTATGTATGAAGACTAGGTAATTAATTAATACAGGGTAATTTTTTACTCACCGGCCAAATTTAAATATTATGTTCTTTGATACAACATAAATGTACCTGCTTATTGATTTTAATATCGCACAGTAGAAAAAAATAAAGATATGGCGCCACAATCTTTTTTTACAAATAGTCGCTGTTGATGAACCCAGCTACGACGTAGTACTACTAAAAGGTGTTTTTAGTAGCGCGTAGTCGTTTTTATTCTTAATGTTTATGTAAAAATTAGTGCATATTAAGAATGAATACATTCATAATAGGCACTAATTTTGAAAAATGCTTTTATAATGTTCTCAAATATCTACCATTTTCAAAAATAGAATATGCTTTTCGATAGCACTCGCTAATGAATATTCTTATTATTTCTTATTCTTCATATTCTTGTAAAATAATAATCAACGAATGCAGAGCATTAAAAATCGACTTCACGTCAAAACTTTGGCTGAAGTAGAAGGTTGTCAAGGTAAACGATCTCCGAATTCATACATATTTAATTTTTTTCATGAAATAATCAATCGATTTCTCTATCATAAATATCCTCTATCATATCAGTAGGTATAGGAAACAAAAATCATCAAAATCGGTTCACCCAGACAAAAGTTATGAGGTAACAAACATAAAAAAAACATACGCGTCGAATTGAGAACCTCCTCCTTTTTTTGAAGTTGGTTGCAAATAAAACCTTTTATTGCAAAAATCGCTTCTATGCATTATACATTTTGTAAAAAAAAATTAATCCTTTGACTAAAACTAACCCTGTATAATGCCCAAAAAATCACATACGTTGTTGTCTTTTGGACAGTAAACTTTTTGATGATAACTCGATTTCTAAATCAGAATAAAAAAAAAACAAATCTAAACAACAACTAGCAGTAACTAGTAATAAATATTATACTTACGCATATACTTTTATACACGTAGTTTTTTATCTATATTATTAGACAGTAAATCTTTAGAGGAAAAAACTAAGTAATTTAAACAAATTTGGGGAAAATATGGACATATCAAGTTATCAAAAGCTTTCTTGAGTATGTTTAACAAATAACACCTTGGTTAACGCATTATCAGTAACGTAAATAAATATAGACTTTATGTCTGACTTTCAATTTAACACAATATACGAATCGCTTTCAACCAGGAAGACCCATTCAAGACTATAAATTCTTGAATTAGGTAAGACAAGACCAGAGAGAAAGCTCTTCCTGACTTAGCTACTTTCGTTTTTCTCAGAGTTGGATTATGCACTGGTTCTTAACGTTTAATTAAATTCCCTTACACTTTTTACCGAATCTAGTACTGTCAGTATGAAAATATTTAAAAAATCAACTTTAAAAGAAAATAGGATATACGGTGTTCGATATTTAAATTAGATCAGAGCTTTTAGTTCACAGTAACTGTGGGCAGAAGTTCAAGTTTACGAGTATTGTCAGTCTTTTGTTTATAATTTTCACTTTGAACATTACTATATGCATGTAGATAAAACTAAATTGAATTTTTTGTACCCACCTTCTTGGTAGAAGCGGCAGGTTGTTGCCAAATAACCAAAGCCGCTTATCACCGAACCATTTCTCCATACAGGACGCCACGTTGTTCCACAGTTTGAATTTTGAACAGTCCCTCCGTCTATAATCTGTATTACTCATTCGAGTTTCCTCCCGGAAAATTTTGCGATCATTAGCTCTAATTAGCTCTCTATTACCCAATGAGATTACCTATCTAAAAAATTTATTTGACACTAAATGCAGTTCGATTGTTTTTTTTTTTATTTTTTATCGACGGAGGTGTATTCTACTCGACGTCTGTAAAGCTTTTAGTTACAGTAAGTTCAAATATCGATCGAGCCGGTTTGTTTACAGTTTGTGAGTTTCTGTACACATGACAACCGCAATAGTAGTAGAGCGCAGAAAAATAATGAAACTGAAATGGCCATTACTTAGATTTTTCCATAATCGATGCGATTGATTTATTGCTTCGTGACATCGGAAAGTTTACTCGTCCAATTTTCATTCATTTTTTACCTTTTGTTGACATGTTATGAAAAATTTGAATGTTGGCTGTACAAGTGGGTATTAAGGCCTAGCTAAGGGAAATTTGCTATAAAATGAAAAATACTCAACATAATCAACAAGTTTTATTATATATCAGTTATGTACTTAACTGACTACCGTATTTGACTGAAAAGTTTGATCTCCGGTTGAAAACTAAATTAATATGAGACTTCTTTAAAAACTCAATCTAAAGGCCTTATTATACTATAGTAGGGTAAAAAGGCCTATAGTATAAGCCATCTAAAAATCAACTTATAGTGTGTAAAATGTTATTTTTGAGATCATACAAATAAAGTTATAGGAACATAGCACTCACAAAACAAAATCTACCTATTCGAATTCACCAGGACACTAAAATTTATTAGTATCTTCAACCGATAAACCGACGTCCTCTTTTTGATACCATTTAGCATTGCGAATGGATGATGCATTGCGTGGCATCATCTATTCTGTCTCAGTCGCAGGCATGACTCATGATACCAACTGAACTGCTTTGGTGTAGTGCCCGGTGATGGTGGTAGACTTCTTGGTATGTACGATTTTAGCTTTCCTTGGATTTTAAGTCTTTTTATATTTCTTATTTTCTGTTCTACATTTATTCCACTCCCTTGCCTTATCAAAATTCTCCTCTGGGTATTTTTCTTTAGTTTCTTTTTTTATTTCCCTTACTATTTCTTATCTTTTTATTATATTTATCATACAGATCGTTTGTGACTGGTGTACCGCGATTATCAATGACTTTTTCAGCCGAATAGGTGACTCATAGTCTTTGTATTGCTCCAACAGCAGAGATCAGATGATCTTCTGACCACAATGCCTGTTTGGTAGGTAGGCATCTTGACTGTAATAATTGAAAACAATTACAAATAAATTAGACATACATATCTACACACACACAATAATTTCAAAAACAAGCCCCGCCTTATTTATCAGTAAAAAGTATTGGAGTGTAATAAGGCCTATGGTACAATTTTATAGGCCTTAATATCCGCCGACCATAGGCATACAGTAAATTAAATGAATTCAAATTTTGTACACGACTCATCCTTTAATTATGGTAAGTAGGGATAAGCAAACAATAATAAATAAACAGATAACCAACACAGGTATGTAAGTGTAATATTTAAAAAAGAACTTACGTTTTACTGGGGCCAATTTTTATAAGACATGCCACGTGACCCCACCGCAGAAAGTTTTTTGGAGATACTGGCACGAGGGACGGACCAACGTGGTTCCGCGACATCGTAACAACTTGTACACGCACAATACATGTATGAGTGTGTATCCTTAACGTCAGCTACTATATTTAGTACGATTTTGGTCCCTTAGGCCTTATTTGCCGACAGGCCTTAATACCCGCGGGTACCTTATTATGAAAGGGTTTTGCCAGTAGATAACTTGGTCTCACTGTTCATGCTATAATAATTAAATACGTTTATTTTATACATCAATAATTATTTCTGCAAGACTGCGTCGTAGGTATAGCCAAATAACTGAGTTCGTCAATATATTATTTTTATAAATTATTGATATTTTTTCTCCAGATGAGCACGGTAATATTATCTATACAGTATTCCAACTTCATACCTACGCGGCTTGATCTCGGGCGGCATGGGGCAATTTTTGAGTGAGCTTTACATTGGATAAGAATTTTTTATACTTTAAAATTTAATAATAAAGGGTTTCATACGTCTCAGTTAAGGTGCAAGTATTGCGGTCGCTAATTTATAAGACCAATCGATTCAACATAATTTTTTGACAGAAGTATTTTTTTGTTTATACAGGGTGACTGGTGACAAATTTTAGATACTGAAGGAGAGCACTCTGTACTCGATTCTGGTCATAATTATGTAATAAAATTAGGTACTTAATTTTTCACTAGAATTCTCTTTAAATTAATACTACTGTGTTACTATTTACTTTACATAGGTACAACTGAGTCAATCGCGGCACACTGCCATCGCTAGCGTAATAATGCGTTGCGTAATTAATTCTTTAAGTTTACTCAGTAATAATTAATATTTATTTTTTACTATATTTTTTTCTCTTCATGTATGATTTCAAACTATCACGTCCTTGAATTTCAAAAGTGACCCACCAGTCAACCTGTATAAAAAAGTATTTACAATCGCAAAACCAAATGGAAATGAACACATAGAAGGCAAATGTACCTAATTTAAATGCTGGAGGCGGGCAGCCCTACCGCATGTTTACATACCACGCGGCTGTAGGCATTTACCTATGTCAAAAATGCAGCCGAGTTACAATACTGTATAGATACTATTACCGTGTCATGAGTCAAGGACTTACGGACCCATCAAAGGAATGCGACAGATATTTTAAAATTATGTAGATGCATGTTGAACGCTAGCTAAGTGACATTTAGGCCAAAAGAATGTCTATTATTTCAGTTGTCATTTTTTGAATTAACTAGCTCGGTGATAATATACATAAAATAAATGACTGAAATTTTTTTTTTAAATAAGCTTTGCCTTTGTAATTTTTTTATAATTTATATGTTTCTTTGATTAAGTTTTCATTTATGTAGGTACCTAGGTAAATTAATAAATATTTTTTCAATTATTAAAGCATAATTGAGTATTGTTAAATCATGTTTTAAATAATTAGTAAAAATAGTTTTCTGTTAGGTACAGTTTCCTTCCTATCAAGAAAGTTCACATAAACTATAAATATAATTTGCAATGTTTTACTTTTACCAACGTTTTGACAACCCTGATGTGAAGAAAAAAATTCTCTTCCACATTGTTTCCGTTTTCATGTTTTTTTTCATACCTTTTTTATCTGGATATTTCTACAGGATAGCGATATATGCAGATAATGTCGCCAGAGCGAGTAAGTAGGTGTAGTAAGTAATTGGCTCACGGAATAATGTAAGAAATATGTAACGTTCAAGCGTTATAAATCTGTCAAAAAAAAATACTTGAATCTGAACTCTATGCTCTTGAAATTAAGTTACAATTGGCTTGATGTGCTGCCTTCTGTACCTACATTTAACTTTTTGTGAGGTCACATTACCTATTCGAAATATTTATGACTGATTTATCACTGCATTCTTTATTCACCTTTCAAATAGTTTTTTCTTTAAATCTTTTGAATAACCCATTCTATTTTTTGCAATGAATAACGGCAAAAAATAAATTTGTTACTTGTAATTAAAATGTAAATTAAAATGTGGCAAATTCCTAATTTACTTTCATCATGTTTATCATACAATGTAATTGTTAGGGTAATGAGGTGGTGTGGTATGGTAGTAGCTACTTAATTCAATACCAACGTATATGTAGATAAAGTAAAGTAATCCATCCCTTTTTACTCTTTAACACAACACTAGAACAGTCCACGAACCCTATTTCAGCGCCGGAAAATTTCACAAAGTACAGAAGGCAGCAGGTTAAGCGTTCCAAAACTCTCTGCCTTCGACAATAAGTTAAAAATTAGTTGGGGAAATTTGACAGGTTTCTACCGCTTGATCTACTGCCATTACTAATAGTAAAGGTAAACTCAGACCATGACTATAGGTACTAAGAGTAGGCAGCTATAACAGACATCATGTCATTCAGCCATCGCTACCAATCTACGGGCTTTTACCATCTTTTACTGCCATTATCACTTGACGAAATGGAATTTAAAGTAAAGGTAAAAAGTATGACAAAACATGTGAAAAAGAAGCGAAGACAGTGCATTGAAGTATCTAAATCATCGACATTTCATAAAAAAAGGTGGATAGTGTCACAAGATTTGCAACGGATAAAGTACTTCCCTTTACTGCCCCACTGAAAGTTTGCACCCTGTATAGGTACCTATTATTTAACTAATGAAGGACTCTATAAAATCTGAAAAGAAGCTACCACTATCAGTAACAGAAAATGGAAGATTTTCTGAGTTGAGTCGAACTTAAGTATTTCGGTAATAAGATAGGCGATTAATAAAGTTCCGCGATTTTTTTACCATATCTTTTCTAGAAACAAGGATAGGAACTAACTTTGACCCACATAATTATAGTGCTAGTACTGGTAAACGATTTTTACCTATTTAGATTTTTTACGACACTCCCTTGCAGATATTTTACGAGTTCTGCAGTAAAGTAAAGATGTAACATTGAAAATAGATTCAAATATCGCGGTTAATGCAATACTCGCCTTTCGTTTCCAATTCGCACTTCACATTCACGTAGATCAATGTTCCTGATTGGCTTAATCTGTAAATGTCAAGTAAATGTGGCCAATGGTCGAACTTCATTATTTTTAAAGTGCTCTTTGATTGGTTACAACAAGTTTTGATGTACATGTTTTGCGTTTAGTTCTTCCTTTAATCAATCATTCCTTTCATTTTCATTCCGTCAAAACAAATCATGTGTTGAAGACGTAAAACGCGTTGTCTAGAATGTTTTTGCTCACACACACGATCAATGATGTTTTTGTTTTGCTGTCGAGCAAAATAACGAAATTACAAGTGAAATCCTCTGTTTTTCTGTAATAATACTGTATGAATTACGTGGTTATTATTTAATTCAATAAGATCGTCGGGCGCCGGTGTAAATTTTCGTGTTTTGTTATAAAGTACTAAGTGAATAATATGTTTTGCAAGAACATTCCAATATCATATCAAAATATATTAAGATAAATAATGTGCTGTGAATAGTGTCGTGATTGCATAACAGTGTTCCAATAAATCCTGCGTAAATTGTAGAAAGTGTTAATACAATGGGGACAACAGGGCTGACCCTGGCAGATTTGCCAAACATATTTATTATGATAGGAGCTCTAGTAGCTTTATTTGTGATGCTGGTAATGCTCCTAAGGTACGTCAAACTTATTAAACGACTACTTTTCCCTAAATATCCGAACAGTTATGACTTTTTTACTATTATTTGTCCAACCTTTCACCTTGTCAAAGGAATTTCTTATTAGAAATTTTATGGTTCATTACAATCTTAACATTTAAAGACACAATGGCCAGGCCAAGGCTAAAATATGTATCAAAATATGTGGATTTGCTGTCAGTAGAAAGCTACCTTATTATATTTTCATAAATTAAGTTTAATAACTTATGAAACTAGTAATCTGACCTTGCACTATATTCAGATTCAAGTTTTGTAACTTTTGATAAGCATAATATGTTTGACTGATAATAAATTAATTTTAAATCTGTTCATGTGATAATGTAATTTATATTTCAGTATTATGTCATCAATAAAAATGTATCTTAGAATAATATAGAGTACCTTTTTATCTAAAGAGCACTGTAATAATTATATGATTTATTAATATTAATATATTAAAATTATACTTTGTTTATTTGTTTCCTTAATTTGTCTTTACCACCATTCAAATGGTATTCTTGCATAGGATCTATTACTTATTGTTGTTTTCGCAAACTGTAATTTTTTTTTGAGATTTATTCAGGTTTTTCTGCTATTATTGAATAAATATTGTGTGAATTTTAGGAATATTTCATAGTTTTGTTATTTTCACCAAATTAAATGTGCAGCTAAGTAAAATAATTAAATACAACCTATTTACTTTGAAAATAAAATCACTGTTGTTGTCTGAGTTTTGTGAACCACTTAAACGTCCAGGCGACTAGAGCAGCCTTAAAAAAAAATGTTGAATGTTCAGGGCAACTAGAGTAGCCCAGCATCATTGCCCGTCGTATCATATCTAAAAGTTTGTTCCGTTTTGAAGTATATTTCAAAAAAATTCCTTGTTATTTATGTAGATGACTCTGTATGAAAAAATGCATCTATGGTAATTAAAAACTCTAGGCCTTGCCATAGAAAAAAATTAAATGCCAAGCGTCCGAATTTCAGGTGTAGCGTATAAGTTATTTTAATCTAAAGTCTGTAAAAATGTTTTTTATCTCGAAAACTTCTCCTCTGTATGTCAGTTTTCTTAAATTAATCAACTTTAAACCCATTACACATTAATTTAAAAAGTGGAAATTAATATAATGAAATTTTGCATTTCATTTTCGCGGCCGAAACATAAAAAATCGTCGCTCGCGGGGTCGGGACGTTCAACACTATTATCGCCGCGTCGTCGGCTGAACGTTTGAGTAGTTAATTAAACATATGCATTTAATTTATATAATTGTTTTAGGTCTATCTCAAAAAAGTACTAGTGTGTCAGTATAAAAAAACTTGATGTTTACATTCCAAAATTTGATGATTAAATGACCTATAGACTTCTTATCAATATCTTTGTGTTAAGCAATTTAAAATCACTTGTTATTTACAGGAATATGGAAGTGATAGGCATCGTTGGTGAGGGCCGGGAGGATACATGGCAAGCCACATATCAGCCTACGAGGTTGCTGATGCAGCGAGTCCACATACCATTCACCTTTAAGCTGGTGGAGAGTGAGCCTATCGGATATAATGGTGAGTTTAGGTTATACATATTATGAGATACAGCATAATAAATACAAAATAAGAAAATAAAATCCCCAGACAATGACACCAACTACATGGCACCAAAGGCATAGCTTTTGTTATGGGATACAATGTAGCGAACTAGGGGACCTAGGAACCTAGAATATAAATACATAAATAGATAAACACCCAGACACAGAACATTTTTTTTTCTTGTTCCGTGCGGGAATCAAACCTGAAACCACTGGGGTCTGAGGCAGATGGGTTTACCCCACCGCCAAAGTGGTCGTCAAAACTCAATGGAATGTAATGCATTTTAATATCTTCTGTTATGGATAAGTCACTGTGTTTTGTTTAGGTTTTAATTTATTTAGTTTAATCATTTTGCCAGCATGAGAAAAAAGTATATTCTTAACATTATGTTACTTTGCATGGCTAGCATTGCAAAGTTTATTACTTTTAAGTAATAGGACCACTTTTTTAATAAATATTTGTTGTATTTTTTGAGTATGTCAAGGATAACTAGGGCATTATATATATTGCTCAAGCTGCTGAATATGAGAGAGCACTGTGATAGGCGCCATTAAAATAAATAATTTGACCTTGTAATTTAAATAATATATTTGCCTATTGAACAGAGTAATAAAAACAGTTGTGATAATAAATCAACTATTAGTGTTAGACTATTGTTAAATTTGACTTTGTATGTAGTAATAAAAAAATATTATTTCCATACATATAAAATATCTGTTATTTTTTTTAAGTGATCATGCACATTGTATATTTTCTGAAATCTTTTTAATTAAAACATATTATACCTACTCTATTTATCTAAATTAATTTTCCTATATGGTCAAATTAGTTGACAATTATTAATTAATCTACACAATAAACAAGCTCTATGATAAATTGTATAGTCGCATAATTATTTACTTCATGGCTAGATTTCTAGGTACATATAATGAGACTCCTTGAAAGTGCCCCTAGCTAGCAACCTTTTTATAAAATCTGCCGCTTATTATCGTTGCTTCGATGAGGATGCGTTCCAGCAAGTTAATTAACAGTGACTGGATTTTCTTAACCCTTCGTCCTCGTCGCTACTTGCCCATGGAATTAGAAGAAGCTATAGGCATCCATGCTGTAAAAGGCTGTATACAGATAGTTACGATAATATATATTATAGAAGGTTACTCAGGCGATAGCTGTACGTTAATTTCGCTCGTACGCTAAAGTTTACCGTAAAAGGCGTCGTCGTTAAAGTTTAATCCGAGTGGCTCCCGCTTGGTAACACGACCCCTTCAGAGTCCACCTGAGATCACTTATTCCAAATTTAAATTAAGAATACGTAGATTCGTTTTGTATTCATTTGGTTTTGTAGTGTTGATTTTCTTAACACTACTTTTTGGCTATAAGATTTCCTTAAATGTTTTCCTCTTCTACATATACTATATGTAAATCGGTTTTCCTCGATATTTTTCAACTACTTGGAAGAATATTGGTTAATGCGTTTTTAATTGCGCAAGTAAACTCGATAAGTTTTATTGAAATAAATGATAACAATTTCAATGCAATGTATCATGTCAAAACGATGAATTATAAAAAAAGACAAATGTGATTATAGTTATCTACTTTAATGCATGTTTTATGTCCTAAAATTGGCAAGTGCCGTAAACATTAGGCGGTTTTTGTCGCATATTCTGCCGTTCTTTAGTGGGCATATTTAGATATAATGTGTACATGTTGTGTCTGAAAAAAATATTCACAAAAATTAACCATATAAACAACCGCTGTGTAAAGATAGAAAACATGATTTATGGAAATTGGCTCTATAAAAAAGTCACAAACATAACACTAATTTACCGTTTCAAACGGATATTGCTACGAAATACCATAATAGGTTCATATAAAAGTTACATAAAAACATAAAACGAACTTCTCTTAACCGACGAGTAAAGCAAATTTTACAAATACTTAGTTGTAATTTTTGAAAATAAACCAGTTAAACGCATTTTCGCTTGCTCACGTCGACGAAATTTGTTGGCAATATCTAGGCGTGACGTATGGAAGTACGCACTGCGCTACAAGGGGCCCTTAACACTCTGACATCCACTAGCACTAGTGTCACTTGCTGGTTTTCGGTCTAAAAAACCTCATTGCCCAGGAGAGACACTCATGACCCTGCTGTGGGCACTAATCATCACAAATATAATCTAGCTTAGAGTTTCCTTAGAATAACCCTAGACCCCTTGGTTACTACTCCAAGAGATACTGGCTTTTTGTTCCATCAGCTAATATCATTACAACGCTTTCTAATAAGCCCACTTTGTGTTACTGCAAGGCTTTGAGACTCTCCCTGGGCGACGAGGAGGTTTAAGCCATAGTCCACCAAGCTGTCCCACTGGTGGATGTCAGAACTTTCAGGGCGCCGAAATGGCTTCTGCAAAACCCTAACGACTTCTGTAGGTATACAAGTATAAAGCACCCGGGACCGACTGCTTAGCGTGTCCTCCAAAGCACGGAAGTCGTTGTGAGAAATAAATTATCGGCCTATTCCTGTACCGTCTCGTCGTCGCGCCGAACGTTTTAAGGAAGGAACCAACATTTCATAACACGTAGCTGAAGCAGTTATATTATATTTGGCTTATATTTAGCATTAGTATCATATTTATTCGACTATATCGGGTTAATTCCAATTCAATATCTAGGCTTGAATATTTCGGTTTTTAATACTTCATATTTTATAATACTTACTAGTTTACTGCTTTTTTTTATTTGGATATATAACAGCAGTACAATTAAGAATTTATAGGAAGCTCAGTTACGAGTAATTACCCCGCAAGCTTACTTAAGCTTCGATCAATTCGCATACAATGATTCGTTTTTAATTATTCACAAGGAACTGTTAAAAGAAATCTATACTTAATAAGTGCTCAAGCTTGGCTCTCGCGATGAGTCACCACGCCCGATTAAATCATAAAATTAAATCCGTATTAAAAATCAATTCAGTGTACTTCAAAATTAACAATCACGAAGCAGTAATAAGTATTACTCCAGTTGAACCACGATCGATTTACTTTTATTTACAAAAAAAATCCAGTTTCCATTAACTCCTTCTTGGGATCATCGAATGGTTTTATCTTTGTAGAATTTCTTACGGGTTCAAAATTTATATGAGAAAACGTAGCGTTGAAATTTAAATACAACCCCTTATCTAGTTATCGATTTTCCAACCGTGTCAATCCAATGTTTGGCGAGAGAGTAAATAAAAAATGGAATAATGACAGGCTTCGTGGACGCCGCTGTATCATTATTTTACGTATGAAATACAATTCAATGGCTACTTTTATACACGAAAAATATGCTATGTGACCGAAATTCGTATATTCCAAAAATATCTGTTTATGGTATACCTGGAATTATAGGAAAGAATACGTTAGCAATCAGCTTTTTAGAGCCGAAAATATTTAAATAGGTACTTTTATACCCGATTGTTTTTGAGTTTATCGGTATTCATTACAATTCAAAACATTAAATTGAAGTCAAGCAAGGGTATGAATTGATACACTTAAATTAGCACACAACCATTTTCATTACACAAATATTTGTCTCCACCAGGATTCGAATCCCTTATAATAAGGTAGCGTTATTTACGTAACAACAGGACTCCGTGCAACTATTTAGGTGCCTATGCTGGAAGCCATAATCGCAGAAGGTATCCCACCACCAAACGGGATTCGTAAATCAGTCCTCTCCCAACACGCATTATAATAATATACTTAACGACAAGTAGCGTATGGTTGAAATTGGCCTGATTGTCTCGAATATGATATAATTCGGTTAGTATATCGAACCCGGGACCTTTAATAAGGAAGCACTTTGAAGGGGCCCTATTTGTTGTAGCTGCATGTTTCTTATGCAGCACAAGTTATTATTTTAATAAAAATTTATTACTAGCTGTATCGCGCGGTTTTACCCGCGCAATTTCTAATCCCGCGGGATTTTCGGGATAAAAAGTAGCCTATGTGCTATTGCAGACTGTACACTGTCAATATGCCAATTTTTATCGAAATCCGTTGAGCCATTCTGCCGTGATTGAGGAACAAACATCCATACATCCTTACATCCATCCAACTATCGAAACATTCACATTTATAAGTAAGATTAGTAAGAATTACCTACTAGCAGCTTTTCGCGGTTTTACCTTTTAATTCCGTAGCAGTTTCATGATAGAATCATAGGCGCTTTACTCACGGAGCAACTTAAGTTGCGGAAACTATTCACTTTATTAGTCTCCTTTAAAAAGTTGCTGCAATTTTATGGAAATGCTGATTTGCTCAATCTACGCCACGATCACAGGGAGAGGAAAGGAGGGTGTGAAATCGCCCAACTACTTGTCAGTTGCTGTGATAGTTCCCCTGGGCAGAGTGCCTAAATGAACTTACAAGTTAGGCAATCAAAATAAAATAACAAAATCATTCTCGACCAGTAATTTCAGAGATTTGTAAAACTAACAAACAAACTTTTCTATTGGATTATATTAGTAGGTATAGCTTACGAAAGACCAATCCAAAAAACTATTTTTAGTGAACAAAATCAACACATAATTACAAATGACGTAAAATTAGTTATTTTTTTTAAACGTTTCGACTTTTTGGCTTGTTTTCTTTACTGATAGGTATAACATGATGGTCACGGGTGACTGATAGTGTCTCTGAACTCATTGCGATAAAATCTAGTAAAAATGTCTTTTATTGAAATAATGAAGGGTGAAAACTTAAGGTAATAAAAATAAAAGTTTTTGCATTTATGATAATAAGAAAAATTAAGAAGGCTGGGATTCGGCGGTGGTTTGCATCCAGCACGCATGCAAAAAGCGGTATTCCGTGAAACTGTCCGAATCAGTCGCCGGTTTCTGTCCCTCTTGTCCTGACCGGGACCCCAACCGACTGGTCAAGTTGTCGGGTCATTCCTTCTAAAAGGTGTGTAGCTTTTCAGACACCCTATAATAGGAATTATTCAGTTCTTAAAGATTTGAAAAAAAAAATTAAATAAATAATAATAGTAATAGTAAAATAATAGTACGTAGTAAAGTAATCAGTTTCATTCTTTGAAGAAACATTCAAACCCACTTTATTACTTTATAAATACGACTGCAAGGATAATGTGACTATAAAACAACCCATATTCGTTTCATTAAACTTACAGATAGTGCACTAAAATTCACCAACGCCATACTTATTTGACCCAGAAACTGGCAATTCCTAACAGTTGGTCTACCTTGACCCGACGCAAACCGTGAAAGGAAAAGAATAATTTAGTGTTGCTATATTCGTAGGTTAAATATCTCTAAACGACTTTAAATAATTTACCAAGTATTTCGCAATTTTTTGCCATTTTGTTAATTTTCATGGTTCCCTTTTTATCGTAAACCTTAAATATTGCAAAGCTTAATCGTTTTAAGAAATATTTCTCGTGATAATGCCTGGAGATGCCGTATAATATTTTGGCGGCAGTGGATGCGTCATGGCGATATCGGATTTTCTGGCATTTCCCCAAAGTTTTACTTTCGGGTGAGAAAAGGTATAGGTATTGTTTATTTTTCTGCGTTTATTTATCTAACCTGAAGAGGTTAGTTAAGATGAGTTCGAAAACAGCGGCAGTTCATGGGCTCTTTGTAAACCATAACCAGATCACCTAACCTCGGGAAGGGTGATATTTTCTGTCAGACTTTATACGAAAGGTGCTCGCAAGGTTCTTAGCACCAGACTTGGGATAGTCACCTTCTACGTCACACAAGGTGACTTCTTTGCATTCTACTTTATTTTATTTTATTGTAGATGAGATCGAAAGTACACGGACTGGCTCTGGCTAAAGAACTGGCTCTTCATAAAATATTGCGGGAAGACATCACCGCCGGAGCGATGTTTTGGCGGCAGCTTTTATATGAAGGGTGGTCGCTAGCCAGGTCGACCCTGAACCTACCACCAAGCGGGGGTCACTCGGATTAGTCGCGGATACGTCGCCGTTTACGACTCGCTAATCCAGGGGTAGCGCTATTTTTAAGCCAACAATTCACGGGAAAATTTTGCCTTTTGCTTTGGTTTCTTCGTAGAAAAACATATTTGATCACCTTGACGGTTACCGGGATTCGATAATCAATACTGCAGTAACTACTCGTTAACTATTACCAGTTGATTGAGTAACAATTGCACCAAGTGCGAAAACCCGTTCACGGTACACGGCACAGGAGGAAGCGGAAGTGCTGTTGCGTAAGTTCAGCGATAGTGATGGATGGTTGGCGAGTCAAGGATCTTTCTAGATGTTTCGGTTGGTAGCAACTCCAGTCAACCTATTATGGGTGTACTGGCCTGGGTTTCACCTGCGAAAAGAATGATGCATGTTATATTATAAGCGTGGAAGTTTATGTGATAGATACTGAAACTTTACATACTGGTTGGGCATAGCCTGTTGCTGTACACCACCCGCGTACAATATCCGCCACCGTATGCACTACCTATGCACTTAAATATAACCGTTAATATAGCTGTTGCGCTATAACGCAGGTGGCGCCAATAGTTAGTAAATTTTAGGAGCTAGAGGAGCTTCCAACCCAGTTTTTTCAGCACCCCGACGATATAGTGTGAAGAGTTTTTACCGCGCTACCACAATTCGCAATGCCGAGACTGCTAGGTACATAATAAGTATTGTGTCATTGCCATTTCGCGATTCGCTAGAGTAACTCCTTGGATGTTTCCTAATATTTCTATGAAAATAAAAACCGTCATAGTACTGAGCGTGTTATACGTGTTACAACTCATTAAACAGTTTTCATTTAAATAAATGAAAAATGTGATAAATAAAAATTACCTGACCAGGATGCGAACCTGGGACCTCTCGTTTGCCGGACAAGTGCTCTTCCAACTGAGCTATCGGGGCCTGGCGCTACGGCTCGAAGTTACTTACCACATTTTTGTTTTTACGTTATATTGCTAAAAATATAGGCCCCGATAGCTCAGTTGGAAGAGCACTCGTCCGGCAAACGAGAGGTCCCAGGTTTGAATCCTGGTCGGGTAATTTTTATTTATCACATTTTTCATTTATTTAAGAATAATTGAGCATTTTAAATGCAAAAAACTTAAAAAACAGTTTTCATTTTTTTTCTTTTCACTAAGCTTGATGGCTTAGCGCGATGGCGAATAAACCTGCGAGAGCAGAACTATATATATACAAGAAAATTACAGTGTGATTATTATGGATTTTCCCTAACTTAGTAGCGCTATCCAAACTTGAATATATGATTTATTGCCATTTGCCAGAGAATGAATGCCTATTAAACAGCAACTGCTTTATTCATACTTAAATAAATAATGCTGGACATTATTTCACACAGCATTTTCACGCGGTATAACAGTAAAAAAAGTAGAACTATAAGCATTATTAAGAACTATTTGTACATATTTTTTCGCAAATAAAATTATTTGAATTTTGAATAACGAATAGAGCCATGGAAAATATTTGCTGGTATTGCATTATGCATTTGTCACTTAGTGGAAAACGAACCTGCAAATTCTTTCTCTTTAAGCCACGGAGTTCGCCTGTGATTAGGACTTAGTTAACCCTTTATTACGGTTTTGTTTGAACGCTTTAATTAAATTTTTCTTGCAAGTTTCTTGTGACTTAAATGGAGAAAAATAACCTGTGGGTAAAAAAAGGAATCAAACCGACTCCATCATATGCGAACATTTGCAAACATACGAATCGATAAAGTTCTATGATCGCACTGCTGATTCTACTTCGAACAAACCTTTACAAACAAAAAAACTCTGCAGCTTTAATTATATTAGTATATATTATCATACTGGACTGGGAGCGAAAGAAAAACATAGAATGTGCCAGCTGCTTCTCTTCCCGGGCATACTGTGAAAGTCAGTTAAGGGACAGAGGTTTTATTGGCATATTTGTGGGCGATATGCTGACCTCCTGTCACTGCAATAGCCTCTCTCCATCATTATAACACCTCATTTGCCAAACGTGACATCAGATGGTCTTATAACCTCTGGTGTTCTGCCTACCCCATAAGTGATACAGGCGTGAAGTTATGTATGTAGGTAAGTATTTATATTAGTAGATATGAGTCTTTATACTAGGCAAACATAAATTGTTAGGAAATCTTGTGTAAAAGTCAGTATTCTTGCGAAATACCCATACAATTCTAGGTTTCCTTTCAAACAAGCACAAGATTTATAACTCATTATACGGGTGACAGCAATTTCAGCGTCCTATAATCAACGAATGGAGAGCATTAAAAAATCCGACTTCAAGTCAAAACTTTGGCTGAGTTTTTTTTTTTTCTCTTTATTTTTGTCGTATTTTTCTTAAAAAGATTATGCCATCCTCATAAAACCAACAACCAAAAAAACCTTATAATCTACGCTTAATTCCTATATATACTAATTTATACAATTTTTTAGCTTTTTTGGACAGTGGGTATGCTAATGGGCTGAGTTGAGAATGTCATCAACGTAAACATTCTCCGAAATCATACATATTTTTTAAAAAGTTTGAAGTTTTCAATAAAGTTCTCAAACGATTTCGATAAAATTTAAATGGGACCAACTAAGAGGTATCCTCTATCATATGAAACAACAATTTTCAAATCAATTCATAATTATTGTCCGAAATATCGTGTAACAAAGACATAAAAAAAAACATACAGACGCATTGAGAACCTCCTCCTTTTTTAGAAATCGGTTGAAAATAGGTCTACATAAGGTCCAAAATCGGAACTAATGTTATTTATAAAAAGTTCCAACGAGAATCGCAGATGCAATCGGCATTTACTTTTGGCAGATCATCCCAGCTGACTTGCCAACTGCCTTGTCATCTTGCGTTAGGCAACTAATGTCTGGATCGGAGATAAATTATTGGTCTTACGACCAATGGCTTACGCCCGTTCCGACTTGGTACCGCTCCGGAACACTCGTAAATAAATATTAATTTGTTTTTATATGAGCCTTTACAGGTGTATTTTGTAGGGGAGAGCGGGTACGGTTGTCACACGGGTTGGTTGTCACAATTGTTATGAAACAAGCGCCGAAGAAGCGCAAGAGCGATACCTCCCTCTCCGCTTCATCTGAGTATCTGAGCTCTTGTGCTTCTTCGGCGCTTGTTATTGAAATATTCATTCGTTCAGTTTTGTTTTATGACAGTTGTGACAACCAACCCGTGAGACAACCACACCCGTTCTCCCCTACTAGTGAAATGGAGCTGGTAACGAACGAAGTACGTTTTGGTAGAATTATCAGCGTAATTGCTCCGGCATACATCTTCATGCTGAGGCAATACCTTATTGCTTATTAGTACAGTCATTATAGGCATTTTAAACCCCAATCTGCGGAAAAATTCCTAATGTGCTGGATTTTTGTATACACCTATATTACGGCGTTATAATGAAGGTGTAAAAAATCAACATTGATATCGTGCCGGCTAAAAAAAGTTACAGATGAAAAAGGTCGCGAAAATCAGTTGTACGCACATGATATCTCAAAGGCCAATAAAGGTCGTTACAAAAATTATTTATATAATATTGTCTTAAGTTTTCGCGATTCATACTATTAAATAAAACAGATTTATCGCGTATATTTACATTTTAAAATTTAACTCGACGTTTCGGTGTCTTTGCAGACCGCTCGTGACCACGGGGTGAAAAAATATGTATGATTTCGGAGAATGTTTACGTTGATGACATTCTCAACTCAGCCAAAGTTTTGACGTGAAGTCGGTTTTTTTAATGCTCTGCATTCGTTGATCTTAAATCATGTTTCTATCTTTACATAGCGGTTAATTGAATTATATAACATATGGTGAAACATATGGTGAATTTTTGTATATATTTTTTTGAGACACAACATGTACACATCGCTGGGTATATTTATGCTCGCCTTAATTACAAACTGTATGTAGATATAACAACATTCTTCATACTAAGCACGTGCGAATCGTTAAATAGTAATGGTGCGTACAGATTGCTAGTAATGCAACTAGTAATGTAACATTCTGCGCACGTTGCGTATTTGGATGTGTAGTGCGCAGAATGTTACATTACAAGTTCCATTACAGCAATATGTACGCACCATAAGAGTGCGACGCAAATTCGTTAAAAGTTAAAATAAAGCAACTAACCAAATTATCTTTTTAAATTACTCAACTTTAACCGGATAATACCAGAACGATAGCCTAATTTAGTAATTGAGCATTGTTCTCTGTAATGTGATTTTTATTTCGCAATCGCTTTGAGTTGATCGTTTTTACCAGTCGAAAATGTGGCTAATTTCCCTGAGGGAATTGAGTTAAATTACATTCAATACGTTAAACGGTGTCCGTCAGAATGGCGGGATCAAATCAATTATTTAAAGGTCTGTAAGTATGGGAAGTTAATACCAGCAGTCTCCTTCTTAGTACCTTACATTAAATAGTTGGTACCTACATACTTTAAAAGATATCTTCGTTATAAAGTTTCCCGCCATTCTAATGTCAGGATGGCGGAACCATGTAAAATTACAAATGAGACGTTGTTATTTACGTCTATATTTTGACTCGTTAGTACGGTAAACCTTTTACATTTTTCTCTTAATTCTCTAGCTTTAAGAACTTAATGAAGGCTAGGTTAGTGGTACGTAATTGTGAAAATATTTATACAGGGTGACTGGTAAATTATTTTCGAAATTCCAGGACGATAGTTGAGATCCTGCATGAAGAGAAAAAATAAAATAAAAAATAAGTATTAATTATTTATTGAGTAAACTTAACCGAAAGTTAAAGAATTCATAACGCAACGCATGGTTACAAAAGCATAATGCACTTAGCAGGTGGAGGTGTGCATGTGACGGGAACACTGCTGCGTGCGTGTTGACTGAGGCAGCGCGTCGGGAAAAGTGTAGTAAGGTCTCTTTATTTATTCATAGGGATTTCTAATGAAAAATTAAATACCTACTTTCATTACATAATTATGATCATAAGCGAGTTTAGAGTGCTCTCCTTCAGTAGGTATCTAAAATTTGTCACCAGTCACCCTGTATATAATTTTAACCTCACAAACTTTTACATTCTACAAATAAATACCAATCTACAGGTCCGCATGACATTACAGTTCATTAAATAACAATATTATGTCTGGCTGCGGTCGACAACCGGGCGTCTGAAAGACAACATCTTTTTAAGTACTAAATGACCCTGAACGTACATGTTTGTCATACCATACTTTTTATTATAAAACTAGCTGTAGCACCCGGCCCCGCTCAGGTGCAGTTTGAATTTAAGTTGTTGCTGTATTGGCAGATGAAGACTTTTAGTATAAATAAATAAAATCCCGTGACAATCACACCAACTGCGTGGCCTCAAAGTAGGTTATAAGAGCATGTAGTGAACAAGGGGGAACCAAGAATAAAAAACATATTAGATAAACGCCCAGATCCGGCTTTTTTTCTTGTTCCGTGCGGGTATCGAACCCGCGACCTCGCGATTGGCGTAGTAGCGGCACGGCTAGACCACTGCCGCTACTATCGGGCTTTATTGACAACCAGGTGTTTCGCGCGGTTTACCCGCGCAATTTCGAATCCCGTGGAAATATCGGGATAAAAAGCCTATGTGCTACTCCAGACACTATCACTATGCCAAATTTCATCGAAATCGGTTGAGCCGTTCTGCCGTGATTGAGGAACAAACATCCATACATTTAAACTTTCACATTTATAATATTAGTGAGACAGTCGTGATAACTCAGCTCGTGAATAATGTATTGTGATGTTTAGTACCCTATAATGAGCCCCGAGCCGACTCATAGACCGTATTCCGACTCATAAACCAAATCAAAATGTAACAGCGGTAAACCCGCGTAGGTTTTGCTTAGAATAGCCTTACCGTCCCTGGATATACGTGTCGTAAAAAGCGACTAATCTGGATAGACCCGCTTGGTGGTAGGCCTGGCTTGTGACCGACCACCCTTTACGTAAAATATACGGTGATGTGTTTCGGCAATATTCTATTAAGGCCCTACTTAAACCAGTGTGCTATCTTCGACCTCATCTTCACTTACCACCAGGTGAGAATGAGGTCAAGGGATTTTTATTTTAATTAAGGTCCCGATTAATAACCCCAAAGTCACCATCTGCTGGCATCTTAGTGTAAAAAAATCAAGTCTTTTTTATTTTTATATTTCTCCATATTTTATAAATTAGGTACCTATACAATTATCATTATGTACCTATGCGTAAATTATTTGTACAAGCCGTCTCCCACGGCTACGCCCGTCTCTGCCCATTTCGATGTGCTTTCATCTTCGACCTCATCGTCACTTACCATCAGGTGAGATTGAGGTCAAACGCGGGTTTAGTCACTTATAAAAAAAAAAAAAAAAGATCTCCTTATTAAAAGTCCAGAGTTGTCTAGGTTTCCTGAAAGTCTGGAATAAAACCGCATAACTTACAGGAGAACGTGAAAACTTTGTCACAATTATGACACTGCTCACTAAGTTACAGTCAATTTAAAAAATATATAAACGTCTTAATTCTATAGGTACTATACTTACCTAATATAGATGAAGAATCTGTTAGCTTGAAATACTTTTTTATGTCTTAAGTATTTTTTAAAGGTTTTAATGTGAGTTTTTGATATTTTTTTGTGTTATATTAAGTATTATCAACTTTTTTAGCTGTCAAACGAAATTACTTATATGTCTGTAGGACCTTTACATCGGTAAACATTGCTAAATAAATAAACTCATCCGAAGTCACTAAAGAAAAAATTAAAATGGCCGCCGTTTCTAAACCGTAGCGGAAAAATGCCTTTTTACTGTGGTTTTGTCAATAAAATTTATCACATTACTTCTCCATAACGGGTCCGACACCGGTGACCAGACACAGTGTATACACATATATACTTTAAATTAAACATTTTCTCTGAAAAACCAAATGCTTTCAGTAAAAATGGAAGTTTTAGGTAAGTACTATACGCCTGTTAATCTGAACTATTCATCGGCCTGAAAGGCATTTATAATAATTATTATACCTAACATATTATTTTCATTCGCTGGGCTCCTGTGTCATAGGGTTTTACATTTTGTGCGCTATTTTTCTGGGTATAACGTAGGTTAATGCAATGTAGGTAAACGGAAACTGCATTTTTTAATATCCGTTTTAGCTAATTTAACAAAATCCTGATAAAATTTAATATTACTTCTAATCTAATTTAATTTTCTTAATCTAGAATAAGGATTATTCAACGGGGTCCAAATTTTGCATGAGGAAGCAATATTTGACTAGTTTACTTGAATGAAACTATACCATGTCTGAGGCTTTATTGTTTATTGTACATACACCTTATAATCAAATTAGGTATCACCATCTTTATGGTTTGTCGGGTTTCTTAGTTTTTGTAATAACTTTTTATTTATTTTTACTTAGCTTATAAAAGGAGGTCAATTTGCCGTCATACAAGCTGGCCCATTTTAGTACCGTGAGGTACATGGGCAACAAATTGTAGGGGAAGACTAAAGGAACTCGTAAATATGCAAATATTTGCAAAAGAGAGGATTAACTTTATGAAATAAATTATTGAAGGTTGTACCAAACTAAGGAAACAGTCACGGTGAACATGAACACAGCTTAGAAAAAACGTTTTTGACACTGACGTTTTGTCCTTCTGTTGGCAAATATCAAAATGGCAGCTATCTGTTATTCAATGAAATGTTTATTCCGTTCATTTCTGCGTTCCGGGGTGCTCTCAAAAAATAAACAAAGTAAATGTCGAGTAGAGTTGATGAACACGAAGTTGACAGTTCGACTTGACAGTTAAAGATAACGGCTTATGAATTGTAAGTGCATATTAGAGAGAAAATGGCTTGCGCGTGAAGCCCACAAAAATATTTTTTTCTTGGCTCAAACTTCATCTTTGATCAAAACTGTAGATACAGTTATACTCAGTGGTTAGTAGGGTGTTATAAACCGCGGAGTGTACCTCGATACCAAAATGGGCCACCTGTAATGACCTTCTTTACATTTAGCACATTTTTCAGTTATTACCGAACTGGTTTGTTACCCCGCCAACCGCGCCTTGGGACGCTTGTTGCTTAGGCCCGTAGTGTGGCCAGAAAGCGCGGATACGAACGTTTGAAACTTACACACGCTGACTCGATCAGTCCGGTCCCGCTATGCTTCCGCCTTAGTCACTGCAGAGTGGACACTTATGGTTTCATATGTTTGATATTTCGCCGTCGCTACCGCCTTAGGCTCGCAGTATGGAGTAACAAAAAAAAAGTTCCGGGTCTGGGCGTTTATCTTATGTATTTATATTCTAGGTTCCCCCTAGTTCGCTACATGGTATACCATATCCCATGCTCTGCTTAGTTTGGGGCTATGTAGTTGGTATGATTGTCTGGGTTTTTATTTTTTTATTTTATTGCTAAATTCTTGGGGAAGGTTACTAAAGGCTATATTTTATCAAGAAATTTCTACGGAATAAAAAGTTACGCAAATTTATTTATACTTTCTATGTAAGATTAATTTGCGATAACAAAAAAACATTTAACAGGTGTTATGACGCGTTTACTAATAATAATTATAATGTGATTTTGAATAAAGTAATTGAAAAATCACACACATCATTGCATTTCTTTAATTAAATATTTCTGTGGTTGATATGCTGAAATAATTTTCTTTTCGAGATAAGCTGAAATTTCTTATGGAATAATAACATAGTTTAATTATGAAGCCGTCGTCGTGGCGCAGTGGCTGTGTCTTTTCATATAATATTCAGTTTACGATTCGATTCGAGGCGATTCCCACATTGTCTAATAATATGTATACATTTTCATTGGAATTTGAACCATATCACAACCGAATAAGTTGCGAAGTGTATACATATTAATGCACGTGACTGTACCTACTCTACGCGTCTACTTGCGGAAGTTCAGAATTCAGATCTGCATCATCGTACAGCAAGGCTAGCTGCGACCATCGATAAAGACTCGAATCGACAAGATAATTCATCATCATCATCACGACTCTTTGTAAAGAGTCCACTGCAGGGCTATGAGTCTCTCCCCTGGGTGACGAGGAGGTATAGGCCTTAATCCACCGAGCTGGCCCAGTGCTGGGTGGTGGATGTCAGAATTTTCAGGCCGCTGAAAATGGCTTCTGACAAACCCTAACGACTACTTAAATGGCAATTGTTCTGATTTTCAAAAAAAGAAATAAAATGTGCATGCATTATGACCATCGTTATTTTGATGAGTTAACGTTTGACTTTTGACCATGTCGGGATTGTCCAGGGTTGACTATAATAGCTGACCAGGTTTATGGCACGTGTATAACTATATGCAACCTAACATGCTCCTCCTCGCTGCGCTCGTCGTCGCACCTAACAAAGATATACCTACTTTTCATCTTGACAAAAGCTTATCTATTTGAGTGAATATGTATTATACAGTACTAGGTTTTGTCTTTGCAGTTCTTTGAAAATTACAGGAGCAAAAGCTAATGCATTTCAGTCAGTTTTTTTACTGAGTTCGTTTAGGTATTGTCAAGTAATATGCATAAACAAAAGCTCCTCTATTAGAGTCTGACTCGTGACTCAAATAGTTCAGCCTTTGTATATTCGCGTACCGGCCGCGCCGAACGTTGCTTGCCCTGTGATATCGTTTGATACACACAGTAACCACGGCGCGGCGCCACGACGACTTCTTTATAATTAAGACTAGCTGTTGCGCGCGGTTTCGTTATTATTCGGAATAATCGGAAGAATCCCTCTAAGTAATGGTAAAAGAAATTTTGAAATCGGTCCAGTAGTTTTTGAGCCTATTCAATACAAACATACAAAAATACAAAGGTTTTCCTCTTTATAATATTAGTATAGATAATTATTATTTTGTTATTTTATCCTATTAACCAACATGCGCACCATACCATAATAGATAGATATACTTAATTTGATACAATAATTAAACCCAAAGAACCAAAGCTACCATATTCTTAAAAAAATACATACGCACTTAGCCATATTTTAAGAAAATATTATCGATAAGAGGCCCGATTTATAATTGTCAATGTGGCATGCTAGCCCCGCAGGTGAGTGTTAGACGAACTCACGCGCTTAGTTATGTCGATGTATTATGACTAATTTGATTAATTACTGCGGTTTTCTTTACAAACTGTAAGATATTTACAAACAGATCTGCACTCCAGCAAGTACGTAGGTAGGTGCGTCAGCGCGTATGTGCATCGGCTGTCTGGGAATCGCCATAGCAGGTCAAGCAACTTTCGGCCCGGTCCGTACAAGGATAGGTGACCACCAAACACTAATTGGTCTCAACGCCGTCCATGCTTCATTAAACAGCATGGAAGGCGTTAACAAATAAGTTACATGCATTATGCTATTAAGCGATTCAATTGATAAGAATAAGCGATGCCTACTAGCAACTGGGAGTATTACTGTTTAATAAATTATTTATAGAACGAATTTGACTATAACATACAAATATTTGATGAACTGAATTGATCGGTTAAATTGAATCATGCAACTATATGGTTTTAAGTTTTCAAGATTTATAATCTATACTTCGGTACTCTAAAATAATATATTCAAAGAGCACAGTTATTATAGTTTGCCTGTTTTTGTTATTGTATACAGGGTGTATTAAGCCAAATAATAAATAATAAATAACCAAATACAGTCTGCCAAACTGAAATGGTGGGAAGGTGTGCATATTCTGACTGAACATACTTGCTTTAAGTACTTCTAGCCTATCTCTTATAGTAAATATGATTGTATTTCATAGTTTGTATTTTCATAAGGTGATTGCTGTTGAGTTTCTTGCCACTTCTTCTCAACATATCGACTTTCCGAAGTGGTAGATTCAATGTAAATTATTTGATTTATTTCAAATGTATTTTGAATTTGTTTGTAATGGGTAAACTCAAAAACTACTCGACCAATTTCATATAATATTGATAAAAAAGCCGAATGTTATCGCGCTTATATTTTACCTCGATTTTCAGTGTATTTACACTAACCATGGTGACAAATGACTGTGACTGACTATCCTAAACTTTATTTTAGAATCATTTTCATATTATACTATCTCAACCGACAAATGAACACTACTGCACAAAAACAAGAATGGACTGACTCTCTGTGACCTTCGCCAGGTCATTAGTACTCCTTGTGGGTGACGGACTGCCCACACGTCATGAACCGTCATGTGGTCCCAATTGTTTTTTTTTTCGATCCTTACGTATAGCGCCCACTGCCACTTTATAATGTAAATCCTTTAAACTTCCTGTGACCTTAAATCGCATTAGTATTTTCTCAATATTATTTTGGTCATGTAAATAGATCTTGGAATTACACCCCAAACTATCGTATCTTTGAGTAAATGTAGAACCCTGCTATAAATCTTTTACTGTCCACAATGAGTTATTCCAAAAAATTTTCATTTGCAGACTTAGGTACATAATATTAGGAAAACTTAACATAGACCTTGTGGTAAGTATCTACCGGCCACTTGCTTTGCTTTGATTACATGGCAGAATGTTATGCATTCCGACCTAATGCTCCAGCTATTAAGAGCTTATTGCTGTTTTAGAATTAGGTTTGGAAATATGATTTAGGTATGGAACTACTGCACATCATCCCAGGGTTTTCGTAAGAGCCATCAGACTTACAAGCATTATAAAATCGAGCTCAGCATCTTAATTGTTATACAGCCATCGTTTTGATAAGTAGTGTTTCTTTGTGATCAGCAGTGCGAGCACGGTTCTTCTATCACGATCGTGTTTACGCTTCCGAATTAAGCGATTATTGTCTATGATCGGTAGCACGGTTCTTCTATCACGATCGTGATGTCGTGTATTTAAGTAAACAAAGGTCCGGTTTCATAAAAACATAATTTCAATGTTGCCATACGGTTTTTCAATTATCAATGATGGTTTTCAATCTAATTCACGAGTATCCTAGCAACAAAAAACTGAATTAGGGACTAAATTAAAAACTTAAATGTCATGTTGCCTCCATTGTTGTTGTTTGTTAATTTGGGAAATAAAATATGTAAACGGCTGGTTGGTTGCCAATTAACCAAAAGAAGAAGAAGAAGGGAATTATTTATTAAAAATGAATAATATCAAATAAATAATATGCGTAATATATGTGAAGATCCAATTTATACAGGAAGCGATAAATATACTGCAACTTGCTTTTCTTCCAAATGAGGAAAAGAATATTGACTTCGATCCACTTGTTCAAGAGAAAACATTAAAGCGCATAACACGGTTCTTCCAACACAAGAAATATGTGATTTATAGTACTTCTTCTGCGATACGAATGTAATAGAAAGTTTCGTTTTTGAAGAAGACACCATTCAATAAAAATCCTACTCGGTATCAATAAGACTAGATGCTTATGCTTT
Source organism: Stenoptilia bipunctidactyla (assembly GCA_944452665.1). Classification (NCBI taxonomy): domain Eukaryota; kingdom Metazoa; phylum Arthropoda; class Insecta; order Lepidoptera; family Pterophoridae; genus Stenoptilia; species Stenoptilia bipunctidactyla. Next base: position 11,233,321 of record OX101733.1, read on the forward strand.
AAACTAGATACTATACTTTCGGGGCATAATTACTGGATCGAGCCGATTGAAAAGGACCAATGAATAATATAAATAAAGCAGCTTTATGTCTATAGTTTGAACATTTTATTTAAACTGTATTTTGTTTATATTAATAAAATCTGATACCCACTTTTATGAAGTTTTGTCATTACTGCAAATCCTATTTATTTGTTTTTGAAAAACTTAACTAAAATATGATGTATTGTATGGGTCAAAAGCCACTTCAAGGTTTTCGCAGATATACATACAGTATTATAAACAAAACAAGCATGGTTAAGTTTAATAACCTTATAGTGTTAAAGCCTTATAAGGAGCAGTGAATATTTATGAAAATTAAATGTATCTGAAATACACTAGGTATGTTGTGTTTTTCTGAATGGAACGATAAAAGTAATACTGAACTAAGTGATATACATGTACAGTATTACTTTTCTGTAAGTAAGGTCTGGCCACTTTGAGGGGAATTTATTGTGATAAATTAAACGGGTACAAGGTTTTCAATTTTAATAGTTTTTTATTTTAATATTCTACAAGATATCTGAAATATAAAATACACTTATAAAAAAGCTTCTCAATGACTTAACTGCGAAAAACAACTTGAAATCATATAAAAAGGCATTGTCATTCACATTTCAACTTACTTAACATATTAATTTACTTTTAAATCTGTCTGACAATGCTATAAAACTCTATGCTAAAATCAAAACCTTCGACAATACAGACCGTTACATTTCAGTGAGGTAAAATCTTAATAAACAAATAATAACATTTATAAGGCAGGTTTGGTTGTATGGTTGAACATAAAACATGTTTACTATAAGTTTAGACCTGGGTCTCCATGAGTGTATTCTACAAATAAAAAACATTTTCGATTATAATCTATAATCTTTATTAATACGAGAGCATTGCATAGTTGTTCAATTATTAAGGTAATTTGAAATATGACACCTATAGTCATACAATAAGTTTAGTAAACAATACATGATAAAATACACAAGTATACATAAGACAAAATATAGCCTTAAGAGGTCTTAACTGATTGAAAATAAAATGAGATATTGATTTATATAACAGTATTATTATTTAAACATTAATTTATTTGGTTTCATACTGTCCGGAGTACATGATAGATTCTGTATGGTAGTAGTCTAGTTTACGGAGCATTGAATGGTTTTTGAAACCTTAATATTTGTAAAATACTCGAGCTATGCCAATGGGAACAATAAAAGTAAGACTGGACTGAGTGATATACAGTTGGGCACAATCTTTTAGTAAACAAGTTATGACATAGTACGGTCCTTGCACACCATATGAAACAAACCCTCTGAACTCAATATGCGATTGGTATGGGGATTGAGGTATGTTGTGTTTGTTATTCTGAATGGAACAATAAAATAATACTGAACTTAGTGATATACATGTTCAGTATTACTTTTCTGTAAGTAAGGTCTGGCCACTTTGAGGGGAATTTAGTGATAAATTAAATGGGTGCAAGATTTTCAATTTTAATAGTTTTTTTATTTTAATATTTTAGAAGATATCTAAAAAATAAAATACACTTAGCTTCTCAATGACTGAACTGCGAAAAACAACTTGAAATCATATAAAAAGGCATTGTCATTCACATTTCAACTTACTTCACATATTAATTTACTTTTAAATCTGTCTGAAAATGCTATAAAACTCTATGCTAAAATTAAAACCTTCGACAATACAGACCGTTACATTTCAGTGAGGTAAAATCTTAGTAAACAATTTATAGGATTACTTCACACTTAAATAAACCTGGTCACTTTATAATTGAATGGTTAGTATTTGAAATTCCTGATGCAAGTAGGTTACAAACAAATAATAACATTTATAAGGCAGGTTTGGGTGTATGGTTGAACATAAAACATGTTTACTATAAGTTTAGACCTGGGTCTCCATGAGTGTATTGTACAAATAAAAAACATTTTCGATAATAATCTATAATCTTTATTAATACGAGAGCATTGCATAGTTGTTCAATTATTAAGGTAATTTGAAATATGCTACCTAATAGTAATACAATAAGTTTAGTAAACAATACATGATAAAATACACAAGTATACATAAGACAAAACATAGCCTTAAGAGGTCTTAACTTATTGCTTTATATAACGGTATTATTATTTATACATTAATTTATTTAGTTTCATACTGTCCGGAGTACATGATAGATTCTGTATGGCAGTAGTCTAGTTTACGGAGCATTGAATGGTTTTTGAAACCTTAATATTTGTAAAATACTCTAGCTATGCAAATTGGAACAATAAAAGTAAGACTGGACTGAGTGATATACAGTTGGGCACAAACTTTTAGTAAACAAGTTATGACAAAGTACGGTCCTGGCACACAATATGAAACAAACCCTCTCAACTCAATATGTGATTGGTATGGGGATTGCAAATTAAAGCTTGCATATATGTTATATGATGTTTCCAAACCCAGCAAACTCTTTGGTTCACTTAAATTTAAAAGTTTGCTTATTGCGGCATAATGAAAACATGCAATGATCAAAATATTTATTATTTTTTTCAAAATCGCAACATCACAAGTCCTTATTCACTTTGTATTAGCTTTAAAAGAATTATTGTGTACACTAAAATCACTGTTCACACTTATTTCTCTCACATTTTAAACTTCATTCTTATCCTTGTAAGATATTATGTTTATTCCATTATGCTAGTTTCTTTATTTTCTTATTTATATTTGTAATAGGCATTTCTCTTAAGTTTTAAAGTTTCTCCTTATATCTGAAACAAAACATAACAAAATGATTAGGAGTTGTATTATGTGTCATATACTTATTAAAGTGTATTGGTCAATTGTTAACTTTTTACTAAACCTTAATTTTTTTTAAGTAGGTAACCTATAGATGATAAAATTTTATATGATTTAGGAATAGCATTGTGGAGTTTAACAGAGATTGTTTAACATAGCCTGCGATATAGCTACCTACAGATATGGGAAATCTTTATAAATCAATCTTTCTGCATGTCCAGTAACTCTTGTTCATTCCTAGCTTTAGCTTCCAATATGTAATTTGAAGGCAGTGTCAATAAACTCAGAGATAAATAGTGGTTTGCAGGGTTCGTAAGGTAGCCTTGCCTAAAATAGTTCTCACACACGATTTTTAAGCAACAAAAAAATTTTCAATGTCCGTCGTTTTTCCCCAAATTAATAAACCACACCTTAGTATTGGTGCTGCAAAACTCTTCAAATGATATTAGTTAAAATACACGTAGGAACTTACCATTATATGAACAGGCAATCCATTAGATCGTCTCCGCTGCAAATCTTGTTGTAAATTTAAAACAAGGACAGTGGCGATGTCTTCATTAATGCGAAATAGCTTATTATTTGGATTATTGGCGTCCCGTATCAATCTTCTGGATATCATTTGCATAGTAATATATCTCCGCCTCTCTTCCTCGGCAATTAATGCGAATCCAAAGTCCTTACAAAAGACATGGTCGGCAAGCTCAAAGGGATTGTTAGCGTCCCGTATTAATCTTCTGGACATCATTTGTGAATTAATGTATCTCCTCCTCTCTTCCTCGGCAATTAATACGAATCCAAAATCCATTATTTCACTAAAATATGAGCGCGAGTCAAATGGCGGCTTCACGATTTTTACTCTACAAACTTTTTGACAGTCGCCACCAGGTCGTCTTCTATGAGTTCCATGCTACTGAATTCGGTTTACTCGGTAATTTCGTGATAGATTCGAGATACATTACCAATCGTGAGGAATCGTGTTGTCTATGCTACCGTTAACAGCTATCACGAAAATAACCGTCGTTTATGTCAAATACACGATCGTGAAAAGATCCGTGCTAGCACTGCAGACCTGCGTTTTACATCAATTTCTTCTGAGTTAAGGACAGTCAAAGATGATACCATCAAGATACCATCTCTCGGATTAGTTGCCTTTCACGACACGCTTATCCAGGGATGGTAGGGCTATTCTACGCCGCTTCTGCAAAGCCATAAGGATACGAAATTCGACCGTAATGAACGAAAAAATAAAAATAAATAAAACATAAAATCCCCAGACAATCACACCAAATACATGGCCCCAAACTAAGCAGAGCTTGTGATATGGGATACCATGTAGCGAACTTTGGGGAACCTAGAATATAAATCATATACATATAGATAAACGCCCAGACCCCGGAATATTTTTATTTTCTTGTTCCGTGCGGCAATCGAACCCGTGACCACTTAAGTCCGAGGCCAAAGTGGTGATGGGGTATCAATGTCTGCCTCAAATCTTTCTACACGTTGCGCAATTAAAACGTGGTACAAAGTTGTATATTTATTAATAGGTAGGATGATCTTACGACACTTTTACGGTATATGAGCAGAGTTCAAGGACACAACAAAATGTTATTGTCAATAACTCGCATTGTTTCATTTTTTATGAGTTTATTTAAGAAAAACAACACTTTTGCGTTAAAAATAAACTTAAGTTATTCATGTTATTCATATGATAGGTACAGCTGAAATGTTTCGACAGGTAAACAATAATCGACAAACAACGACGTTTTTTTTTTTTTAATCCCATATTATGACGAAATGATCTATGGTGTGAGAGGTCCTGGAAAACGAGTTTTCTAAGCTAGTTCATTCTTCTTATAGTTCAGCTTATTTTGGGACTAAATTTTGGTGTGTGTGTTTATTTGTATCAGTTTAGCTACCTTATTTATACATACTTACATAATTTCAGGCCTGCATCCGGGGTAGGCAGAATACCAGAGGTTGTAAGACCATCTGCTGTCGCGTTTAACTTTGGATATATTATAATGATGGAATTAGGGGGTCATCGCCAACAAAAACATCTATAAAAACCTCTGTCTCTTAACTGACTTTTAAAGTATGCCCGGGAAGAGAAGCAGCTCGTACATGCTTCTCTTTCGCTCTCAGTCCAGCATGGAAGCATAGTTTATTTATTCATGTTGAAATCAACTTCGATAAAAAAATTAATGATGAAAATACCACAATATTTAATAACTACATGGGACAGGTAGTGAAATTCCTGGCACCGGTTAACATTTAATATGCCAAGGTCGGCTACGCCGCTAGTCTATGGGTAATGGCGATTGCAAGCCATAAGTTACACACAATACCTTACCTTTTGCTGGGAAACAATTTTTAAGTTTAAAAATAAATTAACTTTATTCGCAAAATTTTCTACGTACGTACAACTCTAATAAAACAGCCAACAAACAAAATAACATAAAATATTAGAAAATTAATGTAAGAGTTATATCATCATCTTGAAAGGAAATTATAATAATAAATGTTGAATAATGGGATAATTCAAAATATTTATAGCTAATGACTAGAGCTAAGATGTTTTCAGTACCCATGCACCGATTTTGCACTCAAAAGATAAAACCAAGAATAACATACCTGTTGTGGTTCTAGGTATAGAAATAACTAGACTTATCAATTTTTATACTTTTATCTGTTGAAATACTAGATATGACTATAATTGTTTATTTGATGATCTTATGAGATCTTTTTCTTCTTCTTATCGATAAATAGATAAGTATTGAAATTATTCTTCCAGCCTTTCTTTTTGGTAGTGCCCTGTTCGAATTTAATGTTAATCCTAATGAATTGTGCTATCAAGAGCTATAATCAATGAATGCAGAGCATTAAAAAAACCGACTTCACGTCAAAACTTTGGCTGAGTTATAATGCCATCAACGTAAACATTCTCCGAAATCATACATACTTTTTTAATTAAAAATTTTCAATGAAGTACTCAATCGATTTCGATGAAATGTATATGGAACCAAGTTTTAGGCAACATTGTTTATTAATAATAATACATACATACCTAGCTTCACGCCTGTATCCCTATGGGTTAGGCAGCAGAACACAAGAGGCTTTAAAACCATCTGATGTCACATTTGACAATTTTGGAGGTATTATGTTGATGGAGAGAGTCTAGCAGTGACAAGGAGTCAGCCTGTCGCCTGCAAAAACGCCAATAAAACCTCTTTCCCTTAATTAATATAAGTAATATAAGTAAATAATAATAATAAGCTTCACTTACTTGGTTTCTTTACCCGTAAGTGCGGTTAAAACCAGCCGTCGTTGGCTGAGAATTTCGACCATTCGAAATAATGATAATAAAATCATTTAAATACACTCTATGATTTTCTTTCACTCCCAGTCTGCATGGAAGAGTAATAATAATATTAAAATCCCCAGACAACTACATGGCCCCAAACAAAGCAGAGCTTGTGATATGGGATACCATGTAGCGAACTAGGGGGGGGAACCTAGAATATAAATACATAAATAGATAAACACCCAGATCCGGAACATTTTTTTTCTTGTTCCGTGCGAGAATCGAACCTGCGACCACTGGCGTCTGAGACAGATAGTGTTACACAGTATATAAGTTACTCTATGGTGTTACACTACCGCCAAAGTGGTAAAAAAATTATTATTTATTATAAACAATAATATTTTTTACATTTTTATTTATTTTAAATTTTTTCAACAGTACAGCCTGTCAACAAAGCTGTAATATTAACAAAGTACACATTTATTTAAGCTTGTCGTGCGTCAGTCGGTATATTTCAATTGTTGCTTACAAACCGACTCCATAGTGCGAACTTTCGCAAACATACGAATCGATAAAGTTCGGTGATAGCACTGCATTAAAAAAGGTCGTGTTTCCAAATAAATTGTCTGGGCACCGAAATCTACTTGACAAAATTATAATCAACGAATGCAGAGCATTAAAAAACCGACGTCAAAACTTTGACTGAATTATAATGTCGTCAAGCAAGGTAAAAATTTTCCGAACTCATACATATTTTTTCCCAAATTTGAAATTTTTCATGAAGTACTCAATCGATTTCGATGAAATTTATATGGGACCGACTAGGATGTATCCTCTATTATATGAAACAAGAATTTTCAAAATCGGTTCACAATTGTCCGAAGTATCGTGTAACAAAGACACACAAAAAACATACACACGAATTGAGAACCTCCGTTGAAAACTTTAATCTATATTTCTATCTATAAGCTGAAGAGTTTCGTTTATTTCTTTGAGTTATTTCTATATGGTAATCTTGGAAATTTTCAGTTTTGTTTCCTTTTATAGACCAGCTCTTGCGTAACTTTTGACTGCTGGCCTTTGCGAATTTCTTGATAAAATATAGCCATCCCCAAGAGCTTAATTACTGTTAATAATACACAAAGAAAAAAAAAGAAAAAAATAACAAGTAGGACTGGTCGGTTCCGACATTAGCGCGTTCAAACTAAGAGATAAATAATGCCTCAACCAGGAATCTGTTAATTATATTTTATAATTATAATTATTTATTCAGGTTCATTATAGAAGATATCGACGGTAAAAAGCGAAGCTTTCTAAAAAAATCACATCTCTTAAACTACCGTAAACCCTTCAACCATGGTAGGTAGGTATATTAGTTTAAGAGATATGTTTTTTTTTCGAAAATTAAAAAGTTTTGGGCCCTTTTAAGCATTTTGCATTTTGTGGGTCACAGCAGGTTCGTTTTTTACCTTCGAGATCGTTACCTCTGCACTAAGAAGATCCGTCATGCATAAGAACTGTATCTTAGTACGTACTCGTTATATTACACCAAATAATGAATGTCTTACGGTATCCTCGTGTAAATGGGCCGGGCAACGGTTGTTCAATGAGAGAAAGAGACGGTAAGAACTACAGTTTGTAAATCCGAACGCCTTTTTGACCCACTCATATCGGCTGTTTCTTCTTATTTTCGTGTCAATGACTTACTTTCTTTTAACAGTCAGCACAATTTTAAATTCTCATATCACACAGTTATTTATCACTATAAGAAATAAGATGTCCAAACAAACATTGCAAATGACTAAAATAATTTAAGTAAGAGAAAAAAATAAAGAGGACACTTATGTAATTTTTCTTATAAACTTATTTTACTTATTACCATTTAATTTTGCTTGTGTTGGCGATAACGATAAGCTTGCGATATTAAGATGTTTGTATGACTTCATGGTAGCGGAAGTATGTTGGTAGTACTGTTAAAGAGGGCGCTAAATGCAATGAATGACTGACATTCGATTGCAGCGCCATAGGTTATATCTTGAAGTAGGGTGATGGCAAGTGACACATAGACGGTTAGGAAGGCTAGGCGTGCGGACGTGTCTCAAACGGACGGTTTATAGTAGCTCGGTATTAATTGGTTTTAGCGTTGTAATGGTAAAGTAATAGCGGAACGTAACAGCGAATAAAGATTGTATTGTGAATAAGTCGGTATTATGACCAAGCCGACATTCTCAGGACTGAGTAACTGCCTTGTGATTATTTCTATCGTGTTTAACAAGCTTCATCGCTCACATCAGAAGTGGGATATGCCTAATATTAATTAGTGTTTCGATTAATTTTTGCGAATAGTCTTTTCGGATCCGCCCATACTTAAAATTAATTTGTGTTTCGATTTGTTATCTTAAAATCTATACGGTGGTAAAATAAAACTGTTTTGTGATCATAAAGCGTTGTTGAACAGTGGAATTTTCCTATAATTGGCCGAGACTTCAAAATAATTGTTTGTAATTTTGTAAAAATAAGTGACGTCATTAAGTAAAATCGTTATGGATATATAAGTTAAATAACTTGTATGTTTGGTACTTTATTGCGTGAGTTTTTGAAATATATCGATAAAGGTTTAATCACTGTATCTTGCGTTTAGTTTTGAATTGTTGTTTGTCGCTAAAGTAAAACTGCTTTTAAAGACGTATCATAATAAGGTTTTGCGTAGAAAGGATTATACTCGGACCGATTATGGTTTGGAATTTCTTTGTCTTTTGTTATTATTTTGTGAAAAAAAGTATCGTGGTCAAGTAAAGTTGTTTTACCATAAGTACATACAATTTGAATACCGTTAATACGAAATAATTGTTCTCTCAACATTTACATGAAAAGTAAAATGGCAAGCGGGATTATGATCGGCAAACTCAAATGGCCGAACATGTGCATGCGTTGTTATAAGTCACGGAGTGATACTCAAAATGACCGAACAGAAACATGCACTGTTATAAGTCACGGAGTGGTACTCAAAATGACCGAACAGAAACATGCACTGTTATAAGTCACGGAGCGAAAACTGACATAATCCAGAAGCTTCCACGTTACTTTTTGTTTTTTTGGCTTATATTTTTTACGATAAAAAGATTAATACTGTGAGTATTTCTTATCGAAAGTACATATTGCGATTCGGACAATGCGTTGACGTTAACCGATTCCTACTGAGTTTCTTGCTGGTTCTTCTCAGTAGATGGATCTTCCGAACCAGTGATAGCTTTGCGTAAATTATAAAATCTTAATTTAGAATTTTGAAGGAAATATTAAATTGAAGTTTTAAAGAAAGTTGTTGTTTTGAAAGAGATTTAAAGTGTTGTGGACACTTGTTCGTTAGTTTTGATGAATGCGCCAGAGTGTTTCTGGGTACTGTGTTCAAGGAGTCATTGGTTGACTCGGGTGAAAAGATTGTGTTGTCAAATGGGAAACGAAAGCAAATGTTAAAGAAGCGAAGGAAAAATCTTGGTACGTTTAAGTGTAGCGAAAAGCTCTTTAAATGCAAGTGATCCTGGCAAGAACGGTGTGGGAAAAACCCGGGCTCTTAAGTGAGGCATAGTCCCTTAAGTGCGAGTGACATTTGCTGATGTTTCTCAAGACATTCGATTAGAGCATTTTTGTATACTTTTGAGAATTAGCTTGACTTCATTGTCAGGAGTGGCCGAGCCGCCACTTTGGTATGATTGTTTCAGATTAACACACGAGGACGTGTGTCATCGCAGGATGGCCGTGTTGGCGATAACGATAAGCTTGCGATATTAAGATGTTTGTATGACTTCATGGTAGCGGAAGTATGTTGGTAGTACTGTTAAAGAGGGCGCTAAATGCAATGAATGACTGACATTCGATTGCAGCGCCATAGGTTATATCTTGAAGTAGGGTGATGGCAAGTGACACATAGACGGTTAGGAAGGCTAGGCGTGCGGACGTGTCTCAAACGGACGGTTTATAGTAGCTCGGTATTAATTGGTTTTAGCGTTGTAATGGTAAAGTAATAGCGGAACGTAACAGCGAATAAAGATTGTATTGTGAATAAGTCGGTATTATGACCAAGCCGACATTCTCAGGACTGAGTAACTGCCTTGTGATTATTTCTATCGTGTTTAACAAGCTTCATCGCTCACACTTGTAAATTTAAATACATTATGTCATCGGAAACTCATCAAACGACAGGTAGCTTCTTCATAATTTAACAAAGGTTATGTCACCTTATTCATAATTGAATTAATCGCTACATTACAATCTCGTTACATTAATTACGTACAAACAATCGATGCTTACATAATGTGTTCGATTATTGTAAATAAATATTTATTCGCCGAACAAAAACTTCCCTGCTGGACTGGGAGCAAAGGAAAAACATAGAATGTGCCAGCTGCTTCCTTTCCCGGGCATACTGTTAAAGTCAGTTAAGGGGCAGAGGTTTGATTTGAGATTTTTTTGTAGGGGATAGGCTGACTCCCTGTCACTGCAATAGACTCTCTCCACTATAATGCCTCCAAATTTGTCAAACGTGACCTCAGATGCTTTTAAAACCTCTGGTGTTCTGCCTACTCCATAAGAGATACAGGCGTGAAGTTATGTATGTATGTACAAAAACTAAAGGAAAAAAATATATATTTGTTCCTCGAGCATGTGCGCTACTTAAAAAAGGGCTATGTTACATGTTATATCATATTTGTCCTAATATATGCTACTGACAGAACCATAACAAGTCACAAAGGTTTTGTAAACTCTATCTGTCAAGAAAAAACTCGATAAACTCATCAACAATCATACATACATACATACCATACATTCATACTCATACAATCAAAACAGTTTTTCACCGTACATACATTTAAATATTTTGTAATCTATGCGAAAACTTTTAAATGTTGAATCTATTTATAACTAATTTATTTAGTTATGTACTATCCGTTGCCCGTAGTTCCACCTGCATTACTCCCCTTCCCGTTGGAATTCCGGAATAAAATATAGCCTTCCTCGATAAATGGACTATTCAATGCAAAAGGATTTTTTTCAAATCGGACCAGCAGTGCCTGAGATTAGCGCGTTCAACCAAACAAACAAACTCTTGAGCTTAATATATTTGTTTGTATAGACATAGATAACTTAGGTATACTGACACTGTCTGTTGTCCGAATAAGGTTAAAATAAAATAATAATAACTCTGCATACACTTCAGCAATATAAGTACTCGGTTGTTTTTCTACCCAATATGGATAATCATCCCTCCTGTGCGGTCGGGCTTGAAGTAGCACGAAGGGATTGGGGTTATCTTTTAGAGAGGTTTTCTTCCTCGCAGCCCGCAGTTCCTTGTTATCCTTTTCTGCCTGGGATTATGGGCTGGCCGGAGAGCCGAAGCAATCCAAGCCTCTTCAAGTAGCTTCAGAGTAGCTGGGTAGGCTCGACCCTCATCTGTACCCTCATCGGTCCCCTATGTTATCAAAGGAGTAAAGAAAGGGTTTTGGTATATCATGAAGGGAGAACCGACTCCATATTGGGCGAACATTCGTTAAGATTCAAATGTATAAAGCTCTTATCCGACCACTTTGGCGATGGGGTAAACCTATCTACCTCAGACGCCAGTGGTTGCGGATCCGATTCCCGCACGGAACAAGAAAAAAAAAAGTTCCGGTCTGGGCGTTTATCTATACATATATGTATTTTCTATTCTAGGTTCCCCCCTAGTTCGCTACATAGTACCTCATAAGTCATTACACAAACTTTGCTCACTTTGAGGCCATGTAGTTGGTGTAATTGTCTGGGATTTTTTTTCTTTGATTGCACTGCAGTTTAGTAAATTAATTTTCCTAAACTGGTTCGGGTTTTAGTGTATGCCAAATTAATCTCCAATTCCTCTTCATGAGCTTAAGAAAGTTTACCTTAAGTCCACAAAGTTGGAGTCAGTAGTTTTATTTATTTAGTATTTATTAGTGTCGCCTATAAAAAAATATAAATATGTGCTAGCTATAATACATAGAAAAACTGTTTAATTTTCAAAGGAAAGAAAATAATGCTGCAAACAAAGAAACGACCTACAGGCGAGTGCCATTATCACATATATTAGGTACCCACTTATTGACTTCTTATATCAAAAGCTATTAAATGTTTACTCTAATAAATTTGAAAAATCTAAATGTCTAAGAAAACTGAAGACGGTATTAAAATCTATTAAGTTTACATACTTTTCTTATATGTATAACACGATATATAATTTGTTGAGTTGACAATTTTTATCGTAGCGTATAATTTATATGTATTACTGAAGGTCGCTTGATAGCGCCGCAGTACAAGGCCGAGGAAAACGATGCATCCACGTTCCTGATTGTGTGCATTGTTTGTCCGCGTATTTAGGGTTACAAGGGTACTAAAATTAAAGGACATCCCTCTTTTTCCGATGCCACTGCAAAGCCATGAACTTACATTAAACAATTTTACATGTTTAAAACGATGCCTGCTCATATCTGCAAAAATATAAAAGTAGGTACTTATACGATATTTCGTGATTGAGAAATACTTTTTTTTGGTAGGTACCTACAGAGACTTAGTTCCTAATTCTCCGTACAAAAGACATTGCTGACAAGGTCAAAGTTTAGACAAGTTTATTCTTAACAAGATTAGAAACAATGAATATCTTTACATACATTACACCTAGGTTACTATTAGTAAAGGAAGGTACGGCGCCGTCGCCGGGAGACGCCGCGGAGCAGAGTCGTACGGTGCTGTGCACGGCATACCGCACTGCGCACACGTTCTAAAATTACAGTTTTTGCCTTGATATGGACCGCGAAAGACGTATCCTGCTCCTGTTACTGTTGATACGATCAATGAAGAAAAAAATTTTATGTAAATCTATACTTTTCTACTGGGTGTGGCAAAAGTAAAGACCCTATTTGGTTTAGCTATAAGATTTTTTCTAAATTAGAAAATAACATTACGGTTTTCTTAAATGTACCATTATTTAAAGATGATGTCTTTTAAATGGTGACCTCCAAAGTTGATGCACATTTGAGCTCTATTTATGACATTTTGCATAACTTGCCGTAACACTTCCTGCGATATGTTCCTTATTTCTTGATGTATGTTTTCTTTTAGAGCTGCAAGAGTCTGTGGCTTGTTCACATACACCCGAGATTTCAAAAAACCCCAAAGAAAGAAGTCTGGACTCGCCAGATCGGGTGATCTTGCAGGCCAAGGCAAATCGCCAAAACGAGAGATAACTCGGCCTGGAAAAGCGTCCCTCACTAAGTCCATAGTGTCGCGCGCTGTGTGTGCCTTAGCGCCGTCTTGTTAAAACCAGATGTGCTCCAGCCCCAATTCGTCCAAACTGGGTATCAAAAGCTCACGTAACATGGTTCTGTAGCGTTCTCCAGTGACAGTTATCGCAATGTCTCCAGCGTCTTCGAAAAAATAGGGTCCGATCACTCTGTCAACACAGATGCTACACCATACAGTAACTTTTAGTGGGTGTAAAGGTGTTTCTTGAATAATGCGCGCATTATCAGTGCCCCTGAACCGAGTATTCTGCTTATTGACATGCCCTAAGAGATGGAAATGCGCTTCTTCACTCATATCCAATTTTGAAGAAAAATCATCCTCTTCAAGGTTGAGGTTTATGACGCGCTGGCTGTATTCTAGACGAGCTCGGTGGTCAGTAGGCAGCAGCTGATGCGTCATTTGAGTTTTATACGGGAAAATCTTTAAGTCTTTCACCAAAATACGTTGCAGGGTCCGTCTGGAAATGCCTAATTGCGTGGCACGTCGCCTCGTTGTGTTTCTGGACACTCTGCCACATCTTCGCGCACAGCATCGATATTTTCAGCTGAATGGCCTGTTCTTGGTCTTCCAGACCTAGGTCTATCCAATGTTGAGTCAGTTGCTTCAAGGCGTGTGGCAAAGCGTCGAATTATGAGACATGATTATTCCACGTTCTTGGGGAGTAAAACGGTCCATTTCTATTTTCATTTTACATTTGTTCACTACACAATTTGCAGCAACAGAATAACAGGATGTCATATAAAAAAACAGTATTTTCTTTAGAGCCACTACTTTTGTGCCACCCAGTATAATGAACCATGATAGAGATAATTATAAGAGGAAATATGAAGCGCTGAGCGGTGCGCCGCGCATGACGCCGTGGCACAGCTTTCCGTTTTCCGGCAACCACATGGATCCACGCCCTAACCCACTGTACAGTCGACCAAGTACATAGTTGACCCCCCTAAACAGTTCAAACAACGCCGCCAGAGGTTTTAAAATGTAATTCACAGATTTGGGTGTAATGCCAACCTCTTAAAAAAGGGTTGTTTGAACTATTTAGGGGGGTACTTTTTATACTAGCATATAAAGTCTGCCGCCATATCAATCTCTAAAATATTAGTAATTCGTTCCGCATAGATTAATGTGTAAAGGACATTAAGTTCCTTCCTAAATTCATGTGCTTAGGTACCTACTTATCAACCTCATCGCTTACCACTAGGTGAGATTTATTTATTTAATGATAAAAAACAACTTACAACAGATTGAGGTCAAACACGCGTTATAATGCTAATAAGGAAACTTGTAGTTACAACCAGACTGAATAAAGTTTTATCGTCTGTTGCTGATTAAAATACTAATAATAAACCATAAACATCTATAATCATCATAAAAAAAAACTTGCGTTATAGTTATAAATTAACGGATTAATTAAGTAACTTAAGATGCGCATAAAAATATAAATAAATAAATATTATAGGTAAAATAAACTCATATAGAAAAACATACATCCGTCTCTAGATGGGGCGAACCTAATAAGTGTCCACAAATATGCCTTCCTCCCTCGGGATTCAAATCCAAGGCAATGCAAATTGCAAACTACACAGCAATCCGCCAATGTCAACTTCGCTACGATCGTCAAAATACTGTTAATTCTGACCGAATTCATGTTTTTTTTAAGTCCGTGTATGTAAACAAACGGGTCAGTCACCTGAGTTAGTGATGACAAATCCATTAAATTAAAACCTACTTTTGTTTGCCTAACGTTGTAGTCTAAAGAACTGTCTGTGGGTCACAGTGAGTAACCGGTAACATCGAAATGAAAATACCTAAATCGGGGCGAACTAATAAGGCTGTTCAAGTTTTTTTTCCCGTTATTGAATTACTAACTGGTGCTAAAACGGTTACAAATGTTAAAAAACAATCTTTCTTTGCACTGGCAAATCTTGCAATGGCTTACGCGGCATGGCTTTTGTTGTTTTTCCATAAGATATTTTAAAATTTCCCTTTGGGTTCGTGGTTCAGTATAAGATCGCCTTGACTAAATCAGCCATTACCACTGGTAGGTTTTTGATCCCAGCTACAATACAAACTTGTATGAATTCGGCGAATATTTACCTTGGCGACCTTTAGCCAAAGTTCTGACGTGATTATTCTATTATGTCGTTAAAAACATGGTTGCTTGAAAGAGGTCTCTAATTTTTATAACGCCGCGCCGCCGGTTGTAACCACCGCCGCCACCACGCTTTCTGTTAAAGTAATTGTGTTTATTTTTCTTTCTTTGCAAATTGCAATATTTGTTTGATTTTAATCATTTTTATTCATTTTGTTTTGATCGGTTGCTTCACTATCAAATCTACGACAATATGTATAATAACATGCTATTTATAGCCTGTCCATAAATAGATACATTCGCGACTCATGTATCTCTGAACTGTTAATTCGCACCTGCGCAAACGAGCGAGACGATTATCTTCGTCCCTTTCCGTCATCATACGCTGTCCTGTATAAATGAGAAAATTGGCATATATTGGGGGATTTGTACAGAAATAGATGCGTTGCGCGTGAGTTGACTCGACGTGGATAGACAGGTTACGGTATGTTTATTGCAAAAACATTGTCGTAATCAGCTGCAGATGAGAACATTGGCAGGTTAACAACTCGTCAAATGACCTAAGAGCTGACATAATTTGTCGTAGAAATATCTATACAGAGATTTGTTCTTAATTTAGACAGATGCTATCGTGGTTGCTACAGATTTCTATATTCATATTTCGGATGTCAACAAATTTTATCGATGAAGTTAATATTAAACATGCTTACTTATTGTAGTATAAGTACAATTTATTTATGATACTTGACTCCTGTAGGAAATATGACATGAACCTGAAAAGTTTCTGAACCCTAAAAACAATTATTTTATTTCGATAATAGTACCTACTTATTTTTATTAATGTCCCTTAAAACCGTATCTGTTTGACTGACAATACCCCTTTTACATAATTATTTACATAGGCATATTTTAACATAGCCAATCTAAAATATTCATAAGCCGGGTGTACCGGTATAAACCGAATACGGGTGCGTTGACTTTCTGAGAATTAGAGCTGTCAAATTATGTTAGCTATTTGTTTTTCTAACGAGTCGAGCCTCTTTTTAGCATCGAGTTTTTTTGCTTAAGGAGTTTTTATGTAGATGAGGCGTTTATAAATAGCCAGTACAGGCATAACTTAATTTTAAGAGCACATATTTATTCATTAATTTCCATAGACGACCGCTGCTGTGGCGGTCTACTGCCTCGGAATCAGAGGTTGCAGGTTCGATTCAAACACACACTCGTCACACTACAACCTGCACCACAAGCCACCACTGACATGACGTGTTTCGCGTCAGTTTTCCAATAGTATTTGCATCATGAGATGCCTTTGGTTTATCTGATATCCAATATCAAAATGCCACATGGGCCAGCTTAGGGGTTCATATTAACCAATAAAAATAAATATATAAAATCCCCAGACAATCACACCAACTTCATGGCCCCAAAGTAAGCATAGCTTGTGTTATGGGATACCATGTAGCGAACTAGGGGGGAACCTAGAATATAAATACATAAATAGATAAAGACCCAGACACGGAACATTTTTTTTTCTTGTTCCATGCGGGAATCGAACCCGCAACCACTGGCGTCTGAGGCAGACAGGTTTACCCCATCGCTAAAGTGGTCGTCAAAAACCAACGGCATTAATATATGGAAATTAAAAGTTATAAACATAACCGTATCGGCGAACTCAAGATTTCACACCATCGACAACTTCATCTAATTTTATCTTTTAATTTTTTCACGGCTTGGATAAAGGTTTCGTTGCTCTTTGGTAGATTAGTTCACAGAGAAGCAAAACAGATTAAATAAATAAGGCCTTAAACAAACGGGAATAACAAATATAACTAAAATAAACGACTGGGGAACAGAAAGCCCCTTGTAGACTGGTAGTCTACATGGGTAATGCAGGGTACCCAATTTATGTAGACCGGTAGTCTACGGGGCGAGCGAGCGGATAGGGTAGACAGAACACCAGAGGCTTTAAGACCATCTGATGTCCCGTTTGACAAATTTGGAAGGTATTAATTAGGTATTATTAATGATAGAGACTATTGCAATGACAGAGGGTCACTGCTAGGCCATCGGCCACAAAAACGCCATAGGTTTGGCGTTTTTGTGGCCGATGTCCTTTAACTGACTTTTACAGTATGCCCGGGAAGAGAAGCTATGTTTTTCTTTTGCTCGCAGTCCAGCATGGAATTATACTCATGACAGCCCGTTTAATTTTTGAAAACGGGCAATAATCGATTTTGCCGCAATTAAGTAGGCAAGTATACGAAATTTTTTGGCCGTATAGGGTTGGCTAAGAATAACCCTACCATCCCTGGATAAACGTGGCGGTAGTAGGATCCCTTGAAGGTTGGCTGACTGAAATCTGCCGCCAAATATAACCACTCCAGCGGTGATGTCCACAAACCGATTTATGAAGAACCAGTTCTATCATAAACCCGTTTGCTATCATCTTCGACCTCATCTACTTATACTTACCATTAAGTAAGATTGAGGCAAAACACGAGCTTAGTCACCGATTAAAAAATGTAGTGCAAAGGTATTTTTTATTTTTGGGAATCACTGTTTTACTAATTTCTCGACCAGTCAAAACTATGGTGACAATCACGTTATGGTGCACAATTTTCACCTTTAGATAGTCTGACTGTGAACCCGTTAAACAAATTTGAATATTATTTCTTTGACATTAAAACAGACAATATGGCCATAGGCCACCCAGAGCTCGTTAGGTATCTCGGGCTTCTCGGAGAAGCTGCAAGGCGCGAGTGGCCGGCCGAGATGCCAGCGAACCAACCGTTCGCGCGCGTATTTTGTTGAGATATTTTACAATTATGATACCTATATCTACTGAGGAGTTTATTGAAATCAAGTGACGTGAACGACAAATTTGTTCGCAATTAAATAATCTACTTAACTTATGATCAATTACGTAATAGACAAGGATTAAGTAATAGCAGGTATAGGTACTGATATAACTTCATCGCAAATTAATAGATACATGAATTTCAAACGCATTTTATAACCATAAAAAAGGTTATTGTGGGTCAATCTTAAGAAATTGACTTTGTCTAGAACTTTCAAAAAGGAACAATTCCGCCATACATAGTTTTTACGTAACCGTTTACGGAGCGCACGCAACAGAAGCTCTCAAAAATTAATAACTTCGTATAAGTTCCTCACGCTCAAACAGCTCAGCCGATTTTAATGTGATTTGGTATAGTAGTTTATTAGGTCCTTGCAGGGCTAGCATGCAACCATCGATAAATAGTCGAGTGGACAAGTTGTTATTTTATCTTATTATGTAAGCTAATATGCGCACCATAATAGATAGAATTACTCGATTTGATACCATGATTAAGACCACACAACCAAATATGTCATCTATACATATAATAACTAGATGAAAAGATATTTATTTAAATAAACACTAATTTATACACCAAACATTTATTTATGTATATATATATATATTTATCTATATCAATATTTATATACATATCAAGCAAAATAATACACAAACAATTAAAATATGGAATCAATATTTATAAACCTGCGAAATTATGTTTTGATGACGCAAAACAATATGCCCATAAAATATATCAAATATAATATTAATATTAAATTAAGTAAAACCCTTACATTATAAACGTACATACAAAATATTACAATAGCACAAATTCACAAAATACAATATATACTTACATATACATTATCGTATACGTACATATCACACACATAACACATCACGTAATACACAAACAGCTATCGCATCTTTCCGCTAATCGCTTTCGCTTGGACTCCACGATACAGGTTCGCCTAGTGTGAAGTCCGCTGCAAGTTGTAAGCAACATTGGTCTGGTTAAATCTAAATCTACCTACTACCGCACGATAAATGTAAATAAATGAGTGTTTTGTCAATTTTGAATGTTTGTAAACATGTTGTTGTATGTTAAATAATGGTAAAAATAAATAAATATTATTATTAAATATTATTATTAAATAAAATGGTAGGAAAGTCAAAACTGTACATTGAATATTTTTTTAAAAGAATACTTGGGGTATGATCTACAATCGAAACAGAAACAAAAAATATGGTTTTTAGAATTTTTGTCTGTTTGTCTTTCCGGGATAAACTCAAAAAGTACTGCATGGATTTACTTCAAATTTGGCATGAAGATAGTTAAGAAGTCGGGTCAACATATAGGCTACATATTATCACGCTAGCAGTGTTATAATCGTAGGTGCGTTTGGTGCTGCATAGCGTTCACGCAGACGACGTCGCGGGCAGCAGCTAGTAATCTTAATAAATTACATACACTAAATACCATATTCTAAGAATATATCAATAAAAGGCCCGATTTATCGTTGTCGACGGTAGCATGCTAGCCCCGCAGGACTAATAAGTAAGACAAAGCTACGATTACGATACGAAGTCAGAAACGATCTTTGGTTCCAAATTTTCAGTTTGCTTTTCATTCAATAGAAGTTCGATAGATTAAAGCGCGCAAGAAGAGTTTTAAATGATTTAGCCATAAGTATATCTTTGTAGACTTCCAATATTATTCCTCACTTTCACAATTATAATATTAGTAGGATTATGCGGCTTTTACTCACACTTACCTATTGTCGGAGTAGTCCGACTAGTTTCGAACTCTGTTCGATTAAACTGATTATAGTTTTGACCCAGGCAAGAGATTCATGGCCTTAAGGCCGCTCCTCATAACGAGCGGCCTCCTCCTCCTCGAACGCTAGAAACTAGAATCAAATCCACATACTCGTATCTCGCATGTTTTTCGCGTTCTTGCGAGAATTCTCGCGAGAATGTGGAGCGGCTTTCACAGTAGGCTTATTTAAATGGATTGCATAAATATTGTATCCTTAGTTTTGATTGGTAATAAAAACAATAAAATTGGCCAGCGTTTTCGGTAATGTCATATTCATTTCACAATAAGTTCGTAAAATAAATGTTAATGAAGAAATAGTTTTTTTTTTTTTTCTAATCATATTTGATCTTTTAAGGTCTTACAGTTACTCTAACTTCAACAGTCACATATCGAAAAGAAAAATATAAATAGAAAACGGCAGCCACAAACCGCAGTATCACAAACAAGATAGATTGTTTGTTTATGAAACAGTTTACGATGCACCGGTTCCGCAGTTTTACGAGGCATGCGATCCTGACTATGTGGTAACCGAGAGCTGGTATTTTACCGCAGATCGACCTTCGAGTTTAAGGTCTAATTTCAACATAATTTGTCAAGATGATTAAAATTATTTGATTAAATTGCAGAGGTTTAGAATGTCTAAAGTTTTTACGTAACGTTTCAAATAACGAAAGTTTTTAACCGGAATTTATCGCGTTTTATTTCAACTCGACCCTAAGGCTGAAACTGGACGGAAGCGAGAGCGACAGCAGCGCGTGCAGCGACGGAGTATAATGTTCCTTGGCGGGGAATATGGGCCGTTCTCGACGCTAGCGGGCTCGAGCGATTTGTCACGGTTTCATACATATTTTTCCTATCGTGTCCCGGAAACCACTGCTCGCGCCGCTGTGTCTCTCGCTGTCGCTGCCGACCAGTTTGTAGCCTAAGAGCGATTACGCACTACATCCGATTCTTATCCGATCCGAATCAGAGAAATGTCGGTCCGGCGCGGCGGCGGCCTAGCTGTAGAACTAAGTCCATGGTAGCGTAAGCACTACATCCGATATCAGTCATCCATCCGTCATTTCATACAAGATTTCTTACTCTTATTTTCTGGGATTCGGATCGGATACGAATCGGATGTAGCGCGTAACCGCTCTTATTCTTTACATACACGTGGCGACGATGTAAACACAGTAGTGGCAGGAGATGAGGTTATACCATAATATTGGCTACGTATATGTACAGTATACAATGGGGTACTGACGGAAAGACTTGAGTACGCTAAATCCATAAAAGCTAAAACGCAGCGATAGACCTATCACTTGTTTATTGTGTTTCCTTGGTCAAGAAACGGCTTCGCCAAAATCACGTGTTTCTGAAATACACAATTATAATATATCACTGTTTTATTATTAGTTATTGTACCCAGCATAACGAATAATTTAAAAGCCGTTACTGACTAAAATATACAAATTGTTTAGCGAAAAACAGAATTACGCATACATTTGTCAGAACACATAATACCTTGTAACGTTTGACGCGGCTGAAATTGTTTTTCTACGGATGTTTTTTAAAGATTTCGCCTCCTTTTCTTTGTCTTTGTGAAAACAACGCCATTTGTTTACAATTTTTCCGCGCCAGATCTGGTACGTCGTCATCGTACCGTTATTTTCATATCACGCGTATTTATCTTTTGTGATAAGTTTTAGTGATGCTTGTTATTTTTTCTCTGATTGTCATGGTACTTTTCAAAATAAACAAAGTTACCAGTTGTGATATGTTTACAGCTTTGTACCAGAACGACATGAGACATTGCATAGTAAATAAAATATATATTTTTTAAATAAATAAATAACTATTACCTCTATAGGTATAGGTGTTTATTGCTATGCAATATATGTACTACTGTAAACTAAAATTGAAAGCACACCCTTGTACCAAGACGCAGACAGAAATTCCATCCGTGTGTGGTATAGTGTAGTCCGACAAGGATCTTTTGGCGCGTGGCGAAAATTGGAACTCACCACTGTCTTGGGAAATGTCACTTTCTTAATGTACTTTTAAATTCAATATTAGGCATGAAATACTACAAAATTTACAAAATGTGGGCTCACTTATTCTATGAGTTAATGTATTTACTTCGTTTTATTCTTACCACGATTTTTGATTTTATTTTCGCACGTCGTGTCCGATATTTCGATGCTGTTACAAGCACCATGATCGCGGATCATCGCGGGTTATCGCGGATCGCGGATTACCAAATCGTGGTAAGAATCCCGTAAATACATTCAATCATAGTGAAAATAACCGCGATAGTTTAAAACAATTATTAGGTACTTATTGTACCTAGTTATAAAATTGAAGAAGTTGTTTTCAGAAAGAAAAACAAGTTAATGTCTCACTAAATCCTTATTTAAGAGTAAAGAAGCAAGTTGCCTCTGAAATGTTTACATATTGCCATACTTTGAAAACAACACTTTAGAACATTATTTATTTCATTTTTTAAATCTCAATAAAAATTTCGATTTTAGGAGAATTGTCTCTTTAGAAAAACTGAAAAGTGAAGAAAGATAAGCAGATTTTTTACAATCCTTTAAATTCTTTTAAAGGATTGTAAAAAATCTGCTTATAATTTATCTACAAAGACGATCATTTGATGAACTCTTGTTTCTTGCCAATTCTTCTCAACGGATCGACTCTCCAAAGTGGTGCTAGGTTCATTTAAATTTGTAAATAATTTGACTTACGTACCTACATACATACATACCTACGAAATAAATATTTTTTTGACTTTACTTTGAGGGAATTTTGATATTGGCAAGAAGACACACGATATGCACCTCACTATGTAATGTTGAGCCATTTCAGTTCTGCGCGGAGAGGTCATATGATCATATTTATTTAAACCGCGCACATGACGAATACGTAGGTTTTGGAGGCATTTCAATTTATTTAATAGCTCTCTCAGTGGCTTCAGTGCCGCGAATGCCTTGATAGTCTAGGATGGGATTACTTTGACCACTGTCCGTTTCTTCGATTGTGTTGTAAAGATTTCATGGTTTTGAGATAATAGAGTCATACTCATACTGACCAACTTAATTATGATAATTATATACGTAAACTATGTTGAATTTCTCCACACTGCCGACGCGTCGCAACCCACTGACGCACCTACGCACGAACTTGCGGCAGTGCGTTTTCAGCGATTAATTTCATACAATTTAATACCGCAAGTACTTTAATACTTCGCGAAGAATATATCCTTTTAATTATTATGCCAAAGTAACGTTGGAGAGACAACACCTAGTCGCTGGCGTCTTAGGGATGACATAACAAATGTCCTACTATCTGGACTGGGAGCGAAAGAAAAACATAGAATGTACCAGCTGCTTCTCTTCCCGGGCATACTGTAAAAGTCAGTTAAGGGACAGAGGTTCTATTGGCATGTTTTGTGGGCGATAGACCCCCTGTCACTGCAATAGTCTCTATCTATCATTATAATACCTCCTAAGTCAAACGTGACATCAGATGGTCTTATGAGCTCTGGTTTTCTGCCTACCCTATAAGGGATACAGGCGTGAAGTTATGTATGTATGTAACAAATAACTAAATAAGATGTTTTTTATTTCCAGGAGTGAGTTGCTCCATCTCCTCTACGGTGCGGTACTCGTACTCCAGCTGGTGGGGGGCGCCGGTCGGCCAGCTGCACAATACCCTGTGGGGGTCGCTGGCAGATATCCTATCTTCCAACCATCTGCAGTTCATTAAGTAAGTTCTTGTTCGAATCAGTAGACTAGGTATATTATGTTATTTATATAAGATTAGCTGTAACCCGCGACTTCGTCCGCGTGGATACCGGTTATTAGAGCTGGATAAATACCTACTTTTATTATATCCTCCTTGAAGTTTAAACTTACCTTATTCGAAATTTCGTCAAAATCGATTCAGTAGTTTAGCTGTGAAGCGTTTCTGATAGATAAACAGACACAATTACTTCAAAAACTATTACAACAAAGCTGTTATCCGCAGTTTCACCTAGGTTTTGTGAAAAAGTATAGGTAGGTAGGTACGTATATTACATAGATGATGCCCGCGACTTCGTCTGTATTGAATTAGTATTTCGAGTTGGCTATTTTTTATCTCCAAGGTCCTACTATCTTTAATAACAAAAATAAAAATGAAGATACTGAAGATGCCTACCCCAAGGGGAGACAGGCGTGAGGTTATGTATAAAAATGAAGAATCTTCGCCTATATGTATAATATGTACATCTCCTAACCACAAACATAGGTCTATTAACATAGGTCATCGATTAGGTCGGTACATTACAAAGGCACATTGCGTTATAAACAAATCGAGTGCCAAAGTGCCTTAAATTTTACTTAATTCATGCAATATTAATTATAGCTTATTGTTATTCTAGGTAAAGCTATATTACTGTAAAGTTTCAGAAGAATAAACGATCATGAAATAAACAAAACCTTGAGTTCCATTATCTCTGTATGTACAGAAGGCAGCACATCAAGCGTTACAAATCTGTCAAAATTTTTTACTTGAACATGAACTCTATGCCCTCGATAATAAGTTAAAATTGGTTGAGGAAATTTGACAGGTAATATAACGCTTGATCTGCTGCCTTCTGTACCTACCTTCATTAATTCGCGCAAGAAGCTTTATTAATGATTTAGCCTTATCAACATAGCAAACTTTTCTACTATATACCGACCATCTTTCAGATTTATTATTTATAAGTCCCCAGTACTTTTACCAGGAGTATTTCCTTAGAATTCTTATTCCCACGTTTATTTTGAGTGTAGTTCAGTTTTTTTTTTCTGACTATCGAATGCTTTCACATCTAATCTACTAATGCCACGTTTCAATATCAAAAATACTGTTCGTTCGTTGCTTCCTAGCTGGACTGGGAGCAACAGAAAATGATAGAATGTACCAGTTGCTTCTCTTCCCGGGCATACCTTAGGGATAGAGGTTTTATTGGCGTTTTTGTTGGTTACGAATATAGGCGTGAAGTTATGTGTATGTATGTATGTTCGTTTTGTCTACGAACAGCAGAATTAGCTATCATGCATATAAAGCGTTTCAATATTCAACGTCTTGTCATTGAAATTACTACTTACCATTCTTATACCTACCTACCATAGCTTTTTTTACTCATGTCTTTCCGAACATACCTACCTACCTATTTTATTGCGGAGTTATTTTAAAATTACGATATCTCTTAAGATATTGATTGAAATCAAGTGGTGTAAAAGACAATTTTGTTCAAAATTAAATGCTTATGATAATACTATAGTAATAAAACTCCATCGAAAATTGATAATTCGAATTAATTTCGATTGCGTTTTATAATCATAAAATGGTTATCGTGAGTCAACCTTAAAAGATAGAAATATGCTGTTGCGGACTTTTTTTGTACAACTTTCAAAGAGGAACAATTCTGTCATACATTATTTTTGAGTTACTTAAATGGAAGCTCTCAAAATTTAATAATTTTCCCCGTTTTTGCAACATTTTCATCTGTAACTTCGCTCCTATTAGTTTTTTATACAATAAACTTAGCCTTATGACATCAGCTAACTGACAATGAAAGTCCCGTCAAAATCGGTCCAGCCAATTTAGAGATTAGCCGGAACAAACAGACAGAGAGACAAACAAAAATTTTACAAAATGTAATTTTGGTGTTTATTATTATTATTATATATTTTTTATTATGTATATACCTACATATATTCATATGCATTTAGTAAAAAATGGTAATTTCAATATTACAAACAGACACTCCAATTAATTTATTTGTATAGATGAAGAGTTTGTCTGTTTGTTTGTTTGTTGATCTCGAGAACTGCAGTTCGGATGTGAAAACCGTTTTTCTATTAATAGAGCAGCTCAGGGCTATGGCTTGTTTTTGGCCTTTGCTAATAAATTTGGGTTGTAACTTGTAATGCTACATTGTTTTATCTGCAGCTTCTGAGAATAGCCCTTTCAATGATTCTAACGTTTCAGCTTTATTATATTAAGAGTTTTGTGAAGAGCCGGGTCCTACCTAAACCCGAGTGCTGTCTTCGACCTCATCTTCACTTAATCTCACCTGATCAGGTGAGGTTGAGGTCGAACGCGGGTTACGTCACCAATATTATGAAAAAAAAACTTAAACCATTCTTATGTTCATTCCTTGGCGCCTGGTTAAATTCAAATTCAACATCGAACAATTTACGCAATAAGAAAAACAACTTGTTTTTGCTATGCGAAAAATGCCGCTCTTTGACATAATTCTTATCGCGGCCGTAAAACAATGAAATAGTATCTAGAAGACGTAAACTATGGAGCGTCTGTGAATCGATAAAACGACTTGTTCCCGTTTTGTTTATTGAATCGATTTTATTGTCAAGTTATTTTTAGGGTTCCGTACTTAAAGAGTACAACAGGACCTTATTACGAAGACGCCGCTTGTCTGTCTGTCCAATATCAGGCTGTATCCCATGAAACGTGATAGTAAGACAGTTAAAATTTTCATAGATGATGGTATTACTGCTGTCGCTATAAAAACAAATAAATATTAGTGAATGAAAAAACATAATAAAATAAATTTTGAAGGGACTCCCATACAACATACCCACAGGACAGTTTGCTACCGCACTCACTAGATGGCGCAGTTTGCATATTTAATCGCGCAACTGTTTATTTAAATCTCTATTCTATCTCTATCTCTATTAGTCATATTATGTAAATTATCTTCATAATTAAAGTACCGTGGTCTTATTATAAGGGCCTATGCTGCGTCACGCGTGTCTGCGCGCGTACCGTACGTCCGTATCATGACGCAATTTTGCTTGTAAAATTTCATTAGTATGCTTGTACAGTCGTGTCAATGGAATAAATCTTACTATTTGGTTAAACTTCGATTAAAATCGAAAAACGATGTACCTACCTACATGCCGGAGCTAGCTACGTCCCACGCACGCGTAGTGCGTTGCCTAGAACCGCACGCGCGTACACGCGTGACGCAGCGTTGGCCCTAAGGTGTTCTTTAGTGCCATAGTGGACGGTACGGAACCCTTCGTGCACGTGTTCGACTCGCACTTCGCCGTCTTTTTTGTTTTATTCGTCGAATGAGCATTTCAACAAGACATTGAATGCTTCGCAGTCGGATTCAATCAAACATAGTTTATAAACATTTTCGGAGTTATATTCATTGTGATTCATTGAATCAATAATGTTTTTCAATTTATGTTAATACTACTTATTTTTTCCAATCAGGGAATTTCCCACACGGAAATAATCATTGTTATTGTAGAAATGCCTTAATTCCATTCACATCGTACTCATCTAATTTCTTCGTTGATTTAATTCGCGTTTGACTTTATCCTACCTGAAAATACCAGAGTTTAATGATGCGTACTACTTAATCTGTACGCATTCCCACCATAAGACGGAACAGCTCTTCAGTGAACAATGCCTGAACACATGAAGCAGTAGCGGCAGACTTCTAGGCGCACCTACTTATGGGAGTGCAGATGTGCATCCTGCGGGTTTTTTACGCACTCACTAGTTTTATTCCCAAATCACGTACAGCATTACGGGCCCTGGTGTGCCGTACGCAGGCCTACGAGTGTAGCTACGTGTTTTTCAGCACTTTTCGCGTTATCTGCGTGAATGTGCGTGCATGCATTTTCAGTTTATTGGACTCGCGGAGATACTTACAAGCAACGTTAGAACAAACATAACCATAAATTTCAAAATTAGTACAAATGTTACCGTTAATTATAAGACATTAACCCAATACTTTTCTTTATGACTACAAAAAGTTAGTATTGTGTAACATGTAAGAAGAACAATGGAAGACATGGTGATTATTAATTGTTATCAACGTAATGAATGCTATCAAAGGTCACACATAGCAGCTATAACTATCAGTTGTGTGCTGAATATTAATAAAGTATTGATGACTCGAGTGGGATGCTATTTTTTATTTCTTTTGTATGAAGTCGGGATGAGTTTATTTGCACTGGTAATAAGATTCAGATTTGTGAGGAATTTCTAGGATATGGTAGGTATGTTATGAATTTTTTTTTTACAATTTACTCTTTGATAATGCTCCTCTGTAGCAGCGACTGAATTTTTAAAATCTCGAAGTCTTTTCGTTTTGAAGGCGCTTGTTGTAACCTGGGTACTACGTCTATTTTCTATTTCTTTCTATTTTAACCGCCTTAATGACAACGTTTATGCAAAGTGTTTCGGATAAAGGTTTTCCTTCTTACCAACGCTTATGTATGGTAGTGAATCTTGGGTGTGGCAGAAGAGACATGAAAGCAGGATTAATGCTGTGGAGATGAGAGCTTTGAGGAGTATGTGTGAACTAAAATTGAGTGATAGGGTGCGCAATAGTGAAATAAGGAAGAGATGCGGATTGAAAGAAGATGTAGTGACTAAGATTGAAAAGGGTATGCTACGGTGGTTTGGACATTTGGAAAGGATGAGTGAAAGTAGATTTACGGAAGAGGTGTACAGAGCAAGAATGGATGGTGCTGTCGGAAGGCGAACGTATGCCGATCAAATTGGCGACGTTCTTAAAAAGGGCCTAGTTAAAAGCATCCGTAACCGGCGATCATGTATGAAAAGATTAATGAACGTGGAGGAAGCGAAAGAGGTATGTCTGGATCGAAGCAATTGGTGTTCCCTTGTCTCTGACAACCCCAAAGGAAGACAGGTGTGCGGTTATGAATATATGTATGTATGTTTTCCTTCCCAGCATTTAATTAAATTTCAAGAATATTTTTTAGCTTATTGGGACAAATAATTCTTTTACAAACCGGATTTCATCGCGTGACCACGAGTGATCACGTGTTCTGTAAAGACAACGAGACGTGGAATTAAAATGTAATCATACTTACGCTATAAGATCCGGTTAAAACACTATTTTATTTAATTTTGCAAACATAAAACGATACCAATTTTGGGGCTCACTTACATATGTATCCATCCACCATCTGTATTAAGTTATATCTGTGGGCCCTTTTGCCAGTTACCGTTTGCTAATAAATCGGAGTCACTTCGTTCAACCTGGAAAATGGGAGAAGCCGAAAAAATATCAAAAAAAGAAGAGACCATGATGAAAGCTATAGTTATACCTTGGCAAATATTTCAACGCAGTAAACTGACAATTCGAAATGTCAAAACGAAAAATATGATACTTACCAGTTAAAATCTTCCTAGTGTAAGGTAGGTACCGAATAAGAATATTTAAATTTGAATGGTACTTTACAGTAAGTAATCTTAATGAAAAAAAACAATTACCAAACATACCTAGTGCTTTAAAACGGTTAAAATAGAAGTACCTACCTAAAATTACTTACTATAGGTTCTTATAATATTTTTTGAGTTAAAATATTTTTTCTCAACTTGGCGATAAGTATTATTTAAAAAAAAAACATTCGTTCACTTAAAACGCATCACTCTTTTTTCTTCCCTACAGTGAGCGGGCCTTAGAGTAATAATAATAAAGTATAGAGCACGCATAACCGAGTGGGAACAATAGGCACGGGTGAGAACAACGCTGTGTTGTCAGCGCAAGCACTAGTAGTCGAAATCGAGCTTTCTGTGTTTATTTCGATATTTAAAACATTAAAATGGTTAAATGTGCGGTTCGAACGGGTAAAAAAAACCCCGAGACAAACAAAATATTATTCTGATGTAAGATTTCATAAATAACTAATAGTTTTAATAAATTTTGAACAAAAAAATCCGCGAAATCCGCGCTGCTCTGTTACCTCTGATTACCTAGAGATTATATTCTCTTTGCTCTTTGACATAAAATGAAGTCGAGTAGTGATGTGACGCGGTCGATGCTGCATACGATAATTGATTGAATTGTAATGCCCCGCCGCCGTAACCATATTTTCGGTTATTTTGAATTCGGTTGATATTGTTTAGTATTAAGGTAAGTATATTTTGGTATAGGTTGAGATGGGACTTAGTGCCAACGCTGCGTCACGCGTTCGAACGCGCGTTTAATACGAAACTGAAACGTCCTTAACATACGCACGTTCGATACGGACGTTCGGAATGCGCCAAACGGACGTGGCCACGCGCGCTTCGAATGAGCGTGCTAATTTAGTAGGCAACGCTGCGTGGCACGTGTCACACGCGTGTATGAAAATGAGTTTTGATACGGAGCGACTGAATTTTAAAACAAGTTCCCCGCACAGCAACCTCGATTCCACAAACGGACTAACTGGATGTCTTTTTTAATTTTTAAACGAACTTTAGCCAAATAGTAAGAAATTATATTCCATTGACACGACTGTTCAAGCACTCTTATGAAATTGTACTAGCAACGTTGCGTTCCGCGTTCGACCGCGCATACCGTGCGTCCGTATCATACGGCAACGCAGGGTTGGCACTTAGTCTGCAATTGTGATTGCTTGAGATCTTTATTGTTTGAGATCAAATACATCCCTTGAAGAGTTTAAAAAAGCGTTGAAAGTAGGAATGAATTAATTTTGATGAATTTTGTTACAAAAATAGTAAATTATTCGCACTAAGTCTTTATTTTAATGCAGTTAAATTTTTATGTTCTTAAAAATGTTGACCAGTCAGTGGTTGTTAGAACGTGGTATGCGTGAACCGTCTTAATTCACTTTCTTCATTTTTCATTTTTCATTTTCATAGGATATTGCGCAGATGTTATTCGCACTACCATCATATCAAACTACTGTCGCATAATAATGTATTGCAAGATTTCGTAAAATCGGTATCATCTACGCAGCTAATTTATTGTCCCATCAGTAGGTATTATTGTTGCTTAAGAAATGAATTTTTGCGTCGCGTAAAATAAAAATGCTAATCGAAAATATCATCAAATCAACGTATATTCTCAAACTACTTGATGTAAAAAAAAAATAAAAAAATAGTAAATTGATCAGGAAATATATGGTTTATTTGCAATTGGTATCTAACTAATATTCCTTTTTAAAATTATTCTGTATGACACACAGTAAAGTCATGCATTCGCAGCTTTATCGATAAAATGATTAACATTTTTGCATAAGATTCACAACCCTATCTATCATAATATTCATCTGTCTACGCTACGCATTAGGCGGAAAATTAAATACGCGCGCTCTATACCTATTATTTTTACTCTAAGGGGCGGGCACACTGGAACTGTAATTTTACTGCATTTAATTATTCGCCAAGCTATAAATAAAAAACGATATAAAATACTGTTCTTAAACGTCTCTGATTGAAATGGATTTTAAACTTAAACAATGCTGAGTTAAATATTTTGATTCGCATAAGCGGCAGATAATTTAGCCGAATCAATTACCATGAGATTGAAGGCAAAGGTGCGTGTAGTTACCGTTCAAAATTAAACTTTAATAGTATCTTTATAAAGAGTACATTTTATTTAAAAAAAATATTGTGAAAATTGTGTAAAAAACCTATATGTCGCAGGTATAATGTCAAAGTGGTGATATTATAATCTCACTAGTGAAATTATAGTTACACGGTATATTGTCATCAGCTAAATTTAAAAACAAATTACGTTATATTATGAACTCACTGGTTTGACGATTTCACTGCGACATATACAGGGTGACTGGTGACAAATTTTAGATACTGAAGGAGAGCACTCTGTACTCGATTCTGATCATTATAATGTTATAAAAGTAGGTGCTTAATTTTTCTCTACAATTCCCTATAAATAAATACATCTATATTACTATTTACTTCACATACAACTGAGTCTATCGCGGCACGTGACCTGGCACGCGGATCGCTGCCAACGCTAGCGTAACCATGCGTTGCTTATTCAATTCTTTAACTTTCGGTTAAGTCTTCTTGTATGATCTCAAACTATCACGTTCTTGAATTTCAAAAGTGACCCATCAGTCACCCTGTATAAGAATGAAAGTTGGTTTCGTAGCGAAATTTTTATTTAATAAAGAATTCTCATTAATTCTGTGTGTTTATTATGCACAATTTTTTAAAAGGAGAGGATAGAGATAAGCAATTTTTTATTCCGTAAAAAAATATAAAATTCTGGTTTGTTTTAATATTTTCTACGTTTTTCGTCAATAATATCGCCCTAATTATCCCACAGCCTCGTTTGTGCGCTTTATGCAGACTAACACTTTAGGTATATTGGTATTCCTAGTGCTCGCTAAAACTGTTTTTTATTTTTATTTTAAGACTTTTTATACGAAATAACCGACGAATTCCAAAAGGAGGAGGTTCTCAATTCGTGTGTATGTGTTTTTTTGTGTCTGTTACACGATATTCCGGACAACAGTGAACCGATATTAAAAATTCTTGTTTCATATGATACTTCAGAGTTGGTCCTATATTTCATCGAATTTTTTCAATTGAAAGTGTACTTCATGAAAACTTAATTTTTTTTTTCAAATATGTCGTTATTCGGAGTTTGTTTTCCTTGACGACCATAAACTTCAGCCAGTTTTAACGTGAAGTCGGTTTTTTAATGCTCTGCATTCGTTGATTAGTACATGCTAATTTAGAATTCCAGTCAAACCCGTTTAGCCGTTGCAGAGAGACGAAGTCACAAACATACGTAAACACACAGACCCGTCAACTTTCGGCACATTAGGGAGGCACGGGCCGCCAAGCCGGCTTTTAAAAAAATACCGTAAGTAATACAAATAATTATAAACCTCTTTTTGGGATTCCCTTGGAAAATATTAAACCCATATAATTTTATAATATTGTTTTAAGTTACGATTGATAATATTAAACGACTGGCTTTTTAAAGAGTTTTCCACGAAGTCTGTACCGAAAGACATCGAAACATCGAGTTAAAATCAAGAGAGAAACGTTGAGCTTATTTGTATTTACCTATTCATGTAGTGGTTTCTCATTGTCCACAATTGCGTCTAAAGTTATGAAACTATTACCATGCTATGAAAATCTTCTTCACACTGCTTTTCTATTTTTGAAGTTTCTTTTACTTATGCCAAATAAAATTTTAGATAGGTACGCAATTTCTTTATATCTTGTGAACTCGTAGTAATAGCACAGAATAAGTAATAGTACCGGTACAGAAGAATTACTCCGCAAGAAGATCTAAATAAATTCGAGTCTTGCTACGACGCGATACGGTGGAATTCAGCTCGCACAGCATTACATACCTGCAAATTTATATACCTAGAAGTTTTGTCTCTTTCTATCGCATGCCTCTTATCTTTTCTTACGCTGTTAGGGTTGCTGCCTAGTGAAGAATAATTAATCTCCTTATTTGTAATTAAGTATCTACCGATGTAGGTATTACTGTTATTCTACCTTTGTAAAAAATATTATTTCAACTTACCAAAATAATCTAATTGAATTTGTTTCTTTTTATGTCCATTTTTAAATACTATTTGCGACCTCGATTATAGAATTACTGTGAGTGCTATTAGGTAGGTAGGTATCTACAACGTCCCGACGACGGGCGCGCGCGTGACACACGACTAGTGATGGGTCGGGGGCATAAAAAAATATGGACACAATGGGCATAAACTAGGCATATTGGGCATAAATGAATTTACGTCCAAATAAATGCCCGATCACTAGGCACAAAAACAAACAACTTAATTTTTTTAAAAATTAAGCAGGAACTTGAATAAAAATGAATCTTTAAGTATTTTGTAAATCAAAACTTTTAATAAAATAATCAGTCATTAAATAATCAGTGTTACTCCCCTCCCGCTTCAACAGTAAACTCCATAGTCCATTGAAATGTTACATTTTTTAGGCCTAACCTTGCGTTTTTCAGAGGACGCAATTTTGTTTTTTTTTATGTGTAGGGGGGGTCAATGTAAAGCTAAAACCAAGTTTGTGGGGTCGCCATCCTTGTCCTACGGCCGCCATCTTGAAAATAGGGGTTGAAATGGTTTTTACGATATATCTCTTAAGCTATTTATCTGATAAAAAAAAATATTAACATATTTTGTTGCAAATTAAATCCTCTACAGCTTTGGTTAAGTAACTTTTTGTCGTAGAACTATAAATAAAAAAGTTATAAGCGAAAATGTTTAGAAATTCGAGAAAATAATTTATATTTTTTGATATAACTTTTTTTATCATTTTACGAAAAAATTATATCAGATAATTTTTGTGGATCGTTTTTTGAGAAACAACTTTTATAAGCAACATTTTTTCATTAAGTCAATAGTTAAGGTTTTACAGCGCTCCGAAATGAGTACTATTTTTCAGTACTCTTAACTAGACTTATATTATACGTGTGTACTAATAATGTGTCATCAGTAATTGTTTTTTTTTTGTTTTTATTTTGTTATTATAATTCTTTTAATTATTAATAATTGATTATTGACTCTTTTATTTATTTTAATTTTTGACTTTGATTATTGACTTTTTATCTATGCATTACAGAATTTGACAATTATTGATTTTTAAATTAATTGTAATCTGATGGCCGTTACCGAGAATACTGTCCAGGTAGAAAGTACTTTGCTCCAACTTCCACTAAGCTGGGAATATTAGCTATGCATACATACATATACATAATACATAACTTCACATCTGTATCCCTAATGTGGTAGGCAGAACACCAGAGGCTATAAAACCATGTAATGTCACGTTTGACAAATTTGGAGGTACTATTATGATGGAGATAGACTATTGCAGTGACAGGGGGTCAGCCTATCAACCGCAAAAACGCCAATAAAACTTCCGTCTCTTAACTGACTCGTACAGTTTGCCCGGGAAGAGAAGCAGCTGACACATTCTATGTTTTTCTTTCGCTCCCAGTCCAGCATAGAAGAAAGTTTAAAAATTAGCTATGCGATTAGTAATATTCATTGCAACGTCCATAATACTTGTTTTTGTACTCCCATT
Source organism: Stenoptilia bipunctidactyla (assembly GCA_944452665.1). Lineage (NCBI taxonomy): Eukaryota > Metazoa > Arthropoda > Insecta > Lepidoptera > Pterophoridae > Stenoptilia > Stenoptilia bipunctidactyla. The sequence goes on from OX101733.1 coordinate 11,268,368, forward strand.
ACGTACAGCACAAACCCGCGCTTGTCGGCATGTATGCGATTTACTTGGATCCTGAACCGCTTTAGCACAGATGAAACAATTGTTCGCAAAATCGAAGTCTGGCTCTGGAGCTTCTGAAACTGACGATAAACTACTGGAGCTGCTGCTGCGACGACGAACAACATTATCGGTTCGATTGTCCACGTAATAACAATAACACGCAATATGTACAGTAACTTCCGAACAAAAATTGTAAAGCGCTGTAAAACCTTAACTATTGACTTAATAAAAAAATGTTACTTATAAAAGTTATTCCTCAAAAAACGATCTAAAAAAATGGTCTGATATATTTTTTTCGTAAAATGATAAAAAACAGTTATATCAAAAAATATCAGGTTAAAGAATTTTATTTCTCATAAAGAATTTATAATTCACTTATAATGAGAATAACAATATTTTCGGGACGTATACATAAAGGTGGGTAGAACGAAAAAACGAATAAATAAATCCGTGCGAACAACCATTGGAACCGTGCTAGCAGCGCTTGCGAAAAAAACAAAAGAGTTATTTTTAGATATAACGCGTTGCCATACGGAATTAGAACAACTAGATGTGACAACTGTATAGTGTTGGATTGGTATGGTGTAGTAAGTTATATTATAAATAAATGTTTTTTTTAAATATGTTAGATAATTAGGTTAGTTTAGTTAAGTTTATTTTATGATTCTTGTAAATATTGATTTTTGTTTTATTATTTTGCATAAATATCTATTATTTATTTTATGATAGGGACTTTAATGTTATTTTCTTTATTTATGTTTTATTTTGTTTTCGTGTGTGAAAGAGAAAAAAAGAAATGTTATTAAATTATGTTTTTGTAATTACATAGTGTTTAAGAGTTTTTTTGAATAAAGCAAGTGTTTTACAGTCTTTTATATTTTTTGAAAGTTGGTTGTACAATTGAGCGCCTTCATATAAAATATTAGATTTTCCATAGTTAGTTCTTGGAACATGTAAGCTAATTTCACTGGCACGCCTCAGTTTTATTTTTTGGTAGTCCTTCTTTTTTGTAAATGAAATACAAGAATGTATATCTTTATTTATTATTTTTCGTATAAATAGACATGTATAGTATTCATATGTTTGTTTAATGTTCATGATTTTTGTTTTACTATAAACTGTTAATAGTTTATAGTAAACTGTTTATAAATTATTTTTTCGAATTTCTTAACATTTTCGCTCATAACTTTTTTATTTATAGTTCTACGACAATAAGTTACACGACTTAAGTTGTAGAGGATTTAATTTGCAACAAAAAATGTTAATACATTTTTTTTATCAGATAAATAGTTTAAGAGATATATCGTAAAAACCATTTCAACCCCTATTTTCAAGATGGCGGCTGTAGGACAAGGGTAGCGACCCCACAAACTTGGTTTGAGCTTTACACTAAACATCGAAAAAATAAAATTGCGTCCTCTAAAAACGCAACCCCAAATGTAACTTTTCAATGGACTACCAGCTACCCCCGTTGTTCTTTCAAACCAAGTTATAATTTTAACCAATCGATTTTGGTAATATATTAAGGTTTATTGCAATATATTAGTTAAAATAAAATATGTTTTTAATGAATTATTTTTTTTTGTATACTTAGATATAAGATACGATTATAAATAAATAAAAAAAATCTGTTTAAGTTTATGCCCAGACAAAAGACATTTACTCGGCATTTACGGGCATTTATCAGGCATTTACTCAATGCGCCAAAAACGCCAGGGCATAAACCCATCTCTACACACGACCCATTCGAAATCCGCCGGCGGAGCGCTTCGCTGTAGGTAAATAACGGATGTACCGCGCGGAGTGAGCCAGGCCTGGTAATAGTTTGTTTCGCATCAGCAACGATAAGGCCTAACGCCGCGCCAGTAAGAGGGCCACCAGACTGTTGAAAACACGTTGAAAACCAATGCTTCCAACCAAGGTTAAGGAAGGTTAAGTTGTTGTCAACCAATTCCGAGTCATCCACACTGTTACAAACGGTGGTTTCCAACAAGGAGACAAACAAGAACACAAGCCAAGGTCACGCCAGGCCACGCCCCTTATTCGTCAGTGTGCTCTGATCTCTCGCGTTGGCAACATCTTCGCGATGGCAGTTTTGTATGCAATTGAGGATACAAAGAAGGAAAGGTTGAAACGCAGGATAAAAAGCTTCAAAACTCGAGTTATTTCTAGTTATAGTTACATAGTAAAATATACAATAACAAGCGTACACACTGTCCTAAAAACAGACATACATCTACATAGATAACGCAAATGCATATCCTTTGCGTGTCCGAACCCCGACCAAGCGTCAAGGTGGGTCGCCTCTAGATTTAATATGTATTGTAATATGCGTGTATGTATGTCTGTTAGAAAATCGAGTCCACAATATCAATATCGTTCTTAATAATCGATTTCATCGGCGGTATCGGTGTCTCTGAATCTTTTTGTATTTTCCAGTAACAAATATCAGCTGTGACGTCACAATATGTCTTAAAAAGTCGGCACGCTTGGTTCGAATACAAATCGTGGCACTTGCGTTGTCTATGTAGATGTATGTCTGTGATTCTAAACACCGCCGTTTCCAACCCGCCAAGGTCATGTAATTTGGTTGTCAACAGCCGTCTTCACTGTTGGAAACACGTTGTAAACTAGCAAGGTCACCTTGGTTTGATGTTTTGTTTCCAACAGTGTATTTGGGCTATAACAACGCGGGTGAGTCACTACATAGAAAAAAGACCCTACAGGCGGAACAAAAGCATTTAGGTACTACTTTAAGCCGTGGAGGGTCAGCTCGGCTTACCTAGCATTCTTGAATAAGCGTGTCGTAAAATGCTACTAATCTAAGTTGGGGGTCCTTCAGAGTCCACCACGCAAGCGATCCCTCATAATATAAATTCTGCCTTCAAATATCACCGGTCCAGGGGTGATGTGTTCCGGCAATATTTTAAGAAGAACCAATTCTTTCCTCAACCCATGCGACGTGCGCCTTCGACCTTCACTTACCACCAGGTGACATTGAGGTCAAACGTAAGCTTACACACCGATAAAAAAGTCTACGTTATTAATGATAAGTTTTAATGTATTTTTTCTCAGTAAGGGGTTTTTTTTTGTATTTCGATTTGGGCAAATAATTTTTTTTAACTCGAAGTATTACTGAAACTAATTTTTTTTTAATTTTTTTTTTCTGACACACTTTATCTAGCCCAAATTAAGTTTCTCAAAGAACTTGTGTTATGGATACTAGATAACTGATATACTTATAAAATATATATACAAATTGAATAAATACATATTTTTTATTAGAATAAACTTAAATAAACATGTAAACATCCATGATTTGACGACTAATATCTGTGTTCATCACACAAATATCCGCTGCCGCCGGGATTCGAACCCAGGACCTCTGGCATAGAAGGCAATGTAACTTACTTACCGGCTGGTGTACACCAGCCGGTCGTCAAAAATGACATAGTAAAACTTACAATGTCATTGATCCGAAACATACAAAAAATCTTACTACAGAACTTCACTCCGTAGTCGGACACACAGTAATCTGAATTTTACCGTTAATTATAAGTCAATATCTGTGTCGTGGGAAAATTATACACGTTTTCATTGTATACTCGCTGAGGATGGTTGGTAACGAGAACCGTTATTAAGGAGTTACTTTATTAAGTATTATGAAAATAACTGTTTTAAAATCGAAAGTGGTACAAAGAATACTTCTGATGTTCATCTTCTACATTATAATTATTTAAATGCTTTCATGGGTCATGAAGATGGCGGGTTGAATGGTGGACGATTATTGGGATAACTTCCTTTCTCCAACAAGTCTTCAGTTTTATCATATTATTTTAGATTTTTGAAACACATGATTGAATCGCTGAAGATGAGGCTCTACTTCCAGCTATTTATGTAGGTCTTAACCAAGAATCACAGGGAGGAAGGTCTGCATAAATCTTTGCCGACCTGTTAAGACCTTTAAGAGATCTCACACCCCTCACCCAGTGAATAACTTGCTTAAAACTCGCATTTGAAGCCCACGTTATAAACGGTATGACCGCGTAGAGACGACTTTTATCTCGTAAGATGAGCGTGTTAAAAAAGACGATTAATGCGATCGAGCCCCGCTTGGAGGTAGGGCCCTACCAGGTCCTACCACAGGGCTAGCGACTACCCTTCATACAAAGTCTCCCGCCAAATGTCAGTGCTCTGGCGGTGATGTGTTCCGGTATTGACGACCGGCTGGTTTAGCTGTAACATACATTGCCTTCTATTCCAGAGGTCCTGGGTTCGAATCCCGGCGGCGGCGGATATTTGTGTGATGAACACAGATATTAGTCGTCAAGTCATGGACGTTTATATGTTTATTTAAGTTTATTCTAATAAAAAATATGTATTTATTCAATATGTATGTTTATATATTTCTTAGGTATATCAGTTATCTAGAATCCATAAAAACAAGTTCTTTAAGAAACTTAATTTGGGCTAGATAATATTGTGTGAGTGTCAGAAATATTTGTTTTTTTATTGCTTTAGAAGAGCCAGATCCTTTCTAAACCCGTTTGCTTGTCATCTTCGACCTTATCTGCCCTTGCCATCAGGTGAGACGGAGGTCAAGCGCAGGCTTAGGGTGCCGTCACATTAGTGGCCACTAATTTGAACACGACTTTTACATACATACATAACATCACGCCTGTCTCCCTTTGGGGTTGGCAGAGAAAAGGTAACACCAATTGCTACGATCCAGACATACCTCTTTCGCTTCCTCTATGTTCATTCATCTTTTCACACATGATTTTTAAAACAAAATGTCGCCAATTTGATTGGCATACGTTCGCCTAGGGCGGCCCCTTCCGACAACACCATCCATTCTTGCTCTGTACTCCTCTTTCGTAAATCTACTTTCACTCATCCTTTCCAGATATCCAAACCACAACTACAACGACTTTTACTAACCAATAAAAATGCTAGTTATTAATATTTGAAATCCCTTACTTACAGGAGTAGCCACCACGATGAGAAGCAGCTGTTGCTCTCCACGCCAGAACCTCTACAGCTAGGTCCACCGCCGCGGTCCTGTTACCCGCTGGTCGTCATCATGGCCAGAGAGCCCAAAGACATTGGGGAGCTCAGGCCTGACGATACGGTGAGATATGCAGACGGTTGCAGGGGTTTACAGCTGATCAGAACCTAGAGCTTTATCTAGACTGAGAGTGATTACGCACTACATCCGAAACTTATCCAATCCAAATCCGAGAAATGACGGTACGGCGTAGCTGTCGAACTATTTCTATGGTAGTATAAGCACTACAACCGGCATCTGTAATCTGACATTTCATAAAAGATTTCTAGATTCTTAATTCCTCCGGATCGGATAAGAATCGGATGTAGTGCGTAAACACTCTGATAGTTGTATAGTCTGTTTAAAGGCGTTAACCGCCATTATAACCATGTGTGAGTATTGGCCAGTGAAGTTCAAGGAGCAATTACAGGTTAAAAAAATTGCTGCAATTGGTACCTATGTTATGTATTGTTTTCCTCATCATCCCATAACTAAACCTTATTGTTTGCTTGAATAGGATAATTAAAATACACCTATATAGTAAATCGATTGCTTGTGTAGTCGTAGTTTAAAATATTGTTTAATTAAAACTACGTTATTAAATTTAAGAAAAAGAACTATACATATAATACCACTCCTCCATAAGCGTATCGTCGTAAAGCGATTAATCTGAGATACTCTCTTTTAGCGGTAGTCCCTTCAGGGATTGCCTGGCCAGCCATCACCCTTCCATTTCCCAAACATCTCCGCTCCGATGGTAATATGTACTGGAAATGTTTGATGAAGATTTAGTTCCATTATGAACCCGTGAGCTGTCTTCACTTACCATCATATGTCTATTATTTTTAGCGATACCATTTTCTGCCGTTGAGCAGGAGCAGACATTTGCAATGTAGTGAAAATTATAAACAATACTACAGACGTACCGGAGCTCTTGACTATGGTTGGTATAGCACACGAAATCACTTAGAAATCCTGCATTGCTACACGTCCTCCCCGCAGGTACCAGCTATAGGCAGAACTCGTTCGTCATTCGATCGTGCAACTTCGTGAACAGAGCGCTGCTGAGTCTGAACGACCTGGATGTGTTTCTTGCCAGTGTCCCAAGTGTTGGAGCGGCACTCTCTAGGGAATTCTTTTTACCTCATTAATACTTTTTATTTTGAGCATTTATTTCAATATGAGTATTGTTTAAAATTTTATATTATTGATTCCATGTCTATATCCGTATTTAGTTTCAAAAATTAATTTTTATGCGTTTTACCTACTCCTAAATTTCACAAATCAGGTACTTACATATTTTGTTTTAAAATGATTTTATATCAGCATCCCAAGCAGCGACTGAAAATCAGCGCTTTCCACCTACATAGCAAAGTATTATGCTGAGTCGTCGCCTTTATATATCGTCGTTTTTTACTATACATAAATTATAGTTTATAGTTAGTGAATTAAGTTTATAGTTATTTACACTGTTATTTATAAGAACCCTGTTATAAGTTTGTAATTGTAAAAGTGTGTGTGTTAAAGAACAATAAAACATTTTCTATTTCTATAAAAAAATAATGTAATGTTTAATGTTTATTTACTTTTCTAAATTTTCTATGTAATTTTACTTGTTTGTGAAAACGACTTATTGACCTTATTTTTCTATTGTTCAAATTATACTATCTATAAATAGCTGGAAGTCTTCCGTAAATAAATAAATAAATAAAATAAATCAGATGAGATTAATTATTTGATAATAATTGAGAATGAGAAATATGAGACTTAAATTACGCAGGATTACTCATCGATTTAAAAAATATTTTGCTTTCATTATTATTTATAGTCGTGTACATCTTTTGTGTAGGTGGCGCTAGTGAGTGTGGTGCACATTCGCGACGAACACTGCACGCTGCCGAGCGGCGTCATCGCGCAGTATCTCAAGCAGGCCAACGGACACTTGACCTGCCTTAAGGTACCATAGAAGATAATATTGTCTTGAATTTTCATGATGATGAAATGAGTAATGGGCTAATAGGCCCCTTGCTCAATGAAATTCCTCAGGTTATATTAGCTGTTGCGTTTTACCTGCGCAATTTCGAATCCCGCGGGAATTTCGGGATAAAAAGTAGCCTATGTGCTATTCTAGACTGTACACTATCACTATGCCAAATTCCATTCAAAACCGTGGAGCCGTTTTCCCGTGATTGAGGAACAAACATCCATACATCCAAACTTTCACATTTAGAATATTAGTAAGATTCAGCTACACTATCACCGCGGTGATGTATTTAGGTAATAAGAGTCACTTTCTTCTTAAACCAGTGTATCGTCTTTATTTTGTTCTTTATCTTAATTAGGTGGATCCAATGCTTGCTTGCCGACTTTAAAAACCAAAATAAAGAAGAATTTCTTTAAAAAACGATGCAACGACACACTTTTTGTGCAATTGAGACAAAAAGTCCGTCGCGAATTTTTCAGAGACTTGTCTTTTCTAACATACACTTGGCAGACTTGGAGAAAAGAATTTTGATTAGAGCGGCGCAGTCTACCAGAATTACACGGATTTTTAACCACTGTACTTTGTGAACGTCGTCGTATGCTATAATGCTATAAGTTAATAAATACTGCACAGTCTAATTATCACACTAAAAAGTGTGCTGCCCCTAACTGTGTTTGTATACATCCCTTTTTTTTATTTTACAATGGTCTCGTTTTATATATAACTATCCATGCCAAATACGACCATTATTGTACTAAAAGCTAATATACGACAATTTATTTAATATTGCCTATCACATGTTTACATACTCGACGATAAACAAAAACTGATATCATTATCGTGGCTCTTGCAATCTACAACCTCGGTTCAAGAGCGTCACTTATAGATAAGTTTCAAGACATAAATATTATTTTGTTTACGTCATTCACGTAAATAAACAAGTTATTTCATTAAACAAATGCAGTGGTTTACAAACACTAGCCGTCCAATAACCGAATGGCAGAGTAGAACAACACCAACACTCACTCCTTTATGGATGTCGTGTAAGGCGACTAAGGAGCATTAGAGCAGCCCAAAAAACGCAAAAATAGACATAACTTCTTCACGTCTGTAGCCCTTATGGGGTAGGCAGAACACCAGAGGTTATAAAACCATCTGATGTCACGTTTGACAAATTTCGAGGTATTATAATGGTGGAGAGAGGCTATTTCAGTGACAGGGGGTCAGCCTATCGCCCACAAAAAACCTCAAATAGAACCTCTGTCCCTGAACTGACTTTTAAAGTATGCCCGGGAAGAGAAGCAGCTGGTACATTCTATGTTTTTCCTTTGCTCCCTGTCCAGCATGGAAGAAAATATACCTATGAATATCATAGTTGATTATGAGTTTCGGTCATTAGTATAAATAAATATAATAAAACAAATATTAGTAAAACGAATTGTATAATACGTGATATTATGATTTTCAATTATTGATTTTTTTTAAATGGTATAATAATTCGGACTTCCGATGATATAAGTTGAAAATTTGTGTGAAACAATGCTCCCCAAATTTAACATATGCATATAAAATCCTATTAAAACATATTTTTAATATGTGCATACATACATACATAACTTCACGCCTGTACCTATCCCTTATGGGGTAGGCAGAACACCAGAGGCCATCAAACCATCTGATGTCACGTTTGACAAATTTCGAGGTATTATAATGATGGAGAGAGACCATTGCAGTGACAAGGTGTCGACCTGTCGCCCGCAAAAAACGCCAATAAAACCTCTATCCCTTAACTGACTTTTACAGTATGCCCCGGGAAGAGAAGCAGCTGGCACATTCTATGTTTTTCTTTCGCTCCCAGTCCAGCATTTTTAATATGTATTATTTAATATATTCCAGCAACTATACATGTCGGGCACAGAGAGCAGTAACTACGGCGCTCTGTGCATAGTCTGCTGCGCGCCGCTCTCCTGCGTGCTCCTGCCTTGCAGACACGCGTGCTTGTGTGATAAATGCCTACGTAAGTAAATAAATGAATCAATATTTTTAACATTCACACCAAATTATCTAGCCCAAATTAAGTTTTGTTTAAGAACTTGTACTATGGATGACGGTAAATATAATTGATACGCATACCTACGTATTAAATATATTAATATTAGAAATTTTTCGTTAATATCTGTGTTCATCACACAAATATCCACCCCAACTGGGACTTGAAACCAGGACCGCTGGTATAGGTAACAGACGTAACAATATTTCTACATCAGCCGGTCTTCAAGTACGTATATCTACTTACCTGAATATAGCAACTGTAAGACAATTCATTGAATCAGGCGTTAGTTCGAGGAAATCCATCACCACTACTATAACTAAATCCCCGGTTATACCTACTGTTTAAACTGGTATACTACTGGCTTCCAACCAAGGTCACGCTATACCCGCCCACCTGTTGTCAAGCGAAATTTGGTTGCAAACAGCCGTCTACACTGTTGTAACCTAACAAACCTTGGTTTGAAGCCTTTATTGTAAACAGTGTAGTCGGTGTTTTAGTTACTTTCCGCGACTCCAAAGCACTAGTGATGCAGTATTTTCGTGCGTTAGTGAAGTCTTTCCCTCTAGAAGCAAGGATTGCGAGGAGCACAACAAACACACATCATTATTAGCCCGCAATATAGGACAAATTTTTGCCACGTAAGTTCATTTTTTAATTGGACTAACGCTCCTGGATTAGCATGTTATAAAAGGGGAAGTTCGTTTGGATAGCGACATCCTTCATATATTTTCTGCCAAATACTTCAGCAAATTCAAATAATACCTAATATAATATTCTAACGAAATACTAAATATTAAATGGAAATAAAAAGATATGAAGATTTATAAATTAAATAAATTCCCCAAACTGTCACAGTAATGTAACTATTGATTCTAAATTTATAATTATCACTGTAACTCTTTATAATAAGCCCACTGCAAGATCACAACTCTTTGTAATGAGCCCACTGCAGGGCATGAGTCTCTCCCCTGGGTAACGAGGAGGTGTAGGACATAATCCACCAAGCTGGCCCAGTGCTGGGTGGTGGATGCCAGAATTTTCAGGGCGCCAAGATGGCTTCTGACAAACCCTAACGACTAACAAGTGGACAGCACCCGGGACCGACTGCCCTCCGAAGTACGGGTGTCGTCGTGAGAAATGAATGGTCGGCGGTCACCCATCCAAGCACCGACCGCACCAAACGTTGCTTAACCTGTGATATCGTATGACACACACAGTAACCACGGCGCCACGACGACTTCCTTTTATTTATAGGCATTAAACTACCAAGTGGTCTCAGTGCTGGTCGGTGGATGCTAGAATTTTCAAAGCGCCGAAATGGCATATGAAAAATTCAACGACGACTGCATAGAAATACACAGCTTCCGAAACCGACTGATTAACGTGGCCTTAATACTATGAATAAGAAAGATTTCAAATTACACGCTGATCTAATGTTTTATTTTTCGTAGTAATTACATTATTATTGCTGAATTAAAACCCCGAATACAAATAATAATAATTCATTTATTTCAAGTAACAAGGACTCATTTAAAATAATGCAAACAGAAACAATGTTAATAATTAAAATTGATTTTCATACATAAAATTCCAAAATAATTACAGTAAAATTATACCTAATATGGACTTATTTGAATATAAATTAATTATATTATACTAAGTATATGGACACTTTTTATATGCTATAAATTAAAAGAATATTCCCAACAGTTACTAAATACATCAATGCAATCCATCATTACTAAACCAGCTTCAAATTACATTTAAAAAACCGCACAATAGTCTATCATAAACGCATTAAACCAAAAACTGACCAGAGCTAAGCCATTATTCATTGGTACCAAATGCATCTAAGACAATGCCAGCGATCGACCGTCAGGGCTGTTCAATGTCAGTATTAGTGGCACGTATGCTGCATAGTAATAAGGCTGCTTGTCGTATATGTCAGGCGGGTCATGCTTGGATAACTTAATGTGTACGTCAATTGTTTTAGTGTCCCGGGATGTAGGTCGTCGATTGTTGGTACGCTAAGCAGATTTTTGTAAATCTTTCATTTATGTAATACTGGCTGTTTCGCGCTGCTTTGCTCGCGCAATTTCAGACTACGCAGGAATATCGGGATAGTATATGTGCAATATGTGCGATTCCAGGCTGTATAGTATCACTTCGTTGAGCAGTTCTACTGCGATTGAAAAATGAAATGAAAATGAAAAGTGAAAACTTTTTATTCGTAGTAGGTAATTTTATACACTTTACGAACGTCAAACGCTGGATTAGGACGGCGCGGGTCCGGACGACATGACGAATCCTGGGGGGGGCCTCCGTCGAGAAGTGTGCATCTCTCGGCTCATGAAGGTAATGATCGCCTATTATCCACCAATGTCTTGGTGTCGTCTACTACTACTTCTTCTTCGGCTTTAAAAACGAAATGAAAGTAGAACCCTAGGTATACCGAGAGGAAAAAGCCGGCGGAAAAAAAACTCTCGGCACTCTTTTGTAAAAAGTGCTTATTATAGGTACAATTTGGCAGAAATACAGCTCTGCTATGATATGAACAAACAAACAGAAGACAGCTATTCGTGCTTGCCAATATCATGTCGCAGCCAAGCTGCTTACATAGTGATTAATGTTTAATATTTGGAAATAACCTGTGGAGACATCAATCCCTCGCTCTTTTGTCATCTAAATAATCTTTGAGTCTATTGTAGCCTTTTTTGCATAATGTTTCTTTGATAGTTCTTTTAAATTTATTAAACGTTAGGGATTGAATTGACTTTGGTATTTTATTATAAATACGTATTGACATTTCCATAAATGATTTGGTGCTTTTAGCCAGCCTTAATTTGGGAAACGCTAATTTATGGTCGTTCCTTGTCATTACAGAATAATTTTCATCATGCTTATCTTTCATGGTTTTAATTTTACTACTATTCTTATAAATATACATAATATATTGTGATGCAAAGGTCAAGATACCAATCTCTTTAAACTTTTCTCTTAGAGATTCTGTATTTCCAAGTTTATACATTCCAAGAATAGACCTTTTCTGCAGTGTAAATATCGTGTCAATGTCTGCAGCATTGCCCCAAAGTAGGATGCCGTAGGACATTATACTATGAAAATGACTATAATATACCAGCTTCGCCGTATTAACATCAGTCAATGAGCGAATTTTCTTTACCGCGAACGCTGCAGAACTAAGTCTACTCGCTAGCTGTGAGATATGGGCGCCCCATTGCAATTTAGAATCTAAGGTTCAAGAAAAACAGTGAGGAACAAACTTTCATACATCCATCCAACTTAACTTTCACGTTTATAATATTAGTAACATTGTAAAAAAGACAAGTTAGAATGAAAATGGGAAGATGATGTTTACACTAAAAATAAACATATACTGGGTGGCAAACTTCAGAGTCACATATTAAATGTATACGCTTTTATAATAGAGTTCTGAAAAGTATTAACGATTGCTCCTTCCATAAATTTAAAGATACGGTAAAGAATAACTTAATTATTAAAAGTCACTATAAAAATATCTGAAGCGACGATAACAGCTCTTGGCTCGAAACTGTATTCTTGTAATAGTCTTATAATAGTATATTGTGTAATTAGCAACGCTCACGAGTTACATACGACGAAAAATGAAATTGAAAAATGGCACCGAACCTCGCGCATGCGCGTAGGTTTTTTTTTCCGCCAAATGTTTCAATGTCTGTATAGCATATACAGCCTATTTTAACTGAAAATGTTTAATTTGGAGTGGTAAATGCAAATATTTTAATATTTTATAACAAATTATTGTAAATTGTGAATAATTTGTTTGATATACAAATTTGTTTTATAAGGCGCAAACATTTAAAAATGTATGTATGGATTTGAAGTGGTATAAAACCTCTTTGTTGTTTCTGAAAATATTTAATGTATAACCCGGACCAATAAAATATGCTCTGTTTACTCGCATGTAATTTGCACAAAGGTACAATTCAACTTTGTAGGATTCATTATATTATGCACTAGGGTATAATATATTATGCACGCGTGACTTATAGCCCAGTTTATAGTTCTAAATTCAATAGAATAACGCTCACTTTACGAGCAAGTGTGTTGAAAATTTAAATATATCTGACACTCATACAACATTATATAGCCCAAATTAAGTTTCTTAAAGAACTTGTGTTATGGATACTAGATAACTGATATACTTAAGAAATATATAAACATACATATTTTTTATTACAATAAACTTAAATGAACATATAAACATCCATGACTTGACGGCTAATATCTGTGTTCATCACACAAATATCCGCCGCCGCCGGGATTCGAACCCAGGACCTCAGGACTTCAGAAAGTCTTTCTATTGAGAAGAAGTGACAAGAAACTCAATGGCAAAAATCATTAAAAAAAGAAATGACGACCGGCTGGTGTAGTGGTCACATACATTGCCTTCTATGCCAGAGGTCCTGAGCTCGAATACCGGCGATATCGGTGTGATGAACACAGATACTAGCCGTCAAGTCATGGATGTTTATTTAAGTTTATTCAATAAAACATACGTATTTATTCAATATGTATGTTTATATATTTCTTAAGTATATCAGTTATCTAGTGTCCTTAACACAATTTCTTTAAGATTTTTTTTAGACTAGATAATATTAATATTAGAAATATTTATGCATGAATTTATAAAAATAAACAATATATCTACAACTAGATCGAAAACGATCAATAATTGATCAACTTATAGATAGACTAATTGATATTCAGCTCCCATACTTTACATATAATTCGTTAGGACGTGGCGCCAATACCAATGTGACAATGTTTTGGTCGCACTGTCCACCTTGAATATGTAACCTTCGATCGAGTTCTTTACTGCGTGCTTGAGATGAATTAAATCGAAAAATCAATCGCTTTAGATTTTTGATGGTTTAAATGACAAATAAATTTCCAAACGAGAAAATAGACTAAATAATCCCAATTTACGCTCATTTTATAGAGACCACAGATTGGAACTACGAGTCCTATTACACAGCCGTGTACTTTATGTATAAATTATAATAAAAAAGTAGTAACTGAAGTCGTCGTGGCGCCGCCATGGTTAATGTGTGTATCATACGATATCACATGTTAAGCAACGTTCGGCGTGGTCGGTACTTGGATGGGTGACCGCCGACCATTCATTTCTCTCGACGACTTCCTCGCTTCGGAGGGCACGTTAAGCAGTCGGTCCCGGGTGCTGTATACTTGTATACAGTAGTCGTTAGGGTTTGTCAGAAGCCATTTCAGCGCCCTGAAAATTATGGCATCCACCACCCAGCACTGGGCCAGCTTGGTGGATTATGGCCTATAACCTCCTCGTCACCCAGGGGAGAGACTCATGCCCTGCAGTGGGCTCATTACAAAGAGTTGTGATGATGATGATGAAGTAACTCGTGACTTCCTGCAAAGGCACTAAAACGTTTATTTATTTATTTATCCATATGACACACCAACAACAAATGTATTATATTAATTCCAGGTTAATTATTTACTAGCTAAACAGTTCTGATACATATGTCTGGATTTAGGTATGTACAGTATTTCATAAAGTCAGATTTGATAATTTATAAAAAAAAAAGTTAATGAATTGATAATAATTAGTTAATGTACCTATACGATAAAAGCCTAATAAAAATTATAAAGATAATACAATGTTATAATTTAAGATAAAAAAGTCAATTACAAATAACAAACAATAAAATTATCAAATTTCTTACAAAAAACCGCCAGGGAGTCATGAAAAATGTCAGGTCAACGTTACAACACTTACTGGTTGGATGACACCAAGTCATCCACTAACACGGTGAATGTCCCCTAAAAAGTGTAAGCTAAAAGTAGAAATATAGGTTATATACATTATAGTTTCGAAAACAAGGATACATTTCGTACGTACATTTTCTATTTCGAATAAAATTAACCACCTAGTGTAAACCCTGGTACTTACCTAATATTTTTTTCAACACACTTGCTCGTAAAGTGAGCGTTATTCTATTGAATTTAGAACTATAAACTGGGCTATAAGTCACGCGTGCATAATATATTATACCCTAGTGCATAATATAATGAATCCTACAAAGTTGAATTGTACCTTTGTGCAAATACCATGCGAGAAAACAGAGCATATTTTATTGGTCCGGGTTATACACTAAATATTTTCAGAAACAACAAAGAGGTTTTATACCACTTCAAATCCATATACATTTTTAAATGTTTGCGCCTTATATTAGTAAAACAAATTTGTATATCAAACAAATTATTCACAATTTACAATCATTTGTCATAAAATATTAAAATATTTGCATTTACCACTCCAAATTAAACATTTTCACTTAACATAGGCTGTATATGCTATACAGACATTGACACATTTGACGGAAAAAAAACCTACGGGCATGCGCGAGGTTCGGTTCCATTTTTCAATCACAATTCACAGCTTTGTTATCAAGTGTGTTTGTTATTTTATGACCACGTATGTCTGATTTTTACTCACAAGTGTGTTGAAAAACGTCGTATGTAACTCGTGAGCGTTGCTAATTACAGTCGAGGCTGTGATTTGAGCCCGAGCCGCAGGCGAGGGCTTAATAATGAGCTCACTTGTTACATAATATACTATTGAAGATCCATTTTCATATTATAGCATCTGTCTTTAAGGGACGAAGTGTGTTCAATAAGGACTTATATACGAGCGACAAATTATACAAAAATGCTTTATTTAATTTGTATCGGATTTTTGATACCTATTTATTTTTATTTTTTAGGAAAACTCGACAAGTGCCCCATATGCAGAGGCGCCATCACCTCCTACTTCTGCATACGAGAGGAAGAAGAAAACAACATGAAACAGAATCGACTCAACGCGCGATTTCTTGACTTATTCCACTACCATTAGGTGCCAATTTCGAATGACACTTAAAGTGTTACTGGATATGAATTTGTGAAGTGGAACGAATCAGTTTTGATACTTGCTGTTCGGTGTATAGTGCAAATTATTGTCGTGATACTTAGTTCGTTGTTATAAAGTGTGTTGAAAACATGTTCGTTAATTATAATATCGACTATGATCGAATTGTGGAAAGCGACTGCGAATTTTTCTCTTCGAAAAATAGATATGTGAGTGTAGTGTATTGACTTTAAAATAAATGTAAAAAGCATTAAAATAATGTTACCTACTACAAAAAAGACATTAATGTTAAAACGAAACAATTCCGCTACGCCGGATTAAAATAAAGGAATGATTGTCCAAATATACAATGAAGAAAACTTGAAGTATACTTTTGTACTTAGTACAAATATGAACTATTAGGTACTTATTTAATGTTGGCATTGTATGTATGACATGACATTGTCGAAAGCACGTTTAATATAGTATTCGCAATATTATGCTGTAGTGACAATATACAACGTGTAACAAAATGGAGAGATTAAACTTAAGGGTTAGCTTCTATACCATACGTAGAATATACAGTAAAAGAATTAGCATGATCAGTGCTGGTATAGACATTCATACAAATTTATTTAATTATTTGAAGACAAAATATTTTGACAACCCTAGTCAACCTAATAAGCTAAAACAAGACTTGTGCCGCAGTCTTTTTAGTATCTGTCTTAGTTACCCATCACTTTATTTTTACCCCATCTGTAATGGAATAGATTTCATCAAAAGTTAAAAGCTGTTTTTAGGGTTGACACTTAAGATATTTTGATCTAAACTTTGAACTTTTTTTCGGCCGAACCGTAAGGATAACAAATTTATGTTACTGTTACTTATAAACTACATCACCAAACATACAATTCCCTTAAGTATTATCTCTTCATTATGTTACACGTTGTATTGAGGATCATCAATCCTATATGTGTGAGGGAGAGAAAGATATACTCTGCTCTGCCACTTGCTTTATTGAGAATACTCTATCAGGTTTCATCGTGTGAGCTATAGATTGATAATGTATATCTCCATGAATTTTCGTTGAATTATTATACTATTGGCTACGACGACCTCTGCCTAGGTGAAAGAAAACCAAGGGCACGATAACATAACAGATATGCTATGAGACTCGGGTAAGTGTACATTTTGACTGTAAACAAGACAGTACTTTATGGAATCTCGACTTTAAATAACAAATTGTAGTTAATTTGTACCGCTGAGACCGGGATATTTGACTATAGTAAGAGCCATGTTTGAAAGTTTATAGAACCAATGTTACACGCAATTATTTACGAATATTCCGATTGTCATAAGATCTGGCGCCTTCTACTTACGGATTGTTTCTGTGTTTTTTTTATTGTTTGCAAAATTACTTGCATTGGTAAAAAGGCCTAACGAACTTACAACCACTTTACTTGGCCCAAACTATAGTACTAAGCTTGACTAACAGTTAATTTCAACACTGCGGTAAAAGGAGTTTTATTTTCAACCTTCACCATTTAGGTATTAGGACTAACATCGTAAACTGTTTGTTAGAATTTACTATTAGTCAAGCTTATTATTAGAGAAGCAACTCACTCTATGGTATTGAAAGCTGTGACCATTCTAAATATGGACTTAAGCGGTATTGGAACCCTTGAACAATCATAAATTAATAACAACTGTACTACCGTGTCATACAATTGTGAATTTTATTAAAAATCTCTTATAAAGAAAGTTATTTACATTTCATGTTAATTTTATGTGTTTTTTTTTTCTTATTTATTGTTAACAAAGTTTTAAGACATCGATGTCTTGTTGTGTGGCAAATTTTAAACACTCACACTTGAAGAAATATTTACAGAGTAAGATAGCTGTATACATTTTTTTATGTCACATGCAAACTATTGAATGGGTATAATGACTACCTATTTTATGTAATGCTACTGATTCATTTGCGTTAACATCCGTTAAAATCTAACTAAAAATATTGTTTTTTAGTCTTATATTCGTGTATTTTTTTTCTAGTAATATCTTAATTTACACATACATAAATTAACAAGCTTTTCGCAAAGCAATGCGTTGTGAAAACTTGAGAAATACTTAGTACAGCACTTGTGCCACATATGTATTCCTTGGCAAATAATGCAATGCAGTAAAGTGACAGGTCTAAATGTGAAACAGAAAAATAATGATCTTCGTAGTGTAAGGTACTGAATGATTATAATGATTGAAATTTAATGGTACTTTTTCATTCGTTTAAAATAACATTTTAAAGTTATGCATGAATACGTGAATTTAAGTTGTGTACTTTATCTTTACAGTAACTTAAATGAAAATAATTTATTACCAAACATGTTTAGTGCTATACGGCCACAGTAGAAGTAAAATTAGTTTTTTTTTTTTTGCATTTTTTTTGAAGCCACGAAAAAGTAAGATACCTAAAGCATCTAGAACGGAAAAATGAAAGTATAAAATATTTTGTTAGTCAAAATATTTTTTTTTCCTAAGTTGACGATATTATTTAATAAAAAAAGGCCATTCATTCACTTAAACCGACCGCATCCCTATTTTTTTTCTTCCCTAAAGTGGGCTTGACTGGAACTTTCATTTGACTGCATTGAATTATTTCCCAAAGTATAGGCGAACTCAAGATGCTGCGGATTTCATACCAACATAATTAATAAATGTTACAGATATTGTGAAATACAAAAGACCAAATTTTTCTGTAAAAAAAAAAATTTACACGTTTTTTTGAATTAAGTTTGAATTGACTTAATTGGGCGTGTACAACATACATAGCAGCTTTTTATGACTACATAAATAATTTTTTTAAGTTGATGTCGGTAGTGTATTTATATTATGGTTTGAATGAATTACGTGTATGAATGAACTGGTCTTATCAGGACTTAGCATGAATGTGAATCTTAAACTTTATATGTTTTTTTTTTGTCGACATGGGGAAGTTAACTGTAAAATTAATACGTACGTGACGTTGTAAATTTGTTACAATCATCAGAAAATTTGATAATGATATTCTGAAAATTTTACAAACAAATAATAGGCAAGATATTTTTTTTTACAGAAAGGGTGTCTGCACGAAACGTCATATTAGAGAGAATCTGAGAAAATATGAATCTAGAAATCTTGTATGAGATGACGGATGCCGGATGTAGTGCGAAAGCTACCATAGAAATAGGCCTACGGCTTCGCCGCGCCGAACCGTCACTTTATTACTGTTTCATTTTCTAAACTCACAGATTTCACAATACATATGCCGCAGTCATCTGGTTGAATTAGCCACTCAATTGGACGCCTAGGCCGAATCAACAAAAATAGGTATTTAACAACTTGGCGTGTTGATGATGACCAAAATTCAGCCAAGTGATTTAAATTTGGTACAGTTTTGGATAAAGTAATAAAATAAGCAGGTCATGGTAAAATTATCTGTCATGACCACGGAGGAAATATATAGAGGAGCTGCCCTATACAGTATTTTCTAGGGACTCAAGTGAAGCCTACGCGCGGGGTGCGGGAGGGGTAAGCGGTGGGTTATGGCCAATCATAGCCAAACAGGCGATGGCATTAGTCACCTAGTAGTGAGTAGTAAAAACCGGTTGAAACATAAGGTTAAAATATTCACATAATCATCAAAAAAGTTCAGCTATACTTTACTAGGTGGCTCTAGTTTTTTTACGAAATTTCATACGTTCCAAATCTGTCAGAAAAAACCGCGCAATAAAAGTATTTCTACTTGACGCTAGATAGCGCAACCTTTTTTCGCGGCATAAAAATCACCTAGGCAACAAATAACAATCTGGAATTTTGGACACAAATAATTGGACAACAAGCAATTTTGTAAAAAATAATTATGAATGAAATTATCTTCGTGGTAAGTTAATTTTATTTGGATTGTCAATGTAATTCCTTTATAAAAGTATAGAAAACTAAATTTTACATCGAGAAACAATGGAGACTTTAATTTTTTTTTAAATATTTACGCGTGTACATACTTCACAGAAGTCAGCGACGAACTGACGCCAGTGCCTCTAGCGAGGAATAGCTTGAACTAAAGGCTGTGACGTCAGGACAACCCAAATTGAAGCTGTGCAACTTTGCTTACAGCAGCTCTACTATGTATCTGCTTTGTGGTCATGACGGAAAAACCAGTCAAGCAAATTTTTTTTTATTAGATTTTTTTTTTATTTATTTCAATTACAAGGAAATAAAATCCATTGTGGCGCATCGCCGGATGCTGCCGCACCACGCTCGCTTCGCTCGCTCGGCTCGCGCGTAATTATAAATATCATAAATATAATAAAATAAGTTCAGTTTTAATGTTTTAATATTTAAAAAAATATATATCGGTTTTTATGTAAAAACTATTAAGTATCATCTTTTATGGACGACTATTCAATACAATCACAACACCCTAACCAAACATCATAAATTTAACAATATCCAATTTAACTAAATGGCTAAACAACGTTTAGCCAACTGGTTAAACATTGCGATCAACGACTTGACTAATTGTCCTTAAGCCAGTTGAAACGGCCTAGGCGTCCAATTGAGTGGCTAATTTAACCAGTTGGCTACGACACATACATACATAAATTCACGCCTGTCTCCCTTTAGATTAGGCAGAGATTAGGGAACGCCAATTGCTACAATCCAGACATACCTCTTTCGCTTCCTCCATTAATATCGACATGAACTATATTTGTTTCGGCTTCTGCTATGCAAGCTTACAGTTTCCTTCCCTATTAAACTCGATATAAAACACGTCTATTAAATGTGTAGATCCTATCAATCGAAACTGAGCCTTATCCGCAAACGATTAAAGAAGGAGCAATTATTTTATAAAACTATTTCTTTCTCGTGTGAGTGAAATAATACATGGAACTGTGATAAAAGTGAAAAGCATTGTGAAAACCTGCTGTGTAATATATAATATATAAGATTCTTTTATTATTGTAAATAAAAAGTACCTAAATAAGTTCAAGTAATGTACCTTTATAAAAACTATATTAAACTTTTGATTGATAAAACTCTTTTAGGTTAGTTATTGTACTCACATCATAAATACTTCAAAAATCTTTCCTATTTCTTAATTATATAACCTATACTATTAAGCCTCCGTATTATAAATTTAAACAAACAGATAATTGAACATTGTCATTATATTTATAGATACCATCAACAGAAATATACATACTGTAAATTTATTTATTCCGTGCACATGAGAATACAAATATCTAAAATTTTATTTAGTCTTGTTTAGTTGACGGACTCAATAAAAAATGTACATAGTTCTTAATTAAATTGTTGTTGCTAATTGTAATCTTTCGTAGACGTCTTAAACAAACTTTAAATCTCTTTCCTAACTCTTTAAAAATATCAAAAAAAACTCTGTTCTCAGTAGATTCTAATTAATTAAATTCATGTATGTAGTCTTCCAATCATAATACTATAATTCAACACTTCGTAGGATTCTATTGACAGATTGTTAGTTGTAGATTATCACGACACATCACATAACAGCTCTTAACTCGTAACCAGATCAGAAAATCACTGTTTAAATGTATTAATAACTTTCAATTTCATATAATAAGGTTCATATAAAAATTGAAAAATTAAAGAGATGCGGCCCTTCACTGCCCCCTTTTTATTTGGATACGCGCTTTTTTTACATTCAATTCATGGACATAAAACTCTAACGCTTAGCTCGGTATTATTTTAATAAAATCAACTTGAGAGTTCATGTTTAAAATGAAATTACAATTCACACATTCTCGGCAAATGGAGATACTTATCTGCGAATTCGAAATATAGTTAATCAAATCTGAGAATACAATTGTTGATAACTCGTTCAAACAAAAAATATAATGTAAATGATGAGATGGACATGTTATGTAAGATTATTGCATATTGAAAATTTATTTCTTAGATTTGATTGACTACTTATAGTTCTTTTTACATTGGTGGCACAATAGCACTCACTGTTGGTTGCTTAAGAGACCTACATTTTCTTAAGAAATAAACCAAAAATTTAAGCATACCTAAAATTTACAGATATATCGACTGGAAAATATCTGAAAATTCGCTAGTTAACGTGCAAAAATCTTAAGTTTTCGCGGTTCATACTATTAAATAAAATACTTTTTAACCAGATACCATTTAAAAAAAATCACTCGATCTTTCTGACCACGGGGTCTGCAGACACCGAAACGTCGAGTTAAATTTTCAACCGACTTCCAAAAAAGGAGGAGGTCTCAGTTCGTGTGTATGTTTTTTTTTTGTGTCTTTTTTTTACACGATATTTCGGACAATTATGGATTGATTTTGAATACTTCAATACTTCATAGTTGGTTCCGTTTAAATTTCATCAAAATCGGTTGAGTACTTCATTGAAAATTTCAAACTTTTGAAAAAATATGTATGATTTCGGAGAAAGTTAATGTTGATGGCACTCTCAACTCAGCCAAAGTTTTGACGTGAAGTCGGTTTTCTTAATGCTCTGCATTCGTTGATTATAAAATTTAATTAAACGCGATATATCCGGTTAGATAGTGCAAAACATGTGTTGATACAAATAAAGGATTTTTCTGCAGCCAATACAAATAAATAAAATTATGCAAGCTCGTATGTCGTCAATATGTCTGTTAATTCATCCTCTCAAAAATTTAAAATACATCCTTTTATACCTTTACCACTATTGATGATAATACCCTCAAAAAAGCCCAATAGCTAATTCTATATGAATGTAATTTGCCTAATTTTTATTCGTATGTAATATAAAAAATATTCCTGTAATATTCTATCTTACTATTTGTATACTTTACGTACCCTGAAAATTATAGTAAAAAGAAACGGATATGTAAGATTGTTCACGAAATCACGTAAACTGTCATTTAGAAACTTAATAGAAATAGACCTTTTTGATATAAAAAAAAAATCCTCTAATCTTGTTCAAATAATATTTGTTTTGAAAATGAATTGTACCGTCCATACAAGATGAAAATTAATTAAAACTTGTAATCTCCCCAGTCTTCACTATTGTGATGTATACAGTTCGTAAAAAATAAAATAATGTGCTCAGTTGTGATGGTTTGTCGCAGGCACATTTCTTGGAAATCATTTCTGACCATGATGATGTTTTAGAGCTATCAAAAATGACATTTGTCTTCAAAGATAAACTGTAACTGAAAAAAAATTAAAATATTTATTTTGGAAAAGGACAGGCATTGTATTATTTTGTGAACATTGTTAAGTTTTGCATGTGATTTATACTATTTGACCTTTATGAATTTATTTGATAAAAACTTATATTTAAGTCTAGTCCACTTTCGACTTTAATTTAAATAGTTTTTGTTTTTTTTTACTAATTAGTAAGTCTATGAGAGACGATTGACGGTCTCACTTTATTTTTGTCAATTATCTATAAGTTTACTTATTTCTGTAAAAGAAATTAAAAGTCTGTTAAATATGTTAGTTGTAGTAGTTTAGTATTATCGGAACGATTCCTATGAGGCTAGAGTATTCATGAAGCAATGTACGACACTGGTAGAAAAATATATTTTTGTGTATTGATTTTGGAAATAAACTAATGTTTGCCAAAGTATGTATGATTTTTATTCTTATAAGCTAAGAAATGTCTATTTGTATTAAACAATACAAGTTGTTTAGTCCAGCACTGCTAGTTTGGAGCTCATTGTAGTATTTAATTTATACAGTGTGATTGCTAATTAGTGGCGGAGCCGTTAAGGGGTAATATTTTAGGCTAATTCCAGTCGAAATCATCCACGTTTTAGAGGCTGTCACCGTAACTTGTTTTTCATTTTATGTTTTTCTTTAACGTATTTTCGCAAAAGATAACGACAATTATGAAGATTTGACTATCAAAATTATTTATTTAAAAAATATTTAAACATTTTGAGTAGATTTTTTTTGTAAAAATCTTTAAGTAAGTATATCTTGGAAAGGATCAACTTTAGGACAGTATGTCCTCTAGTAATTTCGACTGGAATGGGGAGTTTTCTGACAGCTCATAAAAATTAGTTCAAAAAACCTCTATAGATGGCACTTTTTAAAAGCCGAAGGCGTTAGGTCTGTATACTATAATGTAGGTAAGTGGTATCTACCATCGTTGGTTATTTATACGTTCAATTTCTGATACAGACGTCAATTAATTTATTTTACTTTTAAAAACGCAGTGTGAAATAAATTCTTCGCCTTCGCCTTTTGTAAAGCGCCATCTATCGAAGCGTTTTGTACCAATTTTGTACAGTTTTGTTTTTTTAATGAGCTGTCAGAAAACCTCTCATTAGCATATACTATCACTCCTTAACGGCTCCGCCACTAATTTTATTTTAGTCTTTTTATTTTCGTTTAGTCAACAGGAGCTTATCTACATGAAATGTCAACCAACATGTGGTACCTAATGTATTTTGCATATTAACCATTTAACATTATTAGCTACCTATTATAAGCTCAGGACCCCTTCGGGATTCACCCGCCTAGTGGCCACACTTCTAATAAATTGGCCACCAAATATGAACCTGGCGGTGATGTGTTCCGACAATGTTTTTAGAATAGCCAGGTTTGATCTCATTGTTTTCACCATCAAAGAAATCACCGTATTTTCCAAATAAAACAATTTCAAAAACAGCCATAAAATATATTCCAAACATGAAAACCACTCATCGATTACTCTTACTCTACGTCGGAGAAGGGCCTTCCAATTTCTCCTTCATCCTATCCGCGTACAACTGAGAATTTTTCACCGCAGAGAACAAGCTGAACAGCACATGCAAGGCCTGGATCCTGTCGTTCAAGGTGTCTCCAGCGATGGGAATGTCGAACAATCCACATACGAGGTCCACGTACTGTGATAGCGAACAGTCGAGGTTGGCAGGGGGAAAGCCAACCTCGTTTAGCTTTTCCTCCATGGATTCTGGCCATTCTTCCATAAGACTGTCTATGTCGGGCATTTTACTGAAAAAAAAAAACAATTTATCTATACTAATACCGCATCCTCGGCTTCCAAATGAAGAAGAAATGTAGATTTTAGGTACTGCGTGGTTAGGGGCTAGGTGAACGGTGTTATCTTATTTGGGGACTAGCTTGCCCAAGGATAAAAAAAATACAATTTATCTATACTAATAACAAATCCTACTCGGTTTCGCTGAAAAAAAAATTGATTTTTGGTGCTCTGTGGTTAGGGGCTAGGTGGACGGTGTTATCCTATTTGGAGACTAGCTTGCCCAAGGATGTAAAATCAAATAAACTACCGACATTGTAAAATAAGTATGGTAAGTAAATCTGTCTAGTTTGTTTATTTGGTTGAATGTTCTAATATTGCGACGATTCCTGCCAGATTTGAAGATTTTTACTGCATTTGGTATTTGTTGAGAAAGGTTAGAGGTGGTTTGGCAATAATATTTTCCAAATCGGTCAGTTAGTTTCTGAGACTAGCACGTTCAAACAAAGAAACGATCCCTCAACTTAATTATTATATATTCATTTATTAGCATAGGTATTAGTATTAGCATAGGTATTGACATTCTTCCGAGCGAGTAGGCCCCGGCACGACTGACCAGCTCGTCTTAGAAAGACCATTTGAAACACACCTCGTATAATTAACGGTAGGCGCTGGCTTTGAGAGGTGCAGCTCACTGACGTCCTTGATCCAACGGTCGATGGCCTTCGGGTTCCTTTCAGCATCTTCCACTTTCTTCGCCACCTGGGAAGAAATCAAAGACAATTTGACTAAGGTGGGTACCTATTTCGCTTTTTTTATTAACTGGCAGTTTCGCACAGAATACTGTTGACTAAATCAGAGTTCCTCAATCAATTTTAAGGTTGCCTAGCTGCTTTTGTTCAATTGTATTTTTTTTTCTCTTTGTTAGTGTGTGGTGTGTGCACAGGCGCGGTCGCAGACTGACGTTTGGGGGGTCACAACAAAATTTTTAGTCACAAATCTCTTTTCCTAGCTATAACCTCTTTTCAGGAGTTCATCTTTTCATGATTTTGGGGGGGGGCATGCCCCCTGTGACACCCCCCCTGGGACCGCGCCTGTATGTGCAATGAAGTACTTACCTATATAAATTAATAAAATAAATAATCTCACCTGATGCTAAGTGAAGATGAGGTCGAGGATGACAACACACGGGTTTAGAAAGGAAATGCATTAAGGCTCTTAAAAACATTTGCGGATAAATCAGCGCTAGTGCGGTGGTATTTAGCGGCAGACTCTATGAAGGAAGGTTACTAGCCGGGCGAATCCTGAAGGGGTACTCCAGCCACGGGGGTCAATCGGAAAGCAGCGCGATCACAGAACTTTATCGATTCATATGTTTACGCATAGTATCGAGTTGGTTTGTTTGCAACAATTTATATTTTTATACATAGTTTTCTTTTTATTTGTTACTTTTTGTTTTTGTTCTGTATATTTTATTGTGTATAATAAAGGGTAAAAAAATAAAATAAATATACTGCCGTACGATGTAAATACACGATGTGGGCCTTGTTTAATTTCAATTTATTTTAAATATAATATTTTGCAAGTAAATGTCAACCATGAATAACAACAATGCTTGTGAACATGTTAAATAAATGTGAAGTAAATATACAAGGCTCTCCTTTTGATTTAGATATATCCATAACTCTAGGTTGTTAATGCGACCATGTAATAGAATCAGATAACATGTGAATAATTTGTCAATTTTTAAAGTTTAATATTTTAAAATTTTTATTTTTCATACAAAACAATTCAATAAAGTTAAAACATCTTATGTAAAACACCTTTATGTGAAGTAAGTATGACAACGTGGCATTTTCTATTATCTTTTTTTACCCACGACGGAACGGAGACGGTATATGCGTTTGGGGTGAGAGGGTGTTTGTGCAAACCAATTTACCATTTATCTCCAGAACCACTGGTCCGATTTTAATGCGGTTTTCAGTAATCGCTTTGGATTTGCTTGGTGCATGTTCTTAGATAGGTGTAGCGGTAACAACTCACCAGGGGACGCTGCAGTAAACATTTGTTTGTAAAAGCCAATGTTACCATTTATCTCCAGAACCACTGGTCCGATTTTAATGCGGTTTTCAGTAATCGCTTTGGATTTGATTGGTGCATGTTCTTAGATAGGTGTCGCGGTAACAACTCACCAGGGGGCGCTGCAGTAAACATTTATTTGTAAAAGCCAATGTTACCGTTTATCTGCAAAATCATTGATCCGATTTAAATGCTGTTTTCAGTGATCGATTTGGATTTGATTAGCGCATGTTCTGAGATAGGTGTTACGGTAACTAAAGAAAAACAAACTGTAAATTAAGTTAATTAGTTTATTCGAAGTAAGAGATATTATAATGTCAGAGCGTTACGCGGGAAGAAGCAATGATAAGGCAGAATAGCTGACAGTGACACGACGTTGACAACTGGTGTAGGTGCGTTCCATTTCAACATCCTCCCAAACGCACCAAGCCCATTTTCATTGAACAGCTCTCCAGCTTGGGTTGAGGTGTCCCCTTGGTCAGCACATCAGCAACCATTTGACTGGTATCTACATACTTTACTTTGATCCTCCCAGCTTGTACTTTGTCCCGGACAAAATGATGTCGTATGTCAATGTGTTTTGTACGGGGCCTGAAACTATTAGACTGAGTAAGATTAATTGCACTTTGGTTATCGCAAAAAATTACTATTGGTAGAGCAATTAGGTGTGGCTGAAATTCTTCTTCCAATTGTTTAAGCCACATAGCCTCTTGAGTACATGTCGACAATGACATATACTCTGCCTCTGTTGTCGATAGAGCAACCGTTGGTTGTCGGCGAGAACACCACGAAATTGTACCACCTTGATGTATGAATACATAACCAGTACAGGATCGTCTATCATCCTCGTTGCTGCCCCAGTCTGCATCACAATAACCAAGTAACATTTTATCATCCTTTACATAGGTTAAAGTTAGGTTTTCAGTATATTTTAAATATCTTAAAACTCTCTTGAGGGCATGCCAATGTACCTCATCTGGCTTAGAGTTAAATTGGCTTAGAATATTTACTATATAAGATATGTCCGGCCTTGTCCCTTGGGATAAATAAAGTAGGCATCCAACTAATTCCTGATATGGACATTTATATACCTCTTCTTTTTCAGATTTCAAAAATTTTGTTTTAGGATCAACAGGTGTCCTAACGCCTTTACAATATGCCATTCCAAATTTTTCTAAAACCTCTTGAATATAAATCTTCTGATCAATGCTCAACAAACCTTTCTGTCTGTCTCTGTACACATGCCATCCCAAGCAATATTTAAATTCTCCTAAATCTTTCATTTCAAATTTTCTCATTAATTCTTCTTTTATGTATTTCTTCATATCTTTTGAACTTGTAAATAATATTAAATCGTCTACATATACTGCTAAAAATGTTATATCTGTCTTATTCTTCACTTTATAATAAATGCATGGATCAAGTGTTGATTGTGTCAAACCAATTTCTTTCAGTGCATTATCCAGTTTTTTATTCCACATTCTACTTGCCTGTTTTAATCCATATAAAGATTTTTTTAATAAACATACTTGATTTCTATTTTCTTCAAAGTTAGGAGGCTGACACATATATATTTCCTCTTCTAGATCGCCTTGTAAAAAAGCACTTACCGCATCCATTTGGTCAATGTCCAAATCATACTTTACTGCTAAAGAGAGTAAGTATCTCAGGGATGTATATCTGATTACCGGAGAATATACTTCATTATAATCAAGACCTTTCTTTTGTGCACAACCTTTGATGACAAGCCTCGCCTTGTATTTAACTATATGTCCATTCTCATTCCTTTTCTTCTTAAAAACCCATTTACAAGATATGGGCTTTTTCTGAGATGGTAAATTACATAAAACCCAAGTATTATTTAACTTTAAAGATAAAAATTCTTCCTTCATAGCTTGTCTCCATTTCTGAGATTCCACTCCAGATAATGCCTCCTCGAGAGTCAACGGATCTTCAATTATTGCCATACATGCATATTCAGGCTCATCCTCTTCCACATGACCTGATCGGTTACCACGGGGTCTCAGGTTGATGTGACATGGGGAGTTGGTAAGACTACAGTCAGTGCTAGGAGTGTATGTAGCATCATGTTCTTCCATAGTAGAGTCAAAGCTATCACCCGTTGTGACAGCAGAGTCCTGACAGTCTTCAACAGCAGGGCTGGAGGTTTCCTCAATCTGATTGGTAGGCTCGTCTAATGACATCTGCAATACATTAGTACTGGGCTGTATATCTGGCAATAAAATATTTTTATTTTCACAACAGTCTTCTAAAAATGTGACATTCCTGCTCTTAGTAACTTTCTTAGTTTGTGGATCCATCAGTCTATAGCCTTTTGTATTTTCACAATATCCCAGAAAGATCATTTCAGTAGATTTTGGATCCCACTTTAACCTCTTTTCTTTCGGCACATGCACCATGGCTTTACAGCCAAAAATTCTTAAGTGAGAAATGTTTGGTTTGATACCTGTTAATTTCTCCAACGGTGTTATGTAGTTAAGAACTCGAGTTGGGGAACGGTTAATTACATGACATGCTGCTGTCTCTATTGCCTCTGCCCAATACCTCTTCGGTAATCTAGCGTCAAACAACATACATCTGGCTCGTTCAACTAGGCTGCGGTTCATTCGTTCTGCAAGGCCATTTTGTTCTGGAGTAAAGGGTGCTGTCGTTTGATGCTTTATACCATACCTTATCAAATATTCATTTAATTGCTTATTTATATATTCTAAACCATTATCAGTACGTAATATCTTTATTTTATTTTCATATTGATTTTCCATTTCCTTCTTATAACTTTCAAAAACTTCTTTTATATTAATTTTATTTTTTAGAAAATAAACATTTACTTTTCTCGAATAATCATCAATAAAAGTTATGAAATATCTAGCACCAGCCATAGATGGTGTTTCCATGGGGCCACACAAGTCCGAGTGTATTATTTCTAAAGGTGCAGTACCCCTTGTACCAGTAATATTAAATGGAAATCTACTCTGTTTTCCTTTCAAACATATAATGCAATTGTTGTTACTTTCCTTATTATTAACAAATTTTACACCTTCAGTACATAATGGCAGTCTATTGACATCATTATAATTCAAATGGGCCATTCTCCTGTGCCATATATCCAAACTATGAATATCAGAGGTTACAAATGCACTGCCTCTAAAAGTATTTAACTTATACATGTTATTAGTCAGTCTTGCAGTTGCTACTATCTGTTTCCTTTTATTAAGTATTACACAGCCATCTTTACTGAAAATAACTTGACATCCATTTCTTGACAGCTGACTAACTGATAACAAGTTAGCACTCAATTGTGGAACAAATAAAATATCTCTCACCTGGATATGGTTAACTTTACCATCTGTAGTCAGGAGATCCAGATTTACATTTCCAATCTTCTGTACAGCAACGGATGTGTTGTTGGCTACCATTATATTTTGTATCGGAGGTGCCCGGACATCATACATGCCATCAGAACTGTTAGTCATGTGTAATGACGCTCCTGAATCTACAAACCAGTCCACACTGTTCATATTTCCTTGAGTGGCTGAGAAAACTGCAGCAAAACCTTTATCATCACTTTTCTTTTTATAATTACAAGTTTTGCTTATGTGTCCATACCTGTTACAATTGTAGCAACGGGGACCACTGGACTTATTACTTTTTAGATTATTTTTAGGATTATTTTTACTGTGCTTTGTGTAAAGAACAGAGACATTTGATTCTTTGACTTCTTGCAGTAATTTTGTTTTAATGGAATCTGTGCTTATCTTTACACCAGAGCTTTCGAGTCCCATTATCATAGGCTTATACTGGTCAGGCAAGCCTGCTAACATCAATGTGCCCAGCCATTCATCATCCACATTGAATCCAATGTTTCGCAACTTGTGAGCTGTAGTTACAATTTTATTCACATACTCTTCTATGCTAGAACAACTTTCCAAAGTAGTGTTGACTAAATCACGGAGTAACCCCACTTTTCTTGTTAGACCTGAGTCCTCAAAAGCTTTCTGTAGATTAAGCCATACCTCCTGAGAAGTCTTTGCATCCTGAACGTGTATATAATTTATCGGATCCACGAGCAATATGATTTTCGACTTAGCTTTGAGGTCACGTTTCGGATCTACAGTCATGTCACATGGCTCCACACATTGCCACAAATCTTCGTGTTCTAGATATGTTTGCACGGCAAATTTCCATGTACTATAATTCTCCCTTCCTTGGAGTTTGTCAATTTGAATATTGGACATAGCCATTATAAGTATTCGGATGGCTTCGGTACACAATGAGATTGCAGATTTACTATGTCCACCTAAAAATCCACAAAACACTTCGCGGAACTATATTTCTACGGATTTACGTTTTACTGCCCTAAAATATGGGATCTGGGCCCATAACCTAAAGAAAAACAAACTGTAAATTAAGTTAATTAGTTTATTCGAAGTAAGAGATATTATAATGTCAGAGCGTTACGCGGGAAGAAGCAATGATAAGGCAGAATAGCTGACAGTGACACGACGTTGACAACTGGTGTAGGTGCGTTCCATTTCAACAGTAACAACTCACCAGGGGGCGCTGCAGTACATATTTGTTTGCAAGCCATTGGTCCGATTTGAATGCCGTTTTCAATTATCGCTTTGGATTTGATTGGTATAATGTTCTTAAATAGGTTTAACGGTAACAACTCATCAGGGGGCGCTGCAGTAAACATTTGTTTGTAATAACAACCATTAATTCTGCAAAACCATTGGTCCGATTTAAATGTGGCTTTTAGTGATCGCTTTGGGTTTGATTGGTGCATGTTCTTAGATAGGTGTTACTGTAACAACTCGCCAGGGGGCGCTGCATGTTACCATTGATCTTTAAAACCGCTGGTCCGATTTTAATGCGGGTAACAACTCATCAGGGGGCGCTGCAGTAAGCATAAAGCCATCACTGAAAACCGCATTAAAATCGGACCAGTGGTTTTGAAGAATGGTAACATTGGTTTGCACAAACCATTCTACGTAATATGATATCGAGTTACATTACAACAAAGCCCCAGTAAAGTTGAGCCACCAGCAAAGTTGAGTTGTAAATACTTATTACAATACTTCACTATGTATTTAAATAAACAACATGGGTTTTCCAGCGGTGGTGGGGACATTAGAGGGCTGATGAGGAACGAGATATTGTGTAATGTAATGTATGGTACCTATATTATGCTCTTTAAAAAGTTTGAAATAAAAAACAAAATAAAAATTTTGAAAAACCCACGACGCGACGGTTAAAAAGTAATTGAAAAAGAATAAAATAATTTAAAATTCCCCGACTGAAATGATTTATGTGACGAGAGATAATTAACGTGAAAAGCTTTTTTAAAAGTTCACTTAATCTCACACAAAGTCGGTCATATTATGAACAACATACTATTCGTTTTCATAGCACTTTCCTACGCTTACCTATTCGGTTCTCGAAGATGTAGATGTCGCAATAACATAGGTATTCAACTCCCTATGAACTTTATAAGAAGAGCAAGAAAATCCGTCGAGGGCTGCCATCAATATTTTAAATTTCAATATAAAACTACAAAACGAATTCATTTAATGGCAGCCCCAGACGGATTTTCTTGCTCTTCTTATAAAGTTCATAGGGAGTTGAATACCTATGTTATTGCGACATCTACCATCTTCGAGAACCGAATAGGTAAGCGTAGGAAAGTGCTATGAAAACGAATAGTATGTTGTTCATAATATGACCGACTTTGTGTGAGATTAAGTGAACTTTTAAAAAAGCTTTTCACGTTAATTATCTCTCGTCACATAAATCATTTCAGTCGGGGAATTTTAAATTATTTTATTCTTTTTCAATTACTTTTTAACCGTCGCGTCGTGGGTTTTTCAAAATTTTTATTTTGTTTTTTTAATCGCTATGCACAGGGTACAGTTTGCAACGTTTTGCGTTGTACCTACATTGTATGCAACGTTCCTCATCGTTTAAAATGTTTTTGCTGTTTATTGAATGAATGTTAAAGTTTTTACATTTGGCAAAAAGTATTTTTTTTAGTACCTAAGGAACAAAACCTCAAATTTATGTGATATCAAAAAGAACACCTTGTATAACAATGTGACCGCACTGCAGAGTTTTATTTTTTCTGATACGGTTAAGGCTATTCCATGCCAACCAACCCTACGTGTATAATATATGTATAATATAATATATGCTAAATATATCATTTCTGGATTATGTTACTCTTGGACAAAGTTGATTCATAATGATGATCAATCTAGTACCTATTTATTTGAAACAAAAATCATATCAAATCTCTATTTATTAGTTTAGATTACATTCATGAGAGATGCAGATGCAAAACATCCATAACTTAACGGCTAATGACACAAACCACCCACCGGGATTCGAAACCAGAACCTCGTGATATAAAAGACAATGTTTTCACCGCTACACCAACCGGCCATTAAAATTATTGGCAATCTTCATGACACGTGTGTTTATTATGTAGAGTTGCCAAACTGTGTGCTACAATGAAACACTCATTCATATTGTTGCCTTCTATTAATAAATACCGAAAGGTTAAGTCCGATTTCTTTTTGACGGCCACCGCACCGTACCGCTGTTAATAAATAAATAAATATTTCTGACACTAACACAACATTATCTAGCCCAAATTAAGTTTCTTAAAGAACTTGTGTTATGGATACTAGATAACTGATATACTTAAGAAATATACATATAAACATATTGAATAAATACATATTTTTAATTAGAAAATAAACTTAAATAAACATCCATGACTTGACGACTAATATCTGTGTTCATCCGCCGCCGCCGGGATTCGAACCCAGGACCTCTGGCATAGAAGGCAATGTATGTTACCACTACAACAGCCGGTCGTCATTGCAACAAGAGTAATTTCCTGCCTGACCATTGACTGACTCACGCACACTGTCTCTCAGTTTAATGAGCACCAACTCACAAGCGTTTAAAATTCAAATCGTTATTTTATAGCGACGTCTCTGTGTAAGAACTTTGTTTTGAACTTAGCGTTAACTATGCCTCCATTTTTGACTTTGACTATATGTTTACAGTGTACATATCATGTTTACAGCATCTGACGGTAACTTAACTTTAGAATATTACATTTGCGCTGTACCATGGTGAGGGTGACAGTTGATGTTTAATCACTCAGTCAGTAACGGAAGAGTTTTATATACATATTAATATTTAATTGACTTAATATTGTCTTAAGTTTTCGCGATTTATACTATTAAATAAAACACTTTTTAACCGGATTTATCGCGTATATTTACATTTTAAATTTTGACTCGACGTTTCGGTGTCTTTTCAGACCTCGTGGTCACGAGCGACTGAGGTGTCAAGCGTCGGATTGATAGATTGAAAAAAAGTTATACATCATCATCTCCATCTGTTTCTCAGTCTTCGAGCGTAGCGTTCTGGATTGACACAAAACGAGCTGACAGTATCTTGAGTTACAGGTCGTGCAGCTTGCTGAATGTTAGATTTAATGTTTTTCAGGATAGGGTCCCATGTCGGTGATAGTTTCCAACCATCTTCTCTATTGAAATTAGGGTGTTTTTTAATTTCAATCGCTTCTCTGATCATTCTAGGAATGTAATGCTTCTCTCTAGATAAAATTTTCACAGAGTCAAACCTTAAGTAGTGGTTGGGCTTGTCCATGGAATGCTCACAAACTGCAGACTTTGAAGCTCTTCGATTTTTAATATCAGCTATGTGTTCTTTTACGCGGGTTGATACGTTTCTTTTGGTTTGACCAATGAAAAGATTGACTGCGGCAAAATTTAAAATGTAAATATACGCGATAAATCCGGTTAAAAAGTGTTTTATTTAATTTAATTGACTTATTATGAATGTGGTACAGCTGAGATACTAAGTCAAGAGATAATTTGTAAATCGCGGCATTAAATATGTATGAAATGATAGAACTGTCACCCACATCATGCTACAGCGCAAATATAATAAAAAACCCCAGGCAATCACACTAACTAGATGGCCCCAAAGTAAGCAACTAAGGGGGAACCTAGAATATAAATACATAAATAGATATACACCCAGACACGGAACATTTTATTTTCTTGTTTCGTGCGGGAATCGAACCCGCAACCACTGGCGTCTGAGGCGGACAGGTTTACCCCATCACCAAAGTGGTCGTTATCACGTCAGATACCTATCTTACCACGGTAGTTTTGTTGCTGGAGATCTTCGACACTGCCCGGAGTTGCAGATGTAGCAGAGCAGAGTCACTCTGTTCAGGTGAAGGCTCGTCCAGTATCATCAGACCTGGGGATTAAAATCAAAACCAAAATCATCATTTTGTGCCTTTACTATTTATTAAAACGCGGTTTACATCCAGCTCCCTCCAAACTAGGTTAAGCGAAGTTTTGTTGCAAACGGCCGTCTACAGTGTTGTAAACTAGCAAAGCCACCTCTGTTTGAAGCCTTCATAGCCGGTGCTTTAAGATTTCACGTTTCAATGCCTTTTATGACAGTTTCACGAATGAATTAGTCTCGGTTTAAAAAGGTATTTTATTTGCCTTATACTAGCATATTTTCGCATTTTTACTAGCATAACTTTAATGAAAAAATGTAGCACTATGCTCAATGCAATACCTAGTTATTTGTTTTTGTCCGACGGGTTTGTCAGAGATTAGCGCGTTCAAAAAACAAACTCTTCAGTTTTATTACTCGTTTAGGTACTCGTAGGTACTCACATTAATGTAGACATTGAATCGAGCAATATGGCAGATATTTAATAAGGAATCGTTCCATAACGAAAGTTCCTTATCAATTAGGTACTAGCTGCTGCCCGCGACGTCGTCTGCGTGAACGCTATGCAGCACCAAACGCACCTACGATTATAACACTGCTAGCGTGATAATATGTAGCCTATATCTTGACCCGACTTCTTAACTATCTTCATGCAAAATTTGAAGTAAATCCATGCAGTACTTTTTGAGTTTATCCCGGAAAGACAAACAGACAAACAGACAAAAATTCTAAAAACTATATTTTTTGTTTCTGTTTCGATTGTAGATCATACCCCAAGTATTCTTTTAAAAAAATATTCAATGTACAGTTTTGACTTTCCTACCATTTTATTATATGTATAGATAAGGAACTTTCGTTATGGAACGAATAAAGATAATAAGAAACATAAACATCGCAATATCAGTTATCATCCCACAAGTATCCTCTGTCAGGATTCAAACCCGAGACATTAACTCTCGACCTCGATAATCGTGGTTATTTTTAATGCTTTTAAATCATCGAATCAGATGTAATTATAAGCGCATTTGTAAGTGTAGTCACAGATGGAAGGAAACAAGATATTGGTTTGCCTTTCAGTTTAATTTTGAATCTTATTTCGAGAACTTTGGTTGGCTGGCAGTTAGATCTTTAGCATTGAAGGCTTCATTTAGCCTTGAAAGTTTCTGAGGATTTAAGGCTTCGAATCTTTAGCCTTTAAGGCTTAAAAGCTTTGTAAGGCTCTCTACCCTCAAAAAGAAGGCAATTGGGTAATGTAATGTACTGGAAAGTAATTATTTAGGACTAGAAAATTAATACTTTTTTCTCCGCAGGTAATTTCTGAGCTAATTAGTTACCAGTAAATGATGTTAAACTTAAACCGTATTTTACAGCCACTTAACACCAAGTGCGGCGGCCAAATATGAATATAGGGCTTCAATAGCATAAAAGTGAGAGCTTTAAACGCCTTTAAAGCTGGAAGCCTTTAAGGCTCTAAGTCTTTACAGCTATAAGCCTTTAAAGAGTTTGAGCCTTTAGAGTTTGAGCCTTGAAAGCTTCAGGGTTAAGGCTCGAGGCTTAAGGCTTAAATTTGCAACACTAGTAGGACCCCTTCAGGGTACGGCTGGCGACCACCCGTCATTTAAAATCTGCCTTCCCATATCACCGCTCCAACGGTGATATATTCAGAAAATATTTTATGAAGAACCAGCCCCTTCCTGAGCCCGTGTGTTATCTTCTTCGACCACATCTTCTCAACAAATATGATTGAGATCAAAGCCAACGATACAAAAAATACAGACATACATAACTTCACGCATGTATATATTCAGGAAATATTTTATGAAGAGCCAGCCCCTTCCTGAGCCCGTGTGTTATCTTCTTCGACCACATCTTCTCAACAAATATGATTGAGATCAGAGCCAACGATACAAAAAATACATACATACATAACTTCACGCATGTATCCTTTATGGGGTAGGCAGAACACCAGAGGTTATAAAATTATCTGATGTCACGTTTGGTAAATTTGGAGGTATTATAATGATGGAGAGAGACCATTGAAGTGACAGGGGGTCAGTATAATAAACCCTCTGTCCCTTAACTGAATTTTAGATTATGCCAGGGAAGAGAAGCAATTGGTTCATTCTATGTTTTTCTTTCGCTCCCAGTCCAGCATGAAAAAAATGGCCAGTGTGTGTCCTCTGACCCAAATTATCGACGTGCTCGAGCACCCGCTCGTCCAGTGCGTCCCCGCTGGCGTTGCAGGCGGGCGTGGTGACCTTGATGAAGGCGTCGATGTCCCCCACGGCCGGCACGTACTCCGGCACGAACGGCTGCAGCTTCAGCTCGATGTCGATCTTCTGAGGGGTGTACCTGGAAATAATAAATAATAATCAGTCACACGAACTGATTCGCTTCCATGCTGGACTGGGAGCAAAGGAAATACATAGAATTTGCCAGCTGCTTCTCTTCGCGGGCGTACTTTAAAAGTCAGTTAAGGGACAGAGGTCTTATTAGAGGTTTATTTTGTGGGCGTCAGGCTAATCCCCTGTTATTGCAATAGTCTCTCCTCACAATATACCTCCAAATTTGTCGAACGTGACATGGTTTTATAACATCTAGTGTTCTGCCTACCCCATAAGGTAGGTATACAGGCGTGAAGCTATTGTATGTAGGTACGAACTGACACACCAACTTTGTAGCTCCACAGTGAGCTTATGTTATGGAGGCCATTTATGAATTAGGGGTTACTCTTGTATACAAACAGTTCAGTTCAGTAATAAAGTTCGTTTCCTATAGGTACTGACCCACGCCGCAGCCAAACGCTAAACACACGAACACGCGCTACGGAGGGTTGTGCTGTACCTATTGTGTTTACTACCTAAATGTGACATCAAGGGAACTATCCCGCCCGAGAAGTACAAAGATGAAGCTCATGAAACAATTAAGTCGAAAACTATCATTGCCATAGTTAGCAACATATTTTAATATAATTTGTGACCTAGGCCTAAAAATGTTTAAAGTGTTGTTCATAACTCAAGCTTCAAGAGAGACCCGTATTAATAAATCACTCTCAACTCCAAGAGCGGACTTTTAAGATGAAATTCACCCACTTAGTTTCTCACTCAGAGTTGAGAGCTTAGTGATTTGTGGCCTCAAACCTCATCACTCTGGGGAGAGACTCATGGCAATTGCGGTGGACTTATTAAAAGTGTTGTTATGATGACTAATTTTATAGGACTGACAGATACCTACGAAGTTTTTAAGATCCCATTGTTATACGTTCAAACCATAGTCCTCTCCAATGTTTACTTGTCTAAACACAATTTCATTCCCTAAGGATCAAAGCATAAAAATAAAAATAAATATTACGTAGATTCTATGAATAAAAAGTAGTTTCGCATAAATTCAATTCTGCATCAAATAATGTGTAAATGGGTCGGGCCTGTATTAGCATTTAGCGGCCTAAATCCAAAATCCCGCCTAGGCCGCATACGACACAGGTAGGTACTCAGTTATCACTATCTACCGTCACCGGCGACCTAGTACTGAGAAAGTTGCCATTGCAACATTGGGAAGTCTTGCCAATTTCTATTATCACTCATTGACACACGCACCTAAAGATTTGTCTTTAGTAGTATGTAGGTACTTACTTGCTAAAGGAAATATACATTTTTAACGCAAAAAAAAACTACGGTTATTTAGTCCGTTAAGGGGTTTACGCCATGCATCATTTGGCAGTGATTCAACGCTTGCATATTTTTCGATGTGTAGTCGTCCTTGACACTCAGCGCGTCGAAAATTATACAAGTACGGACTAAAGTTAGGTTTTGTTAATAAAAACTTTTTTGATTGTTTTTATTTTCAGACTGAGTATGGGTGATCTTTAAATATCTCACAGGTAAGGATTACATACATACATAACTTCACGCCTGTATCCCTTATGGGGTAGGCAGAACACCAGAGGTTACAAGACCATCTGATGTCACGTTTGACAAATTTGGAGGTATTATAAAGATGGAGAGAGACTATTGTAGTGACAGGGGGTCAGCCTATCGCCCACAAAAACGCCTTTAAAACCTCTGTCCCTTAACTGACTTATACAGTATGCCCGGGAAGAGAAGCAGCTGGCGCATTCTACGTTTTTTTTTCGCTCCCAGTCCAGCATGGAAGCCGCTTCTTTTTTAAGGAGAACATTATTAAAATGTCTAAACTAATATCCATCATTTAAATTTTTCAATAGTGAGATTTATTTTAAGCTTTTACCTAAATAATCCTTGCAACGGAACCAAAGGATGGATAGTTGGGTTACTTTCAAAATAAAGCGAATTGACGCATAGCTACGAATAACACAGGATCATTTTTATCCTGACATTCCCACGGGAACAAAATTAGCGTAGCGTGTCATCATAATATACTAGTAGTTTCGATCTTGTAGGAATATCTCGATAAAATATAGCCTATCTATAATAAAACTTTCCTTCGAGCTGAGCTATCAAGTTATGTTTCAACTGGTACATGACATTCCCACGGGAACAGAACGGGAACAGGAACGTGGGCGTAGCGGGTCATACTTATTATTCCTACTGGTAGTTTCGATCCTGTAGGAATAACTCGATTAAACATAGCCTATCTATAATAAAACCTTCTATAGAGATAAATTATTAGATAAAGTTATTTTTCAACTGGTACACGCATTCCCACCGGAACAGAACGGGAACAGGAACTTGGGCGTAGCGGGTCATACCTACTTAATATACTTACTAGTAGTTTTGATCCCTTAGGAAGATCTCGATAAAAATCATATAGCCTAGAATAAAACCATCCCCATGAACTAGGCTATAA
Organism: Stenoptilia bipunctidactyla; assembly: GCA_944452665.1. Classification (NCBI taxonomy): domain Eukaryota; kingdom Metazoa; phylum Arthropoda; class Insecta; order Lepidoptera; family Pterophoridae; genus Stenoptilia; species Stenoptilia bipunctidactyla. Next base: position 11,308,630 of record OX101733.1, read on the forward strand.
CGTTTTTTTTGTACTGGAAATTTCCGAGCATAGAATGTTCCAGCCACTTGGTTGAAACAGAAACACTGAAACACTACGGCAGTTTTCCCAGGACCTCATCATAATGGCTAAGTTTCGATTATTTACAAACTGGAGTAATAACAATTCAGCTCTATTATATTCATTCGTATAGGGACTCAGATACTGTAGTGTAGTGCTTATAAGGTACAGCCTTGGTCTATTCATGATAAGGATTATCTTGTGAAATTGCTTTTGGACGGTATATGAATGAATTCTCTCTATTGTAATACGTAGATAGGGCAATATCTTTGTTTAGGTCACATTGCTAACCTGTTGATGTGCATACGTATACCTTATTTAAGTTTTTGATGTCGTGTTCAAGGCATGGAAATATTCTACTTGGATTTCTCTCTCATCTAATGGAAGGCGAATGTTAAATCAGAGACAGCTAATGGTGCGTACAGATTGCTAGTAAAGTAACGTTCTGCGAACGTTGCGTATTTGGACGTGAAGTGCGCAGAATGTTACATTACAGATTCCATTACAGCAATCTGTACGCAACATAACGGGCTTGAAAAGGAATGGCTGAAAGACCCACATAACTTATATTAATTTGACCATACGTTTCTATAACACATTAAGTGTCATGCACATTCTCTACATTCACCATTGAATACATATAATAATCTTTTAATGGTCATAATGAAATTGAATAGATACGTGCATAATAACATATCTCTAAATTAATGTCGCTGTAATATTTCATTGAAACAAGACTCTCTCGCTATAAATAGCGTCCATAAAATTTTACCCACGACACGTCTGCACATAAAAAACGAGAGTTCAAAGACGTCGCACGCTTTCTACCAACTTTCAGAAATAATAATTCCAAATTTAAACTTTATCCCAAAAGCTTGTAACTGTAAAGTTCCACACAGACGGAAACTCCTTGCTTGTATAATGAGTTTAACGGCCTAATTTGGGATTGTTTAAACCACGTTCTATGTAGGATGTTGTATCTAGTGGTGTTGTCAGATTGCCAACTACTCGATAGACACGATAAATTTCAGATATTTATAACGCCTAGATCGATCGATTCGGCTATAAATTGCACATTTGAAACAATGCCGGGCGCCCTCATATTGGCAAACAAGAGTTTTCTTTGCATAATGTCTGTGTCGGGATTTATTTTTACTTTCGAGCAACAATTTGGCGAGAATTATATTTAAAACTTATGTTTGATAGAGGCATACTCCGAGACATTGTTGCAAACCCATCGCATAGAAATGCTGTATTAAATACATGAAAATTAAATTATTATTAATGCTGTATTAGTTTATCATTCAGAATTCGATGTGATGATTTCCTACCTAACTTAGATATTGCTATAGAGAACCACTTATCCTCAATGATGATGAATCAATCAAAACATAATGAATAAATGTTAGTAATAAAATAATCTTAAGTTTTATGACAATGTAAATAGTTCTACCGCCTTAAAAAAGTATCCCGAGCAAGTACCTACATACCTCTTCGAAGCGGTGGAATCCCTGAAGAGTCTGTCTGGCTAGCGAACACCTGTCATGTAAAATCTGCCTCAAAAACATCATAGCTACAGCTGTGATGGGTTCCGGTATTATTTTATGAAGAGTCACTTCCGCTCTAAACCCGTGCCTACTTCGATCTCATCAACAGTTGCCATCACATGACATTGAAGCTAAACGAGTGTTTAGTCTCACATTTAAAAAAACGATCTGCACAAAAGTTAAACAAGTACTTAAGGCAGCAGATCAAGTGTTACAAACCTGTCAAATTTCCCCAGCCAATTTTGAACTTAATGTCCGGGGTAATAGAGTTCAGATTCAATTACAATTTTATGACAGTTTTGGAACGCTGCCTTCTGTACCTACAGTTGAAGAGATTTTAAGCGATAGCAGAACTAAATATCGTAATCCCCTTTGAAAATCTTCATAATATAAATGGACTCTAAAGATATTTAAATTGGTATTGAGTAAGATATAAAATAATCACCGGAAACAATATCGGGCTATATTTGTTTAGCTGGCAACGGCTGCTCGCAATGCGTTGAACACAACGGTTATACTACATAACATGCCTACATAATAATCGCAAAGTGTACCTCTCATTATTGGAGAGGCGTAGCTAATAAGCTGTTGGTACTTTCATATAAATACCTAAAACTATGGTAATGTCAGGATAAAAAGTATCCTACCTGGATTAGACATTTCATCTAAATTAGTCCAGCCGTTTAAGATGAATAACAAACACACATTCATCCAGCTTTTAAACACATCATTGTTTATACTACGATAGCATATTAAATAAATAAAAAAATTAAAAGTATGAAAAGTTCCCAAGAACAACATTTAGTTCAAAGCACGGTTTCAAACGTAAAATGTAATTGAGTAATCTAAGCGATTGAATCTACCTAGTCTAAAAAGTGTTTTACTTTATTTTAAACACTTTTTTTTTTACTTTATTCTATGTTTTTCTTTCGCTGAACTGGGAGCGAAAGAAAAACATAGAATGTGCCAGCTGCTTCTCTTCCCGGGCATACTGTAAAAGTCAGTTAAGGGACCGAGGTGTTATGGGAGGCATTTTTGTGGGCGATAGGCTGACCCACTATCACTACAATAGTCTCTCTATTGTCGAATTTGTCAAAGGTGACATCAGATGCTCTTGTAACCTCTGGTGTTCTGCCTACCCCATAAGGGATACAGGCGTGACGCTATGTATGTATGTATGTACTTTTTGTGTCTATGAAATTGCTTTAAGTTATTCGTGTAAGAAGTATGTTGGGAATTTTTGCTGAAGTACTTTCTTATGTTGGGAATAAGTAATGAACATCACCAACCCTCTCCTAAGGGCTTGGAACCATCTCTTAAAATTATCTCCATCATGGTTCATTATAGACGGCATACGGCGCCGTACCGTAGAGACGGATCCACGCCCTATCTCACTCACTTCATTATATACTGGAATATGTTCTCCATGTCAGCCGGCACCTTCAGGTCCTGGAACTGCTTGGGGTCGTAGGCTCCCTCCGCCGGGATGACCACTCCACTGGCGCCACCGACCCGCTTGCGGCCGCTGCTGGTCATCGACTCCACCTTCTCGGCCTCAAGGTCCACGCTGTCAGATTCTGAAATCCATTGCTGACGCATAAAAATTGTGGTTTTTCATCATCATACAACACTTTACGATGAAACTAAAGCAAGTTAATAAGGCAATGGATACTTATGTTTGGTAACACAAAGAAGCGATCTTTTTGAAAACCAGTTTTTTATTTCGGTAGAACTGTGTGTTATGCCCTTAAAGCTTTTAAATTTCACCAGGCTTTGTGACTCAGCGATAGGGCGCCAAGCCAGAACTCTCATTTTAATCTGACTTCCAAACGGCGTTTTATCTCAATCATGATGGTAATTGTCTATGAGGTCGGAGGTGAAAGTTCGACCGGTGATATTTAGCAGCATATATAAAGGGTGGACGCTAGCCATATGGCGCACCCTAAAGGCTGCTACGACAAAGTGAAGAAAACTGCAAAAAATACCGAAACTGCGATAACTATTAAAAACTGCAAACCACACTACTATGTTAAACAGTATTTCTAATTTACATTTCCACGCAGTTTTACAAACCCGATTCATTATGCGAGTAGCGTTCCTATCGAGTGCGTGCAGATCAATTTCTTTCTCATGGCATGCCTTATGCGGGCGGATAATGTATTTAAATCGTATACAAAACGGTAAACGTAAACTACAATTATTCAATGGGCTGCCTAACCAATAAGCTGTTGGTTAACTATTTGTGAACTTCAACTAATGGTAAACTTTTTACGTCAAAAGACTCTTAGGTACATATTGTTAGTAAAATAAGTAAATAATTAATTACTACTTTTTTACATATAATACTTGCAGCCCAGTCCAAAAATACTTACATATTTATGCAAATATTGTGCGGGGATCGAACCCGTGACCACTGGCGTCTATAGTAGATAGTGTTACCTCATCACCCACCACCGCAGTCATCATTTACATTATTTCACGGTATGTGTACATACGGCACAGAGAAGAGCATAGCCTAGCTAGATTAAATAATGTCTAGGAGCATATGTTTTATACCCATTTATTTATTTTGCTATGCTCTTAACAAATTGTAGATAGGTACTTCATCGGTGAATGGATCCTGACCGTGCTGCATCATCTTAAACTTGTTCAAATAGATAGCAAATAGCAGTATTACCTAATTCCTAAAAAAAACATTTCTAAGGCCATTTTTTCACTCTCTTCTGAGTGCCGAGGAGGTTTAGACCATAAACGACCAAGCTAACCAGTGCTGGTTGGTGGATGACAGAATATACAGCCACATGGCCTAACGACTATCGTAGGCTGAACGATGTTTAACCTTAAATATGGAATGATATACACAGAAGCCATTACGTCATGGTAACTTGCAGTACGTAAGTACTTACATACCTAAGTCAAATCTTTATTTTCGGAACACTCACCGGAGTTAGAAGAGTCAGGCTTAGGTATTAATTTAGATCTAGTATTCTCCTTGGGTAATGGATTCTGCAGTTCTAAAGACTGTTCTGATGATTGCGTCTTTCTGTCTGGAGACTGAAAAAAGGTCAATATTAATATCAAACCTATTATAAGGTGGGTGGACCATGGAAGGAAATTCCTTTAACTCACACTTAGACCCACTTAACTTAAGAACACGGGAGCAGCAGCAAGTCGCTGGACTCGCTATTTTGTTTGTGAGGTCCCTCGCTTCGTAGACTTCTGACGAAGACGTTGAAATTGTAATTTTCAAACACAGCAAAACGTAAGTTTTTAGGCCAATAACCAAACATTATCTTATTTTTTTACTGTGATTTGTTACCTAAGAATTTGTTTTGGTGTTAAAGAAAAAAATTATAAATTCTCTTCGATTTCAGTTGAAATATCAGAAGTATTCCCAGGAAGGCCAGTGGTTGGCCTTGCGAGGGTACCTACATGGACCTTAATAGGAACATCTATAAATCATGAAAGTATAACTGTATAAAATAAAACGGCACAGAAAAGAACTGGTACTGTCACACAGGTGACAAGTGTAGAATAGAAGATATGAGGCAGAGTCTGTTTCATTAAATATTAGAAAAGCTAGTATATATAGAATATAATTCTGCCCCTATACCTAGAAAGGGCGTAATATGCAAAAGTTGATTTTGAGAAAAAGAGTTTTGTTTGCTTCATAACACTATCAAATATGTTTAGTATTCGCCTTTTGATTATTGATATCTTCAGAACAAAGTCAAATACGGCTGTATAAATTATACAGAAAGGAAGTGTTGTTTGCTGATTCCGAATATTAGTTAAATAAGTAATTGGTGTTAAAAATGGCAGTTACGCCCATTCTTCGTATGACGATAAAATTGATATTTGGCCTTTTAAGGAACATTTTGGCCTTACATTTTTATTTATTTACTAGCTGTTGCGCGCGGTTTTACCCGCGCAATTTCGATTCCCGCGGGATTTTCGGGATAAAAAGTAGCCTATACGGATTCGGAAGAATCCCTCTAAGTAATGGTAAAAGAAATTTTGAAATCGGTCCAGTAGTTTTTGAGCCTATTCAATACAAACATACAAAAATACAAAGGTTTCCTCTTTATAATATTAGTATAGATAAATTCTAAAACCCATTGACAACTTATTTGATATCGATATCATAAATAAATAAATATAAATATTACTGACACTCACACAACATTATCTGGCCCAAATTAAGTTTCTTCTTAAAGAACTTGTGTTATGGATACTAGATAACTGATATACTTAAGAAATATATAATGTTTACACAATTATTGGATAAATTTTTTTTTTTTATTAGAATAAACTTAAATAAACATATAAACATCCATGACTTGACGACTAATATCTGTGTTCATCACACCGATATCCGCCGCCGCCGGGATTCGAACCCAGGACCTCTGGCATAGAAGGCAATATATGTTACCACTACACCAGCCGGTCGTCGAAATCATACTGATTATTATTACTTTTAAATCAATTCCATAAATAAATTCTTAGTTGTACGATGGTGTCCCAGGTAAGTTTATTGAGGTTTTTTTAGATAATTACATTATTTAAGGCATTCAATGCTTCGTTTAAATGAACGAGCTTGTTCTGCAGTATTAGGAAAAGCAGATTGTTTTCCTAACACTGCAGAACAAGCTCGTTCATTTAGAAAATTTCGATTGTTACAACTATATTTTTGAGTTGAACGTCCGATTCATACATTTTGAAACCCTGTTCCTAGTAAGGCCAAATGGAAGACCTTAAAATGGCCAAATGGAAGAACATAAGTTTATTATGTAAGTACTTAGTGTTAACATCTAGAATAAAAGTAATTTAATTTAATTCTATGTTAGACAGTAAAACAAAGTATTGTAACAATTTGTTTCTTTCATTTATCCCATAAATAAACGAATTAACGCAGCTTATTCGTTAAGGTGGCTTTTGTTGGTACACCCACCTTAGGTATACCTACCTACTCGTGTAGGTATCTAAGTAATAAAAGTAAATACTTTACTGATTTACTTTGAAATAAACATTAATCCTAAGTAAGGTAAGTAGGTACCAAAGTGATACAAATGAGGACTAGGTATCTAATTTGAAACTTTCTTATCACGATAAATAATTTGAAAATGGTGATACATGAGGCCTTATTAAAAAAGCATGTCATTATTCTATCAATAATCGCTTAAAGTGGTTATTTTGGCTTTTTTAAAACAAACCTAGTGATTTTTGTTTAAGGGACAAAACCTTATACTTTTTTTTTTTTTTTTATAAGTGACTAAACCCGCGTTTGACCTCAATCTCACCTGATGGTAAGTGACGATGAGGTCGAAGATGAAAGCACACGGGTTTAGGAAGGAACTGGCTCTTTATACAATATTGCCGGAACACATTACCGCCGGAGAGGTAACATTTGGCGGCAGACTTTACATAAAGGGTGGTCGCTAGCCAGGCGGACCCAGAAGGGATCCTACCACCAAGCAGAAAATAATAGGAATACTTATTACTTTTAGGGTAGGTATTAATTAAATGAAAATGTAAGTTTCTGAGCCTTTTATACAAAAATATTTTGATATAAATTAAGGATAATTACTCAATACACAACTACCTGATCTTCTCCAGTTTCCAACTCCGAGACACTGTCGCTTTCCGAGTCGAAATCGTGTCGAGCAGTGCGGCGCGTTGGGGGATTGAACTTCGACATGGCAACGGCCACCTTCTCGTCGTCGTCGGTCCCTGCAGAACTTGGGCTATCTATCTCTCGAGCGTTCACCACCGGTACAGACTCGTCATACATGCCTTTTGCATAATTCCCGACCACAGCTTCACCACTCTTTATTGTTATTTTCTCACTTTTGACGCAAAACGTCTGGCAGTGTTTGTCGTTGGTTGCCATGGAGACCCCGCTGTGAGCCAACGGCGCTCGGGGGCTTAAATGAGAAGGCGACTTGAAAGGTGTTCTGGATGTATGCATACAAAATGATGCATAGGTACCTGATTATGTACTACATAGAGGATAAAAAGTAAAATTTTAGGGTTATGTTTTTATAGCTAATATATTCTGTTTTAGAACCCAATCTCACCTGAGGCAGAGACTACGAGTTGAAGATGGAATATCTAAGCAGATTTAAGGAAGGGAGTAGGTAATTGATTAGAAAATGCTGGAATACATCATCTTCGAAGAATTCATATTTTTATCTTTAAAGTAGGTACTTAGATAATGTGCCTGTAGGTCTGTGCATTTTACTTTTTTTAGTGCTTAATTTTACTTATTAAGTAGGTAGGTACTGGATTAAAACCTAGTAGGTAATATGAGGAGGACAAACAAAGCCAACATTTTATTGTTTCCAAACAGAGATAGGGAAACAATTCAAACAAAATTAAATAAAACTTTGTAAACTGTTTGTTTGTTTTAATACAATTCATAAAATAAGCAATATCTAATTAAACAATGCAGGAAGTCGCAGGATACCTGCAGTCAGTTAGATATTATAGTAGGTATTTGATAATTGAGACAAATTAGGCCAGTAAAAGTAAAAAACGTTTCTAAGTTTTCATTTATAAGTCATTGAGAAATAAATAACGCAGCAAGCCCTGTAAGTACCAACTATTTCAAATAAGTATTCGTAATAATACCTATCTACGGAACCAATATGAAAAACTATGCTCTACTTGATATCTAACTTACCTGCCTACAAAAAGTTTCTGTGTTTAAGTTATGAATGCTTTCCGTACCAGCTGGTACCAACCTAAGTGCAAGATTATTGGCAAAATTTTAAGTTTGTTCAGTCAGCTTTCGAAAATGTGGTCGCACCATGATGTTAGAATTTCGTTCTAACAATATACTCTTGTTCTGAAATCAGGATCAAACGTAGCTTTATTAATTCTTGAAATTTGAGGCCGCTGAGTTGTAAATTTTCTTAGAAATATTATTTTGACCTATTAATATTAATCGGTATTTATTTAGAAAAGAAAGGTGAACCACCCAGTATATTGTAAGATTTTTTACCATTAATTCATGTACCTAACTGACGACTTCATATACGATGGACACGATTTGACATTCTCACTGTTGATTTTAAATTCGCTGAATTGGACAACGGAAAAACTTTAATTAGAGAATAAAATGTCGAATTGGGTCCATCTGCAGGCTTAATTGAATTAATTCGATGATTCAATGATTAGCCTTAATAAAATAAATAAAAATCAATCCTGCTTATAAACTGATTTGTGAGAATGACATTCTAAAATGGGTAAGCTTAACTTTTGAACATTAGTAGCTTGGACAAAGATGCTTTTTACCCATTGTCCAGGCTTTCCCATGGAATCGGGATTCAAGCAAGGGAAGTCGTGAGGTAAGGCTAGTCATAAAGATATGGCTGGACATGTGCCACCTTGTTCTTCATGATCACTTATCATCAGGTTTCATGTTATACGATCATCCCATACATATATAATAAAATAAATATTTTATCAAAGGTTAATTAAAAAAAAAAACAAACAAAATTCTATAAAAAGCCTACTTTATTATAAATCTGAAAATCTAATCAAGTGTGATACAAAAATATGTGGTTCCACAATCTACATAATTTTGCTCAAATACACAATACAAAATAGGTATGATTCATCCTTACAAGTTTTCATGAGATCTAATGGTTGGCCCAAATAAAGAAAAATAATAGTAAATGACTTGCACTTATTTCTGTCTGTAAAAATAAAAAGCTTAACTTGGCCTATTCTAAATATTGTCAACAGTCTCAAGGCACAGTTGTAGGCATCCACAAAACTACTCCACATATTAACATTTAAAAGTTTTAAATTTTTTATTTATGTTTAAGTCAAACATTTAATAAATGTAAATTTCACACAAAAATATTAACATTATGAAACATTTAGGTACTTGCTATTCATTACAAAAATATGTGTAACAAGAATTAAATTTTATATATATGTGTCATAAAAATAGTTTTTATACTTCTCAGGGTAAAGTTACTTTTTAACTCTTTGTCCATGATTAAAATTTACATTTCTAGCACATTTTTTTATTATGTCCAGCATAATGGAGAAATGTGCTTCTATAATGCGGAATATTACAAAATTACATAAAAATTTTATCATCACATGTTTCAGTCTCAGTGAAATAGGAATTAAGAAAACACTAATAAATAGATTGGCACATAAGGTCATGCATTGAACTAGTCAATTGGCTTATTGCTTCTTATATTGGCAGATAAGAGCATAAACATCAAGAATTGTAGAGAAGACTTGTACAAAGAAATATAATTGTGCAAAATTAATGGTTCATTATAACTAGGTGCCTTATTCAGCTCAACCAACTTTATTAATGAGTTCGTCACATATTGCGGTCAATTCATCGTTAGCTTTTGTTTTCTGGGCTAATGACTCTTCTAGAGATTTTATATCCAATTCCTTTCGTTTAAACATGGCCTTCAGCTTTAAAACCTCAGAAGCATGCGCTTTATTCATTTTTTCTAATTCTTGATTGGCGTGATTCAATTTTGAAGTTGCATGCTGCTTTAGAAGTTCATAGTTATTTTGCATCTTCCCCAGGTTTTCTTCAAAATCTTTAAGAGTTTTTTTATAAGCATCTTCATTCGTTTTGAAACCAATTATTATTTGTTTGCTTTTTTCATATTTGCTATGAAGGTCATTAAATGAACATTCCATATTTGTTAGATGAGCTATTTGTTCATCTCTCTCTTGAATCAGCTGCTTTCTTTCTTCATCCCTCTGTTTCTTTTCTTGACTTCTCTCTGCAATCAGACTGGCAATAGTTCTCTCATATTCTTCAACCACAGCTGCCATGTTCCTGTTTTCTTTTGTCCTTTCTGCTAGTTCTTTATTTAAAGCATTGATGTTACTTAATCTTGCTTGGCCTTCTTTTTCTAATTTGTCTACTTGAGATTCTAAAACACTTAATCTATCTCTTAATTTAGTACTTTCCAATTTCATAGTCTGGAATTGTAATTCCTTTTCTGCTAATAACTCACGAATTTGTGTTGAAAAGTTTTGTTCAGTTTCATGTTGTTCATTATGGACTACAGAATTGCCTTGGCCAGTTAGCGAATTATTACCGCTAATTGAAAGAAGTCTGTCGATAACAGCAATGGCAGGTGATGTTAATGTGAAAGAACGCCGGTTTGATATAGGAGGACTAGATGTTTGACTTTTAGGGACTATTGAATTAACTGCTGGTGTCACAGCCATAGTTGGTTTAGATGTGCTATTTGTAGGTTCACTATGTTTTTCTTCCAAAGGATCATTACTGTAATTGACATTCAATGGCTGACTTGAAGTGCTTCCTTTAGGTATTTGTTCATAAGACGTGGATGGTTTAATATCAATATTGGTAGTGTTTTGCATATTTTTAGGCGAAGAAGTAGCAACTCCAGCAGAAGACACTCTTTTTGCAAATAAAGGATCAAATTTTAAAAATAAACTTTCTTTTCCACAGTCTGAGACAGAGTTTGTTACATTTTGGTTCAACAGAAATTCAAATGCTTCTGCGTCTATAAATATTTCACCACCTTCGGGATTGTCATCAATTTCTGCATGATTCAAATCCATAAATTGCATCATATCTTGTTTTAAATTATAACTATTTGGCACTTTTTCAATTGCATTTAATTCCTCAGGTTCTAAAAACGGTCCTTCTAATGTGTCTTCATCTTCAGTGTTAATTTCTCGTACTATTTCATCATCATCTGTGTTGATTTCCCGAACTGTGTTATTCTTATCGTCAGTCATTTTTGATGAGTTAGTACAATTTAAATCTTCGGCATTATCCTCATTATTTATAGCTATCGCATTATATGTATTGCTACAATTTAATACATTATCTGGGTCAGTGGTAACTCCAGTAATTGATTGATGCATTTCTGCTGCAGTTCCAGAACTAGTAAAGGTTTCATTAATTTCAGGAATGTTGAACACATTCTTAGAAGAGCTGCTGGCTGATGTTGGTGTAGCTGAAAAATATGCTGATTGGTCAGATAGTATCATTTTATCTCTATGTGAACCATTTTCTACAGGATTATTGTGAAATGTTGTTGTGGTATTAAAAATGACTTTTTCATTTACTGGTGCTGAGTTTGTTTCAAAATGTAAATATTCTTGATCCATAATGACATCAGTTGTTATATTGAATGTAGTGGAACTAAATGTATCGAAATTGTTTGTTTGAATGAAAGATTCTTCTTTATTTCCTTCCAATGAGTCACCTTTTTCGTTAACTACATTGTTTATTACTGTTGCATTCTTAATAAAAGTTGGTTCTGCTGAAAAATATTCTAGTTGTTCTGAAGCCGAGAAGTTATTACCTTTGAGTAAATTAAGAAAAGAATTATCATCAGATATTTTATTACTATCTGTATCTTTAGACATAAGCACGGTAGAATTAAGGTTTGCTTGCAAATCTTGTGCTTCAAGTTCATTACTTTTAACTGTTATTATGTTAAATGTGGTACTACTAAATGTCTCTGAGTTTTGGTCATCAAACAATAAGCCTTCCTTGCTTTTATTTTCATCAAGCTCATTTGTTATGTCTAATGTAGTACTACTCACAGAAATAAAGTTTGGAGCTGTAAATATAACTTGGGTTGGATCAGCCTCTAATTTACTTTCAATAACTTCATTGCCCTGGGCTTTAACTAAATTAGGTACCTCTTTGATGTCATCATTTTGAACAGATACTATATGTGTCATGTTGTCTTTTTGATTTTTAGGTAAAGATTTTCTTTTATGTGAAGATTTAGATTTATCCTCCAACTTATGTTCAATATTGACTGTGGTGTTCACGTCATCAGGTTGTGGAGACATCCTTATTTTGGTTTTAGTTGCAAATGGGTCATCTATTTCATCAAAGTTGAAATTATACCCCTTAGATTGAATTTTAGGTGAAATTGGTGGCGATGCCATTTTTGATTCAGTAGCTATTGGATTGACTGTTTCTTCAAAGTTTTCTGCAATTTTATTTTCAACACCACCAACATTTGTAGACAGGGAAACATATGGGCTATTATTTTCTGAAACTATTATTTCTTCTTCTGAATTCAATGACAGCTTATCAGCATTTTCAAAGTTTATCACATTGTCATTTTCATTTAAAACCTTATCAACATTTTCAAAGTTTATAACATTGTCATTTTCATTCGAAAGTTTATCAACATCTTCAAAGTTTATAACATTGTCATTTTCATTAATTGTAACTTCAAGATCTTCTTTTGCAGGTGAACAGTTTTGAACCACTGTTTTATCAATAAGAGATTTTTCACTGGCCTGCGGTTCTTCAGATGAATCAAGTTGGGTGTTGCTAGTCTGATTTTTGTTTATTTCTTTATTGTCATGGATAATACTATTCCTAGATTCTACTGTTTCATCTAAATTATTAACTTGCATTGTTTCATTTAAATTACCAATTTTGCATTCTTCACTCATATCTTTAGAGTTGGTAATAACATCATCTCCCATTAGTTCTCTGACAGTTTTAGAAGTACTCTCTTTTATACAAGATGATACAGATTCATTATTTATTATAACTACACATTGTTTGTCACTGATGTCTGCTGAAGCATTGGTTTTATCTTCAGTAATATTTAGTTTTTCAGGTTCGGATTGTATATCAATATGAAGTTTAGATGGTATTTCAGATTCTAGTTTATTGACAGAAAAATCTTGCAAAGTTTCATTTAAAAGGGTTTCGACTTCATCTTTATCGTAACCTTGAACAATTGTGTTAATGTTTGAAATTACATTAATTGTTGTATCATTTTGAACTGTCATTGACATGTCATAGTTCGTTAAATCCAGTTCAGCTAATTCCTTGGCTCCAAATTCTTCAGCTTCATTACTGTTGAGAACATGGAAATTATCTTTATTTTCTTCTTTTACCAAGGCATTTTCAAATTCTGTGTGTACTGTTGGTAATACATCATCATTTATATCCTTATCTGGATTTTCAGAGTGTTCTACAGCTGTGTTCTCTTCTTTAGGGTTTATGGATGCTTGAGATCTGACAATATGCTCAGATTTTACTATTTGGTCACATCTGATAGAACTAATCTCAGCTTGAGAGTTATTGATATTTTTATTCTGAGCTTTGTCTAGATGAACAGGTAAGGGAGAAACATCAGTACCTTTTAGAGTTGTCTCAATATGAATCTCAAGTTTTGTGAATTCTTCAATACAATCAGGATTTTCAGAGTGTTCTTCAGCTGTGTTCTCTTCATTAGGGATTATGGATGCTTGAGATCCGACAATATGCTCAGATTTTACTATTTGGTCACATCTGATAGAATATATCTCAGCTTGAGAGTTATTGATATTTATATTCTGAGCTTTGTTTAGATGAATAGGTAAAGAAGAAACATCAGTATCTTTTAGAGTTGTCTCAATATGATTCTCTGGCTTTGTGAATTCTTCAATACAATCTGGATTGACAACAATTCTAATATCTTCCTTCTCATTGGATTCAGAATTACACGTAGTGACTTTATTCTTGACATTCAACATATTTTTATTTTCCGTATCCACTATTGAAGTACTTTGTTCACATTCAGCTGTTTGTGACGCAACTAAAGTGGATTCATTGACTATACCAGATCTTTCTGACTTCATTTCTTTGATTTCATCAATAGTTGTCGTCAGATTATTCGTAAGAGCATTCTCTAGGATACTATCTTCTTTAAATGTTGTTTCGCAATCTACAAACTCATTATCAGATTCAGCTGTGGAAATGTTAGTAACTGTATTATTTTCAGCCATAGTGACATCTCCAACGAAACTATCATTATAATACAGTGAAATATCCATAGACATAGTTGTACTATCTAAATTATCCTGATTATCTCTCTCTTCTTTGTCAATAGTGGTGGCAATCTTAGTTGGTTTTAAATCCAGACGAGGAAACAATTTATGAGCTGGAATTCTCTCTTGACTGAAAATTATACTTGTGTCATCTTTCCATTGCAATTCCTTTTCCAAATCATCCTTAAATACAATACTTTCGCGAAACGGACTTACTTTAGAGTGCAAAGTGTGATCCGAAATAGGTGTAGATGCTATAACTTTTTGATCCTCACCAATACATGATGTACTGCTTGAGGTTTGTGGAGAACTCAGATCAGCATTATGAACTTTTTCATTGTTCACTGGGCTTTGAGATGTACGGAACATACTAAGAACACTTTTTAAGCCTCTCAATATTGGTGAACCATCCTCCTGTTTAGACATTTCTTTTGTAGGAGTGGTTGCTTCAGGAGTGTTTATCATGGAGGATGATGAACTGGGCAAAGAGACATTTTCATCATCCACTGTAGCGGGACTTGCACTATTGTTTACATCAGTACACATTATTAAATGGGAGTCCAAAGGTCTTAATACTTGTTTAACTCCTTCTGCCAAATGATCAGCTGGTAATGGTTGCAATGGTAAAGGTTTGGATGATTTTAATGTATCACTGACTGTTATTGTTGAATTGAGAGATTTACTCATATTATGCAGTTCACTAGAATTGAAACAATTATCACCCCTATCATAGGTCTTACTCTCTGTACAATTTAGTGTTACACTTTTGGACATAGGGGACGAGGCTGGAGTAATGGAATACCTTAGCTTCATATTCAATTCAGACACATTCAATTCCTCATAGCCTTTTTCAGTACAAGGAGTCTTAGATACAAAATTGCCATGATGAAAATTTTCTTTGTCTTCTAATTCGTTTACTATTGGGTCTATTTCCATAGGTTCCATGGTGTCATTAGCCATATTTAAATATTTTTCAAACTTTCCACATACAGTTGATAACAAACAAATCAATACTGTGTATTAACAACACTCACATGCAGCATATTTTACCCGCATAAAAAACTCCACTGTTTACAGTCGATTTCAGACAGTTTTCACTTAGATTTCTAACGCGTAATGTAAGCAGCGTCTTGGTATGTATGTCATTTAAAAACAAAAAATGACGATGTTTTGAACACGCACTCTCTATGAAAATCTATTTTTATCCTTTTTGTGTAGCATCGAACACTACATTCATTTTATGTAACTGAAACACGCGCCTGAGGGAATCTTGCCAAAACCAATAGACGGAGGAACGGCAGGCAGTTAACCGAAACAGTTTGGTTTTGTTTGTTGAAACCGTTAAAAAATTGTCAAACTTTTTGACACTTGGTTGTCAATCTGACATAGACTTGAGACATAGAGAAACGTTCCGAATTGTGCACAGCTATTACTTTTCAAGTGACATTTTTGTTCATAATATGGCTCTATTTGGCATCTTTTATTGTTTTATTGGTGAACTGCAAACCATTCTGTGGAGTCAGAGGAGTATATGCTCATTTTATTTCTTTCTGAAGGTCCACGCTTTACGATTTTCATAAATTATTTAATGAGGTATTTTCTGACTGTTCATAAAGATTAGTTCAAAAAACCTCTATTGATGGTACTTTTAAAGGGAAAGTATTTAATCTTACAACTTCAATCCACATTTTTCTATCAAAGTATTCGAAATTGCTAACAAAAATACTGAATTGCACACTAAATTTGCGCATCAAATAACTCAAATATACTACACTGTTTGATGTTTAAAGCTAAACTATTTTACTGAATTACTATCTGTTAACATATAGTAAATCTAATTATCCTTTTAGTGCATCGAAACATTTAATCTGTTTTTTTTTGGGATACGTCACCTATTAAATTTTAAAGATAACCTAACCTAAGCTAACCTAACTATTAGTAATTTTGTATTACAGCATATGGTGGTAAGTAATTAAGTATCTTATTATTTTCTGATAAGCATGTCGGGATTGCACACAGGGTCAGGGGGCGTCGACATTGTATGGAGATGGTGCAGACCACGGAGGAAATATATAGAGGAGCTGCCCCATCCAGTTTTTTTCTATGGACTCACGTGAAGCCTACGCGCGGGGTGCGGGAGGGGTAAGTGGTGGGTTATGGCCAATCATAGCCAAACAGGTGATGGCATTAGTCACCTAGCAGCGAGTAGTAAAACCGGTTGAAACATAAGGTTAAAATATTCACATGATCATCAAAAAAGTTCAGCTATACTTTACTAGGTGGCTCTAGTTTTTTAACGAAATTTCATACGTTCCAAATCTGTCAGAAAAAACCGCGAAATAAAAGTATTTCTACTTGATGCTAGATAGCGCAACCTTTTTTCGCGGCATAAAAATCACCTAAGCAACAAATAACAATCTGGAATTTTGGACACAAATAAATTGGAAAACAAACAATTTGTAAAAAATAATTATGAATGAAATTATCTTCGTGGTAAGTTAATTTTATTTGGATTGTCAATGTAATTCCTTCATAAAAGTATAGAAAACTAAATTTTACATCGAGAAACAATGGAGGATTTAATTTTTTTTTAATATCTACGCGTGTACATACTTCACAGAAGTCAGCGACGAACTGACGCCAGTGCCTCTAGCGAGGAATAGCTTGAACTAAAGGCTGTGACGTCAGGACAACTCAAATTGAAGCTGTGCAACTTTGCTTACAGCAGCTCTACTATGTATCTGCTTTGTGGTGCAGACTACATACTGGAGACAGAGTGAAAAAGACAGAACACAATAAGAGGAAAAGAGCAAGAATGATACCAGTGTAGCCCATGAAAAAAAATATTCAATCGATTGTTCGAATACATCGCAGAATTTTTTGAGTTTACACTCATTCATATTTTTCTTCAAGAAATCTTCGCTTTTATTAGAAATAACATTAAACGAAAACTTCTTCATAATTTTTAAATAATTTAACAAATATTTAAAGGGACCGTATTACATAATCTAATGAATTAGCGAATCGATGTTATTTGAATATAGCAACACAGACATAAAAAGAAATGTCAAAAATTAACGTCTACTCAATGTGAAAATATTTTTTCGCGATTGCGGTTTTGCGATATTTTTAAATTGTGTTTGTGTTTTAAGTTTTCTTGTGATTTAATCGACTTTTCTCCCCCTGATTGCTTGAAGAAACTCGCGTCAGTGTGAATTTGTATTTTTAAGAAAGAGTGTCAATTTATCCACACCTTTTGTTGTATTACTTTAAACAAAATAAAAGTATCAAAAACTTATTTATTGTTTTACTTATTGTTCATCAAGTTAACCTTATATTTAGGCAGTCGCAATAAAAATAAGCAAACCTTACAGAACTGATGGATGGTATTTCACCTAACAAGTTTGTAAGTATTTGCTTATTTTTATTCAGACCAGAGCAAGTTGAAATCTCGAAGTCGTTTGAACTGTTTGAAATTCCCGCCATATTAGCTATGTGGACCGTTTTCAGATGGCGTCTAGTCTTAACTTGTAATATATGAAGTTGTACTTCTTCTCTTGAGTATATGTGTTCTATGCACAGGGTTGACTATGATAGCTGACCAGGTTAATGGCGTTTCGCCGGCCGCTGCCGCGGCACCGCTAGCTTCGCTCGCTCGGCTCGCGCACGTGTATAACTATATGCAATCTAACATGCTCCTCCATGCTGCGCTCGTCGTCGCACCTTACCGCACTCTTCGTAATGAGTCCACTGCAGGGCATGAGTCTCTCCCCTGGGTGAAGAGGAGGTATAGGCCATAATCCACCAAGCTGGCCCAGTGCTGGGTGGTGGATGCCAGAATTTTTAGGGCGCCTAGATGGCTTCTGACAAACCCTAAGGACTACTGTATACAAGTATACAGCACCCGGGACCAACTGCTTAACGTCCCCTCCGAAGCACGGAAGTCGTCGTGAGATATGAATGGTCGACGGTCACCTATCCAAGTACCGACCGCGCCGAACGTTGCTTAACCTGTGATATCGTATGATACACACAGTAACCACGGCGCCACGACGACGTCGGCGCCACGACTGTGGTTTTAGCAAGATTTTGTAGTAAAATTATATAAATAAAGTCACTAACTTTGATATATTTTAGACATTTTCTTATACCACACATTTAGTTCTACAATTATTTAATTTGATATACAGTCATTTATTTGATTTACTGGTACATTATTAGTGGATAATTGTTGTTTGCTTAAATTTTAAATAGAGGTGCAATTAAAAATTCTCCCTTTAAAAAGCCGAAGGCGTTAGTCTGTATACCATAGGATATACCAATGTATTGTCCGTTCATCGTAAGATGTCCCCTGCAGTTATGTTGGCACTATTGCTTGTCAAGCTGTTTTCGTTATCTGGGATAGTGAATTAATCCTTTTTATTGATTACTTGCCAAAAGGGCAAACGATAACTGGATCCTATTATGCAAACTTAATCCCGAAATTACGTGAAGCGATTAAAGAAAAACGTCGTGGGAAATTATCATTGGGCGTGTTGTTTCTCCAGGATAACGCTCCACCTCATCGTTCGGAAGTTGCGCTCAACGCAATCCGCAGTGCTGGCTTCGAAGTTCTTGATCACGCACCATATTCTTCTGACTTAGCCCCGAGTGATTTTCACTTATTTCCAAAATTAAAGGAGCATATTCGTGGAACTAAATTTGACGATGATGACGCGGTTATGACTGCCGCAGAGGAGTTTTTTAATAGTCGAGAAAATGATTCTTTTGCGGAAGGAATAAGAAAGTTGGAGATGCGGTATTCTAAGTGTATTAGATTAGAAGGAGATTACGTAGAAAAATAAAATATTCTTGTTTAAATTTTTTGTAATGTTTTTTTGTATTCATTCTAAGATTTTTTTCATTCGCCCTCGTATAATATAAATTGTGTCGTCATTCAAAACCTTCCTAGTCTTATAGTTGCTTATTATTTACAAATCAGAAAATTAAACATATATTTATTCGTGGTAGGTATAAACAAAGTTAGATTACGGGGTTAAAATGGACACATATTATTGGTAACACTGCTGCCACAATGCTGCCAACATCGGCAGGCAGGGGACATCTTATAGTGAACGGTCTGTAGGTAAGTGTTATCCACAGACTAAGTAGTGGTATCTATCATCTATGGTTATTCATAAGTTCAATCACTTGGCGGGTTTCATTATTATGAAAACTGTTCGTTTTGCCTACGAACAATAGAAATCACTACCAAAATGCCTTTCTATATTCAACACCGACCTCTATATTTACCACTGGGCTGGCGGCTGTCAAAGTGCTTTTGTGCCCGTTTGATAATCGCCATTTTGGCGCTGTCGGACGTACCGAGTGTCCGTGGTACTAAAACTAGTCGCTTACAATATACGCATGTCCTCATTCTTGATAACTTTTATATAATGATTATAACAATAACAACATAAAATTCGAATAACAACATAAAAAATATAAAATCACTTAACAATAAGCAAGCACTTCTCTGGCGGCCACTTGCAATATACGTCAAAATTTGTTCTGCGGACACTCGCTACTCGCTAGTGGCGCTTCAAATAGGCACAAAAAAATAGCTGTCGAACTTACGGAACAGCCAGTCCAGTGGTAAATATAGAGGTCAGTGATATTCAAAATCTTGACATCTAAACCACTGCTTACGAACTGTTTGACTGTAATGGGTTGCTAGGTTACATTTGACCATTTACAAAATAAGTCATTATATCTAGCCAACGACGACGTAACAAGTTATTAATTTAAACCAATGAGGTAAAGGTAGCATGGCAGTCTGCTGCCATAGATGAATATAAGTACTAAAGTATAGATGACCGTCTCGCGGTTTTTGCACTTTAGCGCCACACAGTATCCGCTCTAGGAACCTTTTTGACCAAAACAAACCTAGAATGCAGCCCGGCCGTACCACCACTTTAAAATTTTCAGAAATGTGTAGTACCAGTTATTACTATTTTGCAAACTGCGCAACACTAATAAGTTGAAATAAACTGCACAAAGCATGATGCTATGCGAGTTGGGGGTAAAAAAAATATGCATCTCAGACAATTATTTATTTTTTCTTCATTATTTGTGTTTGATATAATAATTATAGGCCATAGATTTGTTCAGGTCGTTTTCGTCAAACTCAATGCTTTTGCCACACAAATTGTTCACCTCCTTGCACCAGTCATTCAAAATCAATTCAATTCCTTTTCTTCACTCACTATCTCACTAGAAAGTCAGCATCCTATGTAAAAATATCACTTCACAAAAGTAAAATCTTTGATTTGAGATCGTAAAAACGCGAGGAGTGAACACTCTACTCAACGTACTTTGTAGAAAACACTAACAAAAGAATTCAGCGACAAAAAACACACAGAAAAATAAGCAAATGCAACGGGTGCAAAAATTTGATTGGTTGAATACTATACTATAAATACGCTGCCTGGTACTATAGATATATCGATATCGAACGCAGAAAAAAATAAAAAAGTTCCAGGAGTGCCCGGCGCATAGCGCTAGTAGTAATAGAATTTTGGTATTTCTATGGAAGACAAACTAGCATGTCTGCTGCAGCCAATAAGAGTTATGTTTTCATTACGTATGACCAATTAAAGAATAGGTCATTTTATCTAGCCAGTGACGTAAAAATTTATTCATTTAACGAAATATCCTATCAAATATCTGTCAACATATCAATAATCCAGTTTTCTCTTTCTAACTTATCTATAACTGTTTTTGAAAAAAAGGACGAATATTATTGAATGACATAATTTTTCTTTTAAATATTTACTTTGACGTCATAAAAATGTGATTCAACCAATGGCAAAATTAGTCGAAGGATTGGCGTTTCGTTCTACGTAAGCAGTTAAACGCAATTATTAATAAAAAGCTCTAAAAACATACTATAATATATTTATCGAATACTAAAACATAGCAAACATAAATTGAATAAGTTTATATATTTCTTTTGTTCAAATATCATACAAACAATTTGCGAATGCGTGATATTCTATAAATCACATATCACCTATTTTCTTGGAAGAACGTCACGCAAGGAGGGCCCATGCCAAATTTTAGAACTTACAGCCCGTAGCTAATAGATATTGTGAAACGCTACTTTTTTCCTACCAGTTTTGTACCTGTACCGGTTACGCATAGCAGTCAGTTGAAAGTTGAAACCCACCCAAAACTTCAGACAAAACTTCGCCTTTCGTAAAGCGCCATCGATCGAAGCCTTTAGTACCGTTATGTTTTTTTTAAGGAGCTGTCAGTAAATCTCTCATTGCTCGTTCAGTGTTCTTTTTTGTGGTAAATCTATATAAAATATTGTTTTTCTGTATCAAAATATGCAAAAAGTGGACCGTTATCTGCCCACCACAAAAGTTTAAACAAGTACATTTACAACGTCCGCTAGTGTACATATTCAGAGAAACTGTGTTATCCATTTTCTATAAAACTTATTAGTACGCAATGAGGCAGTTCTAGTTTTTTGATAAAAATCACAATAAAATGGGGAGTTTTCTGACAGCTCATAAAAATTAGTTCAAAAAACCTCTATAGATGGCACTTTTAAAAAGCCGAAGGCGTTAAGTCTGTAAACTACATTGTAGGTAAGTGGTATCTACCATCTATGGTTAATTATACGCTCAATTTCTGATACAGACGTTAATTAATTTATTTTACTTTTAAAAACGCAGTGTGGAATAAATTCTTCGCCTTCGCCTTTTGTAAAGCGCCATCTATCGAAGCCATTTGTACCAATTTTGTACAGTTTTGTTTTTTTAATGAGCTGTCAGAAAACTCCCCATTAACATTTACTATGGTATTTGATATATTTGTTATGGGTCAAGCGTTATCAGCGCCTCTGTTGGAATACGAGGCGTACGAAAATTATTTAAAGAGATAAATATACAGGGTCTGTGGTATATAATGAATGAATAACCCGTTAAATGGAGTTAGTTCGGATGCAGGACTACATATATGAAAATCGTATTTTCTGGCCATGATTCTCAACCTTATGAAAATGGGTGCGATAGAATCCACACATACCATACAAATTTTTAAGATTATGGGCAGCTATAACACCATACTTATTTTTGTATGATGCTGTAGCTGCCTGTAGATAATCAGAAGTAGAAAAAAATATTTCTTATAAAACTATAATGTGGAGTTTTCTGACAGCTCATTAAAAAAACAAAACTGTACAAAATTGGTACAAAAGGCTTCGATAGATGGCGCTTTACAAAAGGCGAAGGCGAAGAATTTATTCCACACTGCGTTTTTAAAAGTAAAATAAATTAATTGATGTCTGTATCAGAAATTGAACGTATAAATAACCATAGATGGTAGATACCAATTACCTACATTATAGTTTACAGACTTAACGCCTTCGGCTTTTTAAAAGTGCCATTTATAGAGGCTTTTTGAACTAATTTTTATGAGCTGTCAGAAAACTCCCCATTTTGACAATGTTTAGTTAACGTTAAGAACACCTAAAGTTTTTTGGAATATAATACAGTAAAAAATTGAGTTGCCCTGTGTAAATATTTCTTCACGCTATAACAAAAAGGTTTATTAAAAAATCTCCATGGAATGTTTGAAAAACTATGCCTATGACAGTGCAACTCACCTGTCGAACACCTTTACTTAAACTACAGTATTTTTTATCAAGACTAAAACTATTTCACTGCCTCAGAACGAATTAGTATACAAGGTCTGTCATAACCACTGACCTCTATATTTACCACTGGACTGGCGGCTGTCAAAGTGCTTTTGTGCCCGTTTGATAATCGCCATTTTGGCGCTGTCGGACGTAGCGAGCAGTAGCGAGTGTCCGTGGTACTAAAACTAGTCGCTTACACATATGTCACATGTCCTCATTCTTGATAACTTTTATAAAATGCTTATAACAATAACAACATAAAATTCGAATTAATATTTAAAAAATATAAAATCACTTAACAATAAGCTAGCATTTCTCTGGCGGCCACTTGCAATTTACGTCAAAATTTGTTCTGCGGACACTCGCTACTCGCTAGTGGCGCTTCAAATAGGCACAAAAAAATAGCTGTCAAACTTACGGAACAGCCAGTCCAGTGGTAAATATAGAGGTCAGTGGTCATAACATAATGAATAGATAATCGGTTAACTGGAGTTACTCCGCATTTAGAACTGTAACAAAATCGTATCTTTTGGCCAGGATTCGTAACCATTATGAAAATAGCGTTGACTTCTATAATTTATTCATTACGCTGACAATTCATCGTTTTTTCTTAACTTAATAATCTACACAACCCTAAATATTATCAGTTATGATTTTGACCTGTATGTATGTATGTATGTGGGTAAAATCAAAGTGGCATGCACACATCAAAAAACTTTGAGATCACTAGCAAAAGATGGAATATTTTTCAATTTTACTTTTTTAAAGGAATTTTGCTTACGTAACATTTTTTTATAAAGAAGATTATGGGAAAATTATATAGAAAATAATAATTTTTATAATTATTATTTTTATTTCAATTCTAATTCAATTTTATTTATAATTTCTAGCACCAATCATTATACCACACCAAAAGGATACCGATTTCCTGCCGTGTTGAACGGTTCCGGTTGCAGTTCTTTGTCTTTCAGCGTCCCCACGTCTTCTACAGACACGAGTATGTCGGTTTTCTGTAAATTCTGGACTCGTCAACGAAGAGACAATTCCGCCAAATGTTTTTCTCGTCGTTTTCTTCATTTTGGCAGAGCCTAGCCCACTGCAATGCATCGCTGTCGTTGCTGTGAGTTCAGGAGTGTCCGCCAGGATCTGCTCGCTCGTAATCCAACCTGGTGTTATCAATTCTTAATGATATAAATGCTAATTTGTAGTCCAGTAGCAGCCCGCAACTCTGCTTTTATTTTAGTTGCATTGATTGTTAGGTCTCGGGCAGTCAGTAATCTGATGTAACGCTTCTGAGCAGCAGTAAGAACAGTTGGCCGACCACTGCGAGGTCGATCAGCAAAGTTATCCACGCCGCGATACCTCCGTAACATGTTCACGACACAGGATTGGGATACAGCCACTCTGCGTGCTATTTCTCGCGTAGAATGTCCTTCTTCCCTCAATATAACAATTCTTGCTCGTAAAACTTCTAATAATCCCCTCGGCATCTTTTTGAATGAACTTCTTCTTCGAAAATTCAGAGAAAATGCTTGGAAACTTTGTTGGTCAGATTTCTGAATTAGTGTAAACAAGTATTTAATCTCTTTTTGCACAGAAAAACAATGGATATTTTACATTCTTTTGTTAATAAAGATTTGATTTTTAAATGAAGAATCTTAGAAAAAAAAAGAAAAAAACGTTTTAATCTAACGTAAAAAAATTAGGTCGTATGTTCAAAGTGATCTGAAACTTTTTTGATGAATGTACGATTATGGCTATGTAAACATATCTCTATCAGTATGACGTATAAAAATACATAAATATTTCAGCGGAGATATTGACACGATAGAAAGTATTGAGTTTATATGAAGCGTCTTGAAGAAATTGTTTAAGCTGTTTTAGAAAGACCGCCGATATAGAACAGTAAATAAATAAAAAATAAAACAGCCAAAATTTCAACCACAAAAATATAATAAACAATGCGAGAGAGTAAAAAACTGTTTTTCTGCTGGGGATATTATAAGTTCGTCTATATAATCCAATCCTAATTCTGATTTAATATGCTCCTCCTAAACTCGCCTATTTGCTTCCTTTGTTTTATGTATGGATTTACGTCTTCTTTTGTCCGTAGTAAATCGTATCGTATAAATGAACTGTGGAAGTATTCATGACACCGTATCGACATTTTCGTTTGTTCAGCACGTGTCTTAAACCGCGACAAGTCGCTCCGCTGCCCGCTGCCGTCGAGAACGGCCCAGATTGCCCGTGTCATCGTCGCGTTACTGCCCGCACCGCTGTCGCTCTCGCTGACGCTGCCGTCTAGTGTTTTAGTAGTTGGGTTTTAGTTTTAAAACTTTATTTTTTTGATCCACATAAAGTGGAAACATTGCGCATTTCACGCAAAATTATGACGACGTTCGATCGACGCGACGACCGACGTGACGACCATGACGCGAGTTGCGAGTTGGCCACTCCGTAATTTTGCAGCCACGATTACTTACCTATATCTTTTTAACCATATGTCAATAATACATGCACTAAAAAGTCTCTTGTTTTCAATACTTGAGTCGATTAATTTATCTATTTTAATCAAGATAGCTGTTTGACGTAGTTTCACCCCCGTTGTTTATGATCCCGTGGAAATATCATCGGTATAAAAAGTATCCTATATGCTATTCCGGGTGTCAGATTCCTAATACCAAATTTTATCAAAAAAAATTTTTTTTTTGATTTCTCGTTTTCTAACTTATTTATTTTATAGTAATTTATCTGTGGTAGGATGACGGAAAGAAGGATTTATTTATTTATTCCCGTATTATTATTTTACTCTGCCTATTTTATTTGGTTGGGTATTGGGAATGGGAAATAGGATTAGTTTATTTTATTTTTATGCGATGGATAACTTCAAACTTTTCATTGATTGGTAAGGTAACTATAGTTTTATTTAATAGTGTATGTTAAGGTTAATTAATATGATATAATTGTTGGTTCTGGAAGTATCAACAAAATGTACGTACACGTCTGTGCCGGTTTTGTTTGTAGGTTGCTAATTCGGCATATACCTTGGTGAAATTAAAATAACCGAAGTAACACATGAGATAACTACAAATATTGCAATTTACATCAAACTAAGACAGTTAACACTTTTGTTGATAAAGAACAGGTTATTCTTAGGCATTAGGTGCGTTATTATAGGCAATACTGTTGTTTACGTATACTCATGACATTACTTATTATTAGTATCGGTACATAGTGGTGTCTGTCTATCTATTTATCAGCAGTAACTATTTGACCGTCAAAGTTGACGCTTGTGTTAATTTTAACAATCAAATCAAGTTACATGCTAAGTTGAGGACGACCCTTGTAAGTTTATGGTTTTGTAAATTAATTACAGCAACTTATGTTTATTCATCTTAAAAATGTGCCAAAAGCTTAAAAAAACGAATGAAGTTTCTCATGTTGTTTCAGAATGAATTATGGAAATAGAGCAGTTTTGCACTGTAAAAATATTATTTTTTGCACAATCTAAAGAACTTGCTGGTACAAGAGAGTGTACTGTTACATTACCTACAAAATTGTCATATGAGAAACTAATTATTTATATAGTTGATCAATTTAATTTACATACTATCAAGAATAATATACTTTTGGCAAAAAACGAAGTTGTTTGTGAAGAAAGTGTTGACATAGAATTAAGGGACAGAGATAGCATTGCTGTGATACCTCCACTAAGTGGTGGATAAACATATAGAGAAGAATTGGAACTGTTTAATAAAGAAAAAAATATGGATTATTTAAAATTGACTGCGGACAAATTGTCAATAGAAGCCATCAGTGAGCTAGTAGTTGATGATAGCTGTGGAGCTGTATCTATATTTGCAGGAACCACTAGGGATAATTTTGAAGGTAAAAAGGTAAGGTCAATTTATTTTTGTAATTATTGGTTATTGAAGAATTATTAGGGCAAACTCTTATTTTTTAATTTTGTTACATTACATAGTAAAAAATTGATGAGAATCTTTTAGGAACTTTATTGATGTTGCACTTCATTATAAGAAAAAAAGGGAAAATTATAGAACTGATAAAAACTATTGTTAAGTAAAAATAACAAAGTACTATTGGAAATTGGAATTGGTTTTTAATTTATTTTCATTTATATTTAAAATGTCTTATTAATTATTGTGAACATCATCATTGCTTCCATGCTGGACTGGGAGCGTAAGAAAAACATAGAATGTGCTAGCTGATTCTCTTCCCGGGCATACTGTAAAAGTCAGTTAAGGGACAGAGGTTTGGCAGAGGAGAGGATTGGCATTTTTGTAGGCGATCACTTTTGACCCCCTGTCACTGCAATAGCCTTTTGCCATCATAAAAAATACTCTTAACGGGTCAAAAGTGACATCAGATGGTTTTACAGCCTCTGCTGTTCTGCCCACCCCATAAGGAATACAGGCGTGAAGCTTTGTATGTAAACATTATTATTTAACCCTTCTAGCCCCAAGCGGTAGCCGGATACCTGGGGCCTGAGGGGTTAATAGCTAGAATCTGTCAAATTTTGCTGAAATGGTAGTGAACAGGAGTCTGTGCTAACTAATCTTTTTTAAGTCTTTTAAAAGTAAACCATGGATTGTGTCTCCTAATTATGAGAATTAATTAATAGACATCAGATATGCAGTACTAATTCCCTAGTAATTTTTATACCTCTTTTGCAGGTTGTAAGATTAGAATATGAGGCATATGAGTCAATGGCCTTAAAAGCCTTGAAAGAAATATGTAATGAAATGAGAGAAACCTGGTCTGCAGTGCACAGCATAGCTATATATCACAGGTTTGTGTTTTTACCTATTTCATTGTACATTGCAAATAATCATAAAAAAATGTTTTAATATAATAAAATTCAATGATGGAATTCTTTGTTTTTTAGCTACATAGTTATTGTCAAGAAAAATAGCAATGCACTATCATCTTGTCAAGAGCTTTTATAACCAAAAACTTATTTTTAAAAGTTTGTAGATAAAGACGATTTTGGTTCTTGTCTAATTTTTAAATGAGTAATAGAAAAAACAAAACCATTTAGGAAGTGCACCAGGTAGTTAAGCATGAAGGCTCGCCTTAAATCTGCTTTGTTTTTTTTTTTAATGATAGTCACAATACATAGACAATATTGTATGATATAATTTGGAATGTAAAATTAAAATCTCATACCAGAAAGTCAACTTGGGTTATAGAGTTTGGGTATTTCCTATGCTTCGTTTGGGGCCATGTAGTTATTGATTTGGGATTTTATTTATTTACTTTTATGTCTACCATAAGCTGAAATTTACCAAAATGCTTGTTTTTACACCAATAAAAAACAACAACCTAGTCTGTTTGTTATAGCAGGCATTATAATTTTATATAAAATAACTCTTTTTTTTACTGTCTGTGTTTACATGCGATTGGCCTTGGCATAAATTACCATGAAATTAGGCAATAATGCTTTTATTATAAGTATGCGATGTCAAAAACATGTTTTTTGTGTGATTGCATTTTTTGAATCTTATTTAATTAATTATATTAATATGTTGTCGCAATGTAACTTGTGTGTAACCTTGTACTGATGGAATATTTGTATAGAACGCTAAATATATGTGATGTTCCAAGCTATGTTTCTGCTTATATCAGCATAGCTCTGAAGTGGATAAACCAATTTACGTCTGCTGTGACTATGACGCCACACTCAGATTGCTACTAGGGTCAATTAAATGAAAAAACTGTATAATAATGAAGGTCTTTGCGAAAATTTAAGTACTCTGATTTATAAAGAAAAACTTACTAAAGAGGTAGGTAAACAACCAAACTTAATTTTTGGGTGTAAAAATGAACTGTAAGCAGTACGCATTAAAAGTCACGTTACTTAACTAAATACAGAATTCATGTTTATCCTGTTTCTTTTTTATAACTTCTATGGTTTTTATGAAAAAGTAAGGTACAAAAAGTCAAAAAAAAAACCTGACACACAAGTCTTAGAAAATATTCTCAAGCTCTATTGTACCTATATTTAGAAATCAAATTCCGTCAAAAGGATAATTTTTAAAATAGGTACCTATTTTTTTTGTTTACTGTAGTTATCTTATTACATATTATAGAACTGTTCCGTTACTGACTGTGTGACTGATAGACAATGTACAGCCATAACTACTGGACGTAAAGAATTGAAATTTGGAACATACATTCTTTAAGGGGTGTAAGGGAGCACTACCAAAGGAATTCCCGAAATTCCCACGGGAATGGGAAATATTGGACTTTTTAGCTTGTATGAAAAATATTATTCCTTGAGTGCACGGGTGTGATAATTGGTATAAAGGTTTTTCAATGAGTGTCTGGTTGTATTATGGAAGGAATTCCCGAAATTTCTAGGGGAACGGGAAATATAAGACCTTTTATTTTATATGAAAAATCTTATTCCTTGAGTGCATATGATGTGATTCTTAGTATAAAGGTTCTTCAACTATTGGTGTCTGGTTGTATTGTGGAAGGAATTCCCGAAATATCACGAGAACGGGAAATATAGGACTTTTTAGTTTGTGTGACAAATCTTATTCCCTGAGTGCACCGATGTGAAACTTGGTATAAAGGTTCTTTCAATGGATTTCTGGTTGTATTATGGAAGGATTTTCTGAAATTCTCACAAGGAGGGTAGTTTAGCGCGTACAAAGTTGCGGGAAAAAGCTCGTATGACACAATACATAAAAAATAGTCATAAAAAGTAACGACGGAAAAAAACCCATGCAATAGTGATCAGTAAGAAATGGCAGAAATACAACTCAGCAGTGCTAGCACGGATCTTTTGTCGATCGTAAGTTTACGAATGCTCGTATAGTATGGAGACGGTTTTGCAAGCAATAATTGAAATCTATCCATTGCCGCACGTTCAGCTTAAATAAATGTGTTCCTTGTTAATTTTGAATGTTTGTTAACAGGTTCTACTCTTAAATAACTGTAAAATAAAAAAATACATTGTTAACCGACTCCATACTATACGAGCATTCGTAAACTTACGATCGACAAAAGATCCGTGCTAGCACTGCTGCTAAGACTTGAAAGACAAAGATAAGACAGCTATTCGTGTACAGATAATTTCATGTTACAGACCAGATCTATTTCTTTGCTTAGACGGTGATTTACCTACATTTAATTTATGAAATGACCTGTGAGGATTAATCTCTCGCTCTGTAATCATCATCAATTATTAACTTGTTTGGATAAAAATACAACCCATTAAGCGATGCCTTCAATTTTTTGGTATCAAATATTTCGATTAATATTTGACAGTTTTTCTACGTTAAGTGCTAGTATTCAAAAAGTTAATGAACACTTGAGCCAACTTATCAACCTGAATTAATAAGTAGATACCTATATCATTATTATGTTAAATAGAGCACAAACAGCATGACGCAATAACATTTTAGTTATATCTCGTGATTAGCGTGGTAGTTAAAGTTTTCTTTACACTGTAATATGCATCACGCGTATTATCATTCTGCTTTGCATAATAAACTAGAAGTCGCGGGCGGTTTTTGCCGCGTAGGAATTCCTTGATAAAATAATATAAGTACATATTTTGATGATGAGGGCGGCGCGGGACCGCTCGACTTAGAGAACCTTGGGCGAGGCCTATGTCCAGCAGTGGACGTCTACAGGCTGTTGATGTTGATGATGATAACATAGTTTGTAACTATGACGACCACTTTGGCGATGGGGTTAACGCCAGTGGTTGCGGGTTCGATTCCCGCCCGGCACAAGAAA
The DNA here is from genome assembly GCA_944452665.1 of Stenoptilia bipunctidactyla. NCBI lineage: Eukaryota > Metazoa > Arthropoda > Insecta > Lepidoptera > Pterophoridae > Stenoptilia > Stenoptilia bipunctidactyla. Next base: position 11,339,491 of record OX101733.1, read on the forward strand.
AAAAAAATGTTCCGCGTCTGGGTATTTATCTATAATATATTTTATCTATACAATGTGTAACAAAATGGAGAGATAAAACTTAAGAGTTAGCTTCTATACCATACGTAGAATATACAGTTAAAGAATTAGCATGATCAGTGCATAGACTTTCATACAAATTTATTTAATTATTTTACAACAAAATATTTTGACAACCCTAGTCAACCTAATAAGCTAAAACAAGACTTGTGCCGCAGTCAGTGACCTTATGACCTTTCCCGCACCGGCTGAACTTTGTAGTATCTGTCTTAGTTACCCATCACTTTACTTTTACGCCATCTGTTATCGAATAGATTTCATCAAAAGCTAACAGCTGTTTGTAGGGTTGATACTTAGATATTTTGATCTAAACTTTGAACTAGTTTTTCGGTCGAACCGTAAGGATAACAAATTTTTGTTACAGTTACTTATAAACTACATCACCAAACATACAATTCCCTTATGTATTATCTCTTCATTATGTTACACGTTGTATATGTATTTACATTACACCCTAGTTCGCTACATGGTATCTTATGGCTTCTCGTTTACTTTGAGGCCATGTAGTTGGTGTGATTGTCCTTCCCCAAGAGCCTCTTTAATTCCGACATTAGATCCTTCGAAAATATAAACAAACCCTGCATTATCATATTAGTAGATATAATAAAGCCCGGCTGGGACTCGAACCAAAGAAGTCCCTGGCCGCAGCCGAACACACGAACGAACGAGCGAGTGTTCTGTTTGAACAAATTGAACCCTCACCCTTTTATCATCGGACTACTAGACGCAAACAGAACTTCCATCCGTTCCGTATGTGGTAGATTTTCGGAAAACTCGAACTAAGCGCTTTGACAGTTTCTTTTTGATACGGATAGCCAAAGTTTGGAATGAACTGCCTGCGTCTATTACCCCTGACTAGTATAGTCCTAGTACTTTTAAGCATCGAGTGAATAGGTTTCTCGTGGATGGACGTGTACCCTCTTAGTCTTCATGTTCACTTAACATGTGTCATGGAAGACAAACGTGCCATCCATAGTGTATAAAAAAAAAACAATCAACCAAAGGGGTACGGAGGCCGTCAAGTTTATTTGCAATCATCAACAACTCTTTGTAATGAGCCAACTGCAGGGCATGAGTCTCACCCTTGGGTGACGAGGAGGTATAGGCCATAATCCACCAGTGCTGGGTGGTGGATGTCAGAATTTTCTTCTGACAAACCCTAACGACTACTGTATAGAAGTATACAGCACCCGGGACCGACTGTTTAACGCGCCCTCCGAAGCACGGAAGTCGTCGTGAGAAATGAATGGTCGGCGGTCACCCATCCAAGCACTGACCGCACCAAACTTTGCTTAATCTGTGATATGTGATGTGATACACACTAACCACGGCGCCACGACGACTTCTGCATTTGCAATATTTATGTTAAACTCTTAAAACGCGTTTTATTTTATAAAGACATATTTACTTTTATGTTAATAACTATGATAAAAATGACAAATCAAGCATTTCATGAGAGACGTTACATGTTTTGGTAGTTACATAGTTCTTTACTACTTATTTACGGTAATTTAATGTATTTACGGGATTCTTATTACGATTTTTAATTTTATTTTCGCACGTCCGATATTTCGATGCTGTTACAAGCGGACATGATCCATGATCGCGGACAGTCCCGTAAGAATCCCGTAAATACATTAAATCATTGTTAAAATAACCGCGATAGTTTAAAACAATTATTATTTACGGTAACTCAAAATATCCTAACAGTGCGCCCCCTACAAAAACCTGTAGAGTGCGGATTGGCTTCGAGTTCGACTAGAAGTTTATTTGTTTCTGTGATAAATAGATAAATATAAATTAACGTGTTTCTGAAAAACAGTCTTGACAGATGAACAATAAAGTTCTGCTTTTGGTTTTTGGGGCACCTACATAACCTTAAAAAGTTACATGAACACAATTTGAAACCTCTAATTTGGTTCAATTAGATATGGTGGAGTTCCGGGGAGATTTACTCTCTTATACTTAGCAACTCTCAAAATGAGTCGACTTAGTAATTCGCATTTTAAATATTAATACCTGTAACATTTTAGTGCAATGTTCTAACACGTTAACATAAAAGTTTAAAAACTTGTATTACTCCAACAGTTGAGCTCCTATTACTGCAATCGCTCGTAAATAATAATTTTCAAGCAAATTGGTTACATCCTCTGTAATATGTAGTTTGTTAAATTGATGCGTCTCTTATGAATTGTGTAGCTGATTGTAGTTTGTATATTAAAAGAGCCGTTAAGTGAGGTCGGTAAAAATAGTAGTTATGTTTCTGATTACACACATTTTTTAACCATTCAAACAGCAGTGGTTTTGACGGTTTGTGACTTTTTTACTACTCGTACGATGGTTTTTGTCCCATAGAAGTATTTGATCAGTATTAGAAGCTGGATCTATTGGCATGAAAAAATCAGGCAAGGTCGCCATGCAAGAATGGACGACCAGGGGTTGCGGAAGGAAACAACTGTATTGTTCAAGTGACGTTTATTGACTGCCTTATTGGCTTATTATTCATTAAATGCTAAGTTACAAGTTAGGCAGCGTATACACACTACAGTGTAATATGGCTATTTCCTTCCAAACTGTAGTTCTATTTTTTTAAATTGTGAATAGACATGCATAAAATACTATGTATAGTTTCCTGAGACCTACATTTTCTACACGGAAACAAACGAATAAGGTACTTCTCCTTACTGCCCCACTGAAAGTTTCCAGCCTGTTAACCCGAAATAAACTTTAATAATCCATGACTTGACGGCTAATACACAAGGTGTTAAAAAAACCTCAAAGTTATGGGATATCAATAAGAATTACACAAATATCCCCAAATTTGAACCCAGAACTTTGTCATAAAACGCCATATTTTTACCGTTATACCAACCGTCAAAAATAAACTTAATAAAATAAACTCCTCTTTCAGACTAGGCAACGTACCATGTCGTGAGGCATCTGTAGTTATAGCAGTCAGCAGTCCCCATCGTCGTGATTCCCTGGACGCTGTCGCCTTCTGCATCGACCGGCTCAAGTCTTCTGTTCCGATCTGGAAGAAGGAAGTCTACGACTCTGGAGCGCCGGCGTGGAAGGAGAACCAAGAATGTGCGTGGTCTAGTACTAGGAAGGGGAGAGAGGGGCAGAGAGTCTAGTTTTGCGAATGTGGTCGTTTTAAATAGAGTGAGATAGACTAAAATGCTATCGTATAATTAGATACTTATACATTTTAACTCGATGTTTCGATGTCCTTTTAGACACGTTAGCCACGAGTGTCTGACCTAGTTAAACGTTATTTTATTTAGCATACTTTAAAATAGAAATGCATGGTAAATTCATAATAAAAAAATGGTAAGAAAGGGTCCCGTATCTATTGTTTCCTTACCATCATGATAATTTATAGATAGTTTTTCGGGCAATATCAACTAAACAATCTCAATTGCCATTAAATTTAAAAATGACAATGCAAACTATATGTAATAAACTGCTATGTATTCGGACTGCCTTATCGCTCTTAGCGATTTCTCCGAGGCAGTCTGTTGTAATTAGGTGCTATAGGAATAAACTTACCTCATAGGCGGAGTGGGTGGTTGTCTAAACTGGACTGTTTTTCATATATTTCAATTATTTTTTTACAAATATCCATAATTTTAAATGGTTTGAAAAAATATATATGTACAAAGACAAAAGTATATGGCTAGAACTTCTTAATAGAGTATAGAATGAACTTAATCTTATATCTATTTTATAGAACATTCTATCTTATAGATTTGATCCTTGAAATTGAAAAAAACGAGAACCATATTCATTATATCAAACAGTAACATGGCTATGTCGAAAATATAAAAAAAGGACATAAGTACAGACGGCAGCAGATCAAGCGTAACAAACCTGTCTAATTTTTTCAACCAATTTTTAACTTAATGTTTTTTATATGCGAAAACTTGGAATTGGTGCATAGAAATGTATATTTTGTTTATTACATACATTACTTCACGCCTGTATCCCTTACGGGGTAGACAGATCACCAGAGGCTATGAAACCATCTGAGGTCTCTTTTGACAAATTTAGAGGTATTATAATGATGAGAGAGACTATTGCAGTGACAGGGAGTCAGCCTATCGCCCGCAAAACTGTCAATAAACCTCTGTCCTTTAACTGACTTTTACGGTATGCCCGGGAAGAGAAGCAGCTGGCACATTCTATGTTTTTCTTTCACTCCCAGTCCAGCATGGAAGAAATTTTGTTTATTTTTAGTTATAAATCACTGTTTGTTTTCTGAATAAATAAAAAATAAAAATAAAATAGAATTCAGATTCAATTACAAATTTTTGACAGATTCGTAACGCTTGAACTGCTGCCTGCTGTACATACAAATGTACCTTTTTTGCTTTCAATCTTGACTTGCATCAAATAAATACATCAAATAAAAACTATAGTACTGTATACTAAATCATTGCAAAATTTTTATCAGTTTACCTAATCATTATTTTTTTCTAAACCATTTAACATAATTAAATGTTACATTATGTCATAATATTTTGTGCTTCCTAAATATGACGAATTCAACTTTATGATCTTGACTTGTTTCGTGTATTTTATCTCAAGTATACCGCTCTATATTTATTTTTACTGATAATGCAATGATGATTTGAAGCGTCAATTTATGCCTTTTACATCATAAAGACGTCTTAGTTAATTATACTGATTAAGTGCCTTAGATACCGAGATATCTTCATATCGATTGACTTCATAGTAATTAGTATAGCGACCCTGGGCCAAAAACACTTGCCATGTTTTTCTTGCCTTTCTTCTAAAGGATAATATGTATACGAAAGGTTTTTATAAATCTATATTCTTTTATTCTATTTATAAGCAAATTCTCATATATGTTAAATGCCCGAAATTATCCCAAAGCTCCGAAGTACAGAACACATCACACAAGTAATACAAAGATAAAATAGACATAATAATTTAAAGTTAATTTTAGTGATAAAAATACGACTATAGTTTTGTCAGTTATCTTTGGGTATCTGAGATAAAAGGTCAAGATGCGATAGTTTGTGATAATGTTTTTTTTTACAAATAAATAATGTGCCACGTTCGTTGAAATATACTTGTACCTGCGTCCCTCAAATAAACAAAATAGATCTTATATCGAATACCTTTCTCAACTACCTTTTTCAAAAATTGTTATACAGTTGTATTTTTGCTCATTTATTGTCATGTTGTTAGGCTTATATTTAAAAAATGCACTATATTTTTCGTGCTTTGCAATATTTTTGTTGGATTTCTACGGTTAAGGGTTACTGTTTTATATTTTAGATCAATAAGCATGAAATGCATAATAAAATATTGTTACAATGTTTTCGTATTGTTATTATTTATTAACGTCCTTCGAGCCAGATAAACCCCAACACAACAGTTTTGAAGTTAGAATAAATGAATGGTTACATTTTCATTGACACACCAGTGTTCGTATTTTGAGTTATTTTATGATAAGGTCACAAATTCAGAGATAAAATAGATCAGTTCATAGGTCAAATTTGAATACTTCGAAATCATTTTATGTTATTTGCTTTTGCGTTTGTACACCTTGTAACATATAGAAAAGTAACCAAATAATCGTAAAAGTCATTCTCACATTACATAAAATAATATTAGCTTTTACTTATTATTGTCACCTTTAATTACAATAATTTCAAAATTTTTATTTTAATATTTTTCTTTAATTAAATTTAATTTCTGACCTAAGCATGCCTTTCCAAATAAGCATTTCTACCTCTTTTAAAAACACCATCATGGATCCAATTTTTGTCAACCGACACAAATCTCATATTTACAGGTGAACAAAAAATACCAATTCCATCAAAACCGCCATCCGACGACATAAAACCGCCTATTATACCATCACCCGAGGAAGACAATATCGACAGAAACCTAGTCCAAATAAACGTCTCTAACGAGGAATTACAGCAAAGAATACAGAACTTCATTGAGAGAAAGAGAGAACAGGTCAATATTAGCAACATTCATGACTTCATACCAAGCATAGGACAGAGTGAGACGGAAGATATGGAAACTTGCGCGAGAGTTCGCACTCAGTTTGTGAGGCGGAGCGACTCGAAAGGACATTTGAAAAGTAAGTTGCAGTTTTAAACTGATTGGCAAAGCTATTGTAGGCAAATAGTAACGAAAAATAAAAAAAATATATTAGTAAAAGAGAATAATTTATACAGGGTGACTGGTGGGTCACTTTCGAAATTCAAGGTCGTGGGCTGAGTAAACTTAACCGAAAGTTAAAGAGTTCATTACGCAACGCATTGTTGGTTACATAAGCGTAATACAATAGATATTTACCTGGCGGTGGTGTGCGTATGGCGGGAACACTACTGTTGCGTGTTGACTGAGGCGGCGCGACGGGAACATTGTAGAATGTCTCTTAATTTATTTATAGGGAATTCTTGTCAAAAAAGTAGGTACTTATACTTACTTTTATTACATAACTGATCAGCAGTGCGATCACAGAACTTTATCGAATCGTATATTAACGAATGCTCGTATAGTATGGAGTCGGTTGCAAGTTTTGAGTAACATTGTAATTTTTTATTTTACAGATATTAATGACATGTTTACAAACATTCAAAATTAACAAGGCACACGTTTATTTAAGCTGGCCTAGCGGCAATGGATCGATTTCAATTTTTTCTTAAAAACCGTCTCCATACTATAAGAGCATTCGTAAGCATTCGTTAATATACGATTCGATAAAGTTCTGTGATCGCACTGCAGAATCGAGTACAGAGTGCTCTCGTTCAATATCTAAAATTTGTCACCGGCCAAAATTTGGCCCTGTATATGCTCATGATATATTTCGCCCGGGGCTATGGTGCATTAGAAATTATTACTTATTTGTTTTACTTATCTAAAATAGAAATTCAATAATTCGATTCCCAACCAGCCAGTTATGATTACCTAAGTGTATTATACTACTCAAAACAAAATAATTTCACAAAAAAACGATTGTATGACACTTTAAACTTAATTTTAAGCCCATTAGGCTAATGATAAAACTCAAAAATATCAATTTTATGCAAAGACACTAAAACTGGCTTAAAATTAAGTGTAAAGTGTCACACAATCTTTTTTTTGTGAAAAAAACGAGGTGGCCCCTATTTTGTTTTGAGTAGTATATCTTTTATCGTCTAAATACGACTTAACTTATCCTGACCCACGCTAAACATGTTATGTCTTACCTGATGTATGTGACAATATACTTAAGATAAGGTATTAGGCCGTATTCGACATTACAATCTCTAATTTTCAGTATCCAATGTCAAACTTAGAAGCTTGAAATCAGTTTTTGTTCGCAACTTTTGAATTTGAAGTCTCCGAATTGACATTTTGTACTAAAATTACTAAAATTAGCAAATCTAATTTTAATAGGTTTACCTTAACGCCAACCACTTTGGCGTTAAGGTAAACCTATCTGCCTCAGACGCCAGTGGTTGCGGGTTCGATCCCCGCACGGAACCAGAAAAAAAAAAAAGGTTCCGTGTCTGGGTGTTTATCTATTTATGTATTTATATTCTAGGGGGGACCCTAGTTCGCTATATGGTATCCCATAACACAAGCTATGCTTACTTTGGGGCCATGTAGTTGGTGTGATTGTCTGGGGATTTTATTTATTTTATTTTTTATTAATCTTATGTCGAATCGAGCCCACTTCAACAACTCTTCTCAAAAGTGGTATGATGAGGCAGACGTTTCTATGTTTGATCTAGGTGGACTCTGAAAGATTAGTCTAGTTTTACGAGTGGTTGAAATAATTGAATTGAAGGTATAGGCTATAAGTTTACTCAAACTCATAACGTTTATATGGGAGTGCTGATGAAAGAGATATGATTTTCACTCGATAAATCAGTATAATTGGCGATCCGTGGGGTTGCTTTTACAGTGTAGGAATCCTATTAAAACAAATACACCCACTAAGGGAATGTATGATGACTTTTTTGACGACCGGCTGGTGTAGTGGTAACATACATTGCCTTTTATGCCAGAGGTCCTGAACACAGATATTAGTCGTCAAGTCATGGGTGTTTATATGTTTAAGTTTATTCTAATAAAAAATATTTATTTATTCAATATGTACCTATATATACATATATTTCTTGTGGAATCCGTTTATAATGGCATCGAAGGGAAATAAGAAACCAGTCATACAAAACGGATACATACAAAGCATATTTACTGCAAGAATAAATAAACTTTAATAGAGAGGAATAAAATAGAGATAAATCAAAGTAGATATTAATAAGTAGACTCAATAAGTAAATCTACGCTCTGAGACTCAAATCAAAAAAGCCTTTCACGGGCCAAAAAGTCTTTGGGTTTAACGTGACTCTCCCGAACACTGCCAAAGGTGTTAGAAATCATACGGTCGGTCACTATAACCGGACAAAGTTTTTGTTTTTTTTTTTTAATTTTGATATGACACTATAGGCGAAGTCATTATATCCGACTTAGTTATATAATTTATATGAAAACCAAACTTCACTGTGTAAACACGTTATAATAAGCGGTTGGTCAATATAAGCGGAGTCATAATAAACGGATTCTACTGTAATAATAATAATAATAAAATCTTTATTTGCAAGTATAAGCGTTACAATTATAGGTCTTATATTTATCATTATAGTCCGAACATATACTGCTGCATTGTCAGCGTGCAAAATTACATAAAATAAAGTAAACATTTGTCACATAATAATCACGAATAGTCAATAAAAGAAAAAAAATGTCATCAAATTTAAAATTTCAGCATTGAGATAAATTAATAAATGTCAAAAGAAAATTAAAAAAAAAGACATTAAATCATATAATTAAAGAAAAAAAAGCAACATTATAGATTAATTAATAAACATAGTATATTCGTATTTTTAGTCTGTTTTTAAATGTAAATTTATAATTTTAAATTTATAATATCACAAGTTCTTTAAGAAACTTGATTTGGGCTAGATAATGTTGTGTGAGTGTCAGAAATATTTATTTACCTATTATTTATGAATGTATAAATCGCGACACGCTTAGTTAAAACACATTCGAAGCGGTTGATAGATCAATATTTCACTAGGCATAAAAGAGCAGCCTCTAATCAAAAACGTTTCCTATTCCCCAGTACACAAAGTCCAAAACGAATGGGGTCCACAAACAGTCCGGCACACTGACTTCCAGACCGAAGCAAAGGACAACGCCAACAATGGGCTACCGCCGGCCATTTCCGAACGAGTGCTTGCAATCGAGAAGTTTCTCAACACGGGGCCGGTTTCCAAGGATATTTATAAACGACTGAAGGTTATGGAGGAAAAGATCGCACAGCTGGAAGCCATGTCGCCGGAGTATGCGCAGTTTTGGGTGGGTATCGCTGTTTTTTATTTCATAATAGCTGTAAATTAATTGCCCATCGTTTAAACACATTTAAGATGCTTAAAATAAATGTATTCTTGTAAAATTCTGGTCACGTTATCTAGTCAAAATTTAGTTTCTTTAATAACTTGTGTTTTTTTTCTGCTATCTAGTTTCCATGTTAGATAACAGTTACATAAACATGCAAATTGTATGTTTATTTAAGCAAATATCTGTCTCTCAGGCACATCCTAGAAGGATTTTGTCCTAGAATCTCTCGCAATTTTACTTTGTTGCTGACAGTTTTTTACATAAATACATAACTTCACGCCTATATCCCTTATGGGGTAAGCAGAACAACAGAGGCTATAAAACCATCTGATGTCACGTTTGACAAATTTGGAGGCAATATAATCATGTAGAGACTATTGCAGTGACAGGGGTCAGCTTATCGCCCACAAAAAAATGTCCAATAATACCTCTGTTCCTTAACTGACTTACAGTATGCCCGGGAAGAGAAGCAGCTGGCACATTCTACGTTTTTCCTTCGCTCCCAGTCCAGCATGGAGGACAATTTTTTTTTGTTGGTGAATAGTTCCTCGTTTGACCTCAAGCTCACCTGACGGTAATTGAAGATGAGTTTGGTACACGGGCTTAGGATGGAACTGTCGAAACATATCACCTGACTTTATAAAGGGTGGTCGCTAGCCCGGCGGATCTTGAAGGGGTCCTACCACGAAGCGGGGTCACTCGGATTGATTGTCTTTTACGACACGCTCATCTGGGAGTGGTAGGGCTATCCTAAGCGGCATGAATGTACCTAGTGCTTGATTTGAAATAATTATTAATGTATTAGTTATTGAATGTAATGGTTGATTTCTGACATAGATGTAATTTTATTGTGATTGACATATAAATACTAAACCGACATTTAAATGTAATACAAGGAAAGTGATACTATTTAATTATTAATTTATGTATTATTAGCTGTTGACATAATATTTGTATTATTATTATTTTTTTTCTTAATTTTTGATCTAAAATCATGAACATGTGTATTTCTGTTGTTCGACTTAATTAAACATTGCATGCTGTTAAACAGCGTAGGTTTAGGAGCCTCTATATATCATAACATCTTAATGTACCATCCTACTAAGCAATAAATGAATTTTGAATTTTTTTTTGAATTTTTTGATTTTTGAATTTTTTTGAGTCTTCCGTAAACGGATTTTTTTGACTCTACCAAGTTTATCAGGTTATTTGACTCTCAGCTTAATACTACGAAGACCAATGCTTAATTTAAGTGCTTTACTGGGACCCGCGGTTTCTCCCTTATGAGATCCAATCGCGATAAAATGTATCCTGTGCAAATTCAAAGTACTCTTTACTTCGTAGTAACTTTCAAATACACCTGAAATAAGTCAAGATCTGGTTTTGAGGGTCTTAAATTTTAATGCATTAAAAAAGTTTTATTCATCTTAAGAATTTCACAAAACACTTGATGAAGTCAGTCATTACATTGAAAACGATTTTGGTTTTCAGTGGTTCATTTGGGATCTGCGTGATTTAGGTGAAAGTTACTGCTATCTTTAGTTGATAGCTGCGTAATTGTCACGTCTGATAACGCGCATTGTGATAAAAGATGAGTGTTTGTTTATAAATTAAATAAATATTAGCATTTTCTATGCATAATTATCTAGTATATGATAGCTCAACTTTCAGACTTGAAACGAGATTGTAAGCACTTGGTTTGATAGGAGCGGTTGTTTGCTTTAGTAAACGAGCATTTGGGTGATAAAAAATAAAATATACAAATAAACAAAAGGAAGTAACTTTGGGATTTTATTCTATCGAGCTAAGTTCTTTGCATCGTGTAACCGAATACGAATTTGACTACAAGAAATTCTTAATTAGTATATATATTGTTTTCACATTTTTAAACCCTAGTTTCAACGTTTGATATCATTTTAAAAAAAGTTAAAAAACGCGGCCTCTGTACTACCACCTCGCCTTAAGATCAGACCGCTGAAGCAATGACAAGCAAAGATTTAAATATTTGATGACAAGCATATGTTTCGTCAAACATTGTATAGAATGGCCCATAGCCACAGCCGCCCTTAAGAGGTCATAAGAAGCATGGCTCATTTGACTTTGGAATTTGGATTCGAATATCCAAAATGCGCGTAGCCCAACCCAGCATGGATATTTCAAACCCAACCTATCCAGGCATCTTCTCATAACGATTTTCTAACAGTTATTTTGAAATTCTTTTTACAGAAAAGTCACAAAGGCGCAGCAGACATCAAACAAAACAATCCAATGGATTATGCGTTTTCTGCCGAAGATATAGCACGTAAAATTGAACAACTGGAAAAACAAATGAAAACGTGAGATTACCTATATTGGTATCTCATAATTAAAGAATGATGGTCGGACATGCGTGCAAACAGAATACTTGATGTCATAATATTCAGTCATATAATAAATAAATCACTTCTAGGACGATAGTAAAGTTAAGATATCCATGTTAGTAGTACTAACTTAGTACAATTTATATCTGAGCTGTAGTTACATTAGTAAGCTAAGGAGCCGTCTAAGTTAACATTTTCGTTCATCAGAAACTCAAAAACTCCTAAGTTAAGCTACATATATCACGAAACATACAAATATTATGACGCAGTTTAGTAGAAATAAAATAAGATATAGGTACAAACAACCAACATGTATTCATTTGGCGAAATAAATATGCATTCCAAAAGTAAGGTTTTGTTTTTTCATTCACAACATTACCCTTTTTACAGAAATCCCTATAAAGCCTAAAAACTAAGTAGTTGTTAGTTGAACTCTGCATTAACTCTCTAACGTGACCACCCGTGATATAACAATGAAGTCTTTTTAATTAGTTACCTATATATTATTTCCAAATTAGGATCAAAGTTTGCAAATAAACCTCATTTTAGACCTTAAAGTTCGCGATTTCTTAGAAAAACTTAGTTTTAAAAAATTCGCGGGGTTCGACTTTACTAAAGCTAATTGTGGTCGAAATCAAAAGGGACCTTATTGTGATAACAAGTTTCCGAGATAAAGTACCTACCTTAAAAAAGTTGCTTTGAGCTAAATTATTTAAATACATCACAAAGATTCCATTATTCAATTCTTATAAGGTACCTAGTATACTTAACAAGGAAATTAAAAAGGCTGGATTTGAGATGTTCGTGGTTTCCCATATTCATATTAGTTACTTATAGGAAAATATTAAAGAAGGTACTTATCTAATGTAGGAATCACCGAAGTTTATTTAGTTATTAGTTTGTTTAAATAAATATATTTTTGACAACGCACGATATGAATAGTTTTGTATCCTAAAATAATCGAAATTTACTTATTCGTCACGTCAATTTTGCTTGGTTATATTATTGCATTTTACCCAAAGATTTAAATCCATAGATGCGCCCTTTCAGTACAAAGAACTGACGAAATATTGTCATTACTGAAAGAGGTGCATGCACAAGTCTTGTGCAGTGGTGGTCTTAACGGCTATATTTAGATAACACGCTATATGGAATAAGCTATATTTTGATAGCGCGCTAATTTAGACGCTACGTTATAACGATAAGATTTTTTAAAAAGGCGTTACCTTGAAACGTTGCAATGTCTTAGGCGTTATATAAATAGCTGCCGCATAAATAATATTCTGCTAACTTCCAACACGCAATGAGTATTTAAACGTTGTGGAATAATATAACGTTTGCATAATAAATAATTTAATGATGTCTTTTTTATAGTTCTAACTTTTTAGTGCAGTATGAAAGTAAGTACATACATATAGAAAGGAAAACTTACTATTAAGTAGGTACTTTAGAATTTAGATATGTCTTCAAGATTTTAAAATATTGTTGCTATTATAATGAACTTTCCTTCATAGTTTGCTGTTTGACTGTCTATAATTTTTTTTTATTTTCTTTTATAATCGAAAAACATAAAAATGGCTGCTAAAATTATAGGCGTATTTAAAAGTTCATTATATGTACATAAATCAGCTTATATACAAATTATAATATTTACAAACAGTATCTACGTAATGCAACGAATTACGAAACACGAGTCAACGGCTGAGAAAGCGTCCTAGCCTACACGTACAAACACAACTCGCGCGGTTGCGAGCTACCGGTCGACTGGTCAATCAATTATAATTTTATAACGTTATATTTTTTTAACGCGCGATCCATCCGGCCGGCTGAGCTGTGGATCGTTGAGGAGTGAGTGAGTACAACGGACAACGACCTGTTATGCGCTAACCGCACGTTATGAAATAGCGTTATGTGAATTGAAATATAGCGTGCGCTGTTCGTTATAAGTAATTCGCGCGCTGTATTTATCAGCTATACGTTATATTATCCACTACTGGCTTGTGACAGCATGGAACAATATACTCTCTTACGAGAGAAGAACGATTACTTCATACTTCGTAAATGCATACATACAGCTCACTAGCGCTTCAGTTAATGCCATCCGCAACTTTTCAGTGTATTAATAGATCCACTTTACATAGTAGTAATCTATGCAGTCTATTACTCTAAGATAGGAACTTAATGTATAATTATTGTTTTGACATTAAAATTGTGTATATTTAATAAAAATTCATAGGTGTTTATAAATTTATTTTCCAACCATTATCTTAAAACTACTGCACAAAAGCGTCAATTTCGCAAATTAACAAACAAACAATTACAAAGTATTTAGTGTCACTATCACAATATAAAGTGTCGATTTTGCACTGAACAAATAGCACTTCCGTAAAAACACACAGCTTACAGATTTTCAAATCAAAAATTTTACAGGTTTTCAAATTAAAAATGGGTTGCTGAAATTACGCAGTTAACGCAATGAACCGTTTTTACAAATGGCGTCAGTCAGTCGTTGGCGATGGATGATTGTTTGTCTTTGATTGTCACTTTTGAGAAGATTGATATATAGACTTACGTCAAAGCAAAGTACTTTAAAGCTTTCTCATTCATACGTATAGATTTGTCCCACTTTGGCTCCGGCTGCCATCGACAGCATTGGCCAATAAATTAGTAAACTCCCCCTGTGTGACAGTCTCTAATGAGCGCTTGTCGTGCACGTTCACATTGATTATTTTGCTTAAAATATTTACATAAAGACTTAATTATGCTGTCTTGTTCATTTCGGGAGTATAAAAATACAATTTGCAATACAAACAAGAATAAAGATATTAATTTTCATGCGTTAGTAATTATTAAATTATTTAATGCATTTCTCGATTTTGTTGGGCAAGGAAGCTGCCGGCCGCCAAAGAGCAAATAATCAGATAGTAAATAAAAGATCAACTCAATACTTTATTTAACCTATTAAAATCATTATAGAAAACCTTTGAAGTTTTTATTTTACTTTACAAAGCCGTCGTATTTTTTGACTATTTAATGTAAGTAGAAAAATATATTGGTTCATTATACCTATGTATTAACATATTTGAAATCATAAAGGTTTTAATTAATATTTTTTCATTAAAAACTTCTTCGTTTTGTCAGCTACCCAACAAGGTATAACAATCTAGTCTTTTATTTAAATTCGTAGAAAAAATATTAGTTTCATCGGCGATGAAAACTTCCTGAGAGGAGAAAATCCTTCATGGAAGATTTGTCTCTGAACCTTATTATGGTCATAATATAGTTCCAATATGATGGCTGCCCTGCAAATTTTCGAAGGAGTGTGAGGGAACGAGATAGGACGAGGAGGATCTTCACCTTGGCCAGCCAGAAGTCCGGACCTAACCTCCATGATTTTTTATGTGTGATGGATAGAAACAGGATAATCAACGCGGCAAATGAAATGCGAAGAAATTTGTCCATTGCTGCAGTAAAAACTAGGCTTCACTGAATAATGCGAAAACGTATCCAAAACAAAGGCGGACGCGTTGAACGTGACTTGTAATGTGCAACGATAGTAAATTTAATTTTTTATAATCTCACCTTTTGTTATATTTTACTTTCCAGGGCTAAAAAATGAATTTAGCTGAATCAGCCTAATTATTTTTACGTCCAGTATCGATTATGAAACTAAGATTTTTTCTATGAATTTAAATAAAAGCCTAGATTGTTATACCTTGTTGAGTAGTTGACAAGACGTAGATGTTTTTAAGCACTTTTTACACACAAGACGTAGATGTTTTTAAGAAATTTTTGATTATTTGAACTTTTAATCGCTCAGAACCAGGGACCGGAAAACCCCTTTATTTGATTAAGCCTATTGATAGGGTAACCCTATCAAAATCTTACCATATGGAAGTGTAACCCTATTGATATGGTAAGCCTATCGACGAGGTAACACTTTGAATAAAGTTAACTACTTTCGGATGCGCTTACCCTGTGATAGGGTTAGCCTATTTCTATCTCTTTCCACGCATGCTGTTGAATTCAGAAGTATAATTCGAAGTGCGAGATTGAATAGATGGTGATATTTTTGATATTCTTAGAGATTAAATTTGCCTGCAGGTTTTAAAACCCTATTGAATCGGTAACCTTCATTAGGGTTTTCGATAGGCTTACTGCTTACATGAAGTTAACTCTATTGATATGGTAAGCCTTAAATTAGGGGAAGTCTTCGATACGGTTACCAAATTGATAGGGTTTTTTAAAACAAGTCTATGAAAAACCCAATCAAAAACCTCTTTAAGGGTAAGCGGTTCCGGTCCCTGCTTAGAACTATGTATTAAATAATCTTACGTAGAATTTTGGTTACTCCAATCATAGAACATCTTAATCTGCATTTGACAATCAAATAATAATAATATTAAAGTGCACCAATTTTAAACTACGACATTTAATGGCAAAATTCGGCAATTTTTATAAAAAAATTAAAAGTCGTTTATCTCGAAAACGTGTTTTATAGTGAAATAAGTTAGAAAAGACGGGTACGATACGCCCTTAAAGGATCTAGGTCGACTTAACCATTAGTCCTGTATAAATGTAAGACTTCATTAATTAGATTTAAAAAAAAAACACAAACAACAGAACGCCAACAAATTAAGAAGTTGGTGCTTTTTGCAGGTTAAGTTAACAATACTTTAGGTAGGTTTTTAATAAATGAACGATTTATAAATATTTATCTTTATTTTTATTACTCTGTAATCCTTTCAGGCGTATTTTCAGCGTACTTAAGTTACATCTGATCTTATTCTATGACGTTTGTTGACGTGGACGCGCCGTGCTTGTGTGAGTAAAAATGACATCCTTAAGACACGTACGGGCAAATCTTTGATTTTACCTACTAATAATACACTTTTATGAACCCCTAGGTTCTTCGCGATGTAATACCGCGGGAATATCGGGATAAAAAAGACTATGTGCTATTCCAGACTGCACATTATTACTATGCCAAATTTCATCTAAATCCGTTGAGCCATTCGGCCGTGATTGAGGAGCAAACAAACATATTAGTAAGATGCAAGATTAAGTCTTTGGTTCTGAATTTGCGCTCGGTAAAAACACACATTTGCCTAAAAATATATGCTACCTAAATACCATGCTTATTTATTCAAAATTGCTAGAGTTAAAAGACTTTTTTGCGTGTCTAACAAAATTTTTAGGTACCTACCAATTCTAAATTAGGATAGCTAGCCAGCTCGCTCTCGTCAATGGACAGACACCCTAATGACTCAGTTTTGCATGTGTCCATAAACATAAATGTTGCCTATGACCTGAACTATAAATCCTTAAAAAAAGTAACTATAACTATACTGGGAATTAGTTTAATATAGTACACTATAACTACCTCATCGATTTCGATGACGGCGGCTCAACCCGACCGACTAAAAAAATTCAATAAAATAGTACATACGACGTTTTTCAACACACTTGTGAGTAAAAGACAGACATATTACGTGGTCATAAAATAACAAACACATTTGATAACAAAAAGCTGTGAATTGTGATTGAAAAATGGCGCCGAACTTCGCGCATGCGCATAGGTTTTTTTTTCCGCCAAATGTGTCAATGTCTTTATAGCATATACAGCCTATTTTAACTGAAAATGTTTAATTTGGAGTGTAAATGCAAATATTTTAATATTTTATAACAAATTATTGTAAATTGTGAATAATTTGTTTGAAATACAAATTTGTTTTACTAATATAAGGCGCAAACATTTAAAAATGTATATGGATTTGAAGTGGTATAAAACCTCTTTGTTGTTTCTGAAAATATTGAATGTATAACCCGGATCAATAAAATATGCTCTGTTTACTCGCATGTAATTTGCACTAAGGTACAATTCAACTTTGTAGGATTCATTATATTATGCACTAGGGTATAATATATTATGCACGCGTGACTTATAGCCCAGTGTATAGTTCTAAATTCAATAGAATAAGGCTCACTTTACGAGCAAGTGTGTTGAAAAAATATTTACATGCGAGTAAACAGAGCATATTTTATTGGTCCGGGTTATACATTAAATATAGGGTCGTCATATAATAGTCAATAATATTTTAATAGCAGATTAAGACTGACGAGTGGGTCATAATTACGAAAAATAAAATATATTTTTTAAATATTTTTCATAAAGTAAGTTTCAAAATTCTTCTAAGTGATAAAAATTTAAGTTTGATCTTTAGTTTATGACTACACAACAAGTAATAAAAACGTGTCCACTAATTTAGATTTAAGATTGTATAGTCATAAAATCTATATTAATCTTAAATTTTACTCATAGAGAACAATTTTGAAATTTTAATTTATAAAAAAATATTGAAGAAAAATGTTTTTTTTTTGGAAATTCAGACCCACTCATCATACCTAATCTGCTATTAAAATATAATTGACTATAATATGCGGACCCTGTATATGAGCGCGCGCGTCCAGGCGGCGCGCCTGCAGCAGCAGCAGCCCGCACAGCGCCTCCAAGCAACAATAGCGTGTGTACGTGTAATGGGACAGGGCTACTGACCGGCGGCGCGGCGCTCGGGGCGCCGCCGCCGCTGAGCGCGCGCGTCCAGGCGGCATTAACTTAGAGCCGAAGCAGAAGAAGTTTTGTCCTGGCCTTGAACCACAACCGTCGACATCTAGCACTAATTATTTAATGCCAAATCATTCCAGTGATTTGTCTATGTCGCCGACATACACTCAAGACGAACTGGCCAGCAGCATTTCAAATAATAATGTAGAATATAAGTTTGTTAACTGTACCTTCAACAACTGCTTCAAATAAATTTTATGACCACGTATGTCTGTCTTTTACCACAGAATAAGTAATAGTACCGATACAGAAGAATTACTCCGCAAGAAGATCTAAATAAATTCGAGTCTTGCTACGACGCGATACGGTGGAATTCAGCTCGCACAGCATTACATACCTGCAAATTTATATACCTAGAAGTTTTGTCTCTTTCTATCGCATGCCTCTTATCTTTTCTTACGCTGTTAGGGTTGCTGCCTAGTGAATAATAATTAATCTCCTTATTTGTAATTAAGTATCTACCGATGTAGGTATTACTGTTATTCTACCTTTGTAAAAAATATTATTTCAACTTACCTAAAGTACAAAATGAAAAAAAAGTTACGACGAATAATTAGTAATACTACCTATGTTTTGTTTACTAAATTTAACATAATCAAATCTAAACATAATCTAATTGAATTTGTTTCTTTTTAGGTCCATTTTTAAATACTATTTGCGACCTCGATCATAGAATTACTGTGAGTGCTATTAGGTAGGTAGGTATCTAAAACGTCCTGACGACGGGCGCGCGCGTGACACACGACCCATTTGAAATACGCCGGCGGAGCGCTTCGCTGTAGGTAAATAACGAATGTACCGCGCGGAGTGAGCCAGGCCTGCTTTTACTCACAAGTGTGTTGAAAAACGTCGTATGTAACTCGTGAGCGTTGCTAATTACAGTCTCGGCTCATTATTAAGCCTCGACTGTAATTAGCAACTTAGCTCACTCGTTACAAATATACTATTATGTTGGCACTTACTCGCACATAAGTATTATTTAATTAGGTACTTAGTTTTTTTTTATGGTTGTTTGTTCCTCAATCACGGCAGAAAGCTCAATGGATTTGAAATAGTACATAGGCTAGATAGGTACCGTAGAGGGGACCGATAGGCGATCCTTCTACTTTTAGAAGTAAAACAAATCTTTAGAATGAAAAAAATATCTGATGGATAACCCGCGTCATTTTTTATCATTTTACTTTTAATCTTTCAAATGTAATTCTTACATCTGCCGTAAGGTTGGTTTGCGCTTATAAACTCTTTATTTACAAAATGTAAGCCGTCCACAAACCTTACGGTACCTACTTTTTACACTGATGTGATGAATATGGCTCGCTAGGCTGAACTTGTTCTTAAATACCCTTTCACAGGAGTTACAATAGATTTGGCCCTCAGAGTACCTAACAAGTATAGATAATTAGAGGCAAGCTCGGTCTCTCTTTGCAGATTTGGCGCTTTGAGTCACGAATTACAGGAAGACTTTCTTGGAAAGTATAGAAGACGTTTTTCATGCAAGCTTGTCCCAACTCGTAGGATCAATAGCACAAGCGTTGAGATGTAAGGTATTTGATACAAATAAGGCCTACCTAATTTTAATTGTTTATATTTCAATAAATATTAAGGTTACAAAATAATTTCACGAATATTCAGTATTATTGATTGTTTAGTAAAATAAATTTATAAAAAAAGTCACAATTGCTAATCAAATCTTAGCAATATGATTGATTTCTCAAAACACACTTTTTGGCCATAATAAATCAATGACACGTATTAAGGCCTGTACGATTCAAAATAAGAAATATCTTGAAATTTTGGTTGCATGAAATATGAGATGATGCCATAACATTAAATAGGTCGGTTTGCTAGCATTAGTAGAAAATTTCAAAATAAATAGCAAAAACATTGTTTTAAATCTCTGGTTAAACTTAAATCTGTTTTAATAAGAAATACACAGAACTAATCAACATAATCAAATATTTATTAAATTAAACTAAAGAAAATAAATCGTGAATTCTCATAAAAATAACGAAATTCAAAAAAATATTTTTTTTTAACAGGCCTTATTATTATAACACTATGCTTAAATAAAGCCTCAAGAAAAATACTTATCAAATAAACAATTTAGAAAGTAAAGTATCAGTCTTTAATCGAAACTAAAAGAGATCTCAGTTTTTATCACAATTAGGGCATAAAAAAGGCTTCAGAATCATCTTTGGTTATCCCAATGCAATCTTCGTGATACCATTTAACATAATTTATGCAAGAACGCATATCTGCTATTTTATCTTCTTGACACGCATAGCAATACCAGCTTTCATCTTTTCTTCCCTCAGATAGATTCTTCTTGTGTTCTTTAGTGCTTAGATTTTTTTTTTATTTTTTTTTATTTTTTTTTATTTTTTCAGTTTACTCTTATTATTTGTTACTTCCTTCGACATAGTATTCTTTTTCTTTTATATATTTGTATCTTTTCTATCAAATAAATCCCTTGTAACTTTTCGTCCAATATAATTTAATGCCTTTTTTACGTGCTTTATTTTTAATATTACTATATTCAGGTGTGGGTATGAATTTTTGAAAGGCAGATTTAGTGTTTAGTTTTGTTAAAGGCACGTTATCTTCTTCAGATGATGAATTAGATTCAAATATTTTTGAGATATTAGTTGAACTATGCTGCTGGTTTACTTTGTGGTTGACTCATAATTGCATTCACCGGATCAGTAGCTAAATATACGTTTTTATTAATTTCATTCGCAGGATCTGTTTTTCAACTTTGTGGTAGATAGAAAAACCCAGACTCAACTAAAATGATATAAAGATATTATAAATTAATCTTATAACTGGTTAATATTATGTAATAGATTCATAAATTTTATTTAACTGGCAGTAGGACTCGACACATATTTTTGTCAGTTACTAAGCTATATATAATTTATAATTTTTTTACTAAATACAACACAATATTTTTCAGGGTTGACAATAAGGCCTACGTATACTAATTTAGCCTACCATGCAGCCATAAGGCCTGGGCCTTATTAGTCGTCACACTCATTCTTACTTGAAAAAATTATAATTATTGTGCAAGACCTAATCGTAAAAAATTAAGGTCTTTAATAGCTAATTTGAACTATTAATAAACAACTTTCCAAATAATACAAATAATAACAGCATAATTTTGGAGAAAACCTATCACGAAAAAGCGAGATTTTTATAACGCAGCGCGAAAACGGCCACTCTACTCGAAAGATGCGTGCCTCCGACTCAGGAAGCACTTCATGGCATCCAAACGCCACCGGTGGGGGTTATTGGCTTTGTATTTTTGTATTCGCGCAATATTTCTTCGTTTAGATATATTTTTCTTTGTTTTATGATGTATAGGCTGTATTAAAGCGTGGGCTTTATTTGAATCAAGTACCTTATTTTGAACACATCCTTATAACGCAGACGATGACCACCATGAGAGTCAAAATCAAAAGTTATTGTCTGGCTCATGAAAGTAGAGACTGAAAAACCGCGGTAAATTAAAAAAAATACCATCATGGTAGCCACCACATGCATGGATTGAACAAACTTGACTTATTTTTTTATAAAAGTATATAAATAAAAAACTTAACTAAAAAAACTTAACTAAAAAATAACAAAATAGATAGGTACCTGCTGTTCTACTTTTTGATGAGAAGTATATTAGAAGTATAGGCAACTGGAATCAATCAGGTTTAAAAATACAACAACAATATATGTACAACCTAATTATTTTTAATTATTTATTATAATAAACTGAATACGAAATTCTATATGGAATTAATCGCCAGATTCACAGCGAGTTCCTACATTGATTATCTAAATTTTCATTTAATTATTCATTTTTAAATACGAAAAGAAGGCAGGCGAATTATGACCTGTCAGCTGATTGAAGTGATTGATAGCTAAAAGACGCGTCTTATTTTCAAATATATCGCAAAAAATCTTAGATTTTTTACTGATTTTAAAGCAATTAAAACCGTGATCAGACAGTCCATGGAAAAAAAGAAAACAATTTTTAAATATTTTCGAGAAATATTGCTTTTGAACGCAGCCAACCTATTGTTTTAAGTTTTACAGAAATCAACCCTATGAAGGGCCGAAACTAAAAATGATATTAGAACAAAGATCATGTAAAAATAAAAATACTATTATGTCCGTAAATACATACTTTTTTCATTGTAATTAAACATGAAAGCTGAACGTAGCTATAAGATATGAGATGCGGGTTCTGTCACTCGCATAGATCAATCAGACCTCAACGTCAGATTTGATTGATATGTATATTCTTGCAGTCCTTTGTGTGCCTTGTTTATTATGTTAATTCTTTTTACATTGCAGTAGGCTTAGTATTACGCAAGGATTAAGCTAATATCCTGATATTTGATGCTATTCGGCTGCGAAACTAACACAATTGTTAGTTTTATAAGTCTGAGTCTGAGTTGACGTCTGACATTGACAGGTTGGCTATGTATTTATTTTATTAAATAATTTTATTTCTGCATCGAATTCAAAAATATTGATAATATATTTAGATATTTAATACAATAAACAACAGTTTGAAGCACCAACGAATACAAGACGGGGTCAATAAAAGAATTAAAGTGACAGGTTTTTGAATGTATGGAAGGTGACCAATATTCTTTCAAAATCTCATTTACCAAAACCACCAATAACCATTCGATTGACAATAGAGATACCAGAAAAATGACTTTGACATTTATAGTACTGCCGTATAAAAAGTTTGCAAAAAAATCCAGTGTCTACTTTTGTTAGCCAGTCTATAGAAATTTTATATCTTAAAATGGATGTGAGGCTGGAGGTGGTGAAAGGCTTTTACGTGGACATGCGTGACGCAGCGTTAAAAGTCAAAGTTCAAAAGAGTGTAATGATTGACAACGTCAATTTGGTTGTCTGTCAATGTTATTATGTATGTCAGTCAGTCAGTCAAATGAACTTCCCTACCTGTAGCATTAACTAAAAGCGTCAACAAAGCTAGAATTTGAAATTCTTAAATGAATTAATAAAATAATATACTATTAATCTACCACAGAAGTGTGGAAATATTCTAGTTACTTTGCAATAAAGTGTAATTTTGTAAATAATAATGACAGAAGTACAGTTACAAGAGTTCAAACTTGATCCCGATTCGGAATTACGTTTTGAAGTTGAATCAAAAAATGAAAAAGTGGTTTTAGAGGTACTAATATAACACAATAACTATGTTAATAGTTTCATACAACTTCCCTTATTAATGGAAAAATTTCATTTTATAGGTTAAGAGTGGCTATGCTGAGTTATTCGGTACAGAGTTGGTTAAAGGGAAACCTTACGAGTTTCACACTGGTGCTAAAGTAGCTGTTTTTACATGGCATGGGTGTACAATAGAATTACGGGGCCGTACTGAAGTCAGTTATGTGGCCAAGGAGACACCTATGGTAAGATAACATAAATACAAGATTGCCTCTGCAGGCACATACAATACCACCATATGGAATCTTTTTGTCTTATCCCTTGTTTTTTTTTCATATAAAGGTTGTTTACTTGAATGTGCATGCAGCCCTAGAACAGCAAAGAGTAGCAGCAGAACAGGAGAACACTCGAGGGCCTGTGACAATGATTGTTGGTCCGGGAGATGTTGGGAAGTCAACCCTCACTAGGATACTACTAAATTATGCAGTGAGAATGGGAAGGAGACCAATCTATGTAGATCTCGATGTTGGGCAGGGGCATATCAGTGTACCAGGGACTATAGGTACTTTAAATATCCATTACTTAAATCTATATAGGAAAACAGGATAGATTTTATACAATTTTTTATTCTATTTTCAGGAGCATTACTGGTTGAGCGGCCAGCATCAATTGAAGAAGGTTTTAGTCAGCAGGCACCACTCGTATATCACTTTGGACAGAAGAGCCCAGAGGGTAATCTAGAGTTATATAACACAGTGGTCTCAAGGCTTGCGGAGGTTATTGCAGAGCGCTGTGAAACTAACAAAAAAGGTCTGTTTTGAATTTAGATTCCAATCACAGTTTGTCTCAACAGGATCTGTTTAATAATTAATTGTTTGATCTGAAAATAATATAAACAGATACTTAATCATCATTATGTATAGTCAGTTTTATTTGATAAAAAATTGTTTTTACCATTGTGTGAATTAAGTAAGTTACATGAGGACAAACACATTTTTGTATCATATTAATTATACAATTACAGAAATGTATAGCATCGTTTATTCAATTTTAGTATTGTATTATAAATTTTTTTCAGCATCAACATCAGGTGTGATCATCAACACCTGTGGCTGGGTAAAAGGAGCTGGTTACAAGATGCTTACTCATGCTGCACAGGCCTTTGAGGTACAAACTGTGGACTAGCTGACTACACAACTTATTTTTCACTCACAATAATAGCTTAGCTACAGTTAATTTTAACTTGATGTTTCAGTTCTTATAAATTATAATTTTGTAAGTTATATCTCATTTAACAATGTTTAATTTTCAGGTGGATGTCATCTTGGTGCTAGACAATGAAAGGCTATACAATGAACTCAAACGAGACATGCCAAAGTTTGTGAAAGTTGTTTACTTACCAAAGAGCGGAGGGGTAAGTTATTTTTTAGGCCTCTTACAAGTTACTTTATAACAGTGATGTAATTTTGACAAGGACTATTTGACTTATAGTATAGTTTGTTCTGTCAAATGAAATACTTTTCTAATTTGTATTTATGATAGTATGTGTTTCTTTATTTTTGGTCACTAAATAATGTGTCCTTCCATGCAAAAGAAAAACATAGAATATATCAGCTGCTTCTCTTCCCGGGTATACTGCAAATATATTTTATCCTTCCACTGCAATAGTCTCTTTCCATCATTATAATAACTACAATATTGTCAAATGTGACACCAAAAGCCTCTGCTGTTCTGCCTACCCCATACGGGATACAGGTGTGACATTATGTATGTATGTAAACAATGAGTCTAAAAATTAAGCAACTCATGAGAATGTTTAAAGAACGGAACTTACTTATAATTTATATGGTTTACTTTCCAGGTCGTTGAACGAACGAAAGCGCAAAGGGCGGAATGTCGAGACGCCAAAATCCGCGAGTATTTCTATGGAAAGCGCACCCCATACTACCCGCACTCCTTTGATGTCAAGTTCTCCGATTTAAAGATATACAAGGTTAGGATTTTGTCTTTTATACATTATGTGAACAAAAATCCACTACTTCCTAATAAAAGTAAAATTATTATTTTTTAATCTTACATGGGTGCTGGATGGCTTCCATATGCTTCATTGCACATAGCGCAGGGTACTTTATATATAACCGCATCATAACGTAACGTTGGTCCTTATAAGGATTGATGTTATCGTGTATGGTGTGCAGGTAGGCGCGCCGCGCCGTGCCTGCCCGACTCCTGCATGTGAGCAGCGGATGCCCTCACCTGGCTGGTGCAAGCCGGGGCCATTTACTATTTAACTAGGAATCTATTAAAATAAAGAAATTAAATGATAGTGATAATAATAATGATAATAAGTGACATTATGTGTTTTCTGAAAATTTTAGGAAAGCGGACTATACCCTGGCAAATATTCAATGCAGTAAAATTACAGTTCCAGTGTGCCCACTTTAGGGAAGAAAAAAATGTTGTTTAAGTGAATAAATGTTATTTTTTTAATAATAATATTGTAATGTATGGAAAAACAATATTTTGGCTCACAAGATATTTTTTTTATGTTGCTGTTAGCAAAGGGCTACTACTCTTGAAATTTCATTTTTAACAATGAAACGAGTTTAAAAATAAGCATGTTATCAAGTCGATTTTACTTCCACTGTAACCGTTTAAAAGCACTTGGCATAATTGGTAATTACTTATTTTCATTAAAGTTACTTTAAAAGATATCGTACACACCAGAAATTCAAAAATCCTATGTCTATATCTTATGCAAAAAGAATGACAAAAACTCGTTAGTTTTCCATCATTCTCATTCAGTACTTACACTACAAAGTTTTTAACTGGTATCATTATTTTTCTATTTGACATTTTGAACTGTCAGTTTACTGCATTGAATTATTTGCCAGAGCCAGAGATTAGTGTCCTTTCAGATGATGACAAAATGACAAATTCATTATGCCTAATAAAATACTTTTTAACTGGTTTTATCGCGTAAAAATACATTTTAACACGTGCGTACATTAATGTGCGACTATTATACGCGGTAAATCCGGTTGAAAAGGGTTTAATTTATGATTATGAATCGTGAGAACTTAAGACATTATTTTATTTTCAATTCATTGTGTTTATGTGGTGTGCAGGTAGGCGCGCCCTGCCTACCCGACTCCTGTATGCCACTAGGCATGCGAGCAGCGGACGCGCTCACTCGGCTGGTGGGCGTACAGGCCGGCGCCAGCCTCGCGCACCGCCTGCTGGCCGTCAGCTTCGCGGCCGGGCCCCGCGACCACGTGCTGCACTCCAACCTCGCGGGCTTCGTGTGCGTGTGAGTGTCGCCACATTGCAGGCACAGACACCGCAGTGTGACACAGACACGGCTGGGGCAGGCCGGGGCAGCCTCGCGCACCGCCTGCTGGCCGTCAGCTTCGCGGCCGGGCCCCGCGACCACATTGCAGGCACAGACACCGCAGTGTGACACAGACACGGCTGGGGCAGGCCGGGGCAGCCTCGCGCACCGCCTGCTGGCCGTCAGCTTCGCGGCCGGGCCCCGCGACCACATTGCAGGCACAGACACCGCAGTGTGACACAGACACGGCTGGGGCAGGCCGGGGCAGCCTCGCGCACCGCCTGCTGGCCGTCAGCTTCGCGGCCGGGCCCCGCGACCACATTGCAGGCACAGACACCGCAGTGTGACACAGACACGGCTGGGGCAGGCCGGGGCAGCCTCGCGCACCGCCTGCTGGCCGTCAGCTTCGCAGCCGGGCCCCGCGACCACGTGCTGCACTCCAACCTCGCGGGCTTCGTGTGCGTGTGAGTGTCGCCACATTGCAGGACACAGACACCGCAGTGTGACACAGACACCGCAGTATGACACAGACACCGCAGTATGACACAGACACCGCAGTATGACACAGACACCGCAGTATGACACAGACACCGCAGTATGACACAGACACCGCAGTATGACACTAACACGGCTGGGGGCAGGCCGGGGCAGCCTCGCGCACCGCCAGCCTAACGGGCTGTGACCACTTTCTGTCCGTGTAAGATCAGCTTAGAATAACCACCGCTTCATAAGGTGTCGTAAAAGGCGACCACACCGAGTAACACCCGCTTGGTGGTAGCATCCAGTCAGGGTCCGAATGGCTAGCGACCACGCTTCATATAAAATCTGCCGCCAAATATTGCCGCCCCGGCGGTGATGTGTTCCAGTAATGAATTATGCAGAGCCAGTTTTTGCCTAGGCGCGTGAGGTTTCATCTTCGACCTCACCTTCACTTACCATCAGGTGAGATTGAGGTCAAACGCAAAAACAACCTTCAAACTGAATAAACAATTCAAATCATCACACGTTAACTGTGGCTTTCTTACCAACATGGTCGGTGAGTGTGCGTCTGAATAGTGCGAGAGTTCGCGCAGTACCCCAAAAATACCATTGAATTGGTCAAGTAACCCCCCGTTCACACATGGTACGTTTTACTGGATACGTTTTACCGGATACGTTTTTTTTTATCGATGGCGCATGGAGTTTTATGGGCGACTTCACATATGGCACAGTATTCAGTATACGTATTTTCGATACAAAAGAGGTATCCAGTAAAACGTATCATGTGTAAACGGGCTGTAACGTAACCACGTCAAATACATACGTGTTAGACTTTTCTGCCCATCCCATAAAATGGATAATTGTTTTCTTACAGGACTGCAGTAGACACAGAAAGACAAACCCTGACAATATTATCGCCACAGCCGCGGCCGCTACCAAACACCGTCCTTTTACTTTCCGAACTACAATACATGGACAACCATTAGAAATTGTCCATCAACTATTGCAATTTAACATAGTTTGACAGCTGTTCAAGCACGAAACCTTTTAGGAGAATGGATTTTTCAAGTACCATTATTATTTATTGCTATGTGGAAGAAATAGTTCAAAGTAAAGTTAGTTACTTAGATATAAGTACATAAGTTCATCTACAGGATTCGTGTTTTAAATTAGTTTTACGTAAAATCAAAATCTACAATTGATTAATATCGACACGTCATCTCCATAGAGTGACGAATTTTTTTACCACTCGGTAAAATGGATTATAATAATAAAATCCCCAGATAAGTATAATACGTTCCCTAGATTTATGTGAAAATGAAATGTGAATTTTCTGTTTAACTCTGGGCTGTTACTAGTTGAAATAACATCTTTCGTAATGTAGAAAAATGCTTAGCATTGTATAAAATATCATAAAAATGATGATGACATGGACTGCAAAGAGCACAGTGCTCAATTACTTTTAATATAGACCTCATAACTGTACATAAATAAATGAGTTTAAGCGAATAAAGTTATTTTTAAATCTCATCTGTGTTTTCTTAATACTAAAATGAAAGACAATTTTTAATCTCAAGTTTTTAATAAAATATAATTTATTAGGAAGCGCTAAAATTAAGAACCCTAAATTAAACATTGAATCAGAAATTAATTATTTGTAGACGTTATACGTCTTTTAAAAATATACACACTTTTTTTTTTTGTTATTAAAACAGTATTTATTAATTAAACAATTCGTAAAAATACATATAAGAATTTATATTTGAGTAAGGCAATGTGATCTTGTCATTCGACTTGCAGCGAATTGTCATTATTTTTTTGTTGACTAACAAAAACAATTATTAAGATGCGATCAAACACTTTAACCGCCAATTGCTATTCTCTTTATCTTTTAGAAAGTGAGTGAAATTTATTAACGTTTGAGCAATTTGAACAAACTACAAACTTGCGAACTGAGTCATAAAAAAAAACATTTTTCAACACACTTGCTCGTAAAGTGAGCCTTATTCTATTGAATTTAGAACTATAAACTGGGCTATAAGTAACGCGTGCATAATATATTATACCCTAGTGCATAATATAATGAATCCTACAAAGTTGAATTGTACCTTAGTGCAAATTACATGCGAGTAAACAGAGCATATTTTATTGATCCGGGTTATACATTAAATATATGAGCGCGCGCGTCCAGGCGGCGCGCGGCCACGTGCAGCAGCAGCAGCAGCACGGCGCCTCCAAGCAACAACAGCGTGTGTACGTGTAATGGGCAGGGCTACTGACGCGCAGCAGCTAACAGCTGCTTCAAATAAATTTTATGACCACTTATGTCTGTCTTTTACTCACAAGTGTGTTGAAAAACGTCGTATGTAACTCGTGAGCGTTGCTAATTACAGTCTCGGCTCATTATTAAGCCCTCGCCTGCGGCTCGGGCTCAAATCACAGCCTCGACTGTAATTAGCAACTTAGCTCACTTGTTACATAATACTATCATCGGATCCCTCCCTCGCACTGACAGGTGGAAAGCATCGATTGGCACGGCGAAAAGCATTGTCTCAAAAAAGTATGCCGTTTAACGGCGCCGTCATACGGCATTCTTTTCTATAATGAACCATGATGGAGGTAATTTTAAGAGCAAATATGAAGCGCTGAGCCGTGCGCAGTGCACGGCGCCGTGGAACGGCACGGCGCCGCGGCGTGCCCCGGCAACGGCGCCGGACCGATACACAGCATACGGCGCCGTACCGTAGAGATGAATCCACGCCCTTATAGAGCTGTATGTAATAGTGAAAAGGAATAAAAGAATGATTAATGACTTGGATCGCAAGTTTGTAATAGTTCGCTATAGGTAGAGACTAACTTAACTGCTTGCTGTAATGGCCGTTTATAATTTGAACAAAATATACAGGGTGACTGGTGGGTCACTTTTGAAATTCGAGGACGTGATTGTTTGTCATACCAGAAAAGAAAAAATAAAAATTTATTATCCACTGAGTAAACTTAACCGAAAGTTAAAGAATTCATTACGCAACGCATGGTTACATAGGCTTAATGCAATAAATACATAGCGGGTGGTGGTGTGCGTGTGGCGGGAATACTACTGTGCAAGTGTTGACTGAGGTAGCGCGTCTAAAAAAGTGTAATGTCTCATTATTTATAGGGAATTCTGGTGAAACATTAAGGAAGTACCTACTTTTATTTTATGACATAATTATGATCAGATTCGAGTACAGAGTGCTCTCCTTCAATATCTATTTGTCACCAATCACCCTGTATAATCAGGTATCGGAATAGGCAACGTACTAAATGATGTCAAAGTAATAATGTTTAAGACGCGAACCGCCGTTTACTTTGGATTTTCTTACGTTGATAACTAAGCAGTATTAACAACTGCATCCCGTGATTACGGCATTTTTGTTATCTACATATTTACTTCTAAAGTTATACAACATTATTTTTTGTTTATACGAAACCTGTTTTGTCCAGAATCGGTAATAGAATCAATTGCAATAGTTTTTACACCATGTATATTGCAACTCAATAATCTCTTGAGAATGTACACACTATTAAAACGATCACTCGCGCGCGCCTGTACCAGCTTCTCACTTGGCAAAAACGTAATTCGCGCGTAATTCGTAAACCAATGCTGTTTTTTAGGTATCTATATAACGATTTTTCGAACGAAAATATTTGACCCGTGTTCTAGGTTTCACATAAACAAAAATAAATGTTGTATTTTCAGCGTCCTGATAATAATAATAAAATTTATCGTGTTTGTTGTATTAAAAAACAAGTAGATCCACCATGTAAGGGACAGAGTCAAAACTATTTGATTCCTTGCTATAATTATCCGATTTGACCGTCTTCCAATAGGGCTTTGTTTTATCAAAACTCAATTTAGTTGTTTAAACCTTGAAAAAATACATGTATTTTATAATTTTTCAAATAATCGCTCTCAGTTGAGTAAATCTTGCAGGCATTGTTTAATTTTCAAAAATGCTACACCCAATACATGAACAGATAAGTAATTACAAAATTTCTCAAACCCATAACTGCCACGTATTTAAAAGATCGTATCTAATTTTTCTATAATATAACAATACACATTTTAAGTAATTCGTATCTATTCTCTACACTCGATAGTTAACCGATTTATTTCATCCTAAAACATCGTTTAAATGTACAACATTTTCTACAAATAAAATAATAAATAGACTAATCGAAATCTGCATACAAATACAAATTCAAAAATTCAAAACTATACAAACCATTACGACAAAACTATTCAACCAATCACCGTACATAATTTCATGACTGACAGATGTTCTTGTAAAGTGAGTCCTATTTCCATGACTTCAAGGGCCAGTTCTGTTGTCTGTTCTTATCACCATACATCAAATTTCATAAGCAACAGAAGTTATTTTAAAGCAAGCCCTATTCCCATGAATTTAAGGGTCAGTTCTTATCGCCGTACATTCATTTCCTAAGTGACAGATGTTCTTGTAAAGTAAGCCCTATATTCATTGCTTTAAGAGTCAGTTCTGTTGTCTGTTCTTGCTGGGGGTTTCTCCTTCACCGTCGCTTTGTGCGGTGGAGGTATCTTTGATCTGTGATTGAGCGAATTTGATGGCTGCCCTCATCGCGTCGTGAACTTGCTGCTCGCAGTTTATAAGACTTACCTATGAATAAATGAAATATAAATCCAATTTTACTGAATGGAAATTAAATTAAATTTATGGTACTCGTACCACATGAGTAGATAAACGGAACAGAGACAAAGCTTCTTAAGAACGTGCAAAATTGTTACCTATTTTGGTAGGGTTGTCACAATAGGTAAAGACAAACTAAACAAAACATTTGTTAAATAGTTTTATTATTCAGTATATAGAATACTTTACAAATTACTTACTCTAATAATTTTCTTATTATAATTTTTGTTTTTTAATAATTTATTTATTCTTTTGACGGTGTGGTAAATTCTGAATCTAACATATAGTTTTTTCAAGTACTCTAACGGGAAACACTCACATGGCATATCAAATTACAATCTTTAATACGTTTAAGTATTTCATTGCCAATATTGACAATATGTATTTCAAGATCGAAATATTCGCGAAACTTTTGCTCGAGCAATTCAACAAATGCGATAAAGTTATCAGGAGGTATAATTAAAAAACCCAATTGTACATTTCCATCATTAAATTCCTTGTAATGGCTGAATAGAGAATCTTTGCCCATATTTATAGGTTGTTCAGATCTCTTAACAAACAGTTTTATTTTTTCGCATTTGTTGAGTTGTTCGAGGCATTTTCTGTACAAATAGCCTGATACATAAACTAAACCATTTTTTTCCGGTAAATCAAATCGACAGTCACTTGGATAGTCCTTGGGATAGTTAAAGTATGATATATTTTTATTTTTTCTATTATTATTCATGCACACACTACAATAAACAACCATTTTTAATAATAAAATACCACGTTTTTACATTAAAATATTCAAACTTCCAACTAACAAAAAAACAACGTGCGTCGCGCTGACCCTGAGATTGTACACTAGCAGTGACAGCGTAAACCGGTTTTTACCAGTGTCGCCGCGTACGCGACAAGCGGCCAGTGGTCACGCACACATGCCCCGCGTGCTTGTAGTATTACAATCGATTCGTGCGGATGTATGAAGCTTTGTCTCTGTTCCGTTTATCTACTCATGTGCTCGTACTAAATGTTAGGCGGATACTGGGCTCGAATCTCAAGAGTGTCGGTTCAAAATGGGACCGACACTTTAGTGCTATCCTTAATAATTAATTGTAGAGTTGTTGTCTTTTGCGATATACAAAGTCAAACGATTCAATGCATTATTGTAGGAGTCCGTTATAGCGCTGTTAAGATTTAGTTCTTTAAATCTGATAAAAAGCGATATAAATACACAAACACTGTATATTTGCGGTAATCGGGATGATACTGCGTTAAAAAATTGGGGTTGAAATATGGAATTAAGGATTAGAATATGGATCATAAATTCATAATATATTCCGTTAGCAATATGCTGACAGCAATGATATCATACTCATTTTTTGGTATTCCACACCAAATACTGAAGTTATAGGGCTATAAGGTCCTTATTATGAAAGCTAACCTGAGCGTTGTTTATAATAGATATGCTATGAAATAGAGAACTGTCAAAAATCTAAACGTAACATGAATCCTAAGTTTGTTTGGAAATATGTGTTTTTCTTTGCTTTATTTGTTTTGTTGGCAATAAAAAGTAATCATTATTAGGTATAATTATAATATTACTATGAAAGAAATGCTCAAATTAACTTAAATTATTGTTATGAGCGTCATGAGTACTTACTTTGGAGGGTGACATTTCGGCGAACAGTAGTCGCGGTCGCTTGTCCCCTTCCAGCACTGTCGCGTGAAATACTGGCAGGATGCAACGCAGCCATCTTTCTGCGTTGAAAGACTCAGTCACGAATTCCTGGAAATTAATAAAGTAAATATTCAGTAAATTACCCAAACTGACAAAAACCCCATATGACCCCAAAGTAAGCCTTAATACTTATAAACTTGTGTTATGGTGACCACTCTGTGGAACTAGAGTGTGTCCTAGTATATATCCATTACATACATTGCCTTCTATACCAGTGGTCCTGGGTTCGAATCCCGGCGGATATCGGTGTGATGAACACAGATATTAGCCGTCAAGTCATGGATGTTTATATGTTTATTTAAGTTTATTCATATTAAAAAATATATATTTATTCAATATGTATGTTTATATATTTCTTAAGTATATCAGTTATCTAGTATCCACAACACAAGTTCTTTAAGAAACTTAATTTGGGCTAGATAATGTTGTGTGAATGTCAGAAATATTTATTTATATTATTATTTATTTATATTTATATCCAAAATTAGTTGAGAAAAGTTTGTTTCCTAAATTGGGCCGGGAATTTGAACCCAGGACGTCTCACGCCGCAGCCGAACACTAACCCAATGCACCACGGAAGCCGTCTATCATGACCATCCTAGTTATTTCGATTCATTATATTATGTAAATAAAATACGTTTTGGTCTGAGAACTCGAAGTTTTAGTGCATTGCTGATACCGCGCCTTTACTTGAAACTGACATGCGCTCGGAAGAGGACGTGTATCGCCGACGCTCGGCTCGATTTAATTTTATTTAATTTTGCTAATGCCGCTGCCCCCTAACACTTACGATGACTAAACAAGTCACCACGACCACTTTGGCGATGGGGTAAACCTGTCTTTGGTTACGGGTTTGATTCCCGCACGGAACAAGAAAAAAAAAATGTTCCGTGTCTGGGTGTTTTTATCTATTTATGTATTTATATTCTAGGTTCCCCCTTCGCTTCATGGTATTCCATAACACAAGCTATGCTTCCCAACTTCAAGGAGGACGAAGTGTGTCGAGGCATGGCGCTCCAGTACCAGGTGCTCGAAAGAAACTCCCAGATGCCTTCCCGACGTAGGGATGGGGGTGACAAGATTCTCCAGGACATCATCACCCTGTTGAAGGAGACCGATCCCGACGACGTCCCGGGTTTCATCGCCAAGGAGTTGCATAAGCTCCCGCCGCCAGTGGGATTGGACCACGTCGACGTCACCAGGCTGCTTAAGGATATCAATTTCCTTAAAGCAAGCCTAGCCGAGGCGT
Organism: Stenoptilia bipunctidactyla; assembly: GCA_944452665.1. Classification (NCBI taxonomy): domain Eukaryota; kingdom Metazoa; phylum Arthropoda; class Insecta; order Lepidoptera; family Pterophoridae; genus Stenoptilia; species Stenoptilia bipunctidactyla. The sequence continues at coordinate 11,374,674 of OX101733.1, forward strand.
TGTTAAAATTAGAAGCTTCGGATAATATAATCAGCGAGCTGCGTAGTGAAGTATCATTATTTCGTAGCTGTTAATTATATATTAATATTCGTTGTGGCGCGCATAACGCGTCAGTTGGCAGTTGCGAATTGGCGGAATTTGCCGTCACCGCGCCCCTCACCGCCCTCCCCGCGCCCCTTCTCCGCCCGCCCCGCACCCCGCACCCCCCCGCCGTGGCACTGCTGCAGCTCCCCGCGCAGAGAAGCCGCCCCGCGTCACGGGTCCTGCTTCACCACGAGGATACGCAGAAGTAGCGGCAGTGCAGCCTGCCAAGCCCAGCCACACAGCACCGAAGACCAAATCTTTGAAGGTCCAGGAAGACAGAGAGGGTTTCATCACGGTGGAACGGAAGAAGAAGTAGTATTCCTGTCAGAACAAGTGCGGTACCGCACCGAATAAAGAAAACCTTCTGCTGCGTGCCGAGGTGCCAACCACGCAGCTGTACGTGTCTCGCGTGCATCGTGCCTACATGGCTAAGGATGCAATGGAGTATCTGCACGCGGAGACAGGACTCAACATAAGGGTCGAGCGGGTGTAGTCCCGCCACAGATTGAGTTTCAATTCCTTTGTGGTGAGAACGCCGACCGAACATTTGTCGACCCACATGAAGGAAGATTTTTGGCCGCTAGGTGTTGTGTTCCGTCGCTTCCGAGGACGGATACTTGACACAAAGATGTCGCATCCCCCGTCGCAGCCCATACGTAGCAATTAGTGAAGTGTAGTTTTAAGTATGTATATTGTATGTAAAGGGTCCGCCAATAGGGACGCGCGAAGTTTGCCGGAAGGGTGCGGCCATGTTGTTCGAGGTAGAGCTGTCAAAGTTGCTGTCATTTGTTCAGTATATAACCCCAAATCACCATGGCAAGTTTGAGTGTAGAGCAGCACTTGCAAATTATTAAATTGTTTTACGAAAATGGGTCATCAGTTCGAGCAACGTTCCGCGCACTTCGCCCATTTTACGGTCGCGATGATCGGCCTGTAGAGTGGACTATCCGTCGATTGGTGGGCAAATTCGAGTCGACTGGTTCAGTAAACAACCAGCCAACACTGACACGTCGACGAAACGCCCGATCGAACGAAAAAATCGCTGCTGTCCGTGAGAGTGTGCGCGAGAACCCGAGGCACTACTTTTTCGAAAACGAAGCTGGGGCGGCCATAACCGTCAATGGGGAGCGCTACAGGTCGATGATAACCAACTTCTTTTGGCCTTAACTGGATGATATGGACAAGGACGACATGTGGTTCCAGCAGGACGGCGCCACGTGCCACACAGCCAATGCCACAATGGACATTCTGCACGAGCGATTTCCAGACATGGTCATCTCGCATGGAGACGATATCAACTGGCCACCGAGATCGTGCGATTTAACGTCTTTAGACTTTTTTCTCTGGGGCTATCTCAAGTCGCTGGTCTACGACAACAAGCCTCTAAACACCGATGACCTCAAAGTCAACATACGCAACGCCATCGCTCAAATTGAGGCCGATATGTGCTCCAGAGTCATCGAAAATTGGACCTCCCGGATCCGGGCTACCAAACGGAGCCGCGGTGGTCATTTGAACGATGTTATCTTCCATACTTAATGGGGTCGAATACCCTTTCGAATGAAAAATAAATTTCGCTTCTACCTCACACACAACTTGTTTTATTCAATTTTAAAGTTCACGCGCCCTTATTGGCGGACCCTTTATATTAGGTTTGATTTATATTTAACAGATTTAGTATTTAACATCCTGTACTATTATTGCCTGAAATAAATAATTTTATTATAAGTGACTAACAACGTGCTAAAAAAACGTTCTTTGCTGGACTGTGCTGGACTGGGAGCGAAAGAAAAACATAGAATATACCAGCTGCTTCTCTTCCCGGGCATACTGTAAAAGTCAGTTAAGGGACAAAAATTTTATTGGCGTTTTTATGAGCGACAGGCTGACCCCCGTCACTGCAATAGTCTTTACCCATCATTATAATACCTCCAAATTCAAACGTGACATCAGATGGTCTAGTAACCTCTGGCATTCTGCCTACTCCATAAGGGATACAGGCGTGAAATTATGTATGTATTCAATTCTTTTACAGTTCCGTTATGGATTTTTCTAGTGGATTTCCCTCCACGTATTATTATTTGGCACTTCTAAAAATCGTTACTCTACCTATACACATAAACCAAAAAAAAACTTCCAAAAGTGTAACCCACCTGCGGCACACTCGCAGAACAGTGTATAACTCCCGAAGCACATCCCATACAGAGCGCGGGCATCGACCCCACGTTCGTGGAGCCCGGGGTCAACGACCCGCGTAGCGCCTCCCGCACCCCGTCTCCCGACATGAGGTAGGAGCAGCGCAGGAAGTGAACCACGAACTTGCGATCTTGTTGCGACGCTTCGGACATTGCTTCTGCGATTTCTGCTTCCGCTAGGGCACTGGGGAATTGAAATTTAAAATAGAGGGAGAATTTTCCGCTTGTAGAATAAAGGTTTTGAGTTATGAGTGGAAGAACGACAACTATATTTACATTGCGTTTGACATACATTCAATATTTTGATGTCAAAGTACATACGATTCTATAAGATAGGATTGAGTGCCTTATCATACAAAAAAATATGTTATCTCTTTACAATTTTACAAAACAAAGCCATTTCAAATTTATTTATTTACACTTCAGTTTATATTAGAGGTACAGTAAAAGATAATAAAACAGTTTCATTAGAAATTAAAACTGGGCTGTGATAATCGCGATTTCTTCTAGACAACCATGTTTGTGGAAGCAACAAAAAAAAAACTTTTTTAACCGGATTTTTATAGCGTATTATATTTTACATTTTAACTCGACACTTCGGAGTGTTTACAAACCGCGTGGTCACGAGTTAACTATGAGGTAGGCTTCAGGCTGACAGTTGCATCATTGCCATCTAGTATTGTCTTAAGTTTTCAGGATTCATAATTTAAATAAAACTACTTTTTAACCGGATTAATCGCGTATAATTTATATTTTACATTTTAACTCGACGTTTCGGTGTCTTTGCAGACCCCGTGGTCACGAGCGACTGTCGCTGTCGAAACGTCGAGTTAAAATGTTAAATATAAATTATACGCGATTAATCCGGTTAAAATTTAGTTTTATTTTCATTGCCATCTGTTTCTCAGTCTACGAACCTCTACGTTCAGGATTTACACAAAACGATCTGACAGTAACTTTAGTTGTAGGTCACGCGATAAAATGCCGGTTAAAAAGTGTTTGTTAAATATAATTTATCGAGAAAACAATAAAATAGTGTAATAACAGTGTGAATGTAATAGACACGCCCTATTATCAACTTACTTCAGAGCCACCTCGCCCTTAGCACTCTTCTTCTGCAAGCTATCCAACAGCGCCAAACACTCGGCGTACTCTCCGTAGGGCGCGCCGCCCGTGCCACATAACTCCGACAAATTGTCCTTTACGAAGGACGCTTCGAGCTTGCAGCGCTCGGGGTCTGTTAGGTGGATCACTTCGGCGAGCTTTTGGGCGCGGCAGAATAGTTCGCGTGCCTGGAAAAGAAATCGTTATTATTAAGCCTGCTCCGTCCTACTACTGGACAAAGACTTTAGGGAGCTAAAATTCTTCCATTCTTCTCTATCTTGAGACATAAGATTTTCAGGTAACCAAAATAAAATCAAAAAACCATGTTGTTTAAAAAAATTAAAAGTATTAAAAAACCTACTTCATCCAAATTGTCGAATACTTAAATTAAATTAGAAAAAATATGTTGTATGTATGATTTTTTTGTTTAGTGTTTTGTTTTTTAAATAGTTTTTTTTTAAATCTTTGTCGATTTTGATGACATTTACACGGGAGCATCTCAAAAATATCTTCTAATAAATGAAACAAAACCCATTGAAATCGATTTATTATCGACAAATAATTGCGTACTTATAACTATTGCTACAGGGGTTTGAAAATTTTTGTATGGAGCCTGGCACACCTACTGTCCGCCATTTTGATTTTTTTTTCGATTTTGCTTCGCACTATAAAACTTGTATATTTAGATTGCTTACATACAGACGAGCAAAAAATGTTATATAACATATGGGTCTAAAACGTCACGTTCTAGAGATATATATGGAAAACAATTTTGCTAAATATTTACAATTTTTGTTATATTTAATCGTTGAAATACCTCTCAGAATGTATCAAATTAACATGAATGTTTGTAGTATTATCTTGCACATTAGTTAAGAGTAAAAATAACTTGTTTCTACACCTACCTGTCTGAAACCTGACAATGCCATATCAACCCGGCAACGCCGCCGCGCCGCACCGCGCTCCCAGCAGGCTAGACGCGTTAAAATGGATTGTACTCATAGATTGTATAGGTATCTATAACTTATTGTTATTGAATGCAGTTATAGCCACTTTAGCAAAAAAAATTAGTAGGTACATACTTAATTACCTACTCTTAATGGAGTTCGGGACGCCACGCGATCAATTTGAAATAAAACTTCAGAGTTAGCATTTACATAAATGAGTTTTAATTCCCAGTATTAATTATTGAGGCTATGGCGCTAGGACTAGAATAGACAAGAAAAAATATTTATTTCTTACGAAACTCTCCAGAAACACTTTACAATCTACTTTATAACTTACATTATAACCACTTATAAGTCTCACATTTGGCAAAGAGCTCTGCGTTTCTTTTACACTCATAGCTCCTTTTCATTTAAGAAGTCATCCACTTTATAGTTGCCTTTTTTACGTAATTTCTGCTGGACAACCTTTTTAAACTTGTTAAAACGGAAGTTCCTGCATATCATGGGGACCGTGTTGTAGAAGTGTATACACAAGCCCATCTTCTTCTCGTGTGGGCTGTAAGTTAAATGACCCCATATACCCATAAAAGAACTGGGTTAATCACCATCGCTATCATTCATTAAATCAGCATTGAATATGACATCTAAAAAGGCTGCAGGGTGTAGCAGTGGCGTTTCTTGGTGTCGTGCCCATGCCATATACCATACAATATTCATGGCATGTTCACAACATCCAAGGGTTCTTTTACGTAACTACTACAGCGCCGGCGTTGCCGAGTTAATATGGCATTGTCAAGTTTCAGATAGGTAGGTTTAAAAACCAGTTATTTTTACTCTTAACTAATGTGCAAGATAATACTACAAACATTCATGCTAATTTAATATATTCTGAGAGGTATTTCAACGATTAAATATAATAAAAATAGGAATTATTTAGCAAAATTGTTTTCCATTTGTCTCTAAAACGTGACGTTATAGACCCATATGTTATATAACATTTTTTCCTCGTCTGTATGTCAGCAATCGAAATATACAAGTTTTAAAGTGCGACGCAAAATCGAAAAAAAATCAAAATGGCGGACAGAAGGTGCACCAAAAATTTTCAAACCCCTTTGGAAGCGAATAATATGCAAGGCAAATATTATCTGACATTATATAACTAGTGTACAAAACAACTAACCTCCATAGCAGCATCCGCCGTAAGCGCAATGATAGTGGGCGAGTTTCCCCCCGCGCCCTTCACCAGAGTCACGCAGAACTCCTGGATGTGGCCGGTCGACGGGACGTGCGTGCCACAACATAGCTCTCTGGAAATGACATATAGGTTTATTAATTTACCAGATGTTTCTTTTGAATTCGAGCGAAAAATGAAAAACGGAAGAAGAATTATAGTTTCAACCGCTAAAATTCTGCTATAGTATACAATCAATTGGAAATATGTGACTTTAAATACTTTGTATACTTCAAGTTTCTTTATTATCCTTCAAAAACAATAATCTATAATTTAAAAGCAAGTTCCTAAATGCAAAGTTTCTTAAATACTCGTTTTCTCCAACAATCTTGAACTTTCCCCCCGTATTTTAATCCCTTTAAGCTATTTTTCGAAATAAAAGGTAACTATGTGCTTTCGCAAGCTCTAATCTATGTCTGCACCATTTTTTTACTAAAGTCATTTTTTCACCGGCTTTCTTCTCCTAGGTCTACTTTTAATATTTTTTTTGAAACTGATGAAATGAAATTCATTCTGATGTTCCTCCAAGTGTGTGTCAAATAACTACGTTACCAAGGTATTTGATTTGAAAAAAAAAATGTGAAAGAAAAGGATGACGATGAATCCATCTCTCACCTTGACAGAAGCGGTCCGGTGGCGGTGACCAGCCTCAGTCCTTTCTCCGGATACCTCTCGCCCGGGATCTTGGTGACGTTTGGCTCTTGCGAGAGTTGCACGCTGTCTATTATCTTGGTCTCTATTGGCGTGTTGGATTGAATTGAATTCCTGGAAGAAATAAAGAAGAGGCGTAGATATGTTTTTAATATTTTATGAACTGCCAGTTCCGTTTTGAACCCGTATGATTTCTTCTTCGATTTCATCTTTAATTGCCATCAGTTTAATGTAGGGTTGAGTGACCAATCAAAAACTTTTTTTTAACACTATTTGAATAAATTTTAATGACCTAATCCGATTCCTTATTTTATCTTGTTTTTAAATTAGTGACATTTTGGTTCTATTATTACCTAATTATTTTATTTTCATTTAATGTTTGTAATGCAATGTAATTTAAAACCTTTTTCATATTTTAAATTCAAATTTTGTATTTTTATTCTGATAAGGTATACCTACTTGTTATTATGATTTGTTTACCATAATTACTAACATAGTTTTAAGGAGTGTTACTAACAATATTATATGGACGTAAAGTCTAAAATAAAATGATTTACTATATTATATCTATACAGTCAACAAGAGTTGCTAAATTGCTACAGTCTTACTTGAAATAACCTATTAAAAAAATATTTGAGGCTTTGTAAAATGAAATATTCAACTTTAATATCTTACCTAATTAGTTCTTGAGCTTTCATAACCACCTCATTCGACAGCTTCTCTCCGTAAACAGATAAATTCAAACTAAGTCCCTTATTGGTAACACTCGAGCTGGTCTGACAGACCACACTGTTCGGCAATACTTTCCTTACCGCTGCGTTCAGAAGATGTATCGCCGTGTGATTCCGCATGAGCTTCAGTCTTTGTTCACTATCTACCATTAACTCTACTTCACTATCACAGTTAATATAATTATTGTCAATCGCTTTTTTAATTTTAAAATGTCCCTTATGAAATACAAAGTCACGGATCTTGAAAACACTATCCACTTCGAATAACGTAACATTGTTTATTCTAATAACTCCCGTGTCGCAGCTTTGGCCACCTTCTTCGCAGTAGAAATTTGTTTCTTTTGTGACTATGTAATAAGGTTCACTTTCACATGGATCTAAGAAATCTATCCATTCACAATCTGTGTTTAATATAGCTAATGGTTTAGTTTTTAACGGCTCGAATATAATTTTATTATTTTCGACCTTATGATTATATTTATAGGAGTCATCAGTGTTTTGAACACCACTTTTAAGTATTTCTTCAACTGCCTTTTCAAATAGTAAGCCTTTATTATTTGCCTGCTCCTTCATAGAAGTTTTGTGCCTGGTTCTGTGTTTTGTGAGAAGGTTCCAGAAGCCTTTTCTGTCGATTTCTAGACTGTTGAGTTTAGCTATTTTATCTATGAGCTCTTCTTGGAAGCCATGTGTATCGTATAATTTGAATACTAGTTCTCCAGGGATAGTGGTTGAATTTTGTTTTGACATAGTCTGAAATGATAGTTATAACTTTTTTATGAACACGAAGTTAGAAGTAAAATGTTTACTGGATTTGATGGATTTGTGATTAATTAATATAAATGGACATGTCATAGATGTCTCTAAAAGTATCATAATCTACAACCAAGTAACCATATGTATTTACGGCCCCGTGGTGCAATGGTCAAGAGTTCGACTGCGGCGTGAGAGGTCCTGGATTCGAGTCTATGAAACTAACTTTTCTAAACAGGAATCCGGTCTGGGCGTATACCATAGGATACCCCTTAGTTCTGTTGTGTGTTCTCCATAACACAATAGTATTCAAAAACCGACTTACTGCCGGGGCCACAGGGTTGGAGGCTCAGTTTGGGTAATATATTTAATTTAATTTTTCTCACCTACTTAATAGTAACCCGCAAATATAATAAAAACACAAATTTGTAATAACACTTAAAGACTTACTTCTTTGAATTCAGTGTAGCCTAGAGGAAAACCAGCTGTTTCAACGTCGGCCATTTTCTCCACTTCTGGATAGCGTTGTGCAAGATCGCGCCACTTCTTAGACATATTTGTCCTCAACCTCGCATAAGCCTGTTTTTGGACAAGAAGATAGACATGCTCAAATAAATAAAAAAATGTAATAAATAAAAAGCATTTATTTAAGAACAATTGAGCATTTTAAATGCAAAAACTTAAAAAAACATTAGATATGCTCAGTTAACGGACATAAAGCCATACAGTGTTAAAGTTAAAGGATTGTGCGTGCAATTACCTATAACCTAATAAATCAAAGTGAAAAAGTGGTTCATATGTTGACGATAGTTATGCTAGAATAGCCAGCTAACTAAACAGCAAATTTAATGAGACATTATAGTAAAATATGCTCTATATTTTTTTAACTAATTTAATCTTATAAAACATTGTTTTCCTAATATATTTATATGAATTTATCTAAAAATAGCTCTAAATGCCGAGTCACACGTCATTTTTTTTATTGATGACGAGCGTTTACCCGTGACTTCCTACACGCATAAACTCAAAAGTCCTATATTTTCCGTTCCCGTGGGAATTTCGGAAATTTCTTCCATAATGAAAACAGACACTTATTAAGGAACCTTTATACCAAGTATCACATCCGTGCACTCCAGGAATAAGGTTTTTTCATACAAACTAAAACATCATATATTTCCCGTTCCCATGGGAATTTCGGGAATTCCTTTCATAAGACAACCAGTCATTTTTTGAAGAACCTTTATGCCAAGTATCGTATCCGTGCACTCAAGGAATAAGATTTTTCATACAAACTAAAATGTCCAATAATTCCCGTTCCCGCGGGAATTTCGGGAATTCCTTCCTTAGTGCACCCCTACATCCCCTAAAGAATGTATGTTCCAAATTTCAGCCCTCTACGCCCAGTAGTTACGGCTGTACGTTGTCTGTCAGGCACTCAGTCACTAACGGAACAGTTTTATATATATTGATGAGTTTGACCTCACGTTTTTTGAACTCACGTTTGACCTCGATCTCAAATGATGGAAAGTAAAAGTAAAGATGAGATCGATCGAAGATGACACATGGTTTAAGTAGACCTGGCTCTTCATAAAATGTTGCCGGCCGCAAGTCGGCTGAAAGTCGATCACTAGCTCGGCGGACAATGAAGGGGTGCACCCGCGTGAACACCGGGTGAACACCGCAGTTACTTTTTGTTGATCAACATTTCCAAGTCTAAACAACATTCGACAGTAAAAAGTTATCTACAGTGGAATCCGTTTTCGATCGAAGGGAAATAAGATACAAGTCATACTAAACGGACGTCATACAAAGCATAGGTACTGCAAGAATAAATAAACTGTTTAAGTAAGTATGTGATTTATTTTAATAGAAAGGAATAAAATAGAGATAAATCAAAATAGATATTAATAATTAGACTCGATAAGTAAATCTACGCTCTGAGACTCAAATCAAAAAAGCCTTTCACAAGCCGAAAGTCTTTGGGTATAACGTGACTCTCCCGAACACTGCCAAAGGTGTTAGAAATCATACGGTCGGTCACTAAAAGCGGACAAAATTTGATAAAAAAGGGTCACAATAAGCGATATGTCACTATAGGCGAAGTCATTATATCCGACTTAGTTATATAATTTATATGAAAACCAAACTTCACTGTGTAAACACGTCATAATAAGCGGTTGGTCAATATAAGCGGAGTCATAATAAACGGATTCTACTGTATTAATAATGAATGTTGCCGTGTTAACCCAACGTTGCGCAATACGTTCTTAACAGTCAACATTTTCTCACAATATTATTATAAAGTTGTTCTACAAAAAGTAACTGCGGTACTCCGTTTCTTATATTTTGTTAATCAATGTTACTGACGGAATGGGTCCGATGACCAACATTCAACAAATAAATTTTCAACACACTTGCTCGTAAAGTGAGCCTTATTCTATTGAATTTAGAACTATAAACTGGTGTCACGCATAAGTCACGCGATAAGTCACGCGTGCATAATATATTATACCCTAGTGCATAATATAATGAATCCTACATAGTTGAATTGTACCTTTGTGCAAATTACATGCGAGTAAACAGAGCATATTTTATTGGTCCGGGTTATACATTAAATATTTTCAGAAACAACAAAGAGGTTTTATACCACTTCAAATCCATATACGTTTTTAAATGTTTGCGCCTTATATTAGTAAAACAAATTTGTATATCAAACAAATTATTCACAATTTACAATAATTTGTTATAAAATATCAAAATATTTGCATTTACCACTCCAAATTAAACATTTTCACTTAAAATAGGCTGTATATGCAAAACAGACATTGACACATTTGGCGGAAAAAAAAAACCTACGCGCATGCGCGAGGTTCGGCGCCATTTTTCAATCACAGTTCACAGCTTTGTTATCAAATGTGTTTGTTATTTTATGACCACGTATGTCTGTCTTTTACTCACAAGTGTGTTGAAAAACGTCGTATGTAACTCGTGCGTGATCATTGCCTCGACTGTAATTAGCAACTTAGCTCACTTGTTACATAATATACTACTACTTAGTGAGAATGTTAAGGATTACGATTAACTAACACTAGATTTAATTTTCTTTTTACTTTACTAACCACATTGTTAATATCTGTTTTTTTTTTCCAATAAATAAATAAGGAGCATCAAAAGTTGAAGAATGTTACTTATGTTATCGTGTTTCAGTCTGTTGCTCCATTAAAAGTAACCGCGGTGTGGATGCACGGTTACGATACACTTATCCAGACGCGGTAGGGCTATTCTGAGCAAGGACTGCATACCGGTATGAATTTCTGTACATTTTTTTTCTGTATGAGGTCATACCGTTAAATTAGGTGTATTTAACAATAACAGTACAGGAATTCATACTGAAATAATTCGTGTACCTTTTTTATTATTGTAGCATAACTGATTTTTTCTTCCGGTATTAATATTAATATTGATATTAAAGGACAATGCAAATAATGCCTTGTTAATTGGGCTCCAAAAAAAAATCATTGTGCCGGGATGAGATGGGGTTCAAATTATAGATTGGACATATGCCATTCATATTTGTTAGGACGCCCTGGGAAAAAAAAGATATGACCAAAAATACATTTTGCTTTTAATAGAATAAAAATCTATTTTTATTTTTTACGATACAGAAAATGAATGCCCGTAGATTTCTACGAGTGTATTCGTATAACTTTTACAGCCATTGACTACGAAACTAGCGCCACCCATTACAAAAAATATATTTCAAGATATACTACCATACTGTGAATATTGTAAATAAATACCATTATTATTTTAAAAAAGTGCCAATGTCATCCTTATAAGCTCCTATTGGGATGGTTACACAGTTGTAAATTGCGATTAGTTTTGATTTGATTTGTATTTTTTCTTACTATAGCGATGTCTCTTATACGGCACTGGAAAAGCAGTTTACAAATGTGTAGCCACCCCTTATAAAATAATGGTATGGTTCATCTAATACTGCCGTTTAGAATAAGCTAGTATGTTGCTATAAGTGGTTATCTAATAGTGGTTATATAATTATTATAACTAGATTTCATTAGCGCTCTCTATCTCCTTCTCGGAGCACATTATTAGCGCGCATCGTCCATTTCATTCGCACATTTCGGACCTCGAGTCGAAAGTCGAACATCTTTTGTGATTATGATATTTAATTATATTATTATAATTAAATATTTAATGTATATTAATGTGATATTTGTATTGTATTGTTAATATGAATCATGTGTTTAAAAGTACTATTTTATTAATTAGTCTTTTATAATTATGATGTCTGTTTAATTGTACTGAAATAATGAATAACGTCTTCAAAAATAGTATTTATTTTATGTTTAAGAACTCTGACCAATGGTAAGGAATGAAATAATAAATCATCTGTTTAAAAGTCTTACTTCCTTCATTAACGATGACCACTTATACCAACACATTAGATTATTCCAAACGGCAGTATTAGATGAATCATGCCATTATTTCAAAAGGGGTGGCTACACAGTTGTAAACCGTGCTTCCAATATCGCCGAACCAGTGCCGCAAAGAGATCGCTATAATAAGAAAAGAGACGAACTAATCGCGGTTTACAACTGTGTAGCCAACCTATTAGGTACTTATAAGGATCACACAAGCACTTCGTATTCGTATTTATTTACAATATTCAATATATAATAATATTTTATATATTCACTGTATGGTAGTGTATCTAGAAATATATTTTTTATAATGGGTGGCGATAGTTTCATAGTCAATGACTGTAAAGGTTATACGAATACACTCGTAGAAATCTACGGGCGTTCAGTTTCTGTATCATAAAAAAAACGTATTTTATTCTATTGAACGCAAAATGTATTTTTGGTCATATCTTTTTTTTCCCAGGGCGATTTTTTTGGGCGTCCTAACAACTATGAATTACATGTGTCTAATCTATAATCTGACTCCCATCTCATCCCTGCACAATGACTTTTTTTTTGGAGCCCAATCACTTGCATTATCCTTTTATTTTTAAATAACTGTAGAATGTTCGATAGTTTAGTATACATTTCGGCACAGAAATTAATCCGGTATACATTATTTGGGTACTGGTAATAATCCTTTTATTGATATAATTATTTAAAGCATTCCACCTAACGCTTTAAACAGTTTATGGTTTTAATTATTCTATAACTAGCTGACCCGGCGAACTTCGTACCGCCTAACAGTCAATGAATGTCGTGTTACTTTTTAGCTGAACTAATTTAGGCTTTGATGAACGTAAAACAATGATCTATACATATAATAAAATGGTAGGAAAGTCAAAACTGTACATTGAATATTTTTTTAAAAGAATACTTGGGGTATGATCTACAATCGAAACAGAAACAAAAAATATAGTTTTTAGAATTTTTGTCTGTTTGTCTGTTTGTCTTTCCGGGATAAACTCAAAAAGTACTGCATGGATTTACTTCAAATTTGGCATGAAGATAGTTAAGAAGTCGGGTCAACATATAGGCTACATATTATCACGCTAGCAGTGTTATAATCGTAGGTGCGTTTGGTGCTGCATAGCGTTCACGCAGACGACGTCGCGGGCAGCAGCTAGTACAAAATAATATATTTATATAGATAGAAACAAAAAAGTATTTTATTATGATTAATGATGATGAAAACATACATACATAATGAGAATAAAAATAAAAAATAATTTAGTACTTCAAACTCATGTCAGAAAAAAATGATTGAAAACTATGTTGTGCAGATTCGGAAAAAAAAACTCGGATTAATTCATTAATAGGATTTTCATTCAAGCACTTTGTGGTAAACGACATTCTTTGTTTTTTGGTCAGGCGCAAGAACAAATAAAGCGGATGGTTTGCCGACACGTGAGCATGCCACGTACAATTGACCATGAGAAAAACATGCATTTTCTAGATTGAGTCCACAAATAGTTAAGGATTGGCCCTGTGATTTGTTGATCGTCATGGCGAAGGCAAGATGATTCGGGAATTGAATTCGTTTAAACTCAAAGGGCAAATCCGTTGGGATCATCGGAATCCTTGGGATAAGAACTTCCCCATCTTTAAGTTTTCCTTTGAGTATCGACGCGTGAATCACATTGATCATCAGTTTTCTTATCACCAAACGCGTTCCATTACACAGTTTTGGTTGGTTTAAATTTCTAAGCATGATGACTACCGAGCCAACTTAATGTTTTAATTTGTGCGGTGGTAAACCAGGCACATCCAAGGAGTTTAAAAATTCAGCTGGATAATTAGTGGCTTCTTCTTCGTTTGTTACACAGCACAGTCGATAGATTTGAATGAATACAGAGTACCTACGATTTGATTTTGAATTATAAAATTGAGTTCATCTACATCTTTATTTTTAGCGGCCAAAATTGCTCGCTCACTTAACTATTTAGTATTTTTGTGGTTAGCAATGATATCCGGGAATACTTTGTTGATAAGCTCGTCTTTTGATGATACGAAATTGCAAAAATTTGGAGGAAATGAAATCAAACCGCTCGATTTGTCAACAGGAACACGGCCATTACCGATAGTCAGCAATTGCTTCGAGAAATCATCAGCAGATAGATCGTTCAACAATGCAACTCTCATATTTACAGTCAGTTGAAGTTTCTTTACATATCGCCACAGATTTGATGCTTTGAGGCCAGCGTTTATTTCGTCGGCAGCAGTAGATCTTGGAATAACTGGTAGTGTTTGTCGGAAATCGCCAGATAGTAAAATCATTGCACCACCAAAACATCTCGAGTCATTGCGCAGATCTTTTAATGTTCGGTCTAGTGCTTCCAATGCGCATTTGTGCGCCATTGTTCATTCGTCCTATATGATGATTTTTGATGCTACTAAAACTTTGGCCATTGCGGAGTGTTTCGAAATGTTACATGTCGGTTGTTCAGTAGTTTGAAAGTTTAATGGCAATTTTAACGCTGAGTGAGCCGTACGGCATCCGTCTAACAATGGCCGCTATTCCAGAAGAAGCAATTGCTACCGCAATTTCGGATCTCGCACGTACAGTGGCCAAAATCAATGACATGAGGAATGTCGTCCCAGTTCCACCGGGGGCATCTAAAAAAAATAAGCCGCCATTTCCTTCATAAATTGCATTAATCAGTGTATCATATACTTCCCTCTGCTTAGGATTCAACAGAGGTACATTCGTTTGAACTGATTGGATTAGTTCATGTGGATCATATTCACGTTCACGTTTCAATTCTCTATTAAATGCGTCATTCATTCCGCGATCTGGCGCTGGCATTCCTAACCTAACTAACAAACTGCCGCACATGAGGTAACACATATCTTCGATCAAGAGCAAAGTCTGGTTATGGATCTCCTCATTCACCTCAAGATCGGAATTTCTTGAGCTGACGCGAATTCGATGTAACATACCTTCTGACATGTTATCTTTGTATTTGTTCCACAGGTCACGTGGGTTCGATGGGAAGCATGTTGAAATGATGATAGCAAATAATGTGCGTATCTGACTTGGAGATGCAGAAATAATTGCTTCAGCGATTGTCGTGTCCCAATGGATGGATTCTTCGGATGAACTGTGTAAATACGACCAAGAGCATCAGTAGAACGCATATCTGGATGACCAGGAACTGCATCGCCTTGCTTCCGACGTTGAAATTTCTTCGATGTAGCGTTCCAAGTGTAATAACGTGGCATTTCTGAGTAAAGCAAAGTTCGTGCGAACGGATCGCTTTGATAAATCGCAAAGAAACTGGTCAGTGTTGTCGCTGGAGGTGTTTCGGCACGTTGAGCAGCATTCGACGCTGTGAAATATACTTTCTGACCGTTCTCTAGATGCACCCCCAAATGTAAAACAGTGGGATGACGTTCGTGAATAGGGAATGAAAATATACGCCAAATTGCTTCATTGCAGTTCACATATCTACCAACTTGATAGCGCGTGATTTCATCGTTGGTATTGGATGTTTGGATACCAAAAACCGCCATGTCGCTCCCTTTCGTGACATATTTGCAAATGTATTTAATTGACTTGACCGAATTGCAATACTCAACATTACAATGTGCTTTGAATGTTTTGGAAAGAAGTGGCGAATATGGAACAATCCTACTGTTGTCAACTACGAAATCGTTTCCTTTCACTTTAGTTGTGATAGTTCTACCATTATCATCGGGCGATCGACGCCGATACAATGGATAACCATCGTTGCCTGTAATGGCCTCTGCCGTCAATTTTCGTGGATACCGTTTGGAACACTTGCCGTCGACCATGCACGGTAATTGTCGGTTGATAGTGTCACACGGTCCATGAATCATATTCGTGACTACAACATCATGTAGGTCTGGATCGGTTTCAGGAGCAGGAATCTCCGCACATATGATGTCATCTATTTGATCTGGCCGAATTGTTTCGACTAACCAAATCAGAATGTGAGCATGCGGTAGGCCTCGTTTTTGCCATTCGATTGAATACATTCAGCATCGAGTATTCCCAAAGACGTGTTGCTTAACAATGTAATTCATTAGTGACCGAATTTTTTGCCTGAAAACACATTCGGTGATGTCGTGTCGATCACTTGATTTTATTCCCTAAATTCCGTTCCTTTCCGATGATTTTATGTTTTTACTGTAGAATAAATCTTAGGTATTATTTTCGGGAATTGAAAATTAAATAATTAAAAAATAATTTTCGAAAATTAATGTCTAAAACAAACAAATATAACAGTACCTGAACTTTGTAGACATTTTACAAAAAATAAATTTCTGGACGCACACATGATGTCTTCAGAAAAAAATAAAGTTGTGGCTTAAAGGTCTCAGCAACCAGGCCATAAGCTCCAAAAAAAATAGTTGTTACTCTATTTGACAGGATTGGACAACAAATGTTTGACATGTAATAAACAAAGCATCTATTGAAATCATGGTAGGTAGTAATTGAAATGATTAAGTATTCATTACACATATCGAGTTTTCATTGTTTTTAAGATGTATTCTGCTATTCGGGACGGAAACAAATCCAACAAATTAAAAACCATGGCAATCGGTCCAGCCGTTCTCGAGTTATAAGTGTTGTAACAAACACGACTTTCTTTTATACAGGGTGACTGGTACCAAACCCGCCATAGCAAATTAGCATATAGAGGAGGTCATTTGCTAATTATTGGACCTTACTTTCCCTAACTAAAGTTTTATACTTTAGGAGATATGTCAATTTTTATACATTATTGAGATTTTTCCAAAATTTGACCTTAAAGCATTCGTAACTTTATTTTTCGTCATTAGTTTAGAGTTTTTTTATTATTTCTTGGTAGTCATTAACATTTGTGAATAAAATACGTCGGAACTTCCCTCAAACTAGGGTTAAAAAATAAGACGCTTATGCTTTTAAAAAAAATCAATAAAGAAAAATTACTTTGCGATCAAATTCAACCGGAAATAATAAAAAAACTACGGCGTTTTAATAATTTATTCTACTCTAAATTAGTTCTCTAGTTCGTCACCTTACCAACGGTACTAAATTTGCAACGGAAAGTTTGATTCGCTAAACATCGGTAGGATTTTCAGGTCAACCAGTCATTTTGATCAAAAATAGTGAAGGTCCCAACGACAGGATAAAGCTAATTTAGCAAAGTAGTTTTTGCAAATTTATGAGTAGGTATTAGATAATAGAAATTGAGTGCTTAGTGTACTTAATTTTTTTTTTTACTTTTACCATGTAAAGCAAGAAATCAGGAAAAGATATCGAGCATCAAAAGAAAAATTTAAATAGAGTTGAAACTAAAAATTCTGCTCGAATTGCTGCCCGCAATTTCTGATACATGCCCGATATCTTTTCCTAATTTCTGTGGTGGTAAGACTGAGCCTAATTTCTTCTTTCATAACAGAAAACGCATTATTAATTTTTTGAATTAACTCATCTTTTGTAGTTACTTCTTCATTGTAGACCAACTCTTTTCATTTGCAATGACAGTTTCAATGACTTTTAGACGTCAAATGAAAAAGATGAGGTCGGACCCATCTCTATGACATTTAAGTTGTTGTCATATATGCTTTTCCTTTCCGTTTCGTGTGCTTTCACAAATAGTTGAGTAGACACAGGTATAAATAAATAAGACATTTCGTTTTAAAATGCCGGGATACACAAGGGAAGAATACGCCGACATGCTGCTGGCGTATGGTGCTGCACACAGTAACGCCCGCAAAGCGCGGCGAATTTACCAGGAGCGATATCCAAATAGACGCTTACCTGACCGTGACACATTTCCTACCACATATCGTCGGTTTAGAGAAACGGGTAACTTGAACGTCAGGGTACCCCAAGCAGCTGTGCGACAATTACCTGTTGAAATTGATCAGCAGATTTTGGCAGCTTTTGAAGAAGATCCCACGACTAGCACCAGAGTGGTAGCTGCCGCTTTGGGCGTCAGCCAGTGGAAAGTCTGGTCAGTGATGCATGGGGACCATCAACACCCGTATCATTACACGCCAGTTCAAGGTAATTTTGAGTTTATTTATGTACCTACTTACACTAAAGCGACCAGTGTTATCTTTAGAATTAAAGAAATTATTAATATTACGACGAGCTTCGATGTAACATAATCCAAATCAAATTTTGTCTTTAGAATAACATTTACGTAAATAATTAACAAATGGAGTGTTGGCAGGGCTTGAAAATGGCGACTACGAAAGGAGGTTGAATTTCTGTCGCCTCGTTCTTCACACCGATGTCGACGACCCAACATTTCTGGAGCGTATCCTTTGGACCGACGAGTCACAGTTCACCCGAGAAGGCATCACCAATTTCCACAATCTGCACCACTGGTCCCATGATAACCCCCATAAAAAGAGGGTTACATCGGTCCAGCGGAAATTTTCTGTTAATGTGTGGGCCTGCGTTATTGGTCGTAATATCTTTGGACCCTATTTCCTACCAGACATTTTAAATGGGGGAAATTATTTAGAATTTTTAAGGGACGTCTTGCCTGATCTGCTGTTGGATGGAATAACCGACGACACGCCCATTGTGTTTCAACACGATGGGTGCCCGGCGCATTTCAGGCTGGACGTCCGAGAACTTTTAAATAGTTCATTCCCCGATTCATGGATCGGTAGAGGTGGGCCAATTGAATGGCCAGCTCGGTCGCCAGACTTGACACCTCTCGATTTCTACGTTTGGGGCCGGGCCAAAGAGTTGGTCTACAATGAAGAAGTAACCACAAAAGATGAGTTAATTCAAAAAATTAATAATGCATTTTCTGTTATGAAACAAGAAATTAGACTCAGTCTTACCACCACGGAAATTAGGAAAAGATATCGGGCATGTATCAGAAATCGCGGGCAGCAATTCGAGCAGAATTTTTAGTTTTAACTCTATTTAAATTTTTCTTTTGATGCTCGATATCTTTTCCTGATTTCTTGCTTTACATGGTAAAAGTAAAAAAAAAAATTAAGTAAACTAAGCACTCAATTTCTATTATCTAATACCTACTCATAAATTTGCAAAAACTACTTTGCTAAATTAGCTTTATCCTGTCGTTGGGACCTTCACTATTTTTGATCAAAATGACTGGTTGACCTGAAAATCCTACCGATGTTTAGCGAATCAAACTTTCCGTTGCAAATTTAGTACCGTTGGTAAGGTGACAAACTAGAGAACTAATTTAGAGTAGAATAAATTATTAAAACGCCGTAGTTTTTTTATTATTTCCGGTTGAATTTGATCGCAAAGTAATTTTTCTTTATTGATTTTTTTTAAAAGCATAAGCGTCTTATTTTTTAACCCTAGTTTGAGGGAAGTTCCGACGTATTTTATTCACAAATGTTAATGACTACCAAGAAATAATAAAAAAACTCTAAACTAATGACGAAAAATAAAGTTACGAATGCTTTAAGGTCAAATTTTGGAAAAATCTCAATAATGTATAAAAATTGACATATCTCCTAAAGTATAAAACTTTAGTTAGGGAAAGTAAGGTCCAATAATTAGCAAATGACCTCCTCTATATGCTAATTTGCTATGGCGGGTTTGGTACCAGTCACCCTGTATATATAGATAAATAATTTATCACATTTTTCATTTATTTAAGAATAATGGAGCATTTTAAATGCAAAAAAAAACTTAAAAACATTATTAAAACATTGCAATGTTTCACTTTAACTGGGATTAACAATTTCTGTAAAGAAATTGATCTCGGGTGGTCTCAGCTGCAAAGCTTATACCATTAGATGGAGCTACGTTAGCAATATAACGTAAAAACAAAAAATGTGGTAAGTAATTTCGAGGCGTAGCGCCAGGCCCCGATAGCTCAGTTGGAAGAGCACTCGTCCGGCAAACGAGAGGTCCCAGGTTCGAATCCTGGTCGGGTAATTTTTATTTATCACATTTTTCATTTATTTCAGTTTATGGTTAAAAATGTGCATATAAAAAAAGTTAATTTTGGAAACGATTATTTTTTAAGTTGTTTTTTGTCAAAGGTATTTTATTATTGTCATAGTTGGTATTTTACCGTCACAATTTTTTTAATTACTACAATATCTGAATTTAATAATAAAAAAAAAATATTTCTCCTTCCAACTAATATTTTAGTATCCACGTGCTGTTAGTTGAAAAAATCTTCTTGTAATACAAATATTATTTTATTGATTTAATTTTGACAAGTTAACGAAGAACTTATTTACAAATAATTTATCTAGGTCAACAAACACAAATAAAAATAATAATACGGAAATGACATTATATTATTATTTATTTCACTACAGGCACCTACAGTTATTCGAGCAAATTATAATCACGGCAGGAAATGCCAGTTCAAGTATTATTCAAAACACATTTAGGTGGGTTAAATAAAAAAATCATAGAATTAGGTAGGTATCATACTCACATTCTCTCTGAAAAGTTCCTAGGGTAGACTGTAAGAAAACGCCAATAGGCTTACTAAAGAAATAGCTATTCATTCATGGCAAACTAAGAAATTGAACTTGCAACAAAAGTTAACGTTTTTGCATTTGTCTATGACGATACCTACTATGTTATTATATTCCTTATTCTAGAAGCATTGGGCGCAATTTAATATTGCAGTTTAGAGAACGAAGTGAAAATATTTAATCCAAATCAAAGAATTGATGAAGCACTAATCCAACTATTTATAATAAGGTACTCACTGGTTATTATACATTTAAATTATGTAACCTACGTTTGATCTCAACTTTGCCTGATGTGAAGTGACGATGAGGTTGACGATGGAGAAAACAAGTTCATACTTTTGTTATACATACGTGATGAGGTTTGACGACAGGCTCTATGTGGAGGGTGGTCTAGCCAGGCGGATTCCAGACCATATTAAATATTTATGTGGATGAATAAAATTCCAAATAACCCTGCCTAGCTACGCCTGGCTAGCCACATCTGCCGCCAAACATCACCACAACATATTTTATGAACACCCAGTTCCTTATTAAAGTCGGGTGCTATAATTTTTGACCTCATCTTACCTTCCATCAGGTGAGATTGAGGTCAAACGCGGATAAGTCGTCTATAAATAAAGTGTAACTTCTTAATAAACGGCCATGGGTATAAGAATAGAGAAGCACCATAATTACGGTGGTGCTTCTCTATACAAGCTTTTATAAGCTGAGAAAGAATATTATTATTACAATTTAAATATACAGTGTGTCTGGTCACCGGAGTCGGAGCCGTTAAGGCGAAGTAATGTGATAAATTTTGTCGATAAAACCACAGTAAAAAGGCATTTTTCCCCTACTGTGTAGAAACGTCGACCATTCTATTTTTTTCTTTACTGAGTTCGGATGAGTTTATTTATTTAGCAAATTTACCGATGTAAAGGCCCTACAGTCACACAAGTAATTTCGTTTGACAGCTAAATAAGTTGGCAATAAGATTACAATAAAAAAAAACATCAAAAACTCACATTTAAACCTTTAAAAATACTTACTTGAATCTTAAAAAGTGTAAAAAAGTTTGGTTGTTTTTGTTACTGAAAAAATTTAGACCATAAACATAGCTTTTTTGTTTATTTTTTTGAAACGCTAGGATATTACCTAAAATCTAATGTCAAGACTTAAGCTTCAAATCAAACAGTTTAGAAGTTGTGACTGCAAAATGCCTTTTTACTGTGGTTTTGTCGATAAAATTTATCATATTACTTCGCCTCAAAAGCCCTCATGAATTTGATCGAAACTCATCGGTGAAGTTATGGTTGATTTAGCATACTATCTAGCTATTGAACTGAGCGCCGAACATAGCCGAACGGGAAAAGAATAAGCTCAGTGATGAGCAGTTGGGCGCTAGCGAGACGACACGAGCACACTACCCTAGTCACACATATTAGATAACGCACACCGACAAGGTTTGACATCGATGAATGATGCGCTGTGTTACGTTACGATATATTTTACGAATGAAAGCCAGAAATATTTACAGAGAACAAATTCAGAAAGGATTTTGTAAACTAAAAAATATATTATTTTATAACTCCCAGCTACATATGGACGAAATGTAAAAATGAGATTCAGTAAAAAAATATTCTTAGACATAACTTTGTGTATCATATTGTTATGTCCAGCAATACTAGCCTGACTACATGTATAAAAAAATAATTAAATTGGCAATTTAAGAAAATTATAAATAAGAGTTAATATGATTTCCAAAACATTTTTAAACGTTAAATCTACCGCCAATCAACACTAGTTTTCAAAAAATAAAAAAATGCAAATCCAAAGTAAAATACTACGTCATTTATTTTGTGAAAACACAAGAAAAACAAAAAAAAAACACAAAAGTATCGAACAAAATATATAAAACAGTTCACGCCATTTCGAACTTTGCAAGGTTTGAGCTCAAGCCGACTCACTCAAGAGGGTAGCTCCAAAACCGCTGAGCCAAACCTACTTCTGACAGTGAGAGCGAAATAAACTGTCAGTCTTTCTCCGCAACGAACTTATGCATATAATGAATTCATGTCAGGCGAGAGAGTTTCTGTGTGACAGACCAGATGCTCTTTTACACGAAGCTAGCCGATTATAGGCAATATCTTTGTTGCCTTCAAAGTTAAACTGAATTAATAAAGTATAATAATTAAAAAAAAAACATTTTAGTTGTTTTAGCTTATATCCACTACAAGCAAACATACAAAAAAGGTTAAATATCTGAGACCTCAGATTTTACCTCGTCACTTATTTTCTTTTTTAGAAACCATAGGCCTTGTGAATAACAAATATTTTCGTTACTTCGTACGTATATTTATATGCACTTGAAATAAGTTAAATGATTTACAAATCAAAATGAATCTACCACCAATTTAAAAGGTCGATCATTTGTATTTTTATTCTGCTCGTAAATAATTATAAATTATTTTAAAATAGTTTTACTTACTAAAAATAATAATTGTTGGAAATTTATTTACCCAGTGCTTTCTAACCCAAATTAAAAATTATACTATTACAACAAATTACATTTATTTCCTACGTAAATACATTAACTTCCTTTTATATTATCAATACGACTTAATACGAACTTAATTTTTGGAAATACAAACCGATATTATACTTATGTTTTGATGTTTGATACGAAATAGAGAAGATACGAGCCAATAACGTTTGTTAGGAACAAGAACAAAAGGAGAATTCTTAACGGTCCGACACCGGTGACCAGACACACTGTATATTTTTAAGTCGGATCAAACGGCATTCCATAAAATAAAACTATAAATATGAATACCTGTTGCTCATGCTCCAAAATAAGCTTGGCTTGTTTCTCATTGTCAACCAGCTCGGGGTAGGCGTCGCCCAGAGTGGCTAGCACTTGGTCGTACAGAGTATGCAGTAGTTGAGGGTTGCCGAACACGTCCGACGAGATTTTAAACGATTTTCGCATCAATTGTTTGAGGTTTAGACTGAAATTTTAAAAATGTATAGGTTAACAATGGCTTTCTATATCAAATTAAATTCAATTCAAGATTTTGTTCATAGTAAAACAAATCTAGATTTTGGTTGTCATGGCAACGGTCGTTTTTGAATGTACTAGCAAGGATTTTGGATTGAGATTAAATATAGAAATGCAACAGAAAATCCACTTATAATGAACTTATTAAAAAAAAAATGTAATTGTACGTATTCGTATTCGAACCAACAGGGCTGAATTTATGTATTTGAGGGTTTGTTTTAGAATAACTTAACTTTAGGTATGAATGAAATGTCTAAAAGTATAGTAAACAATGTTTAGATCGATTTTTTTTTACGAAGGTGATGTTAAATTCCATTTAACGCATGTCATCGTCATAATAAAATACAGATAAGCCTTTTAATTGGAATATTGAACTCTCGAAAAGGCAACCAACTCGGGTGACTTATATTATACAATTGTTCCTGTTTACACACTAGGAAAGTTATCTTTTATGTTTACATTCTTTTGTGGATATGAAAACAATCTTTGGTAATAAAAACTTCACTATTTGGTGTCAAATACCTTAAATAAGCATAGAATCGATAAACTATCGAACCAAGTGAATTATGACGCACAACAACCTCATTTTGGCAAATCGTCTAAATGCTAGTAGGTCGAAATTTGCTTGAAGATAGGTTTCCTTGGCGACTTGTTCGTTTCATTCGCCTTTGATGAGCACAGAATTCGTAGGTACAGTATCCAAAAAGTCTTAAGTGCATTTTTCTATTTTTTTGTTGTGTGTGTGTCAATAAATTTCTCATTCATTCATTCATTATACGCGATAGACCTTATAAGTTTGACAGTTTCAAACGAATTTGCAAAATATATCATGATTCAGTTGGTTCGATAGTACATATACCTACATAATATTGTCTCGTCAATACTTAAGCTTATTGCTAGAAAAAAGTCCGTAGTCTTACCCTAATTTTAATGCAAATTATGTAGTAAATAATTCATATCAGTAACAGAAAAATATGAAAATCATATAGCAATCAGCAATAGTAGATTGTATCATAAGGGAGCAAAATAATATTTTTACGGCGAGGGCGCTTTTTTGAATCCAGAGCGAAGTGAGGGATTCTAGAGTAGAATCCCGAGCGTAGCGAGGGATTCTTTAGTAGAATCCTGAACGTAGCGAGGGATTCAAAGTACGTCGCCCGAGCCAAAAATATATTTTGAGCCCGAGTGATACACTCTACTTTTCATCACCCACTATGAGAAAATAAAAGGCGCCTCATATTTTAATGTAATATTATTATTTAATAAAACATAGAGTAACAACTAAATTGAAATAATAATAAAACAACTAAAAACTTATATTTACATTTGAGACATTTTCGCAATTATGAAAATTCATTGTTACAGTTTTATTAGGAATAGAGATTGTTGTAGATTTTTCATGTATTTCTCCCGGGATTTTGCGGGTAATAGATTATCTATCACATTTCTTGCGTCAGTTCTAATAATTTCAGGAGTTAATTCTATACTTTCACTGTCACTTGAAGAATTCATTTTTCAAAACAAAACCATGAATTTCTAACAATCCGTGAAAATTTACGAAAACGCGGGCTGTAGTTCGCGCGTTTTTAATTTGTTTTTTTTTTATTCAGCCGGCGGCGGCGGCGCGACTATGGGCCGTCGTACCTACCAGCCAGTCTTTATTCAAACAATATTTGCGTTCGATTTCTTTGGCGCTGAACACTAAGATCAGATGTTCCAAATTCAAAAAGTGCGCGGAAAAGATAATTGCGGCGCACTTATAAAGAGGATTAAAAACTCATTACTGCCCGCTAAATGTTTCTTAAAGAAAACATCACCTTTGGGTGCACTTAAAGGCGAACCAAGTCGTCCTTTTCGAATAGATGGGATGAAAAATTTATTTATCAGATTGTTTAAATCAGTAATTATTTTTGATTATTAATAAAATTAAAATTTCTGTAAGTACCTACCAATAATATCATACATCCCACCAAATATGTCTATTTGTGTGGCAAGCTGAGTAAAATAGGATTTTTTTTTTGGCGAATTGGTCTAAGCGGAATGATAACTTTTCAACCGACTTCCAAAAGGAGGAGCTTCTCACTTCATGTGTATGTTATCTTTTTTTTCTGTTTGTTACACCATTTTTTGGACTGCATTCCTTGATTATAAACACATCAAGTCAAAGTAAGTTTCGATAATAAAAGCCTAACTTATTCTACTGTACTAAATTATAAACTTACTTAGAAGCTGGGAACACTGAGTCCGCCAAGCACACGCTAATCATACGCGCGTGATCTGCCAGCTTCCTGTAGGCGATGTCTAACTCATTGCTGTTGTTGTAACTGCCGGTATAAGGAGGCGCTTTGCCGTTCTGAAATAAGGTTGTTGTTTTAGATATTATGAGTCATACAACCTCATTTGTTGGCCTAACTTTCGCTGACTTTATTTCGGCGAGCTTACAAGAACGAGTAGTATCCCCTAACTAACTAAATCACACTGTACTTAAGCGAACATCGCAGCTTCTTTTGAGAATGTATAACAAAATGGAGTAAGTTTTGAATGTATAATCACTTGGATGACATTATGCAAAACGGAGTGAAGGATTCTTACCTTTTCAATAGCCTTTATAATCGGCACAAACAAGTCCGTATCGTAATTGGACGGCACTTTCTGTAGGATAGCGGCGAGACGCTCCAAGCCCAGGCCCGTGTCTACGTAGTGCTGTCGAAGTGCTTTTACCTTCCCGTTGGTTTGTCTGAAATGAATTATTATTATTGGAATATGTTGTATGACATATACTAAAAATAAGTAATAAAAACATATGACACTAAGAAAGCATTTTAAGGCTGTGTTTCCACCAGAGATGATGCTCAGTGAAAAACATCTAATTTGGAGGTATAAAATCCTTCTAGCACCTATTTCAGCAATCCCCATTGTTAGGTTTTTTAAACACTAAGTACAATGTATGAGTTTAGCCATCTCTTGACATCCAGATCTCTCTTTTCTATTGAATATTTAGGTCCAAAATAGAATTTTTTATCTCAATTTGTTACATAAACATACAATATTATGACAATAATAAAGGCTTTAAATTTATTACTTTATAAATAAATAGTCCTCTCACCTATGACATTGTATAAACACAATATTCCATATTTCAGTGAGTGACCCATCTAGGTTTACGTAATGTATCTCAGTACTCGGGCCGCACGGTCCTGAGGCTCCCATCTCCCAGAAATTATCAGCTGCACCTTGATCTTTAAGCCTGCTGGCCGGTACACTATAAGAAAACAGATTTTATTCATAATTTTTTTCTTATTCACTGTGGATATATGACATACAATTAATGAACATGAAAATTACATGCATATTTACAAAATGCAATAATTATAAGTATTATCCTTGGGTACCGTCAGTAGGTAGTTTGGTACTTAATATACATTCAGAGAACATTCTAAAAGTAGGTGTTATAATAATAAATAATAATAATAAATATTTCTGACACTCACACAACATTATCTAGTCCAAATTAAGTTTATTAAAGAACTTGTGTTATGGATACTAGATAACTTATATACTTAAGAAATATATATATACACATACATATTGAATAAATACATATTTTTTATTAGAATAAACTTAAATGAACATATAAACTTCCATGACTTGACGACTAATATCTGTGTTCAGCACACAAATATCCGCCGCCGCCGGGATTCGAACCCAGGACCTCTGGCATAGAAGGCAATGTATGTTACCGCTACACCAGCCGGTCGTCATTTGATATGTACACTTCTATCAAATGGATGTAGTAATATTATACTGCATTAGAATAAGCATAAACTTTGTTTTTCTGTGTGCTATGGAGATTAGACAACATATAAGCTCTCATGTGTTTAGAAAAAAATTGTACTCAGTCCATTGCACCATCATTGATCAAATTGACTGAAAACTGCTCGCGTCCGCAAGGTTTAGCCCTCGATGCCTTGTACGTGGTCCCTGGGTGGTGCTAAACGAGCAGTAAAATCATGCTGACTAGACCAAATGGTATACGCTGGTATTTATCGGTCACACAGCGGAGATCGGAAGACAACAAGGCTTATGGACTATCTCAGCAGTACAGCGGACAAGGTTCAGCAACGTTTTCCCACAGCGCAGTTGGTGTTCCTGGGGGATTTTAACGCACACCACGGACAGTGGTTATACCCATTTCAGGACACTGACCATAGTGGTAGAGAGGCTTTTAAGTTTTCGCTCACTCATGGCCTCTCTCAGCTTCTTGACGAGCCTACGCGCATCCCAGACGTTGCTGGCCACACTGCTTACTGCCTGGACCTTCTGCTGACAACCGATCCCGACAGATATTCGGTGTCCGTCACTGCATACTTAGGGACATCCGATCACTGTCTGGTGAAATCTGTATCGCAGTACTTGCCACCTGACACCCGACCAAGTGGTTCTAGGCGAGTATGGCGTCACAAGTCGGCAGATTGGGATGAAATGCGACATTTCTTCGCATCTTATCCGTGGCGGCAAGCTTGTTTTACATCAACCGATCCATCGTGCTGCGCTGATGCAGTCTCAAGTGTGATAGGTCAAGCAATGGAGTTCTTCATTCCCTACGCTGATCTATCCCTTGAAACCAAAGCTCGCCCATGGTTTAGTGCTGAATGCTTTTCCGCTGAAAAGCGTACAAAGCCTGGGCAACGGTTCGCAGAAGCAAAGCCGTGGATTCGCATGAACACAAGAAGAGGTACAATGCTGCCACCAAGTCCTGCAAGAAGGTGATCAAAAGAGCTCGTTTCGCCCACATAGGCTGTATTGGAGACAGAATAGCGTCATACCCCTCGGGAAGCAAAGCTTTCTGGTCCCTCGCCAAGTCGGTCGAAACGAACTTTTGTCGCCCATCGCTGCCGCCACTGCGGAAACCTAACGGTTCTCTGGCCCACACCGCTAAGGAAAAGGCGGATTTATTTGCCAATATCTTTGCGGAAAATTCTCGTCTAGATAGCCAAGGAAAAATCCCACCCCAATTACCTCAGTTCGGTCCTACAATGGGTACCGTTCATATTCGCCAAAAGGAGGTTCTTAAATGCTTGCTGCACCTAGACGAGAATAAGGCTAGCGGTCCAGATGGTATTCCTGCAGTGGTGTTGAAACGCTGCGCAGCTGAGTTGTCTCCCGTTCTGACGCGTCTCTATAGACTTTCTATGGAATCTGGTAAAGTCCCCAAATCCTGGAAGCTGGCTCACGTACAACCAGTACCGAAGAAGGGAAGCCGTGCTGATCCTGTCAACTATCGACCAATCTCAATCACTTCCATACTTTGCAAAATCATGGAACGTGTATTGAACAATCGACTCCTGGCATACCTCGAGACCAACGAGCTCCTAAGCGATAGCCAATATGGTTTCCGCAGTGGACGCTCGACCGGCGATCTTCTTGTGTATGCCAGACACTTATGGAGTGAGGCCTTGGAGGGTCATGGTGAAGCAATAGCTGTTTCCTTAACGCCTTTCCAATTTTCCGCTGTTTCCAAGGCCTTTGACAGGGTCTGGCATGATGGTCTCTTAAGCAAGCTTCCAGCATATGGCATACCGACCGGGCTCTGCGACTGGATATCTGATTTTCTGAGGGAACGGTCGATTCGAGTAGTCTTAGACGGCTACTCCTCTGACCTAATGGCTATTAATGCCGGGGTACCTCAGGGATCTGTTCTCTCTGCAACTTTATTCTTGCTGCACATTAATGACCTCCTAACACCAGGCATTATTGGATATGCTGATGACAGCACTGTTGTTGAGAGATATATATCCAATGCGCGAACGAGCGCCCGTGAAATCCAGGTTTTGAGAAGGTCTATGATTGAGCGCGTTGATTCGACCTTGCGGAATGTGTCCGATTGGGGCGAATCTAACCTGGTCAAATTCAACGCCTCCAAAACACAAGCGTGTCTATTCTCCGCAAAAAAGAGCACCTTTACTTTTACGCCCACTTTCCAGAATGTATTTGTTCCCATCACCGACCAACTAGGGCTTTTGGGCGTCACTATAACGTCCAAATTAAACTTCGGTCAACAAATTGACGACGGCAAAAACGGCTTCAAAAAAATTGGGTATCATCTCGAAGGTCCGGCGGTACTTCAGCCCTGAACGGCCGCTCAACTTATACACAGCCCAAGTGAGGTCGTGCATGGAGTACTGTAGTCACCTTTGGGATGGTTCTGCCAAATACCAGCTCGAAGCGCTAGACTCTGTTGACCGAAGAGCCCGTAAAATCATAAATAACAACAACCTTACAAATAAAAAATTGCAGACGCTGGAGCATCATCGTAAGGTTGCTTGTTTGACAGTATTTTATCGGCTACATTTTGGTGAGTGTGCGACTGCTCTTTTTGACCAAATTGAACCCACCCCTTTTTACCACCGGACTACCAGACGCAGACAGAACTTCCATCCCTATATAGTGGATTTACCAAGAAGTCGAACAAAACGCTTCGATAGTTCCTTTTTGGTACGGATTGCCAAGGAGTGGAACAATCTGTCTGCGTCTGTTTTTCCTGACCACTACAGTCCTGGAACTTTTAAGTGGCTAGTGAATAGGTTTCTTGTGGATGGATGTGTAACACCATAGTCTTCATGCGCACTTTCCATCAGGTGGCATGGAAGACAAACGTCCTATCCTTACAATATAAAAATATATATATATATTGAGTTATTGATAAAAAATACCAAAGATAAAAAATTTACCCAATATCTTTCCAAATATCACGACATTCTCTATCTTCAGGTAAGCCCAGTGGAACGTCGCCAGAAAAGTATGTGACAACCAGCTGCTCCGGTTTTAACTGATATGGACCTAGCAGTAGCTCCCAAGCCATCTGACAAGCCTCTTTCTGAAATATCAATAGCAATTTTAAATCCCCGAAGTAATTTTTTTGGACATCCATTAAAAGAAATATCTAAATTGGTAAAACCTATATCATGAAATTTTATTTCATTAGACTATGTTACAAGTTAAAAGGTATACTTTTAAATTTATAGTTCTTCATGATTGAAGTATAATTTTGTTTTTTTTTTTTATAAATAATATTATTGCCATAAAATACCCTTACTATTTTTTTTTTACTTATGTAAAAGAAACATTGTGATCGCCCACTTAAGGAATAAATATTAAGCTTAATTAAATTACATAAGCATACATATTCACAAAAAAAAAGAATGTATTTCACAGGTACAGAAATTCTAATGAAGAAAAATACAAGAAAAAAAAATACGAAGAAAATAAAAGCTTTCTTAATTTTTTTATAAATAACATTCACACCATCCATAAATTATAGGTGTAACAGAAATAGATATAATATTAAAAAATATATATACTAAATAAAATGATAAAGAGTGTTTATTAATTAATAAGATACAAAGAAAACACAAACCTTATAATAATCTCCAAACGACCAGTTACCAAGCATCTCAAAAAATGTGTGATGGTGTCCGTCAGTGCCCACCACTTCTAGATCATTGTGTTTTCCTCCCACTCTCACACACTTCTGGGAGTTTACTGCTCGTAGACAAGGAGCGTCCATTGTACCAAGGAATACACCTTTGAACTTAAATATACAAAAGAACAATTACATTATTCAAAATGACAAAGTTTTATTTGCAAGGAAACAAAGATATTGTTTTTTTTTTATATTAAAAAAAAATCCTATAGCAAGGTGCAAAGATCAATCTTGCAATAAAAAATGACACTCAGAAAACTTAGGTCTATTAATAGCAGTAAGAGATGATTATGACTATAGTTAAAACTTATCTTTTACCTGGTTCATTCCTGCATTAACAAAAGGAACAGTTGGATCAGAAAGAGGTACAACAGAGCTGGATTTGATGTGTTTATGTCCATGTTCCTTGATAAAGTAGTCAAGAAAGGAGTTTCGTATAAAGCTACTTGACGAACTACTACGTTTCCACAAGCCTGAGTGGATTATTCTGCTTTTAGCCGGTAATCTAAACATTTTGTAGGTTACTCAAAATTTCACCATAATATAGTTTCATTACCAATAGGAGAAAATTACAATTATTTCCATATTATACGCCGTTATGTGTTACACCGATATAATTAGCGAATTAATTTGGACGCTAGTAATCACATAACAGTTTTACTCTCTACATAAGTACTGCATGAAAAAAATATAAAATGAAAACAAACATCTGTCACTGTCAATCAATTTGATGACAATGTCGGAATGACAACCAAAAATATTTTGATAAACAAAAAAGAAAATCCATGGAAAATACTGAAACAACATCCACAGGGTCTGTCGTAAAGGCCGTTCTTAACTATGGCCGTGAACGTGCGCTCGCAGCTGTTTGTGTCCTTGAAGGACACAGCTGGTCCCTGCAGTGTCGGTTTATTGGCCGCGAACTTTTCGCGGCAGCTTCTGTTGATGTATGTGACAACGTGAGACAAAAAGTTTCTATGGTGGCTGCTATGACTACTTGTTGTGTTGTTCGTTTTTACTGTCATACCTAATGTTTTGGATATATTTATTTGTAAAAATAAAGTCGGTTCCAGATCAACTTCCTCCCCTACTGACATACAAGTTAGACAAAGCAGACTGGCTCGTGTACCTACGCTGAAATGACTAATGCATTGTCGGCTAATATCCCCCTCTCTGGCCAATGTCTTGGAGTGTTATGAAGTGTTTGGTACCTATATTTATCTTTCTCTATGGTTATGAATCTCTTGTGAGTTGTGACGTGATACGCTCTGCTGCAAACTCCCACATCCTGATGATAAAAATTGACAAAAAACATAGATCTACAAAAAACTAGAATCCCTTGGTGAGATTCTTAGTGTTCTGATATGATTAAGCGTTTCAAAGCAACTGAAGCTGCATACATACTTGTACATAATACTTTCTAATCTGTGGCTGCATATCGGATTAACATGCCATTCTCAAACTATACTGCAGGCCTATTATGGGTCTTAGGGTCGTATTATAGAACAAAACTTAAAAGCAGTTTAATATGTTATTAGATAATGTGAGTTTAAATAACGATTCCGGTTTTAAGTACGCGTCGCATTACTGAATGAATATTAAGTTCTGTTTTACTAAATCTTGCTTATTTATCCGTACTTGGCTTATAACAGTTTTTACTATGGATAATATCTGTTCTCGTTTACAATTTAATAAAAATTATAATCGGATTCGTTTTACGCATACTTTCTTTTTGTATGCTAGATTTGAAATCGTTTTTTCACCTAAGAAGAGTATTAACTGTAAAGTATTTTGTAAGAATTTCAAAGCAAATATATTAAAACTCTTTAAATGGCTTGAAGTTACCTTACTTACCTACAATAAGAATTAATAAAAACTATTAGAGTCAATGTATGTTACCGCGAACGGAACGTTTAAATAGTTTGACGTTACGGACGGACGTGACGTGAACCTTCGTTCGTTGTCGTTTTATATTAATTGTTTGATTGGGTTATATTCGAATTTTTTTCGTTCGGCCTTGCCTTTCGTATGTTAATACTTACTTACTTACTATGATACAATTAAGTAATTAAGCTAGAGAAAGCAAAATGCCTCGTAAAAATAATTTTACGATGCAAGAGCGCGATCTTCTGAAATAAATATTAAAGAAGTTTAAACATGTGGTAGAAAATAAAAAAACAGATTCAAAAGGGGGTCCATTTCTTTTAACCTTTTTGCAACTTGTGTGTATTTATCTAGTCTAAATAGTGAGCGGAGCAATCGCTTAAATTCAATTTACAGAATAGAATATTAAAAGGAGTCAAAAAGTATGTAAATTTCGCTACTTAAGTGTGGGTATGACCAAACCTACCAAAACGCGTATAAAACTGTGTTCAAAATTATGATTAAGTATCGTTTGGCAGTTAATATTCTTTCAATAATAAGCAAACGCAAATAGAGTTTTAAGTTAAGTTTTAAAATAAAGCTAAACAGTGATTAAACTAATATTTGTTCTACTGATATTCGTTTGGTTTTCGCAGTTTTAAGTTACGTTTGATAATAAGCTCAACGATTTAAACTTTGTTTAAAACCAGTTTTAGTTTTAAGTATCGTTTTAAAATACGGCCCTTAATGATTATCAATTTTGAATCTAACGTTATCTTCATATGATGTTAGTAACGTTACTTTTTTTATTATTTAACTTTATTCAAAGATTAGATTACAAATTATCAATAAATGTGATGAAACTGGAAACCCGTAAATCGCTGTAAGCGAATGTATACCACGAAATATAGATTTTGTATTCCGTGGTATGTATGTACGTCCGTGCAGTCTGTGTTTCTGGTGGGTGATCAATCAGTCTGTTCTGACTTCTGACATTGCACTTACAGTCAATCAATCAACAATCCTTAATTATCTATCTGACTGATTTAGCGGGCGGATAAATACATAAATAATACATTGAATTCATATTGAATTGAATAAATAAATAAATCCAAATGCAGCGTTGGCTCAATTTTTAATAGATTGTTACTGTATTAAATAATTTAACTCATTCATCCATAAGCCGCTTTATTCTAATAGATTGGATAAAACTTGTATTTTACGATATGTTTCGCGGTCTTATTCAAACTACAAGAGGCATGATACACTTTCACCCCTCAGGGTCAAGACTTTTAAGGCCGATCGATACCAGTGCCAGTTGTTCGACAGGTTTTGCTACAATATCGTCGCCTATTGGTATTCGAAAGAAGATGGTAACTTTAATACAATTTTTATATTATGATGTCGAATTGAAAATATTTTACCAGTCGTAATAATTATTTAGTAACGTTTATGCCAGAACAAAACAATATTCAACAAGTGGTTTTTCTATCTTCTATTCGAAATTTATAAAAAAAATTGCTTTTTTTCTTACTTTAACAGGCTGATAAGTTAACCAAAGAAGATCGCGACTTAAAGTTGCAGCCTCTTTTATCATCTGGTTGGAAGTTACAAAGTAATCGTGATGCTATAGAAAAGGAATTCAATTTTAAAAACTTCAATGAAGCATTTGGATTTATGACAAAAGTGGCTTTATTAGCAGAGAAGATGGATCATCACCCAGAATGGTTTAATGTCTACAATAAAGTTCAAGTAAGTACAATCTTTACATAACTTAATAGTTATGGCATTGTTATAAGTATTCCCCATATAATGTTTAAGTACCTATGCTAAGCAAAAAATAAACAGTAGTTTTTACTTTTAATGTACACTATTATTATCTACAACATACCAGTTATATGCATTGTTACTTTATATTGTTATTGTTAAATAATAAACTACTAGTAAATAACAATAATAATAATAAACTCTTTATTCCACAACTATAAATATAAAGTGAACAATGTAATTTTAATAATCAATATACTATTCTAATTTGAATATTACTTATAGGTAACATTATCATCTCATGATGTGAACGGCCTCAGTGGAAGAGATATAAAAATGGCTACATTTATGGACAACCAATTCAGTTAAAAAGTATGCCTACGAAAAGTGTTTACTAAGTCTAAGATAAGAAGTGACCATGAATGCAAAGTGTGAGAACTTATTATTGAACAATAAAAATACTTTCTGTTTCTTTGTAATTTATTACAGTCTATAATCACTGTTAACAATACTTAGTTTTATTTATAAACACTTTTATCTTTAAAATAGATAACTATAATCGGACTTGAATAACTCTATGTAGAAATCAAATAAAGTTAGCATGTTTTCGGATGTAACACGGACACGCTCGATTATCACTGAATGGCTCATTTTTGAATTCAGATTGGTGCGGGTAGGCTTTATCTACTATTCTCTTCAATTCTAATGAGTGGTCCATTCCTTTTGTTTCACACACTACTTGCACCTGAAAATTATTGATTATATTAAGCTTTTGATGATTTATATGAGTCTGTAGTACTGTGTATAATATACATTTATTAGTAGTTGAACTTAGGAAATATGCATCCACATGATGTAATTTTTTTTGTTTCATGGAAATAAATAACTTCAATTAGATCACCTCGTATCACTGGACAAACCTTTATTTTAATAAGTGATCACTAAAACTAGTATGTGCTGTTTCAGGTACAGTCTGTCTTTGGTGCTATAAAATTTAGCTATGTCCAAATTTGATAAAAAGTAGTGTAGGGATTTAATAGGGGTAGGTAAATGTGGCAGTGGCATGCCAAAACACTATTTCGTTTAAGTAGATCAAGGACCATTGATTCTTAAAAACCAACCTTGACACTAAAAACTTCCTCCATCCGTTCTTTTTCCGGGCGCATGTCCACGACTTTGTACCCGGCGGCTCCCAGCAGTCGATGTAGCTGGTGTATGCCCTTTGTAGAGTCTGGTATCACCACCTACAAAATATTCCGATATATTGAACGTATAAAGGTCAAGGGGGACAAATGGAGGATTTTTTTCCAAGATTCAATCCCTACAGAGTTGCAAAAAGGATTTTTTATGGGTAATCTAATTTGCTTAAACGATTCTACTGATCTTTTACACAGACACACCGAGTTGGCAACACACGGTAGGACTCCAATAGGGGATGAATGTTTATATGAAAAAAAATAACCCTTCATCTAAAAACAAGCGAACGAAGTCACAGATACGACTTAGCTATGGATAGGTATAGATAGGTAACTATAATGCATCTCTTATCTGAGGTGCCTAAACCACAATTCTATCTGTGAAAACCTATAATTAGCATTAATTTATTCTAGATTTTATGCTAAGCTTAGGTAATTACCTCATTTTTGTAAATAATATGCTGTTGGTTTTCCTATGAAATACTTACTTAAATAAAACTTCCGACGCATAAGTTCATGGTAAGTAGTTATGGGTACTTTGTGATAATAAAATATGAAAAACTTAAAAAAAATGTGATTTTATATTATAAATATTCGGCCTCCTTGGGTCATTAGTCGAGTTCACTTGTATGGTCCTGGGTTCGAGTCGTAGCCGAGCCAGTTTGGAAAACAATTGTTTTTGATATACATACTTAACATATCTTAAACATCCTAAATACCTTACGGTTAAATACAGTAGGGCAAAACTTCTGTGCCCGCACCCTAAAGTAACATAATGGCCTCGTATAGAATTAAGCAATACAAAATATTCCATTCTAAATGAAATAATTAAAGCAATTCCCGCGATAAGCATACAGTGACGTAACTTGGCCCTAGGCGGCAAAAACTAGATCATTACATTACCTAATTAAAATTGTAATGATTATAATGAAATAAGTTAATTCAAGACTGTCCGAAGCACGGAGGAAATATATAGAGGAGCTGCCCCATCCGGTTTTTTCTAGGGACTCAAGTGAAGCTTACGCGCGGGGTACGGGAGGGGTAAGCGGTGGGTTATGGCCAATCATAGTCAAACAGGCGATGGCATTAGTCACCTAGTAGCGAGTAGTAAAAACCGGTTGAAACATAAGGTTAAAATATTCACATGATCATCTAAAAAGTTCAGCTATACTTTACTAGGTGGCTCTAGTTTTTTAACGAAATCTCATACGTTACAAATAAGTATTTCTACTTGACGGCAGATAACGCAACCTTTTTTCGCGGCATAAAAATCACCTAGGCAACAAATAACAATCTGAAATTTTGGACACAAATAATTGGAAAATAAACAATTTGTAAAAAATAATTATGAATGAAAGTATCTTCGTGTTAAGTTAATTTTATTTGGATTGTCAATGTAATTCCTTTATAAAAGTATAGAAAACTAAATTTTACATCGAGAAACAAATGGAGGATTTAATTTTTTTTAATATCTACGCGTGTACATACTTCACAGAAGTCAGCGACGAACTGACGCCAGAGCCTCTAGCGAGGAATAGCTTGCACTAAAGGCTGTGACGTCAGGACAACCCAAATTGAAGCTGTGCAACTTTGCTTACAGCAGCTCTACTATGTATCTGCTTTGTGGTCCGAAGTGAATAATTATGTTTGACAGTAATGTTATTGTTTATTATTATTATGTTACATTTTAACTCGACGATTCGGTGTTCTTGTACGTAGACACCGTAGTCACAGAACACCTATAGATAGTTGTAAGCGACAAGTAAATAAAATCTGGAATAAAAGGTGTTATATTTTATTTATGTGGTATTAATTTCAGGAGTCTTTTTTAAAGATGGATTCATAAAATAGGTAAGTACCTATAGATCGCGCCGAACATCTAAGTAGTCCCCTCTGAAGTTGTTGCGAGACGTTTTGAACAGGTTTTTTGTAAGTAAAACAACTGCGCCTGCGTGAAATGTCGCAAATTTTGGGGGGTCACAACTGAATTTGGAGGGTGGGTCACAACATCTATTATTTATTTTAATCACAAGTATCTCTTTCTAGCTTCTACTCTTTTAAGGGGTTCATCTTTTCATGATTTTGGGGGGGGGGGCTCATGAACTTGTGACCCCCCCTGGCACCGCGGCTGACTTACCTACATCAATAGACGCGAACACAAAAAAATTAGCTTTTTAATAACTAGTGTCGTAATTCGACTTTATTAACTTTGAATTACTTTGGAATTACTTTGAGGATCAGGTTTATCATTAAACTGATGATTAACTGACAATGGCAGCGCTGAATTTAAGAATCTTATTTACCCGTCTATGATCTGGGTGTTCCTACATTAGGGGTACCTTCTACTTCCCTCGAGTGATCTCCATAATGTAAGCTTAATAAAGCCTATGATGTGGTTACGTAGCTAGGTGTGTCGGTTTGGGAACTTTCAGTTTAACAGGTAGGTACTTACACATCGCATCAACTCAAGTAATTGTTCTACCAGGAAGGAACGCTAGAAATCGTCGCTATCAATAAACTATAGAGCTATTTATTAGTCACCAGCCATATTTTAATATTATGTTCTTTGATAGAATATAAACGTACTCGCGTATTTATTTTAGTATCGCTCAGTAGAAAAAAATAAAGATATGGCACCACAATCATTTTTACAAATAGTCGCCGTTTATGGACAGCCTACGCAAGGTACGTTACTACGACGCCGCATTTAATTGTAACGTTTGAAAATATCACGACGTAATACTATAGAATGTTTTGTAGTAGGGCGTAGTCGTCTTTATTCCTAATGGTATTAATTCATAATTTGGAGTGACCATGCTTTGCTTAATAAGCGAATATATTAATTTCCTTGTAAAAAAATGCATACTTTTTGCAGAAATCGTTTTTATAAAATGATACCTACTTATTGTGTATTAAAAGTTTAGCCGGTGATTAAAACTAGCTCTGCATAAATAAAAAAATATTCTTACACGGAATTTGACCAAATAGCCCTCGGTTGCCAGTGCTCTTTCTATGATTCGTTTGTATGTTACCGGGTTCACGTTTCCACCAGTGACAACACACACAACACTGAAAAAAGAATAAAGAGTCTTAAGTTCTTTGAATGAATTGCGAGAATTGTCTTTCTCACAATTCATAAATAGAACAAGGGTCCTCATGGTGAAATGGTATTTGTAATGGAATTGTAACGTTGAGTTAAAATGTGAAATATTATTATCTACCGTTATACATATAGGTAACCTTACCAGTAGCTGATAAGTCATCGATTCAGAGGCTACCGCGTTCTTTCTATTATAGGTAACCGCCATAACATAATATATCTAAGCCTTGTTATGGTAGGGTAGGTACTATACAGTGGACGTCGTGGTCACCACTTAAGGGGATCTTGCTGGAGAAAGTACTTCACGACGAGAGTGTGGTGGAAGAACCTATAAATCGTGTGTTCGTGTGACGTAGTTACAGGCTAATGAAATTACCTACTATTGTACAATAGGTTCTTGGGTTGATGATTTCCATGAGCCTGGATGTCACTTACCTACCATCAAGTTTATCCAGACAATAGTCGAGTGCCGGATTTCTATAATATAAAAAAATAACATGACATAATATTTGTAGGATCTGCTTCTGCGAGTAACCACGCCCACCTTGCATTTAGATACTTGAAATCGTGTAATGAAATACAACATAATGTTATGCTTGGGAGTACAACCCCTTCAAGTTCTGTCATAACTCCGTCATAAACGGCCTTCTGTCAGATATCAAATGACTGGCGGTGTTTCGGTTTCGGTTATTTTTCATGAAGAGCCAGTTCCTTCCTGAACTCATCTTCATAACTTCTAGTGAGTGAGATGATGGTCAAACGCGGGTACCGTAGAAAAATAACGGGGGTCTGTGAATTTATTCTCTAGATTATTGTAAGTATTTTGACTTTGATCTTCATTACAATTAAACAATATTGTGTACTCATACGCACTTGTGTTAGTAAACAAGTTTAAATTGTAATCTCATGTAGATATTAGTTTTTAGGGATTTTGCTTAGGTATTTGATGAGTTTAATATTAGTTATCATCAGACATAGGTTTATTTAGGTAGGTAGGCATTTTATTATCTGTAATTGAGTTTATTTTTTAAAATTAGGTACCTACTTAGGTTTACTTTTATAAGGCGCAGACCGTATAGATTTTAATTTCATGTATAGGTTATACTTACTTAGGTATATTTGATAGTGTGTAACGTAGGATTTTTTAGTAGGTTATGTAGGATTAGTCATTCGTATAGGGATTTTGCTTATTTATTGGTACCTATATACATATAAGCTATGACAATAAATAAGGCACAAGGTCAGACTCTGGGCGTTGCTGGTGTCGATCTTAGCGTGTGTTGTTTTTCAAATGGTCAGCTTTACGCCGCTCTTTTCCGTGAGAGCAGGCAATGGAACCTTTATGTTCATATTCCGGATGGGCTCACTGACATTTCGTGTATGCTCAAGCTCTCAATTGATATCTAACGGTGACTATCTGCCGTTACCATTATCTTTATGAGCATTCGTTTCAATGAACGTCAGCTTCACTATCGGTTATGCTGCTAAACAGGTACCGAAGTAGAAATTAACTATAAAAAAACTTACAGAATGCGGGCGATGCCGCGAGCAAAGATATCATATTATACCTTCTAAGGGTATAACGACGTCAATCGACCAACAGCGTCATTTGACGTCGACCGGTTTTTTCTGCGTAGTAAAAACTATCGATCCACGTTGACTAATCCAATCTACCATCGATCGACAGTCGATTGATTGGTGTGATAACACCCTTAAACATCGCTTATGAGACACAATTAGTTCTCTATTGTAATTAGCCACAGAGGGCCCGCGCCGAGAAGTATTAAGGCTGCAAACTGGACGGCAGCAACAGCGGCGCGGCCAGCGACTGGCCGTTCTCGACGCCAGCGGACGCTCGAGCGAGTTGTCGCGGTTTCATACATACTCAATATTTTCTATCGTGTTGCGGAAATCGCTGCCCGCGCCGCTGTCGCTATCGCTGTCGCTGCCATCCAGTTTGCAGCCTTATAGACAAATACCTAGCACTTTACAAAAAAAACTCATAGATACGTTTTTTATCGCGTTTAATTACCAACATTTTAAAATTTAATTCGACGTTTCGGTGTCTTTGTAGACCACCTGGCCAGTCGCTCGTGAGCACAGGGTCTGCAAAGACACCAAAACGTCGAGTTAAAATTTAAAATGTAATTAAACGCGATAAATCCGTTTAGAAAGTGTTTTATTTAATAGTATGAATCGTGAAAGCTTAAGACAATATTGATCTCATCGTTAATCGTTATCCTCAAAGGAAGTAGCGAGTTATTCCCCCATTCGACTACTCACTGGGAAGTCTCTGCAATGTTTAAGTTATAAGATTACTGGAAATTAATGCCTTTTTATTACGATTCTGAGCAAAACCCTAAGATACCCAAACTTACTGTTTCATTTTTAGTTCTGGTGCGATATTTCCCAGAATCGCTGCCAGAGGACAGGCCGCGGCACCTTCGACAATGTAATGTTCCTTGTCGTAGTAGTGGTACATCGCGCGCGCGATCCAGTTTTCTTTTACTAATAACTGAAAAGCCATACTATTTCAATGTAGGTAATTCTTTGCTATAACCTAAAAAAAGGACAAAATATATCCTAAAACTGTCCCTAAGTTTAAGTTGTCTTTGCCACTCACATAACCAGAAAAATACATAAAAAAAAATACTAATACATACTTGCTACTGGTAACAACACAAAAATAACACAGCACTTTTGTTCTGGGACAGAAGCACTAAGTACTTTAATATGTACTTTTTTAGCACGTAAGGGTGCTTACATTAAGAAGTAAGCACCCTTACGTGATTACATTAAGAAGTAAGCACCATTACGAAATTATATGTTAATCATTTTTGGACCGTATATGTGCTTACATAAGATTTATTTCATAAAAAAACAGATTACCGGTACGGACAAACCTGTGCAGGTCCGGTTCCTTTATGAAAGCACTCTTATGTAAGCACCCATACGGTCCAAAATGGATTAGCATATAATTAATCTGAACCGGAAACCTGTTCACCTGGGCTCTAACAGCTACACCTGTTTTAAATAGTCAGGACTTACGAGGTGAAGGGACAAAATTACCCTTTAGTTAGCGGGGCGATTTCGGTAACTGAGTTATGGTTATGTACACTGACTATGGCTTTGTAGACTTCATAACCTATTTAGGAGACTTTGAAGCTGGTTTATCAGTTAACTTGACTTAGGTAATCAATTTGTTATAGAGTGTAGGTATAACAAATTGAATAAGTCAAGTTGTAGTGTAATCGCAACAGTTAAGGTCATTGAGATCTATTTTCGAAAACTGATATTTTGAAAAATAATATTCTTCTGTAAATTAATAGATATAGTGTGTAAGTCCTTTGGTAATATTAATATTAAAAATCAGTATAATTAGTGGTGCAGATATTGTATTAAGCGCATAACCAATTTGCGAGGGTTAGGTATACAGGGTGCCCCGCCAACCCTGTACAGGGTGACTGGTGACAAATGTTAGATACCTACTGAAGGAGAGCACTCTGTACTCGATTCCGGTCATAATTATGTAATAAAAGTAGGTACTTAATTTTTCAATAGAATTCCCTATAAATAAATAATGTTTAGTTTCTATCTAATTTACTTAGGCCTGAGTCAATCGCGTCACGTGACCTGGCACGCGGATCGCTGCCAACGCTAGTGTAACTAATGCGTTGCGTGACCAATTCCTTAACTTCTTTAACAAGTCCTTGAATTTCAAGTGACCACCAGTCACCCTGTATAATACCTTCACAGAGGTATTATAGTACCCATAAGGATTACAGAAAATATAAAATAAATTTATTTACCTATTTTTTTTTCAATTTTTGTATACTTAAACGTAATAAATTTCGACATTTTCTTTTTACACCCTGTATAATGTACCTACTCAATTTAAACATACTCCGTCAGTCATAGATCAGGAGATCGACATAGGTATAATAAACAACACATTACCATTTTATCCACCAGCGGCGCAGCATTGAAAAAGGCATTTGAACCGGGTGAACTAACATTAATTGATTGAGCTATTGAGCTTTCTAATCTCAAAGGTGAATCATCTCCGCCCAGCCAGTTGAAGAAGGCAGGCGCACATTCAGGTTGAACACCCTGCGTAAAAAGAAAAATTTTTATGAGATTCGTAATGTTCTTATAAGGCGATGTTCTAGGTGAGCAACATATGGCTGCAAACTGGACGGCAGCGACAGCGAGATCGTGCGAATATCTCACATCTTTTATTCCTAAACGTGACAATAAAGTAAGTAGGTAAACCTACTTATGAATTAGAAATTGATGAATTTTACCGGACAGCGAACGCATGTGAAGGAGATATTTATATTTGCAAATGCAAACAAAAATATGGACAACTTTGTCAATTAACAGTACCTACGGGTACACTTTTAGTTGATAAGGTCACATCAGGAAAAAATATTAGGGATATGGCAA
The DNA here is from genome assembly GCA_944452665.1 of Stenoptilia bipunctidactyla. Taxonomy (NCBI): domain Eukaryota; kingdom Metazoa; phylum Arthropoda; class Insecta; order Lepidoptera; family Pterophoridae; genus Stenoptilia; species Stenoptilia bipunctidactyla. Next base: position 11,418,188 of record OX101733.1, read on the forward strand.
GGTGCTTAATGAAAATCGATACTTAAGTAATAGATTACAGGCCCATGTCCAAAAAATGGATGGGTCATATGAACCACCAGGTGACGTATATAGGACGATATAAGGAGCATAAAATAACAAGATTCAGCATTACGCCAAATCTGTGCTATGTGAGCTCCTCTTCATAATATGATAATTAAACGTTGTACGTAACAGAACGTCACTCACTCCGTAAGCAAGCAAAAATCGGTCGGGTTTCAATATTATGAAAACTGTTCGTTTTGCCTACGAACAATAGAAATCACTACCAAAATGCCTTTCTATATTCAAAATCTTGACATCTAAACCACTGCTTACGAACTGTTTGACTGTAATGGGTTGCTTGCTAGGTTAGATACATTTGACCATTTACAAAATTAGTCATTATATCTAGCCAACGACGACGTAACAAGTTATTAATTTAAACCAATGAGGTAAAGGTAGCATGGCAGTCTGCTGCGGCCAATAAGAGTTATGTTTTCATTACGTATGACCAATTAAAGAATAGGTCATTTTATCTAGCCAACGACGACGTAAAAATTTATTCATTTAACGAAATATCCTATCAAATATCTGTCAACATATCAATAATCCAGTTTTCTCTTTCTAACTTATCTATAACTGTTTTTGAAAAAAAGGACGAATATTATTGAATGACATAATTTTTCTTTTAAATATTTACTTTGACGTCATAAAAATGTGATTCAACCAATGGCAAAATTAGACCACAAATTGCCTGCCAGAAGTTTTTTCTGCAAAGAGCAACAAGTGACCGAACACCAGTCTCCGCGGGGTCCTCCTTCACCATGACAACGCTCCCGCGCACTCTGTGATTGAAACGAGGGACTTCCTGGACTCCACACCTGTCAGAGTCTTGGGAAAACCTCCTTATAGTACTGATTTGGCTCAGTTTGACTTCTTTTTATTCAATGGTGATTTTGGTGTCGACGCATTCATATTATAAAATGCTTCAATAATAACAGGCGGAGAATTCTCGAAGCTAATAATAGCTACTGTAATACTAAATAGTGTAGGCATAGGTAGACTTAGAGTATTCCAATAATTGGTCTTGAATAACGGCGTCCCAGACATCCTTTGATTCACTTACAATGTTCTCTAATTCTGGTAAAAGAGAGGATGTGTTACCGCTAGAAATTAACATCAGAAATTCTGAACAAAAACTTAATGAAAATCATATTTCAATACGATGTTTGGAAGTACCTACTAGAACTAGTACATGCTCTACGATACAAGCTATTTAAGCGTTAGAATCATTAAAAAAAATTGAATACTGTCGCATGTATACAACGTGTAACATAATGAAGAGATAATACTTAAGGGAATTATATGTTTGGTGATGTAGTTTATAAGTAACAGTAACATAAATTTGTTATCCTTACGGTTCGGCCTAAAAACAAGTTTAAAGCTTAGATCAAAATATCAAAGCGTCAACCCTAAAAACATCTGTTAGCTTTTGATGAAATCTATTCGATAACAGATGGCGTAAAAAGTGATGGGTAACTAATGCCCGTCTGCACTAAACTCCACTTAGCATAAGCTTAGTTATGACACGCCTAAACTAAGTCACACCTAATCATTGACTTACGCTGAATTGCTCTGCACCAACTTGTTTAGCTTAAGTGACTCCTACAACGATCGTTCCCTAAGTAAGTGAACGAAATGAACGAAAAAGTCTATTTTGTCTTTGATTTTTATCTATGACTTGGTTCTTCATGTCACTTTGTAATTTTTGCCGGTTTATTTAACTTAAAAAATTTTTGAAGTTTAATAGGAAAAGTTTATTAGATTACATAATGCAGATGCCTCTGCCTCTGTTTTTTATTTTATTCCCCGAGTGCACAGATGTGAAACTTGGTAAAAAGATTCTTTCAATGGTTGTCTGGTTATACTACGGAAGGAGTTACTGAAATTACTACAGGAAGGTTACAAAAAGTTGCGGGAAAAAGTTAGTTTACAATAAAATACTTAATACCTACTAACATTTTATGTAATTACTTACCGGTCACTCTCGTACTCCAGACTTTCATCAATCTTATGAAGTATAAAAAGGAATATTTCCTTTGACACACGATACCTTTTGTAAAATTCGATATCGTTCATGATTTCAAGAGGATTTCCTCTTGTCCTCAGAATGCGTGTCCTGCGTTGTGGGTTTTCATCGTCTAAATCTTCGAGAAAGTCCAAGAAATTTATGAATTCGTCCAACTCATTAATCATAGTCATGTTTTTAGTCAGGTACAAATTAACTTGCAACGATTTCACCAGGGAAGAATTTTTCAAGCGAGGGAATGTAGCATTAAGTTCTATTGTATAGGTCAATGGAATGTAGGTACAAATTTAGGTATTTCAATATTCAATCTTCAATCCACGTTCTATCAAAAACATGATCGAAAAGTAATGAGAATGATACAAATAAAGTATTGTGGGAAGTTATGTTTCTCAGGTTTATTTAATATTTTTGAAGTTTCACCAACTACGTAGTGAAGTTTTTTCTAAAAGATAACATGGTAAATTATTAAATATATGTATATGAAAAAATCTAACTATTGTGTTGGCATAACTTTTCGATCATGCTTAAAGACTTGCCTAAAGTTATGGCATGGGGAATCGGGCACATAAAGTTAAGAATTTCTTAAGCATTTAGGCATTGACCTAAGTTTAGTGCAACGCAATTTTTGTTCGTAAGCACGTCCTAGAGACTTAAGCATCAACTTAGGAGCTGTCAAAGTTTAGTGCAGACGGGCATAAGACAGATACTAAAAAGTTCAGCCGGTGCGGGGGAAAGGTCATAAAGTCACTAACTGCGGCACAAGTCTTGTTTTAGCTTATTAGGTTGACTTGGGTTGTCAAAATATTTTGTTGTAAAATAATTACCTAAATAAATTTGTATGAAAGTCTATACCAGCACTGATCATGCTAATTATTTTACTGTACGTATATTCCACGTATGGTATAGAAGCTAACCCTTAAGTTTTATCACTCCATTTTGTTACACGTTGTATAAACTTCATATTATTTCATATAAGACGATTAAAACTCTGAAATAATATAAATAAATATATGAATATATTTATAAAAGAAAATAATAAATATATTCATATATTTATTATTTTCGTATTTTCGTATTTTGTCAACACAACGGGTTTCTCTGTTGAATTAGTACTGGTTTCTTCATTATTTAATATTAAATACATATTTTTTTTATCTAGACATTTTGAATAATCATCATAAAAAGACATTTTGATTAATCAGAATAGCAATATAATGAAAATTGGATCGGTCTTTTATTGACTCAGCCAGCGCACATCCTTATTACGTCAGACAACAACGCAACTGACGATGAAGCGAGGGCCGCGGGAGCGTGCGCGTTTGCGTCGGTCGCGCGACAAGATCGTACACACACAAGCCGCTTAGTACTATGCAACGCGATTCAAATACGGTTTTGTTTGATTGAAATATCAAAAACTGATTAAATTACAAAAAAAAACTTTGATGTACGGATAGATATTGTTGCATGTCGCATGATCTTTAGATGACAAATCCAACAAAAAGACGATTTTGTTGTATAATCATATCTGACTTTATACTACGACGGTGTTGATATGAACTTTCAGATTGGTACGGCATTTACTTTTCATAAATTATTGCATCAAGTACAAATAAACTATCTTAGTGCCATCTAAAAAAATATGGTCATGAATTTTACCTCACATTTCGTTAGGTAGGTATATGGATTTTTCTTACTTTTCGTTCTATGGAAAAATTTCCATGGAAAATCCTTGAGTTTTTTTTCCCTACAAACCTTTGGACCAACGAAAATGTACGGCATGTAAAAAAATATTATCTATGCATAAAATTCTTTCAAAACTAATTAATTTTATGTTGTTTCAAATATCCCCCGGACCACGGAAAGAGAGGGGTTTGCAACCCTCGATTTTTTCCCCTTGTCGCACGATTTTTGTACGGCGTTGCGGAATAATGGATTAGAAGCTGTATTGAAACAGTATGAAACTGATGCCGTATAGAATCAAATGACCAAATTTACCCTTGAAATTGTCAGAAATCAAAAAAAATATACCGACTTTGTGGACATTTTTTTACGGCGCTGCGCGTTTTCTTATTATCATTCATGGATCTATCGATGATAAAAAGCCGTACAAAAATATATGACCAAAATGTAATCACTCTACTTGCACTTTTGAATTCTCACCAGCACTCAGTTGGACAGCTTACAAGTTAATGGATATACTTATGCTCACAAGTGACGGCATAGTGCTGAATCTTATTATTTTATGCTCTTATATCGTCCTATATACGTCACCTGGTGGTTCATATGACCCATCCATTTATTGGACATGGGCCTGTAGTCTATAAGTATACAGGGTTAGTTTTAATTAGCGCATTACCTCTTGCAGGCAGCCTCTCCACATCAATTTCAACATTTGTTCTACTACTTTTTACAAATCTTGATAAATAACACAAAAAAAGCGTTTCCCCTAACTCTACGTTTTGTAAGAAGTGCATATAAATATTTCGAAGCGATATTTTACAACGCAAGGTGCGTGGCATACCTACGCTAAACCTAGGCTATAAATGTTTTTGTATGGGTAAACAATGTTTATCTACTCTCATATCATAATATTCAAAATATAAAACTCAAAACGAATTTATATTGACATACTTTTTAAAATAGTATAACGAAATGAAATTAAAAAATTAAATTATAACACACTACCTCGAACAATACAATGTTATAATATTTTTTTTTTTCATTTCGATACAGATAACAAACCATAGATTTCATTTTTTTATCTGTGTCCTGCGAGCGCCGCGCTACGTTACATTCTGTGGCCGCGCGGCGCGTTTTGGCGCATGCGCGATAATGGCGGGAATAAATATCTTCAGTGTATGAGATTAGATAAAGTAGTGTATGAAACTGCACATAACTAGGTATTATGTGACAGTTTCATAAACTACTATTTTAAAACTATTAATTTTAAAATGTTGTATACATAACAAATTTTGTTGGGATTGATGTGGAGAAGCAGCCTGCAAGAGGTGATGCGCTAATTAAAATTAACCCTGTATTGTTTATTACTTATACTTAAACAATATTGTTTTTTTTTTAAATAAAGTAAGTTACATATCACAATCTTAAGGGCGTACCTACTCTATTCAATGTATTAAAAATGGATAACTTAAACACAGAAATTTCGTTGCGAGTGTTTATCATTACTTTTAAAAGGTTACAGCGTGGGCATCACAATAGTTTGGACAGGATTTTCACGTCTCCCCAAACGTAAGAAATATATAAATATTATAACCAACTGTCAAATTTTATCAAACCTAGCCGTTAGGAGAAGTACCTAAAATTCAGGGCGGTCAAATGATGGAAAAGTGAATACATACGTAAACAAAACAATTTGGTTTGAGACGCTTGACTACAGTTGCCACGGCAGCTATTAGGCCGCCAGTTCCCACGGGAACCATAATGGCCTCTACCATCGGTGACTGATCCAAGATCTCTAAAGCGATCGTGCCGTAGCCAGCCAGAACATGCGGATGATCGCGCCTGGGAAAAATCATTTTTTTAGAAAACTTAAAAATAATATGAAAATGTGAAAACCATTAATTATATATATTAATATAACCATTAATGTTAAAAATTATAAATACGGTCAAACAAACCTAGGGCTGGCAGACTAAAACACATAAGTCAAAAATGCGTACTTTTCAGGAACACGAAAAAAGGTAATAAAAAAATCAAGATTTTTTTTTTATTATTTTAATGTGTTATTATGGTCTACAAAATAATACTAACATGCAACAAAACTTGCCGTAAAAACAAAATTTAGAAAAACCGTTTTATGTGACTTATGTCATTAAGTACGGCTACCTTATACCTATAACTATATCTTTACGTGTGTTATGCCAAACCACTGACTTATGTGTCCAACATAGCTGTGAGTGATAGACACATAGGTCAGTGGTTTGGCAAGCAATACTGCGTTTTGCTTCAGTGCGCTTCCTAATAATACCCAAAAGCACAGGCGTTTTACAAAGTACCGATCAGCGATTTATTATTTATTTATTTATGAGAACTATTCTATATTACTTCACAAAGGTTTTTGCTTACGGTAGAAAAAAAACTAATTTGTAATTTCAAGTGATTCTTGGGGAGAGCTAGATTTTTTTAATAAGTAAGCTGAGACCACTTTACGTTTTGTCAGCTACCCAATAAAGTTTAACAATCTAGACTTTAATTTAAATTTAAATTTTACTTTTCAGGGCCAAAAAATGAATTAAGCTCAATAACCGTAATTATTTTTACGTTCACTATCGCCTATGAAACTCATTTTTTTCCTATGAATTTAAATAAAAGCCTAGATTGTTATACTTTGTTGGATGGCTGACAAAACGTAGATGTTTTTAAGTACCTATATCTGCCGAACGTCTCCCATAATAACTTTTTGAGCTATTCTTAAAAGAAAAGTGAACAGTAAAAAAATACAGATTTTTGAAACTTTCAATCGCTCAGAAGTATGTATTTAGTAAATTTGTGTAGGATTTTGGTTACTAGATTATAGAAAATCTTAATCTGCACATAAAATATGAATAATAACCATGAAAAAGCGCACCAATTTCAAAACTTTTAGGTTTGGGGTAGGGTGTTTTAGGGTGAAATAAGTTAGAAAAGACGGGTAAGTACTACACGCCCTTAATGGATCTAGGTCGACTTACCCAGTAACGTTGTATTATAAAATAAACCTGTTTAAAATAACCATGAACCATATAAATAAACCATTTTCCGGCCGGAAGTTGTTTAATTTTTTTTAATAATAGGAAATGTTGTCTACTTTTTGCGTATCTAATCAACACCGCTTATAGACATCTGCACTACGGGCTTACATATTGGTTTAACTTACAATAGGACCTTGATTTACAGCATATACAACTTTTTATCAAGCAATAGATTTAAAATATACATACGAATTTATGTAAGCCAATCTCTTATCTCTTGCTATTCCCCGAGCGAACCGCATTGATTCGGCCAAAGAATACCCTTGAACATAAACTTTGGCTCCATTGGTGAAACACGTCTGAAGCGCACGGGAAGATACCGAATGGGATGCCACTACGTAAGACGGTATGTTCAATTTGGCTGCGAAATGGGTAAATGCAAGTGCTTCATTGCCGTTAGAAGCAACAATAGCTCCCGTCTTCTTTTTATCCAAGGGCAGACAGAGTAGGGCATTAAGTATACCTCTTTCTTTGAAGCTGAAAAAAAAACAATATAATGCTTGATGACAAATATATTAACTAGCAGGTTTTCTAGGTGATAGTGACAGATTTATACGTTAGATTGAAATAAGAAAGAACTTAAGATAAAAAGTTTTAAGTATTAGTTCAAGATGCATAAGTCCTGGGTCGATTCCAACATTTCTAAAATGGGCCCTGGTACATTTACCTAAACAAAAATAAACTTTAATTTAGATTTGTTTTGTGTCTCTACAACACTCGAAATAAAAAAATCTTTAGGTGCATAAATAATACACTTGATTCAAATTATTTTCAAATTGAAAATTCCGAAGATTGGTGATATTGGTGGCAGATTTGCCACCAGTTCGGAAAGTCAAGAAACTAAACAGCAATCATCTTTTAAAAATATCCAACAGTTTACATCCAGGGAATCCCATCTTCTTGCACCCGGATTTTAAGTATTTCTTAGTACTTAGTCCTTGTCACACAACACTTGTTATGAATTTAGATGATAATTTAATTATTTCTTTTCAAATTGTAACACATTACCTTCCAGTGATATGCGAGATTTCCAATTTGTGTTGAAGATACATCGTAAAATTGTGCTGACAGTGCGAGTTCTGAAAACGAACTTGAATACTTTGTAATTTATACGAATAATTTGGACAAAACTTCCATTGAAATTGGGGTAGAAATATGGATTTTAATTTTCGATCACACCAACTGCATGGCCCCAAAGTAAGCTTAGTTTGTGTTATGGTTACCATGTAGCGAACTAGGGAGGAACCTAGAACATAAATACATAAATAGACAAACATTCAGCCCCGGGCCTTTTTTTCTTATTCCGTGCGGGAATCGAACCGGCAACCACTAGCGTCTGAGAAAAAAAGGTATACTCCATCACAAAGTGGTCGTCAAAACACAATTTCATAACTTATTCTATACCTAAGCATTATGCTGACTAGCAACCACCATCATCGATCTTGTCATCAATAAAGAGTGAAACCATTAAGGTCTAACACGGGCTTTGGATATTTAATCATAAGAGATCGATACTGAGTTAAATAACTTAATGAAATCTCAAATTCAGGCAGACAAGACCTTTACTTACGACAATTGATGACTGTTGTATGTAGGGCGTAAGTCTTTCGGCAGCTGCTATGACATCTTCGAATACAATGGCCCGGGGATTCTCCGGATCACAAAACTCGTCAAAATCTTCCTAATCCAATGAAAATAAAATATAAACCAGAAATACAGTAGGTAAGTTATGTTACTAACTATAGATAAATTCGAGGTGGCCAAGTCAGGCGCGGTTCCTTCAAAACAATCCTACAAAATTTAAGAAGATTATCCTCAAAAATTATCACTTGCTTAATTTCTGCATGCGACCGCGGCGCCTGGGCATGTCAATATCGTTCGATATAATAGGGTAAGCACAATATGAACGGATTGGAAAAAGAAAGACTGTCCATTTGGTCCCTATTTTTTGCTTCATGTAAGCCGCCAAGCGGGTACTAGATCCACCCGACGGTATACGGGCCCATGGAAATCATTATTTAATTATGGTAAGATTAATGATGCGTTGCCGACCCAAGGCTTCCCCCCTTTCACCGGAACGCAACTACGATTTTAGTTACTATGGCGGGTAAAATAGGAGGGACTGTATAAGTTTTTAAACAGACATGGTCATTAACATTAAAATTAAGTTTAGTCTCGATATTTCGGCACTATTGCAACCATCGTGATCATGATGCTTGCAACAGTACCGAAATATCGAGAACTCAAAATAAATAAAAAACATAGTACTTAAATATCCCGTTTCTAAACTTAATTTTAAGGGAATAACCCTAGTATCGCCCCTGGCATGTCCCACCATTATATAGTAACGCAGGTTACATAACCTACTTTGTTAAGTAACTTAAGTCAGCGGCCCTTGGTGCTGTGTTACTTGTATTTTGTTCCTTTCAGGCCTTTTTTCAAAGACAGTTACTCCAACATGTACCTAAATTTTTGACAGGAAAAAAACACATCTTTGATAAATATTAAACCTTCTCGTCATTCAGAAAACCGAACCATGGTCCTGAAACAGGCCTAGTTATAGGATTGTGGTGGTGATTCAGCTATAATTCTAGTACGTTCCCATAATCCCGAAGATTATAGACTTCGGCTGATTTTATTTGAGGCATTCTTAATAACTTAATACAATAAATCTTATACGTACGTATCTTCTGGACATATTTACAGTTTGTTTATTAATACCAGTTCCAAGGAATATTATTGTTAGATTATGAAACTTGTTTTGATTTGGGTGAATACTGTTAAACGTTCATGGTTTTTGGTTTTTGATAGATCTTGTTTTGATTTGGTTGAATACTGTTAAACGTTCATGTTTTATGGTTTTTGATAGATATTTGGGTTAACTTAAAAATATTATTATTTACTTTCCATTTAGGCAGGTTTGCTGTTGATATATTGTGACAGAAGCAAGCCAAATTCAGTGACAATAGGCGACTTTTACACGATTTACCTACTTAATAGCCTGTAAATATTGATTCTATCAAATATGATTCATCAAATTTTCAGAAAAGAATATTAAAAGCTCTCCAAAGCTTTTATAGCAGTATGTTAAATCAAAAATAGAAAATAAGTCAAACTTTCCAAATAAAATGACCTATGACAATGTAACTTATTCAAATGAGCGCGATATATGCAACGCGTTAAATGATTTTTTTAATGCCAATTTTAGTCCCCCTGCTCATGATTACTCAAAATTCGTTGAGGATCCATCGATGAACTGTGACATCACTACTAACATAAGTATAAACTCCGAGTGCATACTCAAGATCTTAAAAAATCTCGATCGTTCTAAACGCGCGGGCTGTGATGAGATACCACCTCACTTTTTTGTTAGTTGCGCACAGTCGTTAGCTATTCCGGTGACTATCATTTTCAATCGCTGCTTTCAAGAAGGATACTATCCTAACATTTGGAAAAAAACATACATAGTGCCAGTACATAAAAAAGGCCCTAAAGCAGTGATTGAAAATTATAGACCGATCTCAAAGCTAAATATCTTAGGAAAAGTCATGGAAATGGTGGTTCATCAGCATATTTATCCAGTTATTGTTCGCAACATACCTTCTCAGCAACATGGTTTTGTGCGAGGACGCTCGACGTGTACTAATCTTTCCTTATTTGTTGATGAGGTAATTCGTGAAATGGATAATCGTGGTCAAATCGATTGTATATACACAGATTTTGAGAAGGCGTTCGACCGCGTTGACCACATTATCCTTCTACGAAAGTTGCAAGAGCTTGGAATCCGTGGGGATCTACTTCGTTGGATGGCTTCTTATCTGAGGAACCAGTCAAAGGCTGTGGTTTTGGCGGGTCATCGTTTTGAATTTTTAACCGTCCCATCTGGAGTACCTACCTCAAGTTTCAATTTTGGGCCATGTAGCTTACCTATACGATGTTGGTAATTGCTTCAGTTTTGCAAAATATTTAATGTACGCTGATGACACTAAAATTTATGCCCACATTAAATCTGCCGAAGACACTACCAAACTTCAAGCTGATCTCGACAGTCTTTGCCAGTATTACAAAGACAATCGTATCAATGTGAACGTTGCAAAATGTCAACAAATATCTTTTAGGCGCAAAAAAGCAAAGATTGTACCTACGTCAGTACGTTTTAGATGGTAAGGGACTAATTGCAACAAACATTGTAAAGGACCTTGGGGTGCTCCTTGTTTCAAAAATGACTATGTCAGAACACATATTAGCCACGGTTTCAAAGGCCTACAAAAGTCTAGGATTTGTTCCCCGTGTAAGTAAGCCGTTTTCTGACCCTGAATGCATGAAAATATTATAAAACGCCTATGTACGTAGCGTGCTTGAATATTGCTGCATTGTTTGGAGTCCACACTACGTGACTTATATCGATAAATTAGAAAATATTCAGGCTAAGTTCCTAAACGCTCTAAATTATCGTATGCATGTGCAAAGAGCTAGCAACTATAACGCATTAAGTATGTGGTGACTTACTTCCATTGAAAGAAAGACGATGTTTGCTGCAGATGTTATTCTTACACGATATTTGCAGTAATAGTATAAAAAGCAATGATTTAAATTCTTTAACTATGCATCTTAGAACACCTACTAGACGTACCTACCTAAAAATGAAAAAACAAAACACATTTAGTGGCATAAAATAATATAATATAATATACTGTATTGTACCTAGTTATGTAACTTAAAGTAGGTACCCTTATTATGTTTGTTTTCTGATTTTTATATTTTTTTATTTCCCGTAATCATACCTATGTAATAATAGTATTATTTTGTATTTTATTTTATTTATTTTTTATTTAATATGTTATTTAGTTAACAATTATTACCAATTTATAGAGTTTATTATACATACAATAAACTAAAGGATAAACCTAGGGCGACGATAGAAAAGCATCGTTACGACGCAAGTCGTAACATATGATGAGTCGTAGCGTAGCCTTTTGACTGGCTATGGACTGGCTCAACATTTCAACTTATCTTCAAACTATCTTACTTTCTGTTTTCCACTATTATATTCGTTTTAATTTTATTTTTGTGTAATGTGATGCGGTGTACTTACTTTTTTATTTTGTTTATGTCATCTTTATTTTATTTTTTTGTGCTTTTACTTTCTTTTGTTTGTTCTAACTATTGTAATGTGTTGTGTCCGTCAATAAATGTAGGTACTTCTAGTCTATTCTATTCTACTAGGAATTGCAAATTATTTCACGTCCCATTTAGTCGCTCAAATTATGGAAAACATGCAGTTATTAGCCGAATACTTAATTGATAACAATTTTATTATGTTTATTATAAAATAAACATTTCCAATCCTTAGACATTGTTCAATACACGAAGCAATCTTTTAAAAATCTATTCACAAATAATATTAAGTAGAAGCTAAGTACCTAATGAAAGTTCATGACTGTATTATACTTATACTTAATGTATTAATTTAAACATATTAATTTATTTATTTATTTGTATTTATGTTATAATTCTGTGTAAAACTTATATACCTACCTTATTTTGTCAGTCATATTAATCTAAATATTACACACACAAACTCACACACATGCACAACACCGCTCGTATTGTATTGATTGATATTAATAATTTATGTTCTGTTTTTAAATCTTACCTGATTGTTACGCATTCAATATTTCTACAACTAATAATTACCTATGTTTCAATTTTTTTAATTTAATTTATTTCTTTTCAACACACTTGCTCGTAAAGTGAGCGTTATTCTATTGAGTTTAGAACTATAAACTGGGCTATAAGTCACGCGTGCATTAATATATTATACCCTAGTGCATAATATAATGAATCCTACAAAGTTGAATTGTAACTTTGTGCAAATAACATGCGAGAAAACAGAGCATATTTTATTGGTCCGGGTTATACACTAAATATTTTCAGAAACAACAAAGAGGTTTTATACCACTTCAAATCCATATACATTTTTAAATGTTTGCGCCTTATATTAGTAAAATAAATTTGTATATTAAACAAATTATTCACAATTTACAATCATTTGTCATAAAATATTAAAATATTTGCATTTACCACTCCAAATTAAACATTTTTACTTAAAATAGGCTGTATATGCTATACAGACATTGACACATTTGACGGAAAAAAAAACCTACGCGCATGCGCGAGGTTCGGCGCCATTTTTCAATCACAATTCACAGCTTTGTTATCAAGTGTGTTTGTTATTTTATGATCACGTATGTCTGTCTTTTACTCACAAGTGTGTTGAAAAACGTCGTATGTAACTCGTAAGCGTTGCTAATTAGCAACTTCGCTCACTTGTTACATAATATACTATTAGTGTACTTTCGTATGATTACCTAAAAAATTCAAAAAAATTCAAATAGTTTTAGTCATCTTAGGAATTTCACAAAACACTTGATGAAGTCAGTCATCACATACTTCGGCTACTCTAAAAAGAAAAAAAAAATTCTAAAAATTGTGAACCTTTTATTAGCAGTAAGTTTTATTAGGTACCTATCTGATTCTTTCTATTGTAATCTAAAGAGCTGTTGGTTCTGTGAAAATTAAATAAATAAATTCTAAATAAAACAAGCTCAGGAAGCTAAAATTTACATCCTCTAGGTATCGATATAAACTTTGCAGATCAAAATACGATATTGCACACAATAAATCCAGAAGTACCTAGTCATTAAAATAAAACGGTACTTAGTTACGTTTTTATTTTAATGACTAGGCACTGACTTTGATAAAAACTTTAGATAAAAAAATTGAACTTTTTAATTAAATGATTTGTTCTTTGGAGTATTTATTTTTATCTTTTTATTTATCTCAAGCACAGATGAAAATATGCCTATATTCATTTATATTCACATCGAGTTTATCTTACACTTGCTGTTGGCCGCAACTTTCGTGGCTGCAACAGTTGGATAAATAAGATTACTATATCCTCCTTGAAGTTCAAGCTTAGTTCATACTTCATACTCACAACGTATACAGGGTCTTCTTTATGAAGATCAATATATTTTAAGAGAAGGCTAAGAATTATGTATGGGTTCAATTTATGAAAAAAATTAAAATATACATAATATACTTAACTATTTTTTTTTTTATTGAAATTTTCAAATCTTTTAAGTGACCGAATTTAAGTTTAATCTGTTATTTACGACAACCTTGCAAGAAATAAAAAAAACCTATCTATTTATTTTAAGAAAATAACTTCACTAAAACAAAGATCTTACGCGGTTAGTACCTACCTATCCACGCGAGCAAAGGTCGATGCCTCGCGCGCCCGGGCGATGCGTGACCTACTTAGCTTGATGTATGACGTAACAATCAGCTGTTGTAATATCATACTTATTTCGTATAAAAGTTGATTCTAATTTCCCATCACACTTCAACTGTCAATTTAACGTTCAACTAATTGTAAATACCGTTTTAGTAATGTTGACTTCTTTGATAATGTTTAAATTTGAAATAAATTTAAAAAAAGAATTCGTGCTTGAGCTGTTTGTCTTGACGAATAAATGTATTTTACAATCAATTGAATGTTTAAATGGAATCACCTTATTATCAACTATTATTATTAACAGTTTATGTACAAAAATAACTTACATATTGCTTCCTGTCAATGATGTTAGGTACACAGCACACGAATACACATAAACAAGCACTTTATAGTAACTGCTGCACATGACTACCTATTTGCGATACACAAAGTCTTGTTCGTTTAATAACATTGGCAGCACACAACATTGGGGCACGTGGAGTAAATGTGCCATAATCTCGATGGCGCTGCACAGCTCCTAGAATTGTTCGGAGGGCGGGACGCCTTCCATGTCTCTGCTCGTACGTGTCACGAGCTCGTGACAGGTTCTCACTCGCAGCACTAGCACAAAGCCATTTGAAGATTCTTGGTTCGTGTACGCGAAATTAGGCATTTTGATAATTATTAATTTACGCGCGCGTATCATTAGACAGACTTTTACAGACTGGCGAGCGCTCGCCGAGCGGTGAGCGGGTCGCGCGCGTTTGGCTCAAACAAAGTCGCCGCCGCCGCGCCGCTCCGACAAGCCAACAGAGTGTTGTCGGCGCGGGCGGCTCGCTTGACTTTCGGTGTCGATAGTGCCGTCAGAGAATACCTACATACCTATGCCTAGTGCGATTTTTCTCTGTGTGTGTGAGTGAGTTTTTAAGGATGCGTTTCCGAAAAGGCTAGGTATCGAATTCTACTACTACATGTATAAGATTGATAAGATGAAAAATACGAAAGGTTTTGAACAGTTTTGATACTTTAGTTTTAAATATTTGCAAATTCTTTTATTAAAACGATTAAATTGGGTAAGATTAATTAAAGTGCTCGGAAAGTTTGAGCTCGTTTTATTCGTAACGATAAAACCTCACCATCGAACCTGATGAGCTGGTGGTACACTCGAGGGCTTCTACTGGAATTCCTATTCCTAGGCATGTCAAGTTCGAGTTCATAAGACGAGGCATTACCATCAGTCCTGGTAGTGGGAGCTGAAGGTATGCCTTGAGGTACTACTGGAACTCCTAGACGAGTAGAGCTAGGCATGTCGAGTTTGGGTTCATTTTGATTCTTAGGACGAGACCTTACCACCCGTTCTGGTAGTGGAAGCTGAAGGTATACCTCGAGGTGTTACTGGTACATACACCTAGACGGATAGAGCTAGGCATGTCGAGTTTGGGTTCATTTTGATTCTTAGGACGAGACCTTACCACCAGTTCTAATAGTGGGAGCTGAAGGTATACCTCGAGGTGCTACTGGTACTCCTAGACGGGTAAAGCTAGGTATATCGAGTTTGCGTTCATTTTGATTCGTAGGACGAGACCTTACCACCAGTTCTGGTAGTGGGAGCTGAAGGTATACCTCGAGGTGCCACTGGTTCTCCTAGACGGGTAAAGCTAGGTATATCGAGTTTGGGTTTATTTTGATGCGTAGGACGAGACCTTACCACCAGTTCTGGTAGTGGGAGCTGAAGGTACCATATTTTAAAAGAACTGAACAGGACACAAGGAACTTAAATCTATAGGCGGTCAGAGTTGGTGGAATCGGGTTTTCATATTTTACAAGAAATAATAAAATTTATGGACAAAGGATAATGCAAGTGATTGGGCTCTAAAAAAAAAAAGTCATTGTGCAGGGATGAGATGACAGTCAGATTATAGATTAGACACATGTCATTCATATTTGTTAGGACGCCAAAAAATTTGCCCTGGGAAAAAAAAGATATGACCAAAAATACATTTTGCGTTCAATAGAATAAAAAGTTCTTTTATGATACAGAAACTGAACGCCCGTAGATTTCTACGAGTGTATTCGTATAACCTTTACAGCCATTGACTACGAAACTAGTGAATATTATAAATAAATACGATTATTGGTAAAAAAAAGTGCTTGTGTGATCCTTATAAGTACCTAATGGGTTGGCTACACAGTTGTAAACCGCGATTAGTTCATCTCTTTTCTTAGTATAGTGACTTCCCTTCTTATTATCGTCGAGTGAGACAGCGCACTCACACACAAAAGAGATGTTATTAATCTGTCTCTTTTCTTACTATAGCGAACTTTTTGCGGCACTGGTTCGGCGACATTGGAAGCACGGTTTACAACTGTGTAAGGGGTGGCCCTTTTGATTTGATTTGTCTTTTTTCTTACTTTAGCGATGTCTCTTATACGGCACTGGTTCGGCGACATTGGAAAAGCAGTTTACAAATGTGTAACCACCCCTTATGAAATAATGGTATATATGGTTCATCTAATACTGCCGTTTAGAATAAGCTAGTATGTTGCTATAAGTGGTTAATAAAGTCTAATAGTGGTTATATAATTATTACAACTAGATTTCATTAACGCTCTCTATCTCTTTCTCGGAGCACATTATTAGCGCGCATTGTCCATTTCATTCGAAACATTTCGGGGTTCGAGTCGAAAGTCGAACTTCCTTTATGATTATGATATTTAATTGTATTGTTAATATGAATCATGTGTTTAAAAGTACTATTCCTTTTATAATTTATGATGTCTGTTTAATTGTACTGAAATAATGAATAACGTCTTCAAAAATAGTACTTATTTTATGTTTAAGAACTCTGACCAATGGTAATGAATGAAATAATAAATCATGTGTTTAAAAGTCTTACTTTTTTCATTAACGATAACCACTTATACCAACACATTAGCTTATTCTAAATGGCAGTATTAGATGAACCATACATACCATTATTTCATAAGGGGTGGTTACACATTTGTAAACTGCTTTTCCAATGTCGCCGAACCAGTGCCGTATAAGAGACATCGCTAAAGTAAGAAAAAAGACAAATCAAATCAAAAGGGCCACCCCTTACACAGTTGTAAACCGTGCTTCCAATGTCGCCGAACCAGTGCCGCAAAAAGTTCGCTATAGTAAGAAAAGAGACAGATTAATAACATCTCTTTTGTGTGTGAGTGCGCTGTCTCGCTCGACGATAATAAGAAGGGAAGTCACTATACTAAGAAAAGAGATGAACTAATCGCGGTTTACAACTGTGTAACCAACCCATTAGGTACTTATATGGATCACACAAGCACTTTTTTACCAATAATCGTATTTATTTACAATATTCACTAGTTTCGTAGTCAATGGCTGTAAAGGTTATACGAATACACTCGTAGAAATCTACGGGCGTTCAGTTTCTGTATCATAAAAGAAAACGATTTTTATTCTATTGAACGCAAAATGTATTTTTGGTCATATCTTTTTTTTCCCAGGGCTAATTTTTTTGGCGTCCTAACAAATATGAATGACATGTGTCTAATCTATAATCTGACTTTCATCTCATCCCTGCACAATGACTTTTTTTTTTGGAACCCAATCACTTGCATTATCCTTTGTCCATAAATTTTATTATTTCTTTTAAAATATGAAAACCCGATTCCACCAAATCTGACCGCCTATAGATTTCAGTTCCTTGTGTCCTGTTCAGTTCTTTTAAAATATGGGACCTTCAGCTCCCACTACCAGAACTGGTGGTAAGGTCTCGTCCTGCGAATCAAAATGAACCCAAACTCGACATGCCTAGCTCTATCGGTCTACGAGTACCAGTAGCACCTTGAGGTATACCTTCAGCTCATACTACCAAAACTGGCGGTAAGGTCTCGTCCTACGAATCAAAATGAACCCAAACTCGATATACCTAGCTTTACCCGTCTAGGAGTACCAGTAGCACCTCGAGGTATACCTTCAGCTCCCACTACCAGAACTGGTGGTAAGGTCTCGTCCTGCGAATCGAAATGAACCCAAACTCGACATGCCTAGCTCTATCGGTCTACGAGTACCAGTAGCACCTTGAGGTATACCTTCAGCTCCTACTACCAAAACTGGTGGTAAGGTCTCGTCCTACGAATCAAAATGAACCCAAACTCGATATACCTAGCTTTACCCGTCTAGGAGTACCAGTAGCACCTCGAGGTATACCTTCAGCTCCCACTACCAGAACTGGTGGTAAGGTCTCGTCCTGCGAATCAAAATGAACCCAAACTCGACATGCCTAGCTCTATCGGTCTACGAGTACCAGTAGCACCTTGAGGTATACCTTCAGCTCCTACTACCAAAACTGGTGGTAAGGTCTCTTTCTTCGAATCAAAATGAACCCAAACTCGATATACCTAGCTTTACCCGTCTAGGAGTACCAGTAGCACCTCGAGGTATACCTTCAGACCCCACTACCAGAACTGGAGATAAGGTTTAGTCCTAACAAACATAATGATTCCAAGTTTCCAAATTCAATCCTAATCATAAAAGGTTTTGTATTTTTTTTTTTTTTCAATAAAATTATATTATTACCTTTTCAACTCAGTTCAGAGAGCGTCAAGTATCGAGACTTGTTTGATGTAATAAATTGTGTAGGTACAGCGATGTTTCTTAGCACGAAAAATAACTCAAAAGCGATACAGGTCCACTCTCGACAGCGGCTGAGCGCAGACTGAAGATATCTAGTTTTTGTTTGGAATGATATTGACATTATTTGCTAAAGTATAATAACCCTTACCACAGTGTGTTAATATTTACGCATTTATACAAATATGAAGAAAATTACGTGTTTGGTTTTCTTTTTTTTTAAAGGGTTTTTAGTATTAATTTCAAAGAAAAAAATGCTAATTATCAAAAATGAACATGTCAACCACCGAATAGTATTTTTTTTACTCATAAATACTTGTGGTTTCATACCAAAAGTGGTACCGTAAATTGGCTTAAAATCGTCATTTTCGTGCGACGAGGCATCGCAAAATTAGTTTTTAAGCCACAAAAACAAATTTATTTCTATTATTTTTATATAATAAATAGAGATGAAAGTCTTATCTATCTATTAGTATTTGTAATTATACTTAACTCTGCGCCATTTTATCACAATTTGTACCAGAAAATACCCTATTTTGAAGATTTGCGGAAACGCGTCCTTAATATAAATAGTTAAATAGAAACACTTTTATTAATTCTTGCTTTAGTCGTAAATAACAGATTAATCTAAAATGTTGTTAACTTATGAGAATTATAAAAAATATTTATGAAAGAATTTTTTTTTGTTAATTGTAACAAAAAAAAAATTCTTTCATAAATTGAATCCATACATCATTCTTAACCTTCTATTAAAATATATTGATCTTCATAAAGAAGACCCTATACCTAGTCGGGTCATAAGTTCTGTCAAAACCTCATATTTTTAATTTTCGAATACTGGCCAGAAATACGCTTACTAATTTTAAAAATAGAACGGTTGCGATTGTTGAAAATAAAAAAGAAATTATATTTTATTCATTTTCAAATATGGAGTGGTCGAGTAAAGAAGATAGAATCGCGGTTATCGCGTTGCACCGCTGCGGTTACGCGCCAAAAGAGATTTTCAATATTCTACAAAAATTGAAAATAACGTTACGGTTCGTTTATCGTACTATTAAACGATTCACTGAAGAATCAAGCTTCGAAGATCGTAAAAGAAGCGGCCGACCTCGCACAGTTAGGACACCAGCGGTCATCAAAGCAGTGAAGGCGCGAATCGAAAGAAATCCCGTGCGTAAACAGAAAATCCTAGCTCACCAGATGGGGCTAAGCAGAACCACGGTCAAAAGAGTGCTAAATGAAGACCTAGGACTACGAGCTTATCGTAAAAAGACCGGACATTTCTTAAACGAGCGTTTAAAAAAAATTAGGCTAGAAAGATCCCGCGCTTTGTTACGACGGTACGCGGGAAAAAAATACCGCGAAATTCTTTTTTCGGATGAAAAAATTTTTAACATTGAAGAAAGCTATAACAAACAAAACGATAAGGTGTATGCCCACAGTAGTGAAGAAGCGAGCGCGCGTATTCCGAGGGTCCAGCGTGGCCATTACCCTTCCTCATTCATGGTTTGGCTTGGAGTCTCATATTCAGGCATAACTGAGGTGTTTTTCTGTGAAAAAGGTATGAGAACCAGTGCCGTGGCTTATCAAAATACTGTCCTGACAAGCACAGTGGAACCTCTTTCTCAAACAATGTTCAAGAACAGACATTGGACATTCCAACAGGACCGGCTCATAAGGCACGAAGCACGCAAGACTGGTTGACCGCTCGCGGAATTGACTTTATCCGGCATGAAGACTGGCCATCTTCTAGTCCAGACTTAAACCCACTGGACTACAAGATATGGCAATATTTGGAGGAGAAAGTCTGTGCTAAACCTCACCAAAATTTGGAGTCTCTGCGAGCATCTCTGGTTAAAGCAGCGGCAGAAATAGATATGAATGTGGTGCGTGCAGCGATCGATGACTGGCCGCGTAGATTAAGGACATGTGTCCAAAATGGGGGAGGGCATTTCGAATAATGTAATTAAAATTATATTGTACATTTAATAACCTTTCATTTCATATATAATTTTTAAGTAATTGTCTAAAGGTGTATCAGTAATAACATTAAAAGTTTTTGACAGAACTTATGACCCGACTAGGTATAGAGGACATCCCAACTTTTAATATGTTTTCTTGCTTAATCTTATGTTTATGTCTTCAACCCTGTGTTTAAAATAAATAAATAGGACGCATAAAATGAATTCGTTTAGGTTTTTCAAGCGTGAAAAACTAAACGCATTCATATTTTTCCCTAGGAATAGAGACATTTTACTGAATGGAAACCCTTATTTCACCCTCCCGCGCCCCCTGACGTCATCATCCAAGCCCAAAAAAAGCTTTGTTGGACTCCATGTTACCCGGGCGCCAGACTTAGCTTCAAAGATTTGTACAAATGTTTGACGACTTTGCAAAGTCATTTGAACATATATTGACGTAACCTGCCAGACTTGCTTCGCAAACACTTTTCTCCACAGTATGCTAGTAGACAACAAACAAGATGGACAACGATTTTGTAGACTCAGTTAGCCTGTATTATTTGTGTGCATGTAATTATATATTTTTTTTTTGTTATTTTTCGGGTTCCATGTACATAGTTGCCCCTGTAACAACTCTACAAATTCCAGAATGCACTCGCTGCCCCAGTCCATTATATGGCCGCATGCAGTGTAACATGCACACAACCGTCCCGCTCAACAACGCTCGAGCAACTGGACACTGAACAAGTGTGGCAAGGCACGCAAACATTTGAACAAATTCAAGTTTGAATGCTTTGATGTGTAGAAAAAGACCGACTCCGGATGGCAAAGTGCAAAGCTTTGTGCAAACGTTGAATACATATGCAAAGTCCAGCGCCACACATTTGTTCAAACATTTGTTCAAACATTTGAAGCTAAGTCTGGCGCCGGCCTTAGACTATAACTTTGCGATAGTCTGTCGTGACGTGACGTGAAGTATGAAGTGATCTCATATCTCGCGCGTTTCCGTGAAGTGGAGAAGTAATTTGGAAGGGCGCTTGATCAATTTGAATTACGACATTTGCGACCGTCTTCATCATTATTTGAAATTCTTGCACAGCCGTCACTGTTGTACAAAGCTCTGAA
The DNA here is from genome assembly GCA_944452665.1 of Stenoptilia bipunctidactyla. Taxonomy (NCBI): domain Eukaryota; kingdom Metazoa; phylum Arthropoda; class Insecta; order Lepidoptera; family Pterophoridae; genus Stenoptilia; species Stenoptilia bipunctidactyla. Next base: position 11,440,026 of record OX101733.1, read on the forward strand.
GTAAAAGTCCGGCACTGCTTCACCGGACAGTCCCCATCATCTTTCTATGAGTTCCTGCATTAGGTGCAGTACCCGAGTTTCTATGTCGATTCAGTAGTTCTATACTTCGATGGCCGTCCAGTTTATATGGCACCTAATCTTATCTATACAAATTAATTTTATCTAAATTCAAGTTTTATTCATCCTATGAACATCCTATCTAATTACAGAAGGCAGCAGATCAAGCTTTACAAACCTGCCAAAGGATCCTCGTATAAGTGGTGTTGGAGGTTAAGAATTTTAGAGGTTTTACGTTTTACGTCAGATTAGAAAAATAGATATTTGTATAATTTAAAATGGGAAATTGACAGCCTTTTTATATGGTGTCAAATTGTTTTTCATGGCAGTCATACAGAAGTTTCTGAAGTGTTTTTATAAGTGTATTTTATATTGATTTAGATGTCTTGAGGAATATTAAAAACTAGTGAAATGGAAATCCTGCACTCTTTTTTATTTCAAGAGATTCCCCTCTATCGCTCTGTAGGGACCTCCTGAACAGGTCATGTGTCCACCCGCCCGCTTCCACTGATAAATTTTTTTTGAGAGGGGAATCAAAGACGAAATGAAATGACGCCGAGATGTAAATGAAGATTAGATGAAGACTCGAATCGAAGATGAAAATATACATACATACATAACCTCACGCCTGTCTGTCTTTGGGGTAGGCACATACTTCTTTCGTTTCCTCCACATTCATTAATCTTTTCATACATGATCGCCGGTTACGGGTACTTTTAACTAGGCCCTTTTTAAGAACGTCACCAATTTGATCGTCGTACTTTCGCCTAGGACGGCCCCTTCCGACAGCACCATCCATTCTTGCTCTGTACACCTCTTTCGTAAATCTACTTTCACTCGACCTTTCCAAATATCCAAGCCACCATAGCATACCCTTTGCAATCTTAGTCACTACATCTACTTTCAATCCGCATCTCTTTCTTATTTCACTGTTGTGCACCCTATCACTCAATTTCACTCCACACATACAAAATTACCTCAGTAAAAGTGTCACCGTTTACGAGATATTCCCGACTTCAATTTTTTCCGAAAAATGCCGCTTTTTGTTAGTTTTTTCTGGTAGAGCACACGTCAATCTTTCTTTTATTTCAGTTTGTCGTGCAAGTTACGGGACACCTTCTATAACTTTACGCCTTATCCCTTACGGGTAGGCAGAACAAAGTTTGGAGTAATATAATAATGGAGAGAGACTATCGCAGTGACAGGGGGTTAGCCTGTCGCCAAGAAAAACGTCAATAAAACCTGTCCCTTAACTGACTTTAACAGTATGCCCGGGAAGAGAAACAGCTGGTACATTCTATGATTTTCTAAACGGCTACCTATTTTTTACAACTTTAAATAATTTATTTGGCAGCACTTAATCATGAATCGTTAAATATACTTATCCTATATTTTGCAAATTCTCGGTTTATGACCTACCATTTGGTACCTATGTATCTCGCGGTACACATATGGGCAAAAAATGAAGATAAAATCATGTCCTTTCCCCAATAACTTTTTTCTTCCCTCATATAGGTATCTCTGGAGTAGTTTGCCGACTATTTATTAGATTAAGCGTCTAAATCATAGATCTCTCTTTTATCTCACTCTCCCAATACAAAAACCATTGAAGAAAAAAAGAGATAGTACTATTTTCATTCTCCTACCGAATGAAAAAGTTAAAGGCATGACGTCATACGAATGTCATTAGAGTGCCTTGCCGCCATGTTGTATTTCAGAATTCAGAGTACTTAAGATGTCAAATTGTGTTTTGGCTGAAAGGTTTTTTCAATTTACTAATTAAGTGGCTGCAAATTTGTGTTTTATATGTTAATATCTGCAAAAAGTGCACGCAGTTTTCAATATGCACAGAACTTTATCGAATCGATCGGTTCTGTGATCGCACTGCTGGGGAGGGAGAGGGAGAGGTTCATGAATTACGAAGGAACACAAAATAGTAACAATAAAAATGAAAATAAATAAATAAATGAAAGTGGACATTGCAATTATAAAAAGTGAAATCTGATCAAAATAATAGTAATTATAAAATATAACTATCCACATGGCCACTGTGTAATAATTAACCATACCTTCCTTTTATATTATGAAAGTTAGAAAGATTTTACACTCGTATTATGCAGGTAGCAGTAAAACAACATAGTAATTTTTACAAATATTTATTCATTTCTAAAAAAAAGGTACAAAGTCTATTTTTATTGAATAATACAAAATAAGATTTCTTACCTTTTGGAAAATTGAAGGTACTGTGTCATCTCGCAATCTAATTACATCAAGGGTCTTATAAAAGCTATTTTCCTCAAAATGTAAAGAGCAAATATACCAAACTTTAACTTTTGGGTTTAAGTTCTCGCTTCCAATGGCTTCTAACCACCGTCCCTTTAAGTTAACATTTCTTGGAAACCTAAAATTATAAATATCGATATAGAGTTTTAAGAAAAATACATCACTATTAAATTCTAATGTAAACAAACAAGACAGTTTCAACAATAGTTTTCGGCAAAGTAAAACATGTTTAATATAAAAAATTTTTGTGTATAGTTAAGATTGCATGTCCAAATCACAAAAAAAGTTATGTGGAGCACTTTATAACAACAATTTACTTGTTTTAATCAATGAAAATCTTACTAACCTTTGTAAAGTTAAATTAGGGTATTTATCATCTTTCTTCGCACCACACCACAAAATTGAACATTTCATATTGAAAACTGCGTGCACTTTTTGCAGATATTAACATATAAAACACAAATTTGCAGCCACTTAATTAGTAAATTGAAAAAACCTTTCAGCCAAAACACAATTTGACATCTTAAGTACTCTGAATTCTGAAATACAACATGGCGGCAAGGCACTCTAATGACATTCGTATGACGTCATGCCTTTAACTTTTTCATTCGGTAGGAGAATGAAAATAGTACTATCTCTTTTTTTCTTCAATGGTTTTTGTATTGGGAGAGTGAGATAAAAGAGTTTTAGTTATACCTACTTAATATCTATATAACTATAAAGTATGTATAGAAAAACAGAACATCTCCATGTATATCATCTCACTGGTCTAAATTCGTTCTCATGGAGATTTTAACAGTGAGGAAGAAACGTTTTAAACTTCTAACAAGGCTGTATGGCTTACTTTCACTGCTGTGATAAACGAAAACAGTGGTTGTTTTTTGACATACTTGACATATTTTAGGAAACTTGACAGACAGCAAACGTCGTACGTACATATATATAAAAACAAATGTTCAAAGACAACAATACCTACACATCTGATTAAATGAATTAGAAGTTATTATATTTAATCCACCTTTACTGTTTTATAGATCACGGAACTCTTGTACTCTAATTAAGACCCACATTGAAGTATAGGTACTTATGGACTGCGTTGTTATTTAAAATTCTTTTGTTAAGTACCATTTTAAGAAAAAAATATTACTTATTTCAACCATGGCAGAATTAGTTAACCTGCTACCAACCACAATTTATCAAAGACTTGAAAGAGCCAATATTAACACCATTAATCAGTTACTTATACTTTCAAATTGGGATATTGAAAAAAATACTAATTTAAGTAATGATGACATATTACTGATAAAAAGTATTGTATCCAGCAAAATGTGCCCAGAAATTATTACTTCAGATAAATTACTGAGCAAAAATAATACAGTGACCACAGGTTGTGATAAAATTGACAAAATTTTAAGAGGTGGATACCGTAAAGGAACTATTTCAGAACTGTTTGGCGAGAGTGCTTCTGGTAAGACTCAAATGGGACTACAGGCAGCACTGTATAATTGGAACTATGGCTGTGTGTATATATGTACTGAAGATAAGTTTCCTATTAAAAGGTTTGATGATATAAAAACCAACATTGATAATTATGATCCCAAATCTGATTATGGTCAAAACATATTCATTGAACACATAACTGAGTCACAAGATTTACTTTCATGTGTGAAATTAAAGCTACCTAAATTATTAGATAGAGAAAAGACAATAACTTTGATTGTTATTGATTCAGTAGCCGCTCCATTTAGATGTGAGAGTACAAACTATGTTCAAAGAGCTGAAGAATTGAGAGAACTTGCCATGTTACTTATAAAATTAGCGCAAAAGTATAATTTGGCTGTATTATGCATTAACCAAGCTGCAGCATCATTTGATGATTCAAATGTCCTACCTGCACTTGGATTAGCTTGGTCTAATTTAGTATCTACTAGATTATATTTAAGAAAAACTAATTACAGAATCAACAGTACTAGTTCTGAGCATAACTCCTTTGCTCGAGAAGTTTCTATAATTTTCTCTCCAGATTTACCTAATTCTCATGTAAGGTTTGTTGTGGAACCTGAAGGTATTGTTGCATTGTGATATACATGCTTGCTATTGATCTCTACAGAAATAATATTTTAAGTAAAAGACAGACCTTATTTTTTATTTTGCTGCCATACATTTTTTTATATATATATAAATATTATTTTACGTACTTTTACGAAACCTAGAGTGCTTTTCCTAGTACACCTATAAGTACAATGTTAATTTTTTAACATGAGAATCTAGGACACATTTAATATTTTTGTTGAAAAAATCGGGTCGGGTTGACTTAGAATAGCCCTACCGCCCTGGATAAGCGACTCGTGAAAGGCGACTAGTCCGAGTGACCCCCACCGGTGGTAGGATCCCATCAAGGTTCGACTGACTAGCGGCCAACCTACATATAAAATCTGCCACCAATATTGCCGCTCCGGCAATATTTTATGAAGAGCAGTTCTTTCCTAGGCCCGTGTGCTTTCATTTTTGACCTCATCTTCACTTAGGTACCATCGGGCCCTATTTCATAAAGCTACAATTCGTGGTAAACTGACAATTGTTAGCGATTTTTACATGACTTTCGTTTCATAAAACTACAATTCTACAGGTGACTTACAAGTGTCAGTAAAAAGCGTTGCATTTATATTGTCCCGACAATTTTCAGGGCTTAAAGTGTTACTAGATGTAAAAAAATTAAAATCCATTTATACCTCATTTCACTCACCTTTGTTGATAACAAAACGTAACTAGAAAAGGGTATTTACAATTTCGAAACGCATGTCAATTTAAAGCGACGTCTCTCATGCATGTTGGTACCTACTCATCGTCATCCTTCCGTCCATCACAATTTATGAATCATTAAATTCTATATCACTATTTCACATACACACTTCCTTAATACTTATTTAAATCCAAATTAAAGGGTCACCCACCAATCAAAATTATACTTCTTCTCAAGAAAATGCATAAATGGTTCTGCTACTTAATGTACAATACAATACAATACAAAAACTCTTTATTGCACACCACATATTATAAGATACACTAAGAATGAAAACAGAAAAAAAAAATGGGTACTATGGGCGGCCTTATCGCGCAACCTTAGGATGGACAAGAATAACTAAAATTGTAGTAGTAAGAATAACTAAATAAGGTGGTGCGGCGTATCTCTAATATATAAAATTCTCGTGTCACAGTTTTCGTTGCCATACTCCTCCGAAACGGCTTGTCAGATTTTGATGAAATTTTTTGTGCTTATCCGGTATCTATGAGAATCGGCCAACATCTATTTTTTTTTATATGGCAAAACAACGTTTGCCGGGTCAGCTAGTATTTATATATAAATAATAATACAATATATAGGTATAATAATACATGAATACAATACAATATCAAAAATACAGATAAATATCAAAGAAATAATAAATATCATGATATATTTAAGCATTATTCCATAGCAGCTAACATTGACAAGAAATAATTATAAACTTGTGACTTAAATATTGGCAGAGATTTTGCATGTAGTATTGCAGCGTTTTTTATTAATATACAAATTTTGCTAAATGCCCATTGAATTCAATTTCGTGTACAATGGCCACCATTATCATTATTTTGCATCAATTATTACACATGACACTGGAAACTGCTCGCGTCCGCAAGGTTTAGCCCTCGATGCCTTGTACGTGGTCCCTGGGTGGTGCTAAACGAGCATTAAAATCTGGTGGTAGGCTTCGGCCGTGGCTTGTCACCACCCATTAGACAAAACCATGCCGCCAAGTAACCTAGTTGCGTTCCGGCATGATGTCTAGTGTAGCCATTGAGGAGGATAGGTCTGAGTAATCGTGCTGCATCGGAGAACTGTTTACAACTCGTAGGATAATGACTCACCGGGTAACTCGTTTTGGAGGGTAGCGGGATCCGAAGCACGGTGCACCGCTGGCCCAAGTAGCATGCCAGCCACATGCAAAAGGCTGCCCCGCCACCTCGCGAAAATCCCGGGAGGCTCCATCGTGCCGGTTGGCGACCATTTTGAGAGGACCCGATGGCGAACTCAGGGGGGTTCGGGCGTCCCCGCAGTCTCCAAGCGAGTTTCCCAATGGTGCGTCACCCCTATCGAGTTGCTTGGTTCCATTTGCAGCGCTTCACTCAACTTCTGTTCTCCTCCCTATTCACTCCACTCCAAAACTAATGAAAGGTCCAAAGAAGAGTAAGGTAACACAGCGGTTGCACTTCCTCTCGTTTAAAGTGCACTTCTGTAACATCCGAGGAGTGCACTCCAATCTCAATGATGTCCACCACCACCTCGAGACGGAGAGACCCCACCTACTCTTCCTAACGGAGACGCAGATCTGTGATCCGTCAGACTCGGCATACCTTTGTTACCCAGGTTACATCCTGGAGTCCAAATTCCACCCGCACGCCGGGGTGTGCATGTATGCCAGTGACAAGATCTGTTGTCAGCGTCTCCGTTACTTAGAAGTGCCGGACCTTTCAGTTATGTGGGTTCACATAGATACCGGCCTAGACCAAATGGTATACGCTGGTATTTATCGGTCACACAGCGGAGATCGGGAGACAGCGAGGCTTATGGACTATCTCAGCAGTACAGCGGACAAGGTTCAGCAACGTTTTCCCACAGCGCAGTTGGTGTTCCTGGGGGATTTTAACGCACACCACGGACAGTGGTTATACCCGTTTCAGGACACTGACCATGCTGGTAGAGAGGCTTTTAAGTTTTCGCTCACTCATGGCCTCTCTCAGCTTGTTGACGAGCCTACGCGCATCCCAGACGTTGCTGGCCACACTGCTTACTGCCTGGACCTTCTGCTGACAACCGATCCGGACAGATATTCGGTGTCCGTCACTGCACCCTTAGGGACATCCGATCACTGTCTGGTGAAATCTGTATCGCAGTACTCGCCACCTGACACCCGACCAAGTGGTTCTAGGCGAGTATGGCGTTACAAGTCGGCAGATTGGGATGAAATGCGACATTTCTTCGCATCTTATTCGTGGCGGCAAGCTTGTTTTACATCAACCGATCCATCGTGCTGCGCTGATGCAGTCTCAAGTGTGATAGGTCAAGCAATGGAGTTCTTCATTCCCTACGCTGATCTATCCCTTGAAACCAAAGCTCGCCCATGGTTTAGTGCTGAATGCTTTTCCGCTGAAAAGCGTAAGCGAGAAGCGTACAAAGCCTGGGCAACCGCTCGCAGAAGCAAAGCCGTGGATTCGCATGAACACAAAAAGAGGTACAATGCTGCCGCCAAGTCCTGCAAAAAGGTGATCAAGAGAGCTCGTTTCGCCCACATAGGCTGTATCGGAGACAGAATAGCCTCATACCCCTCGGGAAGTAAAGCTTTCTGGTCCCTCGCCAAGTCGGTCGAAACGAACTTTTGTCGCCCGTCGCTGCCGCCTCTGCGGAAACCTGACGGTTCTCTGGCCCACACCGCTAAGGAAAAGGCGGATTTATTTGCCAGTATCTTTGCGGAAAATTCTCGTCTAGATAGCCAAGGTAATATCCCACCCCAATTACCTCAGTTCGGTCCTACAATGGGTACTGTTCACATTCGTCAAAAGGAGGTTCTTAAATGCTTGCTGCACCTAGACGAAAACAAAGCTAGTGGTCCAGACGGTATTCCTGCAGTGGTCCTAAAACGCTGCGCAGCTGAGTTGTCTCCCGTTTTGACGCGTCTCTATAGACTCTCTTTGGAATCTGGTAAAGTCCCCAAATCCTGGAAGCTGGCTAACGTACAACCAGTACCGAAGAAGGGAAGCCGTGCTGATCCTGTCAACTATCGACCAATTTCAATCACCTCCATACTTTGTAAAGTCATGGAACGTGTATTGAACAATCGACTCCTGGCATACCTTGAGACCAACGAGCTCCTAAGCGATAGCCAATATGGTTTCCGGTTTCCGCAGTGGACGCTCGACCGGCGATCTTCTCGTGTATGCCACACACTTATGGAGTGAGGCCTTGGAGGGTCATGGTGAAGCAATAGCTGTATCCTTAGACATCTCCAAGGCCTTTGACAGGGTCTGGCATGATGGTCTCTTAAGCAAGCTTCCAGCATATGGCATACCGACCGGGCTCTGCGACTGGATATCTGATTTTCTGAGGGAACGGTCGATTCGAGTAGTCTTAGACGGCTACTCCTCTGACCTAATGGCGATTAATGCCGGGGTACCTCAGGGATCTGTTCTCTCTGCAACTTTATTCTTGCTGCACATTAATGACCTCCTAACACCAGGCATTATTGCATATGCTGATGACAGCACTGTTTTTGAGAGATATATATCCAATGCGCGAACGAGCGCCCATGAAATCCAGGTTTTGAGAGAGTCTATGATTGAGCGCGTTGATTCGACCTTGCGGAATGTGTCCGATTGGGACGAATCTAACCTGGTCAAATTCAACGCCTCCAAAACACAAGCGTGTCTATTCTCCGCAAAAAAAGAGCACCTTTACTCTTACGCCCACTTTCCAGAATGTATCTGTTCCCATCACCGATCAACTAGGGCTTTTGGGCGTCACTATAACGTCCAAATTAAACTTCGGACAACAAATTGAGTCTATGGCAAAAACGGCTTCCAAAAAATTGGGTATCATCTCGAAGGTCCGGCGGTACTTCAGCCCTGAACGGCTCCTCAACTTATACACAGCCCATGTGAGGTCTTGCATGGAGTACTGTAGTCACCTTTGGGATGGTTCTGCCAAATACCAGCTCGAAGCGCTAGACTCTGTTGACCGAAGAGCCCGAAAACTCATAAATAACAACAACCTTACAAATAAAAAATTGCAGACGCTGGAGCATCGTCGTAAGGTTGCTTGTTTGACAGTATTTTATCGGCTACATTTTGGTGAGTGTGCGAGTGCTCTTTTTGACCAAATTGAACCCACCCCTTTTTACCACCCGACTACCAGACGCAGACAGAACTTCCATCCGTATATAGTGGATATACCAAGAAGTCGAACAAAACGCTTTGATAGTTCCTTTTTGGTACGGATTGCCAAGGTGTGGAACAATCTGCCTGCGTCTGTTTTTCCTGACCACTACAGTCCTGGAACTTTTAAGTGTCGAGTGAATAGGTTTCTCGTGGATGGACGTGTAACACCATAGTCTTCATGCGCACTTTCCATCAGGTGGCATGGAAGACAAACGTCCTATCCCTACAATAAAAAAAAAAAAAAAAAAAGAAAAAAAAATGACAGGCGTTTCATAAACGACAATTCATAGCGATTTGTATGACTTTTGTCAGTAGACCGCCTGTCGCTACAATTGTTTTATGAAACGCATTATGTGACAATTTTGGACGAATTGTAAGTTGTCGACATACAATTGTGAGTCGATATGAGTTTTATGAAATAGGGCCGGTGAGATTGAGGACAAACGCGGGCTTAGTCCTTAACTAAGAAAAAAATTATAATATTATGTCTGCAAGTTTCAAGCCGTTTCAAGCCTCTTGTGTGTGGTGCCTTTACCGTGTCCTTCTACGAATTGTTCTCACTACTTCGATTCATGCGATCTATTGTTGAACTAGGGAGATCGAATTGAACTGATCTTTGTGAAACTTGGTAAAAAGGTTTTTCAATAGTTACGAAACGAGTTCTTGCCCGCGACTTCGTAAACGCATACACTTAAAAGTCCTATATTTTCCGTTCCCGCGGGAATTCCTTACATAATGCACCCAGACGAATTGGGTTATCAAGGGTAATTTTCATAACAAAATCATTAATTTGTCATTTTCCTTAACTCGTCATTTCGTGCAATATTATACACATTAGGATTAACAATGTCCGCAATGTCCGCTCCGATGATGAGGTGGAGGCTATGTATGAGGACATCTCCAAAGCCATACACAGCTCCAAAACTAATTTCAACGTGGTCATGGGGGATTTTAACGCAAAATTAGGCAAACAAAGCGGCAATGAGCAGAAAGTGGGGCAATTTGGAGTTGGAGTCCGGAACGTCCGAGGCCAGATGCTGGCCGGCTTTTTAGAGAAGGAGGGCCTCTTTATGATGAACTCATTCTTCAAGAAACCGGAACACCGCATATGGACTTGGATAAGCCCCGATGGTCACACCAAAATCGAGATAGACTATCATGTCAACGAGAAAAACAGATTTTCAATGATGTCTCTGTGATCAATGCCGTGAAAATCGGTAGCGATCACCGCATGGTAAGAGGCACATTGAGTCTAAATCCAAAACTCGAGCGATCTCGACTGATAAAGTCTGTACCTTGTCCTGCACCCATCCAGATCCAAAACCCCGAAAGCTTTCAGCTCGAATTGCAGAACCGCTTTGAATGCCTCGGCGAGTGCTTCGATATGGACGACTTCAATAACAGGTTTGTGGAAACTGTCTCCACGGCTGGCTCTAAGTTCTTTAAAACCGGCCGTGCAATAGGAACCGGAAAAATCCCAGACTCTACCCTCAAACTCATGGAAGAAAGACGCACTATGATCCTGCAGTCCCCGGAAGATGCTACTCAGTATCGGCGGTCCCTAAAACGCGACCTACGCCGGTTTAATACAGACCGTATTGAAACGGCTATCGAGCAAAACAAGGGCTCTAAGGTCTTCGCGAGAGATTTGTCTATAGGCCAGAACCAACTGACGAAGTTGAAAACGGACGACGGCAGGGTTGTTTCGTCTAAACCCGAACTTTTGAGAAAAGTTGAGAAGTTCTACAGATAAAACCCTTTTGAAGAACTTCAGACCCATTACTTTGTTGAGCCTTGTATACAAGCTGTTTTCAAGAGTCATTACGAACCGTCTCGCACGCAGGTTTGACGACTTCCAGCCTCCCGAACAAGCCGGTTTCCGAAAAGGCACCATAGACCACATCCATACGCTGCGGAAGGTTATAGAAAAGACTCAGTGGACTATGAGAAAGCCTTCGATTCGATCGAGACCTGGGCTGTACTGCAGATACATCGAAGCGTCGAAGTTTTTGTACAAAAACCCCACTATATCAGTCCGTCTTCAGGATCGAATTCGAAGCCTATCCAACTGCAGCGGGGCGTCAGGCAAGGCGACGTTATATCGCCTAAGCTGTTCACCGCAGCGTTGGAAGATGTCTTCAAGCTTCTGGACTGGGATGGGCTCGGCATCAACATCAACGGCGAGTGCATCACTCACCTTCGATTCGCGGATTCGTGGAGCCTCGCAGCGAGTGGGCCTTAAAATGAACATGGATAAGACGAAGATCATGTCGAACGTCCATGTTGCACCTGCTCCTGTGGTAGTTGGAGGCACCACGCTCGAAATTGTTGACGATTATCTATACTTACTTAGAACATAAAATCCAGTTAGGTAGGTCCAACTTTGAGAAAGAGGTCGATCGTCGAATCCAACTCGGCTGGGCAGCGTTCGGGAAGCTCCGTAAAATCTTCTCGTCACAAATACCGCAGTGTCTGAAGACAAAGGTTTTTGACCAGTGTGTGTTGCCAGTGATAACATACGGCACTGAGTCGTGGTCGCTAACTTTGGGCCTTATAAACAAGCTTAGAGTCGCTCAGCGGGCAATAGAAAGGGCCATGCTTGGAGTTTCCCTGTGGGATCGCATCAGGAATGAGGAGATTCGCAGGCGAACCTATGTCACTGACATAGCCAGAAGGATTGCAGAGCTGAAGTGGCAATGGGCAGGGCACATAGCTCGCAGAACAGATGGCCGGTGGCGATCGAGTGGCGGCCACGTACTGGGAGACGCAGCGTAGGCGGGCCCCCCGCACGATGGAACGACGACCTGGTCAAAGTCGTCGGTAAACGCTAGATGAGGACGGCGCGGGACCGAGCGACGTGGAAGACCTTGGGGTAGGCCTATGGCCAACAGTGGACGGCTACAGGCTGTGGATGATGATGGATGTTGGCATGCCTTTAAGTAAATAAATTTAATTATCAATAAGGTGCTAGATTATCACACCGAACCGGGGCGTTAATTATAAAAAAATTAAATAAACTTTTAGCCACATAGGATCGGCTTACAATAGCCCTACTGCACCAGGACAAGCGCGTTGTAAAAGATGACTAACCCGAGTGGCTCCCACTCGGTGACTGGACCCCTTCAAGGTCTGCCTTGCTTGCCACCCTTCATATAAAAACTGCCGCCAAATATTACCGCTCCAGCGGTGATGTGTTCCGGCAATATTTAATGAAGAACCAAGGGACTTCCTAAGCCCGTGTGGTGTTATCTTCAACCTCGCCTTCAGGTATCATCAGGTGAGATTGAGTCAAAAACAGGTAATCTTCATTTTCATTGAACCATCTAATTTCGGCTTTAGGTGGAATATTAGTGTATCCAGAAAACATTAATTTTATAATAGTATTAATTTAAATACATTTTTGCAAAATCTGTACCTAAATTTCACAATGACTTTTTAACAAGATATTACACACATCTACTCGTCATATACTTTATACTCAACCAAACAATTAAACGATTGGCTGCGAGACCCAACTCAATCACCAAATGATTAAAATTTTCATTAGCTAGATATAATCATATATGATGGCAATATTTGCTTGGTGGTAGGATCCCTTCTGGGTCCGCCTGGCTAGCGACCACCCTTTATATAAAGTCTGCCGCCAAATGTTACCGCTCCGGCGGTAATGTGTTCCGGCAATATTGTATAAAGAGCCAGTTCCTTCCTAAACCCGTGTGCTTTCATCTTCGACCTCATCGTCACTTACCATCAGGTGAGATTGAGGTCAAACGCGGGTTTAGTCACTTATAAAAAAAAAAAAATCAGTTATCACCTAATAAGGAAACATAATATACATATTGTAATATTTTACTTTATTATACATTACAAGTGTTTTTTTCCATATTTATCATTTAAAAAACGGCAGTTTCATTTTATAGAATATAAATATAAAATGATGAATTATAGAATATAAAATGAAACTATTTTATTTCCCAATGAACCTGGTGTTGTTTGCCAATGCAGAGAAGACAAATATTGTGTTTAAGGTGGGTAAGCAATAATAGCCTACTTTCTAGGACACTTACTGTCCTTAACTGCTGGTCATTTTCCACCCATCAAGCCACTCATCCCGCTGGATCCTTGTTGCAACTGTCTCATCATATTGTGCAAGCCGGACATACCACCCATTTGTTGGAGAATTCTCGGATCCATCATTTTTGCCATTTGTTGGTTGAGTTTTGCCATTTGCGTTTGGTTGACATTCTTTGCCATATCACCTCCCTTAAATAATCCTTTGATACCACCCATTTTCTTTACAACTGCAGCAAATTTAGTATACTGGGAAATGAGGTCCTTGACATCTTTCTCAGTCACTCCTGCTCCCTGGGCTACCCTCGTGATCCTGGTTGGTTGTTTTGTGAATAGTTTGGCTCCGTCCCGGTTATCTAATTCTCCTTCATTCATGGAGTCCATAATAGTCATCAACCGCTTCAGTTTAGCCATTGATTCTTGTTCACTACCCTTTGATAGAAGATCTTGAGAAAATCCGGGTATCATGCCCTGAAATTAAAATTTGATATAAGCCTCACTCTCTTGTTAAATGCCATAAAATACATGTCTATTTAAGCATTTGAATGTTGAAACACATATTCTTTTTGCTGTAACATGTTTATTATGCATACTTTAATCAATTGAAGATTTAACACTTACCATAATTTGTGAAAAGGGACCCATTTTCATAATATTTTGAAACTGTTCATACATAGCCCTAATTGTGAACTGGCCGTGTTTAAGTTTTTCTAGCAATTCATCGTTTTCATCAAGTTTGAGCTCATTCACTTTGTCTAACAAACCTTCAATGTCTCCCATACCCAATAGTTTGTTAATAAATGGTTTAGTCTTGAAAGGTTCCAGGTCATCTATGTGTTCTCCTGTACCTATGAAGATGATAGGACTTTCAGTGGCTGCAACACTAAAAAGAAAAAATATTTTTTATCTCAGAATATAGAATTATATTTAAAAAGTAAATTTTAGTGGGCAATATACAAAGTCAAAAGAGTTATTTTGAGTTAATTTTAGAAATAAGATATTTAAGATGTTTTTATTTATTTTGAGTTCTTAATATTTCAGCATGACGAATTTTGACTTACGCTGAGAGAGCACCTCCTCCCTTAGCATGGCCATCTAATTTAGTGATGATGACGGATCCAATGTCTACTTTCTCTTTGAAGGCTCTGGCTTGAGCTTCACAAGCTTGTCCAATTGTGGCGTCCATCACGAAAATAATGTTGTCTGGTTTCTGTAATCACACATTTTTTAAGATTTAGCCAACTAACTTTTTTTTATTGAAAAATAAATAGTCAGTAATTTAATTTCACCTCAATCTCATCTGTAAGTGAAGATGCAGGCTAAATCTCTAATAAAAAAATATGATGTCTAATTTTTTAACAGCATACAGTTTATTTTTAAATGTCACAGTCAGTCAAAATCAATAAGTCATATTTATGGTTGTGCATATAGTTGTAAAAAACCCGTTAGCTACCGTTATTTAACCAAATTTATGGTTAACTACCGATAAAATGCAGTTATTAACGGTTAAATATCTGACACTGACAACGAAAAAGGATAAGTTTTTCTTACTTTTCCTGTTAACCAACATCAAAAAAGGATCAATTCCACTCGTATGTATGTAATATTTTCAAAATGACCAAGTTTTCGTATATGTTAGTCTATATCAACGTCTACAAAAGACAAAAGTGCCAAATTTCAATAGTGTATGTATGTTTTTATGTTTGTGTTCGCATATCTCCGAAACTACACGTCCAATTTGACTAATTCTTTTTTTGTTGTACTAGATATCGTTCAACTTAGGGTATAATATAAGTTTTATCAAAATCGGTTCAATAGTTTTTGAGATAGGGAATTTCCACCGACTTTTTTTTGCGAGTCGAAGCTAGATTCATCGCGCAACTTGCGATTCATATTTCAATCTGCTAGCGACATCTAACGGTGGTATTTAACCGTAACAAGCATAAAATGCGGTTACTTAACCGTTAATAACGAAAAATGCATATTTAACCGCGTGGTTAAAATCGTTAATAACCAGCTTCGCATCTATAGTTGTGCACCATAACTACCAGTCAAATTCTAAATATGCTGATTCAACAGAACTTTGGACAAATTAAGAAATTATCTAAAACTCACAATCGCATTGGCAACTGCCAACATCTCCTCGAAGAGAGATTCTTCTTGTTTATGCCTTCCACTTGTGTCCACAATTATTATCTCAAAACTTTCTTTTTTGAACATCTCCACACCAGTAGTGGCTATTACTACTGGATCTACCTCAGTGTAACTGGAAATTAATTAATAATCTATAAAAAAATATTCAGACGATCAAAAGATCTTATTTCTATTTCTCATAGCTGTACACACCTTCCATAAAATGGGATTCTGGCCTTAGTACAATTTTGTTTGACTTGATCATAAGCTCCGGCACGGAAAGTATCAGCACAAACTAGACAAGATTTCCAATTCTTCCTTAGGTAATGGTAAGCAAGCTTCGTGCAAGTAGTGGTTTTACCAGAACCTTGCAAGCCGACAAACATAATTACATTAGGCTTTCCTTTGATTGGCTGGTAGGGCTTTACTCCAGGATCGACAAGCTGCAATTATATATATGAGTTATTATATAATCTAGGCCACACTTGCATTGGCTCCATGTCTATAGGATATTTTCACACCAGACCCAATGCAAGTGTGCTATAGCCTGGTTTACTATACATTTCATAGCTTTTTAATCTTAGAACTTTTACCTTTTATAAACAGGAGTTATCACAATGAATCTCATGAAAATTAATACAGGCTGCTTTTAGGGAGTACACTCCTTAGATTACAATAGTTACTTATTGGTTCAATCAATTTAAACTTGCAACAGAATTTACACCATATGTCTGTACTCCAATTCTCACAGCTGACAATAGGATAACATAATATACATAAGGATAAGGAAGTACCAACTTTTCCCACAATAGCATCAAACCATCTACACCATCAGTTTTTGAATGACTCTTCATAAATCCAAATAATGATTAGTTAACAGTTATATGTGAAATAAATGAAATGTTGACTTTAATAATTCATACAAAACATTTTATTGTAAGGTAGAATAATATGTTTACCCTACATATTTAAATATCAAAGGTATTATCTTACATAGCTTTATTGAATCATGAAACTCACTACTAAAATTACATATGTTTAATATTTTTCAAGGTAATTAATCCAATAACATTTAGGAATATACCATAGGCACATAAGTTGTGTTTTGTCAAAAGTTGTAATCAAAAACTAAATACACCTTAATATTGCATAGAATTGAGTATTTAATTGCATCCATAGGCTTACCTTAACAAGTTCCTTAAAAACTGCAGATTGGATCATCCTCCGTTTATTGAGACCCCCAGCCATTTCATCAAAATCAATAACAGCTCGCACATTTTCACGTAGATTTTTAACCAGACGAATATTTACATCAGCCTCGAGCAGAGCAGCGCAAATTTGCTTCAACATAGAATTTAACACCTACGAGAGACGAAAGTGTCAGTAACATATGAATAGGAAAAGTTTATATCTTCAATAATAAATTCAGTTACAAAATAACATTACCTCTTCATTAATTATGGTAGCTCTGCTCAGAGACTGCAGAGCAGTCGTAATTTTACGACCTAAATCTGCTAAAACCATATTGAAGTTTGCTTTTCACTGCTCAAAAATATAACCAAAATTCTTCGAAGCCAACACAATTTATATTAATTGGCATCCATAGATAGAACGCGTATCATTTTCACAGTTCCTTCGCAAAATTATTAATTTTCTGAATAAGTTAAACAGAAAGATGTTAGACAAAATTTACAATTACAAATGTCGTGTCAGACACTTTATTTTTATGAATGAATGTTTGACTGTGACTTTGACATAACACGTCCACGCACCGCTTGATACGTTGATTACCGATAGAATAGAACATTTTAAGGGTGTGCGGCCATTGAGTTGTTGAGTTAACCGCTAGAAATGCAATTTATTTTAAATGGGGAGTTTTCTGACAGCTCATTAAAAAAACAAAACTGTACAAAATTGGTACAAAAGGCTTCGATAGATGGCGCTTTACAAAAGGCGAAGGCGAAGAATTTATTCCACACTGCGTTTTTAAAAGTAAAATAAATTAATTGATGTCTGTATCAGAAATTGAACGTATAAATAACCATAGATGGTAGATACCACTTACCTACATTATAGTTTACAGACTTAACGCCTTCGGCTTTTTAAAAGTGCCATCTATAGAGGTGTTTTGAACTAATTTTTATGAGCTGTCAGAAAACTCCCCATTATGTTTGAAAATGATTTCGCTAGTTCAACATAATAGTGGAGTTTTTGCTGTAATGTTGACCAAATTAGCCCGAATCACAATAATAATGTGATGCTTATTTGTTAGCACAGATCCTTGCGAACAAATTAAGTGGAAAAAAACAATATTATGTTAAGGGGCCGGTTTATTTAGTAGCGCATATTACCTAACACACTCGTATACACATTGGACCTAACGTATACGGTGTCCTTCAAGCTGTAATCCTCACTTTTGAAATCTCAATGGAAAGGAGTTTTGGTTATGCCAAAAAATTGTGATGAAATAGCCATAATTAGTGACGCATATAAAAAAATAGTCGTTTCGGAAGTATAGCTATAAGTTAGTGAGGATTATAGCTTGAACGTTAAGCTGTAAAAAAAAGAAGTTTGCTTTGTATGACGTGTTTGTTATTTCCCTTCGATGCCATTATAGACGGATTCCACTGTATTTAGTAACATTTTTATTAATCCCGTATAAGATTCTATAACATTTCAACTTAAGATACAATATCGCTCGCCATGCAATTCAATGGGATATGACAGAAAGAACCCATCATTATATTATGTTACAATAAAATGTCATATCAGTCTCTATCTTAAGATACAAAACTTTGAAATATACAGGGTTAATTTTAATTAACACATTACCTCTTGCGGGCGGCCTCTACACATCGACCCCAATAACATGTTAAAACTAAACCGACTCTACAATGTAAAATGTTGAAAAAAAACTTTGAAAAAACTTCAAAATGTATTAATCTTAATGAGTTTCATAGTTTCTAAGATAAATCGAATCACATTTCTAAGGTCTGGGTGGTCTGGTTTATATGCTGTCCTATATAAAATAAAATCTTTAAATCAAATATAATAGTATCGTATCCTGTCTAGCCCTTTAATTTTATGATAAGTTAAAAGTCTAAGAACTTACTAGAAGTTAAAAAAGTACAAACAAAAATTTAATCATATCGAGTTTATTTCACGTAAGTACAAAAAAACGGGAAAATCTAAATCAACCGAAAGGTACTTACTTTCATTTACCCGCAGAGTGACGAATTGTTAATTCTTAACTAAAAGGTATGAAAACCCGTACTAGAAATCCAAATCGTTGTCACGTACTTTCAACAAATCCACTTTACATTTCCGGTTTTTGACCGGTGTATAAGGAATTTATTTTATTTTGCAATTGTTGGAAAGCATACAGCTAAACATTAAAATATAATAGATAACTAGTTATAATTTATTCTGATGATAAGTACCTACTATTTTAAATGCACACACTATTACTAAATCCATTGCAAAGCACTTACAAAAGAATATAGAAATTAGTAATATACCAAAAGAGCCCAAGTTTTTTAACAAGCAAAGTTAAATAATGATTTTGTACGTGACTTAGAAATGTAGGGAAAAAATAAAGTTTTTGTTTTCAAATTAAATTAGCCCAAAATTATTATCGTTTCATACGACTATTACAGCTTGACTTTCAAGCTGTAATCCTCACGAACCTATAGCTATACCTCCTAAACTATAAAACGACTATTTTTATATGCGTCACTATTTATGACTATTTCGTCACTATTTTTTGGCATAGCCAAAACTTCTTTCCATTGAGATTTCAAAAGTTAGGATTACAGCTTGTAGGACACCGTGCACGTATAGAACGGAAACGTGTATGCTTTATAGCTTTTATTCTAGTAGGACATCAAAACTTAAAAGTTTAACTAATGTCATATTTGACAATAATGACATAGTGATTCTGCATTGTAATCCTCGTTCTCAAAGAAGTTTTGTTTCTAATTGTAATTGTATAAGGATTTCTTATTGTAACTAAAATGGTAAGTAAAAATATACGAATGACAACAAACTAATACTAATAAGTGATCAAATTTGCAGAAATAAGTGATATGTTTATGCTTGCAGGGCCAAAATCAATCCGGTGGGGGAAGCGGTGGAGATAAAAAAGATGACAAGGATAAGAAGAAGAAGTATGAACCTCCAATTCCTACCAGGGTCGGCAAGAAAAAGCGCAAAGCGAAAGGTCCAGATGCAGCATTAAAATTACCTCAAGTAACTCCACATACAAGATGCAGATTGAAGCTTTTAAAATTGGAAAGAATTAAGGACTATTTGTTAATGGAGGAAGAATTTATACGCAATCAAGAAAGACTGAAGCCACAAGAGGAGAAAATCGAGGAAGAAAGGTCTAAGGTTTGTGAGACAAAACTGAGTTTATATTTTTAAAATATTTTATTTACAAGTCATGCAATATGTATTTTTTGGCAGGTTGATGATCTCAGAGGTACACCTATGTCAGTTGGTAATCTGGAAGAAATTATAGATGACAATCATGCTATAGTTTCAACTTCAGTTGGTAGTGAGCATTATGTGAGCATACTGTCTTTTGTGGACAAAGACCAACTAGAACCAGGATGTTCTGTGTTACTCAACCATAAGGTAATATGATTTACTAACAAGGTATAACTAGGTATAAAGATTTTTATTATAGAACAAATGATGATTGTATTTTATGGAGGATATGTTTGTGACTATATTTTTTACTTTGATAGGTTCATGCTGTAGTTGGTGTATTAGGTGATGACACAGATCCAATGGTATCTGTAATGAAGCTTGAAAAAGCTCCTCAGGAGACATATGCTGATATTGGTGGCCTAGATACACAAATTCAAGAAATTAAGGTATGTTATCTAAGAAATGGTAGTGAGGAACTATTAATTATGAAGAATTGAATATTACATTTTCAAATAAAACTACTTTTTAACCAATTAATAAAAAGTCAGTCGCTCATGACCACTGGGTCTGCGAAGACACACCAAAAAGTCGAGTTAAAATGTAAAATAAAAATTTTATGTGATTAATCTGGTTAAAAAATAGTTTTATTTAAATTATGCATGGTGAAAACTAAGACAATATTATTATAGTATAGATTATTGGTTAACTTTTTTTATTGTTAACCATTACTATCTATAGTTTGAACATATAAGGCTTGTCTAAGTTTTTTGAAATGCACTCTTATAATATTTAAAAATTCAGTAAAAGTGTGACATTCAAGGTGTTACTGACCACTTTAGTATGTATTACTAACTGCACCTATCTGACTCAGCTTGTTGACAAAGTTTAAATGTTTGGAATATTTTTTGTCTTGTAATGGGACTGGCCGTGTCTATTCTTTATCTGGTATATTTTTTTAAACATATGGTTTAAGGGAAATAGAACCCTTTACAATACTTGATGAATACCTTGAATGATGATAATTTATGAAATTAGAAATACAATTTGTCCTTAAATTATAGATTTAATCTTAAAGAAAAATGTACTATGTCAAGTATAACATATGCATATATTTATTTATTTATTCTTCATTGTACATATGGAGTAAGACATAATTTTACTAACTATATAATAGGTACAGTGCACAATAGGCGGTCTTATAATCTACAGCCAATCTCTTCCAGAGAACCCTGCATGTACCATTTGTGAAATTAGGAAAATGTAACAAATGAACATAATATTGCATAGTTTTTTCATGGTTTTCTGTAAGCAAACCTACCATCATAATAATAAAATTTTTAGATACTGTATGAATTCTGTACTCACTAAATGTCAGTGTCATGAAATGATAACAAGTTAGTCACCAAGGAAACCTATCCTCAAGCCAATTTCGACCTACTAGCATTTAGATGATTTTCCAAAATGAGCTTGTTGTGAATCATGATTCAGTTAGTTCGATCGAACAAAGATGTAGCTGTAAAACTAATTTCAAGAAACAAACAGTTTGGAGTGGTTTTGTTATGCAGAGCCAGGGCTATGCTGAATCTATGCTGGTGAAAACATAAAAAATAAATACCTCAGTTACTTGGTCAATGAGTTTAACCTGATGTTAAGGTCTTAAATATAAAATATCATTTTAGGAATCAGTGGAGCTGCCACTCACCCATCCTGAGTATTATGAGGAGATGGGTATCAAACCCCCAAAAGGAGTCATTCTGTATGGACCACCAGGAACCGGCAAGACTTTACTGGCCAAAGCAGTAGCTAATCAGACTTCTGCCACATTCCTTCGGGTAGTTGGATCGGAACTCATTCAAAAATACTTGGTTAGTATGTGTGATAATAAATTTGATTTCACTTGAGTCTTAAGTTGAATTTATTAAATTATAATATAAATAAAAAAACCCTACAACATAATGTAAAAGTAATAAAGTGTGATAAAATCGCAAAATTTTTGAGAAATATCTAGATGTTTATAATTTTTTTTGTGTTTCCAGGGTGATGGACCTAAATTAGTCCGAGAACTGTTTAGAGTAGCAGAGGAGCATGCGCCATCTATAGTTTTTATAGATGAAATTGATGCTGTGGGCACAAAACGGTAGGTACACAACTCTTGTATGTAACACTAATCTTATTTGGTAGTAGTGAGTGTTCTGTGGGTATTTTTGGTAGTAGGTTAAGTTGTCTTACCTGAATTTGTTAATTCCTTCATTTGATGAACAAATATTTCATATAATATTATCCTAAGTTTTCTGGATTCATAATTTTAAATCAAACACATTTTAATTATTTATGTAACCTCTTTTATTCTTCAGAAGAATAATGCCCAAAATTATTAAAACTTGTGGGTTCATTGCGCTATACAGGCTGCAGGGTTATATTCTTAGTCGCATAATAAAATAGCCCTCCTTATACCGCCAGTAGATAAACGGATCGTACAAGTTTGCTGCCAATAAATCAAGTCAAAATCAAAAAGTTTTTATTCTGTTTAAGTTAAAAGATTAGACTTGGTGAATGTCAAACGGTAGATGAGGGCGGCGTGGGTCCGGACTAGGGAGGCCTCCGTCCAGCAGTATGCGTCTCTCCGCTCATGAAGATAATGATGCCTCCCCCAGGATTCGTCATGTTGTCCGGACCCGCGCCGCCCGCATCCAACGCTTGACGTTCGTAAATTGTATAAAAATACCTACTACGAATAAAAAAGTTTTCATTTTCATTTCAACTCTCGGCACTCTTTTGTCAAAAGTGCTCATCATAGGTACAATTTGGCACAAATACAACTCTGCTATGACATGAATAAACAAACAGAAGACAGATATTCGTGCTTGCTAATGTCATGTCACAGCCAAGCTACTTACGCCATGTACACATTTAATAATTTGAAATAACCTGTGGAGACTTCAATCCCATGCTATTTTATCATCTAAATATAATATAATAATAATATCTGCGCCAGGGCTTTCCTAAACCCACTATCTCAACTTTTTTTTTCTTTTTTGAGATTATGGTTGAATGCAGGTTTAGTCACTGATAAGAAAATACCGAAATAATTAATTCGTTTGTATTTATTTTGTTCAGTTATGATTCAAATTCTGGAGGAGAAAGAGAAATTCAAAGAACTATGTTGGAGCTTTTGAACCAGTTAGACGGATTCGATTCCAGAGGTGATGTAAAGGTGAGAATTATATTTTATCAATTCGATATACGCTAAAACTTTGTGCAGCTTGGCACTTCTATGTTGCCACTCAACTACACACTTGTTAGGAAAACGAGCTATAAGAGCGATTACGCCCTACATCGAAAAAAAACAGAAAAATATACCGTCCGAAGTAAAAATAATAATTAAGGTGACCATGACACCAAATAAATTAATTTTTTTTTTATTAACGAAGTATAAAACAATATTTACATAATTTTTGCCTGTTGTCAAGTTAAAATGTTTATACTTAATTAAAAAGAAAGGAACACATTTCTGTTTTCGACTATGTTTCACTCTGTAGACAGAGTGAATGGATAATACGGTTCAGAAAAATAAATATAATGTTCAAAAAAAGTCCTTCCGTGGCCGAGATATTCGACATTTTCGAAATAAAAATAACATTCCACGCTTCGCCATTCTTTCTGGCGTCAAAACGACAAAACAAGATTTTTTTATATCTGTTTTTTGGGTAGTGATCCTGAATAGATGTGCTATCGAATACTACACTAAACTAAAAAGAGCGAAATGTGCTCCCCTAAAAATTAAAATAAATTAAGGGACCGTGATTCTAAAAGGATAGTTTACATTCGATAGCACATCTATTTAGAAGTTCCTATAAATAGATATAAAAAAAAAAAACTGGATTTATTGTATGGCGACGGTTGGAATGTTTATTTTTGTTTCGAAACTCTCGAATATCACGAAAACGGAAGGACTTTTACTGACCATAATACTTATATATTTTTCTGAACCAGCATAGTGCCGGTAGGTACCATATTATACAATTATTACGCCACACCCTGTAAAAGTATGCCAAAAAATGGCTCCTAAATTACGTGGATTTTGGCCAGATATCGGACTAATGCATTATTAGCAATAACCGAAATCGATCCGAGAATTCAAGATCCGTATTTTCACTGGTTTCCGTAAAAATATTAAGCTCAGATTAGATTATTTGTATATTTTGGAAATATTTATTTAACAAAATTGCAATCTTTCCCAATTAAATTTATAAAGTATGTTTTTATGACAGGTAATCATGGCTACCAACCGTATAGAAACTCTGGACCCAGCACTGATTCGCCCCGGTCGTATCGACCGTAAAATTGAATTCCCACTGCCCGATGAGAAGACCAAGAGGAGGATTTTCACAATTCACACTTCGAGAATGACGCTCGCCGAAGACGTGAATCTGTCAGAGCTTATTATGTCTAAAGATGATCTCTCTGGTGCTGATATTAAGGTATATAATATAATTTATTTGAAATAAAGTACTGGAATAAATTATTATTTGTTGATTATAATAATTTTAATAGACTTCCTGTGTTAGAATTCTATTAAGGGCTGGTATCTTTGTAATAGAACACTTTTATTAGCTGCCAAGTCAGGCATGTTGAATGTTTTTCTAATAAATACCTATAATTTATAATACATTTATTTATATGTTTGTTTATTTAATTGGGTTTTGCAAGGATGTTATAATGCTGTAATTGTTTATTAATGCAAAAATTAACTTTATTTTTCAGGCTATTTGCACCGAAGCTGGATTAATGGCGTTAAGGGAGCGTCGCATGAAAGTCACCAATGAAGACTTCAAGAAGTCGAAGGAAAGTGTTTTATATCGCAAGAAGGAAGGCACTCCAGAAGGCCTTTATCTTTAATTTGGTACTTGATCAATCTTGGCTGAATTATATAGTATAATTATATTGAAAACTCATATTTAAGCCAGGATGAAATAAAATTTTAATTAATGTAAAGTGTTTTTTTTCTCATATTACAGGCAACATTTGTTAGAGGATAGTGCATTAAATGTAACTTGAGGTGCTATTACGCAGTAATGCTTGTTTATAAAAGTAGGTTCACCATTTTCAATTTTCTCTGCAGCATATTTTTATTAGTTTTGAACTCATCTGATTTGTGTTGAATCTGAATCCATTCAATACCCCTTGCCTTGCTTTACGGAGTGCCGACAGGAGTAAAGACAGCAAATCTATATAAAAAAAAGTCCCCAGACAATCACACCAGCTACATGTCCCCAAAGTAAGTATAGCTTGTGTTATGGGATACCATGTAGCGAACAAGGGGGGAACCTAGAATATAAATCACGCGTAGACACGTAAGCGACGGACGCGTCTCTTGCTTTCTCGTAAAATATCTTACGTGTTCTATCAGCATAAGAATTAACATTCACTAAACCTAATAAGAGTTTGTTTTTCTTTTTCTTTTACTCGCGCTGTAGACTATTATCTTACTGCTATAATGAATTGTGCAAAGTGTAAGGATACCGTTACTGACTTTGTTCTTTGTGGCAAGTGTGATGGCCGTTATCACTTTGGCTGTGCTGGAGTATCCGAGTCCAGTTACCGAAGAATGGGGCATGAGAAAAAAACTGCCTGGCGATGTATTTCTTGCCGCGCTCAACCCACGGACTCCGCAAGCAACGTTTCATTAGCTGACGTTTTAATGGAAATTAAAAATCTACGTGCGGATTTTAACATTATGAAAACCGACTTGAATGAAATCAAATCCGATGTAAGCAGCACTAAAAATTGTTTACAAGAACTGGACGCGAAGTGGAGCGACATGGAGCTCAGATTCGTGGATCTTGAGGGTAGACTTAACAGCTTTGAAGAAAAAGTTTCCACCGTAACTGTTCTACAAAAAGATTTAAAAAAGGCACAGGATACTATCACCACACTCAAGCAGGATAATAATATGCATGATCAATTCTCCAGGTTAAATAATGTCGAGATATCTGGAATACCACTCCGTAATGGTGAAAACCTTAATTCAATTCTGAACGACATTTGTTCTGTGGTGGGTTTTAGCCTATGTGAAACAGATATAGACTGTGTGCATCGAGTTCGCCGGCACATGACTGACGACAAGCATACTCTGCGGCATCCTTCCATCATCGTGCGGTTCACGCAGCGCCGCCGCAAGGACCAGCTGCTGGCTGCCATGCGCGTGCGCCGCACCCTCACCACCGCCGACATCAGCTTACAGGGACCCGCCTCCGCTATCTACATATCTGATCATCTTACGCCATCCAACAAATTACTACT
The DNA here is from genome assembly GCA_944452665.1 of Stenoptilia bipunctidactyla. Classification (NCBI taxonomy): domain Eukaryota; kingdom Metazoa; phylum Arthropoda; class Insecta; order Lepidoptera; family Pterophoridae; genus Stenoptilia; species Stenoptilia bipunctidactyla. Next base: position 11,466,276 of record OX101733.1, read on the forward strand.
TAACCGCTTGAGCGCGACGACCTTTTTTTATAATGCCGTCAAGCGCTACTGGTCTAAAAAAAAATGGCGGGAAGCCGCGCGTCATCTGGCCGAGCTCATAAATTATTTTTTTGTTGACTTGTCGGTAACATGAGTAATCTCAAGTGATGTTATTGTTGAAGCTTATGAATGCCTCTTTCAAGTCGTACTAAGTGTTTGTAAACTTTTAATTTCTGGTTATTTATACTTAGCAGTAAACATTGACTATAGATGAAAAAATCATTATGTGAACTTTGAAAATTATTATTTTGAAAAGTAAATCTGTAACATATATATTTTATGAATTATAATGGTGGAGAGGTTCTATCTACATATGATAAAATATAAAACATCAACTTCATAGTACAAAAATATTTATTTACAGGCCTTAGACTAGCACAAAAAAGTAGTCACGAGAACTAACCGTCGACTTTAGTTATTTTTTTTTTCAATCTTAGGATATGGCTATGAGCTGTTGTCATATTTTTGGAATGGATCAATGAACGAACATTCATGTGGAATAAAGACAAAGGATTGAAACATCATTTAATAGAAAGAAAAAGATATATTTTTGACGACTTGTCTTAGTGAAATGCAAAAAGGGACAAACGTCCCTTGTAGCGCTCAACGGTGTAAACAAAATAGGGACAAACGTCCCTTTTCGCGCTCAAGCGGTTAAACGCGCCCGTGAACTAAAAACCGAAAAAAACTATACCTATCTATGGGTTAGAGATTGTAAGATCCTAATGCGTAAAAACGAAGTGTCGAAAATCATACGTATCACAAATGAATTAGACTTACTTAAAATTAAATGACTATTTCGTATATGTTTATCACTCAAATTTCACTATTACTTTTTTATTTTTACTTTGATACCTAACCCACCGAAACAAATAACAATATTTTCATCTCAACACGCAATTATTATTAAAATCTCATATGAAACAATTCTATCACTATTATATACCAATAACAATAACCTGTATGCTCGCTTTATATTTGATAAAATTACTATTCACTCTGTTCATGGTTTACTAATTAATATTTTTGCAAATATTTTATGCACAAGTGTAACATACACAAAAACCTTGCAGCTTTTCTATATACTCGTATTCTCGCTAATTTACTTGATGACTAAAAACGTTTTTGTTTTATGTGGCAGACCGACTGAGAAGGGTGTTTTTTCACGTAATGGCGTTATGTTCGGGTCGCAACACAACTGTTCGATATTTATACTATCCATTCGCAATGCTTGAACTGAATTCCTTAACTATTTATTACCAAAACACTAGGGGTTTACGCACTAAGTCACACAGTTTTTCATCTAATATATTACTAAATGATTATGATATAATAGTTTTAACTGAGACCTGGCTTACGCCCGATTTTAATGACTGCGAATATTTTTATAACAAATACGACGTTTATCGAAGAGATCGCGTAATGAGTGACGGGAGGGGCTCCCGTGGCGGTGGCGTACTGATAGCGGTGCGGCGGGGCTTGTGCGCGCGCCGCAACGACGGCTTGCTTGTGCACTGATGAGCGCGGATCTGAGACGCTGTGGGTCAGCCTGGAGCTGCCGGCGGCCGCGGCGCGAGCGCACGGCCCCCGCGACCCTTGCGTCCCGGCCCGCATAATGCTTCACATTGCGAGTTGTTACTATCCGCACGGTAATAATCATACCGAAAAACTTCAAACCTTTTACGATAATACGTCCGAATTTATTTTGAATAATCCTTCTGATTACTTTTTGATACTTGGAGACTTTAATATTTCCAACGCGACTTGGTATTGCGATGATAATTCTACGATTAAATTAATTACTAACTCTGACTTGAAGGCTACTTCACTTGCAGATTTTATGAGATTGTCGAATGTTTTTCAGTACAATAATTGCACTAATTATAACAACCGCGTTCTTGATTTGGTTCTTAGTAACGGTGACTGTTCCGTGACGAGTTGCCCAAACCCACTAACTATAGAAGACGCCCACCATAAATCCCTATGCATAAATTTCATTTTACCAACTACTGCGTATTTAAAAGAAAATGAACATCTTAAATTTATTTATCACGCTACGGATTTTAAGCAGATGAGTGCGGGAATAATGGCTGTTGATTGGTCGACGGAACTGTCCCATCTTAATACGGAGGAGTCAGTAACTTATTTCTATAATATTTTGTATGACTTAATGGATAAATATATACCTAAAAAACTAGTTAAGTCAAATACGAACTTTCCACCCTGGTATTCAAAGTCTTTAATAAAATTGATTAGGCATAAAACCAAAATTCACACTAGGTGGAAAAAATATAGTAACGACTTAGATTACCAACTCTTTAAAGAGTTACGCTCAAAAGAAAAACAACTTCAAAAAGAATGCTATAATAACTTCATAAATTTTTCCGAAGACAAAATAAATTCTTCTCCTAGATACTTTTGGTCATTCATTAAATCGAAGTTAGGGTCTAACTCTATTCCTGCACACATGAAGTTCAATAATGAAACCTTGACGAATCCCTTAGACATCTGCAATATGTTTAATAATTATTTTAATTCAGTTTTCGTAACCAGTGAGGAGCCGCCGTCTCGTGTCGCTCTAGATGGCACCTCGTTAGTGAACATCTCAACAATTGAAATCTCACAAGGCCAGGTCTCAAAGCTATTTCAATCTGTGGACGTTAACAAGGGTGCTGGCCATGATAAAGTGCATCCAATTCTTATCAGTAAACTGCATAAAGATTTTTCAATTCCGCTTAGCATTATTTATCGAAAATCAATCTGCGAAGGCTGCTTTCCGACCATCTGGAAAAAGTCCTTAGTTACTCCTATACACAAAGGTGGCGACAAACACGATATACAACAATACAGGCCAATATCAAAAATTTGTTGCTTTGGTAAGATTTTCGAAAAACTAATTACGTCTTCCATGACTTCAGTAATGAATCAGGTTCTGTGTGAGGAACAACACGGCTTCTCTCAGGCTCGTGGGGTTGCTACCAATCTGGCGTTGTACACGGACTTCTTACTTAATGCCATGGACGCAGGTTACCAGGTGGACGCCGTGTACACCGATTTTTCTAAAGCGTTTGATAAAATTAGCCATTCCATTCTTATTAATAAACTTCTGGAACTCGGTGTACACGGTGACCTCCTGCGATGGGTTAAGTCCTATGTTACCAATCGCAGTCAGGCCGTTGCATTGAAAGGCTACCAATCTTCGATCCTGCTTACATCATCTGGAATTCCGCAAGGATCTATACTTGGTCCTTTCCTCTTCGTCCTGTACCTTAATGACATAAGAAAATGTTTTAACAATTCTTCTCACCTCCTCTATGCAGACGATACGAAAATATATAAAATTATTAAGACTGTAGATGATTGTATGGCCTTACAAAATGATTTGAATAGTTTCGATAGGTATTGCAATTCAAATCAATTATTTTTAAATACAGATAAATGTCAAGTCATAACATTCACACGGAAGAGAAATCCAATCACACATGACTACAACATTGGAGGACGGACCCTTAATCGAGTCTCTTCGGTGCGAGATCTTGGGATTGTTCTAGACGCCAAGCTTAATTTTAATCAGCACATCGACAGCATAGTGGCCAAAGCGCTTAAGCAACTAGGTATGATTATCCGAATAGGAAAACCTTTTAAACGTGCCAAAACCCTAATTCTACTTTATAATGCCTACGTTCGTAGTGCGTTAGAGTTCGGAAGTGTAATTTGGAGCCCAGAGTACGCTGTTCATATCAGTCGTATTGAAAGAGTGCAAAAGAAATTGTTGAGAACTCTCGATTATAGGTCTGCCGTTGAGTATGTAAGCTATGAAGAAAGCGCCGCAAGATATCATATTCATCGGTTGGACCTCAAACGTAAATTTCTTGATAGTGTTTTCCTCTTTAAAATATTGCATTCTAAAATTAATTCGCCTGCCCTATTACATAGGATTTATTTTAAAATACCGCGAGCATCCTCACGCTCATTAGATACGTTTCACATTCCCGCCTATCATACGAACTACGCTAGAAATACCTTCTTCAGGCGGTCCTGCCATTATTACAACACCTTTCTTAAAACAATCGATATATTTTCACGAAACTTGAGAACATACAGAATAGATATAGCAAAAAAGATATTCGGTTAAATATTTGGTTATTTGGTTGTTTTTGTTATTGGTTGTGATTTGTTTTGTTTGGGTTATAGTTTACCAATTAATAAATGTTATTTATTAAGGTTATTGAATGTTAGTTTAAATTGTATTTTTTATGGTACTATAGGTCTATTTGTGTTATAGCTTGTATTATTTTTTTGTTAAAGACTGTTTGTTACCTCAATGAATAAATAAATAAAATAAATACATAAATAGATAAGACACGGACATTTGTTTTTCTTGTTCCGTGTGGGAATCGAACCCTGGCGTATGAGGCAGATATATTTACCCCAACGCCAAGCAGAATTTATATGGTTCAATGAAAATAAAAGATGGGTGAACGTTATTTGTTTATCTGTTCCACTGTGCGATGTCGTGGCGGACATTTGAATGAAGTCATATTCAAAAGATGATGTCATACTGATCTTATTCCCATTGCTTACTTCTTAGTTCTTACTAATATTATAAAAGTAAAGAAAGTTTGCATGGATGTTTGTTTCTCAATCACGGCAGAACGGCTCCAGGGATTTGGATGTTTGGCGTAGTGATAGTGTAGTCGGGAATAGGAACAAAGGCTACTTTCATTCCGATATTTCCGAGCGAAATAGCTTGTAAAATAATAATACCACGGAACACAGAAAACTATAGAAATGTTAAGCCAATGAAAATGTATGGGAACCGATGTCATCAAACGCACACAAAGAAGTCGTTTGTTCATACTGTACTAGTGTACATAAAAACAGCGAATCGGATTCTTTGTTTCTACTTCAGTTCAAAACAGCTTTGTATATGTTATGGACCAAGTGATTAACGCGGGCATTATGTATAATGCCCGCGCTATATCGGGCTACGTGATAAATTACTATCTGAACTTCATTATTTATCACATTGCCAGGTCATTATTTTATTGACAATTGGGCAATTTGATAATATTATGTTTTCAAACGACTTTTATGACTACTGTGCTCTAAAGAAACTAGAAATAAACATTGCTAAATGTTATGTCTGTTCGTTTACCAGGAAGCCTTTCCCTATCACATGCCCTATTCGATTAAACAATAAATAACTTGAAATTGCAGCGGGTAACTTCTGTTGTGGACCTAGAAATCACGTTCGATTCCAAGCTCCTATTCGACGTTCACATTGTGTGCAGGACAGTGACGATAAGACAGTTAAAAGACAGTTGTATAAAGTTAAATAGTGTATATAGATAGTGTTATAGTGTTTTATAAGACTCTTAAAGAGCTAAGAACGTTTAAAATAGTATTTCATAGTGTTTTCATAGTGTTTATAGTTAATAGCGTCACATACAAGTGTTAGGTATAAGAAATAGTGCTTTAAAACAGTATTTTGTAATAGTTTATAGCTTTAAAGTGTTTGCTTAATCGTTTGTACCTTTGTAATTTGATTAATAGCCGCTATGATAATGAAACTTACGTGATTATAGTTTAAAATAGCTTGATTTGTATTAGGGCTGATTCGGAAATAAAGAAATGGTTTTGAAAGTCTTATCATTCCCGCACATAGAGAGAGAGATCTAAATAGTTAATAGAATTTGTAAATAGTTTTCCAATTAGAATATAGTAAAGATCTAATAAGAATAGTCGAATCTAGTCAGAATCTTATTAGAAAAATCTAGAAAGTTCGAATTAGATTCGAGCGAGACAGACATATGTGTGTCCCGCTTGCACGCTTGCATTACTCTCTCTTGTGCGGTACCCTTGCGCGCCTGCACCGAATCACTTAAGAATGCGCCACACTCCGCCAGCGAAACATTCGCGTGGGATTCGCCGAAAAGATCCCGAAGAGTGAAGATCTCCGGAAGAAAGAAGCCTCCGAAAGAAGCCTCAAGCAACAGTACAGTGAATCTCAAGCCCGAAGACTCATATAGAAGCCTGAAGTCAATATAGAAGACAGAATACAGAAGACTGAAGGCAGAATACAGTAATAGAAGAGCGCGGGAAATAGAGTGTGCTTGTGGCGTATTCGCGAGTGATATAGTGCCGCGCGGCTGGACTTTCACGACCGTGTTAAGTGGTGAATTCGCATTTTCCTTTTGCCCCTCGCATCGATTCCAGCTAATAGAGTGGGTGGATAGCGCATCATTTGACTAAATCGTTATCGGATTCATAGACTATACAGTCCAGTGGAGCTATCCCCCACATTTTGGTCCTTCGAGAGCCGGATCTTTGAGAGGGCAATTGGGAGTAGGGCATGCAAAACCGGAAAGTCCTCAAAACCGGTTTTGAACATCGTTTTTTTGGGACTAAAACCGAAAACCGGAGCTAGGTCCGGTTTTAGCAAAAAAATCGAATGTAGTATAATTTAAAAAGAAACACCATTTTTTTTAAATACCCACTAAGTCTACAAATAAAACAAATTGTTTTATTTTTCTTACATTTCTTTTTAATCCAAACCATAATAATTGTACAGATAACAATTAACTTATAATACTATAAAGATTAATTAACTGAGATCAAATCAACAACAAGTAAGTTTTTGGTATCTTTGGTACCTATTAAGTCTGCTATCAAAAATAATATATTTTAAACATAGAAAACACAATCAGCATCTTCAAATATTAAATACAGCCACCCACAATTACCAAAAAAAATCAATATTTTTGTAACTTTGAAGGCGAACTACAAAATAACATTATTATAATATGATTCATATTGCACTAAAAAGAGATCAATAATCAACTATGTATACTTATTTAAATAAAGCATAAATCACTTGTTTTCAAGAGATCGCTGTTCTTGATAATGTGATCTCAAGAATATAAGTGCATCCAACATTCGATCAGACAGCGAACTTCTTATTTTGTTACAGAAATACCCAGCACTCGAAAACACCCTTTCACTCTCAACACTTGTTGGTAGAACACATAATAAATAATTATATGCTTCGGTGAGATACACACCCCGATGCCCTCCGCTTTCATACATGGCTAGCTCTACTTTTATGAACCCAGCCAGGTTCAAAAATCGAAATGTTAATTGTTACTCAATAATGGGAAAACCGGAGCTGAGCTCCGGTTTTGGCTCTCAAAACCGGTTTTCAAAAATCGTTAAATTTTGGCCGATTTCCGGTTTTGCGCAAAACCGGAAAACCGGTTTTGCATGCCCCAATTGGGAGACAGCGATGCCTCTTACACGGTCGCAGTCAGGCCGCGGGGAGCGGGCCGCCTCGACAGGGCCCGCTCAAGAACAGTCTCAAGCTCAAGCCGTGAAGAGCAAGAATACGACGTCGCCGACAGAAACCACAGAAACGACGACGCCAACGACGTCGGCTACAGAAACGACGACGCCGACAGAAACCACAGCGACGACGGGTGCCACAGCTACAGAAACCACGAAGACCACCCGTCAAATCGAAGCTACGCAGCCACAGCGAGCTCCACAGAGATCCCAAGTCTCGAAATCGAAGAAATCCTCGAAAATAACGAAGGCGAAGTTGAAGTTATTACGGTTACAAGTCGAACTCGCCGCCGCCGAAGTCGCCGCTCTCGAAGACGATGAAACAGACTTAGAAGAGGAATCTGAAGCACCCTCCATTGAAGACACCACGAAGAGAGTGTCCGTATGGCTGGAAAATAATCCGACAGACTCGCCGCTGGCAATCCAGGGCCAGGGCGAAATTGAAGAGCCTCCACAGCAACCGCAACAGACTGAAGAACCGACGCGTCCTGCGGCGCTCCCGGCACCGGCGAGCTTCATCCCCCCCCCGGATCCAGTACCGGCGGGAGGGGACACAGTCGCCGTGCCGCAACAGAAGATCGACCTCAGCGAGTTGGCCTCAGCCATCGCACTCGCCGCCAGGACGGGTCCGCAGCCGCCGCCGCCTAGAATCCATACAGAACTCCCTCCGTACAGCGGGTCATACCAAGAATGGCTCATGTTTAAGGCAGCGTATCAAGAAACAGCGGGATATTACAGCGACATAGAAAACACAGCGCGTCTACGACGAAGCCTGCGTTCAATTTATTTATTTATTTATTTATTTATATATACAGAACCAACAGCACTTTCACATTATAAAATAATCTTAAAAATACAATTCCTACTGCCAATTACAGGTTCACCACTTTCAGATAAGTTACATAATAGAATAATGCTTGAAGTTGACTACAGCACGTTGTTAAAATTATTGATTTTCTAAGTGACAACTAATTTATTGATTGATTTAAATTGACAAAATGGGAATGAAATTTATCAGAATATAGTAAATTACACCAAATTTGAGAGAAAAAAAAATAAAAATAAAATAAAAAGATGCATAGTACAACCTGCAGTATTAGTGTGTGTGTGTGTGTACGTGTGTGTGTGTGTGTGTGAAAAGTAAGAAACTGTGATACGATTATATATTTGATTTATATTTATATCGACAGAATACACTAAAAAATAACCCCTTTATTTAAATGAACTGTTGTAGCTTATGTATTTATCGTTTTTAAATGTTTAATTTAAGTTTTAACAAATTCGTAACCTTCTTTTTAAATGAGTGTTTAGATAAATGAAAAAGATCTAGAGTTTCAAATTGTTTATTATAAAGGCTCAACATTCTAGTTAGTACTGAATTTTTGGCGTAATTGCTACGGCTGATTGGAACGTGAAATAAAGGGCAATGCCTCGTACGTCGTGAAGGTGTTCTAAACTGCAAGGTAAGGGCTGTCAAATCCGAGCTGTCAATAGTATTATTGCAGATATCGTGCAAGAATGACATCTGTAGCAATACACGCCGATCTTTTAATGATAGTAAATTATGATTATCACATAATTCATCATATTTACACTTTTTTAAGTGAGTCCGATAGTTCAAAGCTTTTAAGAATTTCGATTGAATGAATTCCAAATCTTGTTCATGCGTAACATAGTGCGGACTCCAGACTACACAGCAGTATTCCAGTATGCTGCGGACGTAAGCGTAGTATAGGAGTTTAACGCATTCTGGATCAGAGAACGGCCTAGTGACCCGCAGAACGAAACCGAGGTTTTTGTAAGCCTTGGTTATGGATGCTGCAATATGCTGAGACATAGACATCTTCGAATCAAAAATTACACCAAGATCCTTAACCGTATCTGTAGATACTAAGGAATTGCCATCTAATGTGTAGTTTGAGGATATTATTTTCTTTTTTTGTGTAAAGGTGATTTTGTAACATTTGGATACATTGATGCCGATGCGATTGGCTTTATAATAATCACAAACTTTATCAAGATCACTCTGAAATTTGGTAGTATCATGGGCAGATTTAATGTTGGCGTAAATTTTGGTGTCATCTGCATACATCAAAAATTTTGAGTAGCTAAAGCATTGACTAATATCATACAGATATGCAGCGTATAAAAGGGGGGCCAATTTAGATCCCTGTGGGACACCTGATGGGACATCTACGAAGTCAGAACGATGACCAGCAACCACAACCGCCTGAGATCGATTGCGTAGATATGACTCCGTCCAACGAAGGAGATTACCACATATACCGAGCTCCATAAGCTTTCGTAACAATATTGAATGATCCACACGATCAAACGCCTTCTCGAAATCTGTGTACACCGCATCGATCTGAAAGCCTTCGTCCATACCTCTAAGCACATCAGTCGCAAATAAAACGAGGTTTGTTACTGTTGAACGGCCTCGCACGAAACCGTGCTGCTCCGCAGGAATATTCCTTATAATAATTGGGTAAATAAATTGATGGACCACCGCCTCCATTAATTTGCCTAGAACATTAAGTTTTGAAATTGGTCTATAATTCTCAACCGCTGCTCTTGTGCCCTTTTTATGTATTGGTGTGATGTATGCTTTTTTCCATATCTCAGGAACGTAACCTTCTCGGAAACAGCGGTTGAAAATCATAGCCACAGGAAATGCAAGTGATTCGGAGCATCTTACGAAAAAGTAGGGTGGTAACTCATCGCATCCAGCACCCTTGGAGCTGTCCAGGTTTTTTAATAAAGTATTTATGTCATGACAACTAACTACAATGTCAGAGATAACGTCATTGTTCAAAGTTGAGATTTCCTGAAATTCAGGATAACTGTTAGCTGGTTGACTAAAGTTAGCGCTAAAGTAACTATTAAAGGCATTACAGATGTCACGCTGATTACAAAATTTCAGGCCACCGTACCACATCTCATTGGGATAGTTCGAACTACCTTTTCTTTTTGACTTTACATAAGACCACAATAATTTGGGGGATGATTTAATTTTCTCTTCAGAAAATTTTATATATTTCGCGTGACAAACAGATTCTAATTTTTTAATCCTGGACCGTAATAACGCAAAAGACGTGTAATCCAGTGGATTATTGTATTTTTTCCAGAACCTATGATATTTTGCTTTTTCTTTAATCATCTTTATCAAGGTATTTGTATACCAGGGAGGGTAAGTGTAAGACTGAGAAATTAATTTTTGAGGTACGTGTTTATTTATTCCTTGTTGCAAAATGTCATAAAATTTTTCTATAGCTATTTCTAAATCCAACGAATTTATGAAAGTCCAGTCAGTATTCAGAAAGTACTTATTTAAAAGTGAGTAGTCAGCTTTATAAAATAATCTAACACTTCTATCTGTGCTTTTTATACACTTTAATAGAATGTCAGTTACGTTTATATAGATAGCTGGGTGGTAAGAATCCTCCGCAACAAGCGGGGAGTTCGACCTCATAATACTCAAAGGTGTATTGGAGAATATCAAGTCGAGTACATTATTATTTGAGTTAGGAACATTATTATATTGCAATAGATTATGATAATTAAATGAGTTAATCAATTCAGCAGCTGCTGACTGAATGTCTAATGAGCCTTTTTTGATGATTAATGGGAATCCCCCAGTCCAATTTATGATGGGCAGATTGAAGTCTCCTGCAACAATGTAATAATCATCGGGTCTAGTAACAAAAACGGATTTTAATAGATGCAAAAAATTATGAATTCGCATGCAGAGGGCTCGATTAGGAGGAATGTAGCAACATATAACATTTAAATCTCGCGGTAAAGTGAGCGCGCGCGCAGGTATCGTTACGGCGATACATTCGATGTCAGGATGAGTCACGTCGGGTCGGAGCCTCGCGCCGAGGCGGGAGGCGCAAGCAACCATCACTCCACCGCCGAGCGAGCCGCGGTCCGCACGGAACGCATCGTATCGGTCGGAGTTGCACAGTTCGGAATTAAGTATGCCGTCACACAGCCAGGTCTCAGTGATGATAGCTATCAAGAGCTCGGGAGGTCGTCGAAGGGCTTCTCCTCTACAACGCGAAGCCCGAAGAAATCCTGCGAGCCCTCGAGTCACGCTTCGGACGGCCCGACGCTATCGCCCTCGCCGAGTTAGAGCGACTACGGGGACTACAGAAGCCTACGGACGCGCCCAGAGACCTGTGCGTATTCGCGACGCGGGTCTGCAACATCGTGAGAACGCTGCGCGCCCTGGGGAAGATTCACTACCTGTACAACCCGGAAGTCACGAAGATCACAGCAGAGAAGCTAACGCCGGCTATGCGATATCGCTGGTTTGACTACGCTGCCGAGAACCCTCAAGACGAAGCAGACTTACTAAAGCTTGCTAACTTTTTACAGAGAGAAGCGGATCGCTGCGGACCCTACGCGCAACCGGAGCGCGTCGCGGAAGACCACCTGGCGGCGAACAGAAAATTAAATCAAGAGTACAGTCAAAACAGAACAGCGCCACAGCGAACAGTTACAGTGAACACAGATTTCGACCCATGGTGTCCTATTTGTGAGAAGAAAGGGCACCACGCCGGCAGCTGCCGAAGTTTTATAGAAGCCGACCCAGACAGAAGATGGGACTTGGCAAAAACTAATTATTTATGTTACAGGTGTCTCCGTCATCGTGCAAGAAACCACGCGTGCAGGGAGAGGCTTTGCAATACAGACGGGTGTAACAGGCTACACCACCCTCTCCTTCACTTTGAGAGGCGCGCGGTCATCGAACAGCCTGAAGAAACAGAACATAGAACAGAAATCGTCGCATCTACGTGGACGTCAGTGAACACTCAAGCTTATCTCAAGATCGTACCGATAGAAGTCACAGGGCCGCGAGGAAGCGTCAAGACCCACGCGCTACTCGACGACGGTTCAACAGTTACGCTCATAGACGCCGAGATAGCACAGCAAGTAGGCGCCAAGGGACCCGTCGAGCCACTTCATATTGAAGCCATCGCAAGTACAGAGTTCGAGTCCGAGCAGTCACGCAGGGTCACTATCACGCTACAGACAACAGAAGGGCGACACAAGATTCACGCACATACATTCACCGGGCTGAATCTATCTGCACAGCGCGTCACCCACGAAGACCTCGCGGACTGCGAACACATTAAAGACATCGCCGAGAAGCTCCAATATGAAACAGCGAAACCGAAGATACTCATCGGGCAAGACAACTGGCCCCTACTCATCGCGTCTACATCGAGAAAGGGACGGCGCGATCAGCCTGTCGCCTCTCTCACTCCGCTCGGATGGGTGTTGCACGGCGCGCGCACTCGCAACAAAGGCCAACGAGTACACTACGTCAACGCACTTAACAGGAAAATAGAAAACACAGAGAAAATAGAAAATACAGAGAAAACAGAAAATACAGAGAAAACAGAAAATACAGAGAAAAAAGAAAACATAGAACACAGTATCGCCGCCATCGAACAGCAACATAGAAAACAGCAACAGATACAGAAAAATTCATCCACGCGACGTGACAGTGTCGCGACAACTCGCGGGGCGAAACCGGAGGCCAGCCGCCGTCAACGAAGAACGCGACCTCAAACCCGACGAGAGAACAGAACAGCTGAACAGACAGAAACAAGAAAACAGCACCCGCGACGCTGCTGCGCAAGTAGCGTCCCTCCGAAGAGGTCCTGTGACCTCTGCTGGCGGAGGTCGACGGTCGACCCCGCACTCCGTACCGCTCCACTCTGGGCGGGCCGGCGCCGTACGCGCCATCCATGGTCCCGCTCACCGAACGTGGCCTCAGGGGGCGCAATAGCTGGCGCGCCTCCCTACAGCTGGCGAACCACTTCCGGGCCAGGTAGCCCCGGGAGTACCCACCACCGGACCTCCATCACCGGCGGGAACCGCACGGGCGCGGCCCCGCAATGCAGCCGGGAGACGTGGCGACCTTCCCCGGCCCTGACAGTCGACGCGCGGGCGAGAGATGGGTTCCACGGAAGACCCGTCAGCTCGTCGTGCTGATCTCCGAGTCACCTGCCTGCACCGAGGAAGATGCGTCGTCAACGGCGGTGACAACGCACGGCGGGAGTATGTGCAGGACAGTGACGATAAGACAGTTAAAAGACAGTTGTATAAAGTTAAATAGTGTATATAGATAGTGTTATAGTGTTTTATAAGACTCTTAAAGAGCTAAGAACGTTTAAAATAGTATTTCATAGTGTTTTCATAGTGTTTATAGTTAATAGCGTCACATACAAGTGTTAGGTATAAGAAATAGTGCTTTAAAACAGTATTTTGTAATAGTTTATAGCTTTAAAGTGTTTGCTTAATCGTTTGTACCTTTGTAATTTGATTAATAGCCGCTATGATAATGAAACTTACGTGATTATAGTTTAAAATAGCTTGATTTGTATTAGGGCTGATTCGGAAATAAAGAAATGGTTTTGAAAGTCTTATCATTCCCGCACATAGAGAGAGAGATCTAAATAGTTAATAGAATTTGTAAATAGTTTTCCAATTAGAATATAGTAAAGATCTAATAAGAATAGTCGAATCTAGTCAGAATCTTATTAGAAAAATCTAGAAAGTTCGAATTAGATTCGAGCGAGACAGACATATGTGTGTCCCGCTTGCACGCTTGCATTACTCTCTCTTGTGCGGTACCCTTGCGCGCCTGCACCGAATCACTTAAGAATGCGCCACACTCCGCCAGCGAAACATTCGCGTGGGATTCGCCGAAAAGATCCCGAAGAGTGAAGATCTCCGGAAGAAAGAAGCCTCCGAAAGAAGCCTCAAGCAACAGTACAGTGAATCTCAAGCCCGAAGACTCATATAGAAGCCTGAAGTCAATATAGAAGACAGAATACAGAAGACTGAAGGCAGAATACAGTAATAGAAGAGCGCGGGAAATAGAGTGTGCTTGTGGCGTATTCGCGAGTGATATAGTGCCGCGCGGCTGGACTTTCACGACCGTGTTAAGTGGTGAATTCGCATTTTCCTTTTGCCCCTCGCATCGATTCCAGCTAATAGAGTGGGTGGATAGCGCATCATTTGACTAAATCGTTATCGGATTCATAGACTATACAGTCCAGTGGAGCTATCCCCCACACATTGATAACATAATCAATAAATCTACAACAGCTTTAGGTTTCATATTACACATTTCCTCAGACTTCACCAATATCAAAACCCTAAAGATCCTATACAGCGCCTTTGTCCGAAGTCACCTAGAATACGCCTCCTCTATTTGGAACCCTCAATACGATATCTATATCGACCGCATTGAAAGGATACAAAAACACTTTTTAAAAGTTGTACATTAGATCCAAGTCGTACCAGAAAGATTATAAGTATTTCACGGTGTAAATATCGTAGTCAACTGGTTAAATTAGCCACTCAATTGGACGCCTAGGCCGTTTCAACTGGCTTAAGGACAATTAGTCAAGTCGTTGATCGCAACGTTTAACCAGTTGGCTAAACGTTAGCCATTTAGTGAAATTGGATATTGTTAAATTTATGATGTTTGGTTAGGGTGTTGTGATTGTATTGAATAGTCGTCCATAAAAGAAGATACTTAATAGTTTTTATATAAAAACCGATATATACCTACCTACTACTCAAAATAAAATAGGGGCCACCTCGTTTTTTTTACAAAAAATGATTGAATAGAATCTGATTTTATAGCTGTTTTTATGCTCATGTGGTGCCAAATACGTGGATTTGTAATGAGTTCTAATCATAAAACTCAAAAAAGTAGTGAAACAAATCGAGAAACGTTCGTAACGATAGTCTAAACACAAGTGAATAAGAAATTGTGAATAGGATAATTTTAACTTGATTTGTTTATGTCTTTCCACTAGAGGATAATCATTAAAAAACGTTGTTCAGAATAATGTTAAGAATATATATTATAAATATATTTATTTTATGCAAAGACACTCAAAATTAAGCTTAAAGTGTCAAACAATCGTTTTTTGTGAAAAAACGAGGTGGCCCCTATTTTGTTTTGAGTAGTAACTATATATTTTTTTAAATATTAAAACATTAAAACGGAACTTATTTTATTATATTTATGATATTTATATTTACGCGCGAGCCGAGCGAGCGAAGCGAGCGTGGTGCGGCAGCACCCGGCGATGCGCCACAATGGATTTTATTTCCTTGTACTTAATTGAAAAAAATTTAAAAAAAATTTGCTTGACTGGTTTTTCCGTCATGACAGATAATTTTGCCATGACCTACTTGTTTTATTACTTTATCCAAAACTGTTCCAAATTTAAATCACTTGGCTGAATTTTGGTCAGCCATCTTCAAAGGGCTAACTTTCAACACGGGGCAAGTTGTTAAACGTTAAGTGTTTCGTGTTCAGTCAACAGATGACTGCGACATAAACATTACCATATATTACCCCTAAGTGTGCGAAGACAGATCAATGATGTGGTAACCTTCATGAAAATTGCGAACAATAAGCTAGATGTCTCTGAGCTTTTGTCTGGAATTACTTAGTATTTGCACTCACACGAAACTATATCGTAACCCGAGCCTGCTTCACGTAGGTACCTATCGCAAGTACTAATTACAGGCAGAACTCATTTATGTGTAGAGCACCGGAATCGATAAACAAATTGAATAAGGAGTTTGATTATTTCGATCTATTTAATAGCAGTACTCAAAGTGTAAAGGCAGCCTTGGCCAAACAGGTCTTTTTTTGGTAAATATCATTATAAAATGTCTATACCTACTCTTTTTTTTCCTATTTAAATACAATGTCCACTGTAGTTTATATGGTTAAAGTGTGATTTTGTAAATGCTTATACTATTAACATACGAACTTCTAAATTCATAATAAGTTAACACAATTCTATAAAAGAAGTGTGCACGCATATAATGTTTTGCATCTTGTATAACTTATGTAAAAAAATTAATATTTAATCAATAAACTAGGTATATGTGAAAACTTTGTAAATGGCCATCAATATATTATTATGTAAGCTATAACAACTAACTAGCTGTAAGTTTTCCTAAAATTATAAAATAAAATAAAACTAACATATTACAAACATTGTCGCGATAGCAAGGTATGTTGATGACCCCACTGATCGTGATAGAACGTTGGCTTGACAAACGGTGGCACGATAGTACCTATTTTTGATCGAAAGAAGATATTCAAGACAAACACCGTGCCTAGGGTTTATAGCGATTTCACCGCACCGTTCACTTCGCTCGCTCGGCTCGCGCACATATGGTTTATATACAATCTAACTCGCTTCGCTCGTCGTTGTCGCACTGGTCAAATAAACAGACTGTACTTTAGTCGCTCCCTTAGTAGGTAATCCAGTCGCACTATTAATATTGCATACCGTTCATTTTCATGTTTTTTTGAAGGTTGTAGAACAGTAGATACCTATCTTATTAGACGCATATTTGTTTTTCTTTTGGTCGCTCGTTTTATTATTAATATAAAATTAATGCAAATAATAATTAAGTATTTAAATTGCTTAACGTTTGGGTTGATTTTATTGACAATAAAAACTATAAATATGTTTTATCACTCTGCCCAAAAGGTGATTGACATAATGTACCTATAATGCCCGGCAATTTGATTATTTGAATTATTATCAAATAGCCCACTCATATTTGGTACCTATGAAACATATAGGAAACTTACGAGAGGAGGGGGAGAATACTCAGAAGTACGAAAGGGCCGCAGACGAAACCCAGATAGTGTGGACTTCTACTCACTAAACTGCCCCTTGCTGACCGAAGAAATGAGCGACAGCCAGTCGGTGATAAAGGCGGCGCTTAAAAAAACAGGAAGCACTATAATGCTGAATCGAGACTACATATAGGTACATACAGCTAGGAGATTATCCAGATCTAAAGAGAGCTGGTTAGGAAGATCAGAAAGAGCAACCTTTGGCCTACGACAAGAGCGCTTGAATTACTTTGGATTAGGTTAGTATGAGACAGTCTGTCGAAGTATTCGGATGATTTTCACTATGTTAGAAGTGGGATGAGGACAGGATCTTCGGGTGTTGTAACCAAAAAGCATACAATCACTACGTTCTAGTTGTAACGTTTACAAGTACAGACCGTTCACTATAAGATGTCCCCTGCCTGCTGATGTTGGCAGCAGTGTAACCAATAATATGTGTCCATTTTAACCCCGTAATCTAACTTTGTTTATACCTACCACGAATAAATATACGTTTAATTTTCTAATTTGTAAATAATAAACGACTATAAGACTAGGAAGGTTTTGAATGATGACACAATTTAGATTATACGAGGGCGAATCAAAAAATTCTTAGAATGAATACAAAAAAAAAATTTAAACAAAAATATTTTATTTTTCTACGTAATCACCTTCTAATCTTATACACTTAGATAGAATACCGCATCTTCAACTTTCTTATTCCTTCCGCAAAAAAATCATTTTCTCGACTATTAAAAAACTCCTCTACGGCAGTCATAACCGCGTCATCATCGTCAAATTTAGTTCCACGAATATGCTCCTTGAATATTGGAAATAAGTGAAAATCACTCGGGGCTAAGTCAGGAGAATATAGTGCGTGATCAAGGACTTCGAAGCCAGCACTGTGGATGGCGGTGAGCGCAACTTCCAAACGATGAGGTGGAGCGTTATCCTGGAGAAACAACACGCCCAATGACAATTTCCCACTACGTTTTTCTTTAATCGCTTCACGTAATTTCGGGATTAAGTTTGCATAATAGGATCCAGTTATCGTTTACCCTTTTGGCAAGTAATCAATAAAAAGGATTAATTCGCTATCCCAGATAACGAAAACAGCTTGACAAGCAATAGTGCCAACATAACGGCAGGGGACATCTTATGATGAACGATGAACGGACAATAGGTGACGTTTTTTCCATCAAGATCAATTTATGACATTGCCATGTTATTAGGGGAGAATAGGGTAATACCAGTCACTTAAGGCGAAATGATCGTACATCCAATAGTTAATCGCCCGGCTGGTGCAGCGGTATCATACATTGCCTTCTATGCCAGAGATCCTGGGTTCGAATCCCGGCGACGGCGGATATTTGTGTGATGACAGATATTCTTCGTCAAGTCATGGATGTTTATATGTTAATTTAAGTTTATTGTAATAAAAAATATGTATTTATTTAATATGTATGTTTATATATTCCTTAAGTATATCAGTTATCTAGTATCCATAACACAAGTTCTTTAAGAAACTTAATTTGGGCTAGATAATGTTTTGTGAGTGTCAGAAATATTTATTTATTATTATTGTTTATTTATAGTTCCTAATCAACATTTAAGTATTCACCAAAATAATTTTAATCACAAAAATATATATTATTATTTATTTATTTTGGTCTGTTCCTTTTGGTATATATTTTTTGGAAACTTGCACTGATATAGTTGTTGCAGGAACATTACAAGAATCTGAAAAAAAGGAAGCTGTATTAACCGGCTATAATCTCTATCATTTGATCGGTATAACCCAACGTCGTATTTTTTTCAATAATATTTTCTTACAAAATAAGCACTGTTTTTTTTAAACTATATTCTGTTATGATAATGAATATGCAAGCAACATATTTAAATTACCCAATCATAAGAATACAGTGAAAATACAAACTCACCTCTTAATTACGAAGATCGAAAAATTATAATTAACTCGAGAAAAAAAATACGTGCGTTCTGCCTCGATGCGCGATGGAAACTCAGCGGAGTTCGACGCCGGCTTGCTAGGTATGGCCGTAGTGATTGTATGCTTTTTGGGTATGGCTAGCACTTCATACACGGAGCAAATATTTAGAGGAGATGCCCTACCTAGTTTTCTCTAGGAACTCTAGTGAAGCTTACGCGTGGGGTGCTGGAGGGGTAAGCGGTTGGTTACAGCCAATCATAGTCAAACAGGCGATGATGGCATTAGTCACCTAGTGGCGAGTAGTGAAAACCGGTTGAAACAAACGGTAAAACATTCAAAAAATTATCAAAAAAGTTCAGCTATAGTTCACTAGGTGACTCTTGTTTGGCCAGGGACGGATTTGGTATAAATATGGGCTCAATATATAAAAACTGTACATATAAATAATATGTTATATTTATTATGTATTTATAAAAACAGAGATAATATTATTAGTAGTATATTATTGTAAGTAAATTTAAAAGAATAAAAAATTTAACCTTACCGTTATTGAAACTTTAAAATATAAAAACAATAAAACTTAAAGAACCCCTAACTATTTTCTGATGGACATGCCATGACTGCTTTCAGAATTCTCATCAAAAAATAAAGCTACATTTACACGCTTCCCTAGGCTTGGCTAGCCTCAACAAGCTTCAGTGTCGGCAAAAGCTTGGTTGCCATTTACACGCTTGCGAGTGCGTTAGTGTGTTCCGGGCAAGCAAGCAGAGGTGTCGTGGGTGTTGAAATTATTTCAATTATTGCTCTTTAGTCGACCATATTTTTATTTAATCAAAAACAAAGAAAACGAAAAATTCGCTAAAGAAGAAGGTACCTAGCTGTTATTTTTTTTGTTTTTTTTTTTTTTGGGTTTACATCCTTCGGATATATAGAAATTTCTTAGGGCATATGCCCGAACGTGTAAATACGTCGCAAGCCCTTGCCGCAAGCTCCCTTTGATCTGGTTTCAAAAACCGGTACTAGCCCGGATCACGGCGAGCTCACGCAAGCCAACGCAAGCCGAGCCAAACCACCCCGCTTACTCGCTTGTGCCTGTGGAAGCTTGCCAAGGCTTGGCAAGCATGTCAATGGGGTATAAACTATTATTTATTTATTAGGAAGACTAATCCCATCTTAACAAGATAAAATTTAAAGTGTAAAACGAATGAAGTTCAAGGTTGTCAATGCATTCTTAATTTCATTTATCTTTTACCTAAGGTACAACAAAGAAATACAATACAATTTATAAATAGGTGGCTAAGATAACGGCGGATTTCCCAACAAAACCAAAATGAGGATTATAATTATTTCCGTCCTCACATATATTCTAAAGAATCATAAATTAACAATAGGAATAACCTTTCTAATAACTGTCATCACATGAATTTGCAATAAATCTAATATGCGCCCTTATTAATAACATGGCTGTACAAAGTGGCTGGGAAATCAATGAAACAAAGCAGTTCAAACATTATTAAAGTTTATTACAGCACAAAGTTACAGTTTTAAAAACGAAAAAGATACCTACATTTTTAACACTTAGTGAACTAAAACAAACACTTGTACATATTTACAGTGATTGAATATTTACAATCGTAATTGTTATTAGTTTATGTATTTAGCGCATGCAAAAATAAATCTGTATAGTAGAGTTAATATTTGTATTTTTTTTATTTTGAAACGACATTGACAATGTTATTGTTTTATCAAATAAAAAAAAAAGTTCTCTATACATGCGCATCGGTGTGAGGTATAATATACATACGCGCATAGGTGCAGACAATCTATATAAAGGACAAGATTTTATCTTCATACATTTTGGCCCATATGTGTACCGTGTGGCGCATAGACACCAAATTGTAGGGCATAAACCGAGGAACTGTAAAATATAGGATATATTTACCTATTCATGATTAAATGCTATTAAATCAATTATTTGAAGTTGTAAAAAGTTGCCGCTTCGGAAGATAATAAATGTCAAAAATGACAGAATGGCACCACTCCGTTTGTCATTCAAATAAGGTCGTTATTTCAATAAATAAATAAACAGCAGAATGACAAACTATGTCAGTTTGACACTTATAGTAACATTTTTTAAACGGTAGGCATGGCATGGATAGCAGTCTTTTTACTGCATAGTACAGCAATATGACTTATTATACCAGAAGTAAAACATTTTTTACTCACTTTAAAGTTTAGCTTAGGCTTAAACTGTAACTACAGCTTTCTTAAGTGGAATCAAAGGTATTGGAACCGCTGACTTTAGCTCGGTACCTCAAGTGGGCTACTTATACGGGAATCCTTTACTCGAGCGTCATAATATGAAATATTGAACATTTGATAGGATTATATCTTAAAAAAAAGAGTAAAAAATCTGAATTTTCTTTAGTAAAAATTGTCGAAGGTAAAAGATTTTTTTCTGCTCAATGTTGGTATCGTAATAGGTAGTATAAATACCACTGTTAGACTGTCACGCATATGTGAGCTACGAGCTAATTAATGCAACTATCGCTCACGTAGTCGTACTGGTGCACTCGAATATGTACATAATTATTTATAAATCAAAAATTAATGTTAAAAAAAATAGCAGTATTAACCAAAACATCTATCCGTAAATCAAAGCCATAGCAGTTCTAATAAAAACATCTATCGGTAAATCAAAAATAAAAACTTCTTATAAAAACATCTATCCGTAAATAAAAAAATAGCAATTCTAACAAAAACATCTATCCGTAAATATAAAAATGCAGTTCTAACAAAAACATCTATCCGTAAATCAAAAAAATAACTACTAATAAAAACATCTGTCCGTAAATCAAAAAATAGCAGTTCGAACAAAAACATCTATCGGTAAATCAAAAATAAAAACTTCTTATAAAAACATCTATCCGTAAATAAAAAAAAATCTACTTATAAAAACATCTATCCATTACCAATAATAATAAATAATAAATCTTTATTTTGCCAATATATGGTACAGTCAGTTCATACTTATAAGTTAGGTCCAGCATATACTGCTGATTGTTCAGCGTGCAAAATCATAAAATTATAGTATAGAACATTTACAAATCAATTGCATTAAATTACATTGACATTTAAATTAATATAAAACACAATTAAATAAAAAGCACATCAAATTGAAACATAAAAATAATACTAGATAAAATTAAATGTCAAAACTAATGTTAAAAGATGTCAGAAGTAAACATTAATTAAAAATAAAGTCAAATTACAATTAAATAATAGAAGTCAAAATTTTGCAAGAAAAGTTAATTCATATTTTATCATTTAAATAGGTATTTATGTCATAGTACATTTTTTCTAATAATATATTATACAATGTAGTTTTAAATTTTTTTTCCGGGAGATTTCTGTATGTACTGGGTAATTTATTGTACAGTTTGACAGCCATACAGTGCACATTTTTACTATAAACAGTTAGCTTTTGGGGTGGTACGTAAAGTTTATTTTTGTGTCTGCCATGCCGTCCAATCACATCCTCATTTTTTTCAAATAAATGTTTGTTCCGATTGACAAAGCAGCATACTTCATATATGTACAGTGATGGAAGTGGCAAAATTTTTAGTTTAGCAAATAATGGTTTGCAGCTGTCTGTTAAATCTGCCCTACAAATGGTTCGTATAAATTTTTTTTGTATTATGAATACTCGGTCGGCCTCAACCGAGTTTCCCCATAAAATTAGGCCATACCTGATGACGGACGAAATATATCCGTGATATGCAAGGAGTGCCGCCTGAAATGATACTAGTTGTACTATTCGCCTTAGAACGTAAATAAAACGATCAATTTTCATACAAATATTATTCACATGTTCCTTCCAATTTAAGTGTTGGTCAATTGTAATTCCTAAAAATTTCGTGGATTCTACT
Source organism: Stenoptilia bipunctidactyla (assembly GCA_944452665.1). NCBI lineage: Eukaryota > Metazoa > Arthropoda > Insecta > Lepidoptera > Pterophoridae > Stenoptilia > Stenoptilia bipunctidactyla. The sequence goes on from OX101733.1 coordinate 11,489,212, forward strand.
ATGTCTAGGCAAATGTCATTATATTGTATGTCATATTTATTAAATTTTGAATTATAAGTTTGGAATTGAACTAATTTAGTCTTGTCAATATTAATTAAAAGATCATTAATGTCTAACCATAAAGTAATGTCACTCAGTGTTTTATTAATTTCTATCTCAGCGTCATTCTTTTTTTTGTCATATTTTATAGTAATAGTCGTATCATCCGCGAATAAAATACAATTATGATCAATATGGTCTGGTAGGTCATTTATATAGATTAAAAATAATAAAGGACCTAGAACACTTCCCTGAGGAACGCCGCGGTTGTTAGGACAGTAGGGGGATTGATAATGTTTTAAAGTATTCCCATATAATCGGCTAATTTCTACGCTTTGTGTCCTATCATATAGATAACTTCGGAGCCATTCTAATGCTACTCCTCTTACGCCGTAACATTGCATTTTTTTTAAAAGTATGTCGTGTGAAACGCGGTCGAAGGCCTTAGACATATCAAGGAATACGGAAATTGGGTATATACCACGATTCAGCGATTCAGTTACTTCTTTCACTAAATTATAGCTAGCTAGCGTTGTAGAGCTGTTTTTTCTAAAACCGAACTGTTGTTCCGTCAATGTTTTTTGGTGAGTAAAAAAGCAATACAGTTTATCGTACACTGCCCTTTCAAATGTTTTCGATAGAACTGACACTAACGTAACGGGTCTGAAGTTATTTATATCATCTATTTCACCCTTTTTAAACAGTGGCTTAACAATGGATTTTTTTAATCTATTAGGAAAAACTCCTTCAGATAGTGATAAATTTATAATATGTGTCAAGGGACCTGTAACAAATTTAGCACTAGCCTTTAATATTTCAGTTGATATGGAATCATATCCAACTGCTCGAGTGTTTTTCAGATCCATAATTATTTTGAATATGTCTTTTTCCGTTACAGGCGTCAAGAAAATTGAATTCAGATTATTTTTTATTTTTGGTTCATAATTGTCAGATTTATTCTTTTTTGTACAGTTCATCTTATCAAAATTAATAAAATGCTCATTAAATCTCATACAAATGTCTTTAGGGTCTGTATAAACGTTACCGTCATATATAATTTTTTCAATTGAATTTGCATGACTATTGTTTCCCGAAGTATTTTTTATTAACTTCCAACAGGCTTTACATTTATTTTTTGCATTATTCAGATATTTGACATTCTCTGATTTCTGCGCGCTTTCAAAACATTTTTTTAATATTTTAGTGTATGTTGTGTATTTGTTCTTATTTAAAACCTTATTACTACTACACATACGGTATTTTAAATACAATTTTCTTTTCATGCTACATGACTTTTTCAGTCCTTTAGAAATTAAAACTTTTTTTATAGGATGATTATTTATCTTAACTTTTATCATCGGAAAGCATAAATTAAAAAATAGGATTAGATAGTCATGAAAGATATTAAACGCATTTTCAGTATTAGTCGCATTATAAACGTCATTAAATGATAAGTTAGATATACATTCTATAAATTTTTTAATATTTTCTTTATTAAAATCTCTTTTTATGTCAAAATAAAAATAATTGCAATTAAATAATTGTTGTTTACTGTCTTTTATTGTAAATGTCAAAGTTTGCGCAGTCTCGTGTTCAGATAGACATAATTTATGGATGTCACTTGTAGAATAATTAAAAGTACTGGCTATTAAATCTAAGCATGCCTGTTTTCTGGTTGGTTTGTTTATATGTATTTTTATATTATATTGACATAGTAGGCTCAAAAGTTTTTTTGACTGGTTACTATCCTTCAAAGTGTTTATATTAAAATCACCACAAAGTACTATACCTTTTTTGCGTTTCTTTGTGAGGGTATGTAGTAGTGTTTCTAGTTCGTGGAAAAACAAATCAAGGTTCGAATTAGGGGTTCTGTATATGCACACTATGTATGTGTTTAATGCTAATATTTCTATTGCGCAGTATTCAAAATAATATAATTTAGGCTTTTGTAGTTTAACCTGCACGTATTTCATGCCATTTTTGAGTAAAATACAAGACCCCCCTCTCCGCTCAGATGGTCGGGAAAAATATGACGCTATCTTGTAGTTCATTAAGTTAAGGTTAGGCTCTGAACCACTTTTATAAACGTTTCTGTTAGGCAAATTATATTTATTGGGCCGATTTGTTGCTCTAGAGTACCAATAGCCGTCGAAACTAAGTCCTGTTTATTTAAAATACCAGCTATATTTTGATGCAGAATCATAATTTTATGCTCGAAAAAATGTATCAGTTTTAATGCTACTATTACCACTCCCTACACAAGGTTCTTTAGAATTAACATAATAATTAATATTTAATTTTGATGCAGTAGTGATTGGTCGTCGAAACGGTGTGAGAAATTTATTTTTATACTTGATAAACTCAGTCTCTATATTTAATTTAAAACTAAGATAATTAATCCAATTATAGGTATTGCTTGAACCTATATTACAGTAATTTAAAAATTCACAATTTGAATAATTCTGGCATAGAAGTCGAATATGATTATTAATTAAATTGACATTTAAAAACGGATTATTTTTCACATTTAAAACAAATACTTTAAAACAGCCTTTTAACGAGTGAAGTGCATTGCATAGCTCTGAAAATAACATATATGGGTTTTTATCGTTAGACCCTACAGAAAGTATAACAATGTCATTTTTTTGTATTGATTTTGAGACTTCAATACAGCTAGAAATTATGTGATTGCTCGCAGCATTCGGTTTTACCGTAGACGTTATGTTGTACTGGCTCTCCCACTTGTTGTCCCTGCGCTTTAATAATTTGCATGCCAGTCCTCTACATTGTTGGTCTCCAACAATGATAATTTGTCCTTTTCCGAGCTCCTTAATCTTATTTTGGTTTTGTTCAGATTCACTCATTGTTTGAGTTAGCTTAGGCGATAACGATTTTGGTAATTGCTGATAAGATAGATCTTTCCTAGGTGTTGAGGCCCTTACTACAGTGTGGTTTCGCATAGAATAGTTTAAATAGTGTAGTGGGGTTCTAGGAGCTTTTATGTGCGCATATGTGAGTCGACGTTTTATGGGCGTTGTCAAACTTGTATTTCCTTGTTGTTTTTTATTTAAATTAATAGGCTGATTTAACTTTGTTAGTATTTTATTTTTTTTTTCTTGCTGGTCAATAATTTTTTTATATTTTTCAGTGTCTAAATTTAAGTTACTTATTTCTAAATCCGCTATTTCAATTCTCTGCGATAACTCTTCTATTTTCCTTTTCATATCATCTACTATGGATTCATTTAAGCTATTATTGATTGGTAAGCTACAGTTCCCAGTCTCCGCCATAGAAAACAAACGTGAAGACTGTTCATCCTCACTTATACTTGAAGAATCATCTGAGTTACTTCCACAGTCGGATATTTGTGTGTTTTGCCTTTTTTTTCTATTGGTAACATTCTCCATATTTATAAAATAGAAAATAGATTGCAATGATATATAAAGTAATTATCTTTAACCCTCTATAAACTGTTTTCAATATTAAATGATGATTGCAATATCTTCTTGATTTGTTGAGTAAAGTTTCCTATATGAAACTCTAGATGGCGTTAGTTGTCACTTTAGTCAATATTCTCTGTTGATTCAGTTCCTTTGTTCTAATATGTAACGGTTATTTGGTACGTCTATTTAGTAATTTTAAGCACTGTTTACTGTTTTTACTAAAAAAAATCACTAAAATGTATTGTCAAAGGTGTAGAATGGTCATTAGAAAACTTACATTAAAATATTTTTAGGTTTTAGGTACAGTATCACTATAAACTTAACTCTTGTCGTCGTCACTTTTATGTTGGAGTTTTATCACTGATTACTGAGTATTTTTGTCTGCCAACATTAGTCGTCACAATTTACGTCACAATAAATTAATTACAGTTAAATTTATGTCAATTAGTCAAAACTTGCATTAATTACAAAATAATAATCACAGAGCCGATCTTCAACGTTTGGCACAGCGCCATCTAACGCCATCTATCGCCATCTTGTCAGAAAGCAAGCAAAATTAAATAAATTGCAGTTTTAATTCTTAGCAAATCCTTAAATTTTGAATTTTGAATACCTACCTTATTCTAATCACCTGTAAAAAGCACCGTTTTATTGAAATGTTGTCGTTTAGTAATTCTTATATTATTTGAAGTTGCAATATACCTAAAACGAATATTGATGTATTTTTCTATAATAGCTTTGCATAAATTATTTATGTGGTTATTTAAAGGTGATTGGTCTCTGATATGGTCATTTAAGTTTTCAAAGTAATTTTCACCGATTAAAGTTTTTAGCGTGTGCGCTATTATTTTATGTTTATTCAGTATGGAATTAGGTGAATAAAATGTCCGCATACTGCATTCCGTTCTTAAACAAATATTAAGAACATCATACGATGGAAAAATTAGGCCTCCTTTATTTTTTATCTGAATTAAAAAATGATCTTCTGTATATTTTTGTGCGTATAAAGAATTTAAACAGGCCTCATATTTTAGGTGCGACATACCCACTGATATAAGTAACAATTTGCCGACGCAAATTGTTTCTAGACGTATCAGTGAGAATATCATCAAATTCAATTAAGATGTCCTCCGAAATGGGCTCATCTTTTTCTTTGTTTTGAACTTGTTCCATCATGCGAGATCTTTCAGCAGTTGCATTAATTTTTCCGACGGAGGACATACTCAATATTTGCAAATCATCTAAAGGTATGCAATTACCGCGGAACGAGTCTTTCAATTCCATGTTAACCAATTTTTTTTATAACCTGCTTTGAACTGACGAGCAGTTGGATTATTATTAGTCCGTCCATGGGCTCTTATTATACCAAAAAATAATTCCAGGTGATCCTGCGACAATTTATGTGTTGTTAAATAAGTTAATTTTTTTTCGTTGACCACTAATCTGGAGTAAATATAATTGATACTGTCTATACCTGTTATAAAACCTATAAAACCAATTTTTCTGCTAGTATAGATTAAGGTTTTGTCTTCATTTTTGGCTGCTAGATGTACGAAATAATTTCTGGCGTAATTAAAAAAGTGTAGAGTTTTATTAATGTTTTGTTCAAATAAAGGCTTTTTAAAGTCTTGTTGCATCATGCCTCGAGAATTAAAAATATCAAACAAATTGTTAACCAAGCGAATAACCATAGCAGTTGGCTGGGCTCCTAAAAACCTTTTATCATTCTTTTCGCAAACGAATAAAGCATCTGCTACGCTATTACTAAAAAGTTGGCTGGCCAGTTTGACTTTCATTTTTTGCCTACTGAAATCAAGATGGTTGTCTTTGAGTTTATTTCCTACGTGCAACCCTTCACATTTCTGAAATTGATTAAGCTATTCAAGATACGACCACTTGATTTCGTTGCCCTGATAGTCAATTAGTATTTTTTTTGCTTCAAATGCGTTTCTTATTAATTTAAGCATATGACATGCGTCTAATATGACAGCCACGTTATAATCAGCGCATGGATGCTTAAAGGTGGTGTTAAAAAAGGTTCAAAGGAACATCCCAACTTTTTCGCCATGGTGATATTTGCAGCGTATCCATCCATGGTTAGGGAAACCATTTCAACACCAGCTTCATGACTTTTATACAGGCATTGTTGTATTAACGAAGCGCGTTGTTCCCCAGTAAAAGAATGTATAAAAAAATAGCCAACTGGAATTTTCCATCGTTCATTAAGGCACACCAGTAAAATGACGAGAGCTTGAGAGGCTTGTTGCGAGTTGTCATTTTGAGAAACATTTGTACCCAAATCAACATATCCGTGATATTTTTCTCCATCCCATTCGATATGTTTCTTAATAGACATCTCGACTAACATCAGGCTACAAATAATATTTTTATTGCACTTCTCTGATTTAAATTTTAGTACAGAAAATGACTCTTTGGTAAAACCAGCTTCACCGTCAATATTTTCGTACCATTTTGCGATTGTACGTGGATGGGGTAAACAGGTGTTAAAAGTTTGGCGAACGTAGGAATATGCTTTTAATAATAATGATGATGCATTAACTTGATCCTGTAAATGTAGCATTAAAACATAAAATTGCAGCAAAAAATTCCAGTGAAGTAACTTGGAGATCAAGTAAAGAGTTTACCTGATTATGTTCTGAAATTTTTGGGCAAGCACCTTTTCGTAATATTCTATACCCTTTTTTAGTTTTTATAATAGCTTCTTGATCAAAGTGAAGAGAACATATTTTTGTATATTTATTTGGTATCCATTCTTCTCGGTTAATTAAACGAATCCATTCATTTCTTAAACTAATATCCGATGGAAATCTATAAAATTTCAATAGTTTCTTTAAATATCAAAATGTTATACAAAAATCTTAAAAAAATATAAAACCATAAATATATCCACGGTCAAAAGGTAAAAAAAGGCATAAGTGACATTTTGGTCTAAAAGGAGTTATAAATGTCACGATGGTCTAGCTTGACTTTTTGTAGTTTATGCCCCGTAAAAAAGTTTTGTAATTTTTTTCCAAAATTTGAAAATGAATTTCTGAACAATTTAGTTTTTCTTGCTTAAGCCCTTTTACCTTGTAGCCGTCGATATATTTATATTTTGCTTTCAGTACGTCGCTGTTCTGTCAGACACATGGAAATTTAAGAATTTCTACGTGACGCTAGATGGCGGTTACTGCAATATAGCCTCGGGAACATAGAATATTCTAGAAGAAATTCTGCCAAATACAATGTACTGATAATAAATACTTACGAATGAAAAGACACATTATTTTGTTCCGATTTGTTTCGCTCGTCCGAGTAGCTCTTACAAGAAAAGACACAACACTTCATGTTGAGCCGAAAAATAATTTTAAATATTTTATTTCAATTTTATTTACGATGTACACACGTCACAAAGTTCGGCGTCGAACTGACGCCAGTGCCTCTAGTGTGGAATAGCTTGCACTAGAGGCTGTGACGTCAGGACAATACAAATTGAAGCTGTGCAACTTAGCTTACAGCAGCTCTACTATGTATCTGCTTTGTGACTTCATATGCCTATGTGTGCACCAATGGCCTTTAAGTATAAAAGTCTCTAAAATTTTGACAGTATTTTTATACAATATGAGTCATGCATTCAATCCACAATATCTTTATCGTTGTTTCTTGCAATATTTCTTATATTCTGATAGCAAGGGTATTTTATGGCAATAATATTATTTATAAAAAAAAAACTAAATTATATTTCAATCATGAAGAATTATAAATTTAAAAGTATACCTTTTAACTTGTAACATAGTCTAATAAAATAAAATTTCATGATATAGGTTTTACCAATTTAGATATTTCTTTTAATGGATGTCCAAAAAAATTACTTCGGGGATTTAAAATTGCTATTGATATTTCAGAAAGAGGCTTGTCAGATGGCTTGGGAGCTACTGCTAGGTCCATATCAGTTAAAACCGGAGCAGCTGGTTGTCACATACTTTTCTGGCGACGTTCCACTGGGCTTACCTGAAGATAGAGAATGTCGTGATATTTGGAAAGATATTGGGTAAATTTTTTATCTTTGGTATTTTTTATCAATAACTCAATATTTTTTTTTTTATATTGTAAGGATAGGACGTTTGTCTTCCATGCCACCTGATGGAAAGTGCGCATGAAGACTATGGTGTTACACGTCCGTCCACAAGAAACCTATTCACTCGCCACTTAAAAGTTCCAGGACTGTAGTGGTCAGGAAAAACAGACGCAGGCAGATTGTTCCACTCCTTGGCAATCCGTACCAAAAAGGAACTATCGAAGCGTTTTGTTCCACTTCTTGGTAAATCCACTATATAGGGATGGAAGTTCTGTCTGCGTCTGGTAGTCCGGTGGTAAAAAGGGGTGGGTTCAATTTGGTCAAAAAGAGCAGTCGCACACTCACCAAAATGTAGCCGATAAAATACTGTCAAACAAGCAACCTTACGACGATGCTCCAGCATCTGTAATTTTTTATTTGTAAGGTTGTTGTTATTTATGATTTTACGGGCTCTTCGGTCAACAGAGTCTAGCGCTTCGAGCTGGTATTTGGCAGAACCATCCCAAAGGTGACTACAATACTCCATGCACGACCTCACTTGGGCTGTGTATAAGTTGAGCGGCCGTTCAGGGCTGAAGTACCGCCGGACCTTCGAGATGATACCCAATTTTTTTGAAGCCGTTTTTGCCGTCGTCAATTTGTTGACCGAAGTTTAATTTGGACGTTATAGTGACGCCCAAAAGCCCTAGTTGGTCGGTGATGGGAACAGATACATTCTGGAAAGTGGGCGTAAAAGTAAAGGTGCTCTGTTTTGCGGAGAATAGACACGCTTGTGTTTTGGAGGCGTTGAATTTGACCAGGTTAGATTCGCCCCAATCGGACACATTCCGCAAGGTCGAATCAACGCGCTCAATCATAGACCTTCTCAAAACCTGGATTGCATGGGCGCTCGTTCGCGCATTGGATATATATCTCTCAACAACAGTGCTGTCATCAGCATATCCAATAATGCCTGGTGTTAGGAGGTCATTAATGTGCAGCAAGAATAAAGTTGCAGAGAGAACAGATCCCTGAGGTACCCCGGCATTAATAGCCATTAGGTCAGAGGAGTAACCGTCTAAGACTACTCGAATCGACCGTTCCCTCAGAAAATCAGATATCCAGTCGCAGAGCCCGGTCGGTATGCCATATGCTGGAAGCTTGCTTAAGAGACCATCATGCCAGACCCTGTCAAAGGCCTTGGATATGTTTAAGGAAACAGCTATTGCTTCACCATGACCCTCCAAGGCCTCACTCCATAAGTGTGTGGCATACACAAGAAGATCGCCGGTCGAGCGTCCACTGCGGAAACCATATTGGCTATCGCTTAGGAGCTCGTTGGTCTCGAGGTATGCCAGGAGTCGATTGTTCAATACACGTTCCATGACTTTGCAAAGTATGGAAGTGATTGAGATTGGTCGATAGTTGACAGGATCAGCACGGCTTCCCTTCTTTGGTACTGGTTGTACGTGAGCCAGCTTCCAGGATTTGGGGACTTTACCAGATTCCAAAGAAAGTCTATAGAGACGCGTCAGAACGGGAGACAACTCAGCTGCGCAGCGTTTCAACACCACTGCAGGAATACCATCTGGACCGCTAGCCTTATTCTCGTCTAGGTGCAGCAAGCATTTAAGAACTGGTGCAACTGGTGCTTTTCTAATTCAATGGTCTTAAACTATTCTAAATGTTTTCATATATCATTTACGAGAAAAATTAAACACGTCGAGACATCATATCAGTTGGATGGTAGGTTACTAGCCAAGGTTAGTGAGGTTCGTGATCTTGGAGTTCTCATCGAAAGCAAACTTAAATTTGATTCTCACGTTAGCTACATTACAAGTAAAGCCTCTCGTATTCTAGGCTTTATTAAAAGGAACACTCGCAACTTCAAAGCTTCTAGTAAACTAATTTTATACAATAGCCTTGTTCGTTCACATCTTGAATTTGCTTGTGTCGCATGGAACCCTGTGTACAATGCCAATTCTCAACATCTCGAAAGCATTCAACGGGCCTTTACAAGAAGTCTTGCGTTTTTTTCTCCATACATATCGCATCGACGTCCATATGAGTAAAGAATGCAGCACTTCAACATGTGCTCTTTGCGAAATCGTCGTTCTGTTGCTGACTTAACTTTTCTGCATAAAGTACTTAATGGCAAAATTTCCTGTGCTTTCATTCTCAATAAAATAAATTTATCGATACCATATAATTACCCAAGACACCGTATTACCAAAATCTTCAGCATTCCTAAGTGTCGTTCAAACATGGGCTTTCATCACCCAATCTCCAGAATGCTATCTTAATACAATTTCATTTCTGCTGAACTACCTGAGCTGGATATCTTTAATGATAATTTGTATGCATTTAAAAATAGACTTTTTGTTCAATTTAAATGTGTGGAAATTCATAAAGTCACTTGGACTAGGCTCACAGTATGCTGGCTTGAACTATAATTCATTCACCCCGAATGATTTAAACAAACATTTTGCTTCATGCCCATCTCTCGATAGCTCAACAAAGACGAATACCTTAAATTTCTTATCCTCTCTCCCTAAGCTTACTACTGAAACATTTGAATTTTCACCCGTAACCAATGATCAAGTTCTTAAAATACTTAAAGCTCTAAAATCAAATGCGATTGGTATTGATGGAATCGGAAGGGTGATGATGGTGCTCATGTTAGAATGGGTTCTCCCTATCTTTACGCACATTGTAAATTTTTCTCTTTCTACCGGAACTTTTCCCGCAATGTGGTGTAAAGCTCTAATAATTCCACTCCCTAAAAGCAATAACCCATCATTACTGATCCATTTTCGTCCTATATCCATATTGCCGTACCTATCCAAAGTCGTTGAAGCTGTAGTTCACAAACAACTATCGGACTTCACACTTTCACATAACTTACTGAACCCGTATCAATCTGGCTTTCGACCTGGGTCTCGATTCTCTAAGCTTACAAATGAGTCAGTGGAGTCGTAATCAGCATAGAACTGTATTTTTTGACAGATTTGGCATTCTTCAAATTAATAAGAACCATCGGTTAACCGGTGAACAACGTTAGGACTGTTTTCGTATTCTGGTGTTCAATCGTGTGTCGCTTTAAGTCCAATTGATACTGTAATGCGTATTCTGGTACTTATTTGACATTTCGTTCAATATGTTCGGAATGAGAATGGTGAAGATTGGTTAAGACTGAGCAACAGTACGTACTGGAGGGATTGTTTCAGTCGTGACAATGTTTTATTTTTCTTTTAATTGAGTATGAGGCCTTTGATCCACGTTTGCTGTGAACTATTATATATTTGGCGAATGCTGAACGTCACCGCCGCCGAAAAATAATCAGCTAGAAACGTAAATCGCCCTAAACAATGTTTTCTGTCAATGTATCTGAATGCGTTTATATTGCCAAAACAAAATGTGTTTCATTGTCAAATGGAATATAATGCTAACCCGAAACAAATTGCCGTAAATAAGAAGAAGAATAAGAAGAAGTTTGACAACAAAACATTCAATATTCAGTAATAATAATTCAGTAGTCAAGAATTTGTGGATATCTACTGATTTTTTATCTCTGCCTAAACAATTGAACTGCATATTGCATTGGATTTCAGTGTTGAAGATTTATTACTTTTGAGTGATAATTAAGTACTTACTACTAGAAACAAGACCTGAAAAAACTCATAAATTTGTTGAAACAAAATTGCATTTTCATGAATACATATCACCAAAAGATTTTGAGGTTTTATTACAGTATGATATAAAGAAAAGGAACAAAAGGTACAGGCTTTCCATACCACCAACAGACAAATTAGTTGTTACTTAAGGTTTTTACAAACTGGTGATTCATTTTCTTCTATGATGTATTTAGGTATAATTGATGATTTCAAAGACCAAAATCAGTGAAATCATACTTGAAGTGTCTAAAACCATTGTACAAATGCTAGCAGGATATGTGAAAGTAATTAAAACAATAGGAACATTATATAATATGCGTTTTTATCAACCTTGTAATCTATTTATGTATTTAACTATTGTTGTTAAGTTATAGCGGCTTTTATTCACACTTATTGTCGGAGGTGTCCCAACTAGTTTCAAACTCTTAAGAAGTCCTTTGTGATTGTGGCTGCACCTACCCCTGATGTAGGACTCCTTAAGAGTTCAAAACTAGTTGAACACCTCCAACAATAAGTGTGATTAAAAACTGCATAATAATCTTTATTATGTCTCACAAAACATTTATATATTTATTGTCTTCTACGATATATTTATAAAGAATTTCATAGTCCAAAATCAGTGAAATTATACTTGAAGTGTGTAAAGCAGGTGAAATTGTAAAACAGGTGCTAGCAGAATATGTGAAAGTAAGTAAAGCAATAGGAACATTATATACCTTAAGGTTTCTTTAAGGTTTTTAGAAAGTGGTGATTTTTGTTCTTTTATGATGTATTTATTTAGAATTTTTAAGTCCTAAATCAGTTAAATTATACTTCAAATGTGTAAAGCCATTCTACGGGTGTAGCAGAATATGTGAAAGTAAATAAAAACAATAAGAACATTTTATAATATGGGTTTTAATTAACCTTATAATCTACAACAAATTTCACTAATGACATAATCATAATCATATGAACAATAGTAATATTAAGTATATATATGCATTTTAATTAGCCTTATAATAATAAACAAAAAGTGTCACACCACATCATCCAACCAAAATTAAGTATAAATTAAGAAATTGTCTTCTGGAATCTGGATAACGGAGAAATAAACTAAAGAAATATATAAATAGCATAGTTTTTTTTACGTATTTAATTTAAGAATAAACTTAAATACATATAATAAACCTTATTCATGACCTGCTAACAAATAGCTATGTCCATCACAAAATTTCCCATTCTGAACCCGGGACCTCTGGTATAGAAGGATGTACATATGTCTAGATCAAACAAGCTGTTATGTATATATTTATTTAACAACAAATTTAATAGTACACTCAAGTAGGTACTTCTAAATAATCTCTAACCTATAAATGAAAATAGTAACTGCATTCATAACATAAAAAATATGCAAAATAATTCAGGTATTGTTAATCCCTCTAGTACATTTGGTCACTGCGGTACCTGTTTTATAAAATATAATTTGCAATTTAATAATAGTTAGCCTACAATTTCATTTCAATCACGTTTTACATACATATTATACTAAGTGAACATATGAAGATTTCTTAGACTTAGGTTCAGGAGATTAACAATCTTTTTATATCAACTATTGGCTTTTTGTATCAATTAATTAAACCTCCATTTCTTCAATACATAAAGGGGCTCCAGTATTCTCTTTACTTTGATTAGTGTTACAGATTCCATTAAAGACAATCTTGTCTTATCCATAATTTCTTTTTACAAAATTACTAAATGATTTTCACATTTTATCTCCCTTAACTCACTTCCTCTCAAGAGACAAACTTGTCTTATTTGTTGGTTGATTAATTCAGATGAGGCATCTCTTAATAAATTCAAAGTGAGAACATCACTTTCTTTTTAAATTGGACCAGGGTTGGGATTTTGAGTAATTATTGATCAGATGTACCAGTTGTAGGCTGTGGAATAACGTGTTTCGTTTCTTGTTCAATTTCAGCAACAGTTATCTGAAATAAAGAAATTGTTATTTGTTATGTTGTTTTAAGATGCCTACATTTTCAGAAGGAAAATAATTTCAAGAGATTTTGAGTATCATTGGAGTTTATCACTTTATATAGGAGCATTAGATGGAAAGCACATAGAAATAATAAAACCTAACTACAGTGGCAGTTGAATATTTCAATTATAAAAAAAGCATTTTAGCATTGTGCTAATGGCCTTAGTATTTGACTCTGACTTCCCCGTCTCTGTCCACGACTATCCTCATCTCCATTATCTGTATTCTCTCTCACCTCTATCGCTACATCTACTTCTATCTTTAAAATATTTAAGATGAACCCTTGGATAGATTCGAGGATAAGTGTTTTATAAAAAAATTTACTATAAGATATCCGGATGCAAGAAGATGGGATTCCCTGGTTGTTAATTGTTATTGTGTATTTTTAAAAGATGATTGCTGTTGAGTTTCTTGCCACTTCTTCTCAACAGATCGACTTTCCGAAGTGGTGGTAGATTCAGTTCAATTTGTACATTGTTTGACTTATTTCAAATGTATTTAAATACTTACGAAATAAAGATTCTTTTCACTTTGAGTTTGGGTAGATGCTTCATACTTTATTTTGATGTTGGAGTGGAAGGCAGAATATCAGATGGTGGTGTTTTCAATAGCACTAATTTATGCAGGCTTTTAACAAATGATAATTTGAATCTGCGTACAGTGCAGCCTTTGTTAGACAGTAAAACTGTTCCTATGGTAATTTACCAGTAGCTGTTCTGCTTCTCCTTCATAAGTTTTTTAATTAGGCGGTACTTATATTCATTGTAGTACTGAAAACACACAGGATAAACTACAGTATATGGACCGTCAGACTCTAAGATAGCATTTTTACGAGTATAAGGTTAAGGCCTAAGGCGTCTTTCTGCAAAGTTTCACATGCGGAGATTAGAGTTTTTGTATTTTAGTTTGAAATTCAATTAATGTCAAGCTTAAAAAAACAAACATGAAGTAATGAATACAATCATGATACAATCACTGATTGAACAATGTCACCTGTCATTGCGTTTAGTTTCACTCATAGTTTAACGTTTTTGATATAAATAAATAATTTTTTATAAAAAAAAAGATTAAGTTAATTAATTAAATATTTTTTAAGTTGTCATTTATAAAATAATAATACTTTTATTTACAATTTTCATATAGAATGTGTTTATTTATTTATTTATATCAAAAACGTTAAACTATATTTTACGACTGTGAGTGAAACTAAACGCAATGACAGGCGACATAAATCAATCAGTGATTGTATTCATTACTCTATACTCTATGTTTGTTTTTTTTTTAGCTTGAAACTAATTGAATTAATGGAATTTCAAACTTAAATTTTATAAAAACTACCTATCTCCGCAATGTGAAACTTTGCAGAAAAACGCTTTAGGCTATAACCTTTTACCCGTAAAAATCCTAGCGTCCAGTCTGACGATCCATATACTGTAGTTTCCCCTGCTTCCTTTTAACCCTAAAGTCCTTATACATCCTATCCTTGTAAAATTTATTAACGCTAACCTCAAAACTTTATCTTCGATTTCCTCACTAACTACAAGGCTCCGCACCTCCCCCTTCGAGGGTATAATAACAGAGTTAGAAGTTTGATTTTAAATTTCCCTAACACCTCAATGCCTATTAAACAACTGTTTGAACCTGCCAATCCCTAAGGCTTGGAGTCTGACCATCGCTACACATCAGAAGACCCAAAAGTCAGAGTCCTTAAAGATTTGCTGGTATCAGAAATCACTGATGATCAAATCAAGCAAATTGAAGAAAAAACTAGAGAGCAAAATAATAATGATATCTGGTATAAACAACGTCAGAAGCGACTGACTGCTAGCAATTTTTATACCACATGTCATCTAAAAGACACTACTATGAAAAGTTATGCCAAACAAATACAACAAAAGAATACATTTCAGTCTCGAGCAACAAATCATGGTATTATAAATGAAAAAATTGCATTAAAAAAATATTGTGATACTTATGATCTTTTGGCTGAACCCTGTGGGCTTTTCATTAGTAAGGAAAGACAGCATATTGCAGCTTCCCCAGAAATAAAGTGTCCCTATGCAACTAGATATCAAAATATAACTCCGTTCAGTGTACCATATTTAAAAGAAGTAAATGGCATTTTAACTTGAAAGACAAATTCACCTAATTATTACCAAATTCAAGGGCAGTTGTACTGCTCCAATAGGAAGTATTGTATAGTTACAAAGATTTCAAAGTTGAAAATATGTCTACAGAGATGAACCATTTATAAAAGAAATGATCTTAAAACTCAACAACTTTTATGAAAATTTCTTTAAAGTAGAACTTAAAAAAATATTTGTACTATAATTATGAAAATTTCAGCAAATAAATATTAAAACCAGTATTTGATTATGATTTTGTATTATTGTAATGAGTAAATAAAAAATCCCAACTTTATAAGTTTAAATAAGTTTATTTATAGGTATTCACAATTTTTTCCCTGAAATTACAAAGCATCATACAAATATAAAATATCTTTGACCCTAAAGGTACATAATACTGATTAAGCTCACTTGTAAGAATTTTGTATGTTTTTGTTAAACTTATAAGTCTTTCAATGTGGACTCGTTGACGGGTCTTGCTTCAATAATAGACCAGGAATTTGGGACCTTCCCTTTAAAAAAGTGGGAATATTTATTCCAACACCTTTGCCAGCAAACAAATCTTACACATTGAAGCCCCGGTCTGCCATTATGCTATCTCCTGGTTCACACCTTTCCAAAAGGTTGCTGCGTTCCGCTATCTGGCGGTCACTTTTCGATCCAACATATGCTCCAGAACAATAGGTAAACATCCCTCCAGGTGATGAACCAACTAATATTTTAAGGGTATTTTTGTGTTTATATTGATTAAAAGAAGCTTTTTGGGCATCAGGTTGGCTAGGTTTTTGAATAGGAATTTCTGTTCCGTCTATTATTATTCTTGTGGAAGGATAATTATTTTTAAAAGTATTAGTAAAGTAATGAGAATTTCAGGTAGGTTTCCAAGCCTGTATAAAAATTCACTGATTCATTATCAGTCAGCAATAAGTCTGTAGAAAACATTCTCAAGATGTTTGATGTCTGTGTTTCTGGAGATTTCATGGAATTGTGATTACTTCTAAGGTTTTCATGAGACAGATCTTCCAATGTTAAAATTTCCACATTGTGAGCAACATTTCCATCTCCAGATTCATATGAAGGCAAAATATTTTCAGTACTTTGCAAAGAAGGTGCTTTAGGAAACTGGCATTTTCTCAGGTTTCGAGCTTTCAACCGTTCTTCTCTGACTGCAGCGAACTTTGAAACTGATTTGGAATTCCAAGAGAATATAGAAGGCACTGCTGACTTTTTCAAATGTTTATGTTGATGTTCAACCCCTACAAAAAACAAAAAACAGAAATATAATAGCAATTTTTCAATTACCTTAAACTGTGAGAAGAGATTGTAAATGAAACAAGCTTGATCATGTGGACCAAACCCTTGGACCTGGTGTGTAAATATTTTGCAGAGATTGCCTTTAAAATGATGATAAGTGACAAAGAATGTTTTCCCACGGAATAGGGATTTGCGTGGGTAAAAACGCAAGGGAATAGGCTAGCAGTTCATAAATCTATATTATATTTGATATTTCATTACACGGTTGTGTTTACCTGTATATTTGCTAAGCATTAGATAGTGACTTGCTCTAAAATGATTGCGACATAACCTCGATCCACTTTTAGGCACAAAATTTAGACGACGGATTGCTTTCAGCCAAAGTATTTTTACTTTTTCATCTTAAGGAAATTTGTGTTCGTCTTTTTTATATTATTTAAATATTTTTGCAGCTTTTCATACAAAAACCTCTTTGTTTATTTATAGACAGAACTATTACAGCGCCACTTCGGCAGTTGCCAACCCCACTAAAGTACGTTCCATTACACACAGATGCTAAAAATATTATTTCTTTCACTGTTTATATGAATACTATTGACAGGATTTATGCATGATATAAAGGACTATGTGAGTAGTTAGTATCTTTAAAGTATCAATTTGTTTATCTAGTTTTCATTTAGCAATGTATCCCGCATTCATAAACTAAAATGTATAGCATGATATTTCGTTGACAGCGTCAAATGGAACGTATATTCAATCTGTTTTCAATCACTCTTTCCGATCCGATGCTACTGGTCCGTGGCTATGAATTTTAGAGAATGCCAAATTTGCCACTTTGCTCATGGAGTCGCAATATGATGGTTGCCGTACGGTCCGCTTAATGTTATTTGAAGAATTGCAGCCCAGGTCACAGCACCTCCACAGCACTTCTTAATGTTTTAGAAGATGTCAGAACGGGTATGGAGTCTGCCCAGGTGACGGTTTTAGTTCTCATTGACTTCTCAAATGCCTTCAACACCATAGATTACGATCTTCTTATCGCTGCGCTTAATCTACTCGGTATTTCACCATTAGTATCGCAGTGGTTTTCTAATTATCTTCGTGGTCGCCAACAAGCTATCAAAATTAGTCCTGATGGTTCCTCAATTTCTGACTGGGTCAACTTAAATACTGGCGTACCACAAGGTGGAATTCTTTCTCCATTATTATTTTCCATATTCATTAATCTTATTACCTTAAATCTCAAGAGTTCCTATCACCTTTATGCCGACGACCTGCAACTCTACGCCCGTGCTAGCATCCTGAATGTGGACGCTGCTGTGGATCTGCTCAACTTAGACCTGTTACATATTTTTCATTGGTCACAGCAATTCGGAATCACAGTGAATCCCAGCAAATGTCAAGCCATAATAATAGGAAGTTCAAGTCAGTTAGCTAAAATAGACAGGTCCTCGGCACCACCACTTGTATATAACAATTTTACCATTCCCTACAGCTCATGTGTCAAGGATCTCGGCTTACACATTGACTCAACACTAAACTGGAATAAGCACATTGAGGAGGTAGGCCGCAAGGTAACAGCATCGCTAAGGTCACTTTATAGATTTAAAAATTGTCTGCCAAAATCAACAAAATTACTACTTGTTAGCGCACTTATAGTTCCCATCATTGATTACGCTGATGTATGCTGCACAGACCTCAATGAAGTTTACCTCACAAAATTAGATCGTCTCCTTAACAATTGTATTCGTTTTGTCTTTGGCTTACGTAAGTACGATCATGTATCCATATTTCGAGAGCAACTAAGGTGGCTTCCCATTCGACAACGTAGGCATCTCCGAATACTCTGCATGCTTTATTCCATTCTAAATGATCCATGCGCCCCGGAATATTTAAAATGTAAATTCCAGTATCTTGGTTCATCACATGATAGATATCTCCGATCTTCTGATAACCTTAGCCTGCATATTCCTTTACACCATTCTGGATTTCTTTCAAACTCTTTTGTTATTCAGGCAATAAGGCTGTGGGAAAAGTTACCTGTATTCCTACGAAAAGCCCCTAGCAAACTGGCATTTAAACAATGCGTCAGAGCTCACTTTTTCAAGATAGCAAATGAATCATCCTAATTTTCACTTTGTTTATTTTTATATATGTTTAATAGCTTTTATGTATATATTTCATACATATTATAGTATAGAGTATATATGTAAATGTATTTATGTAGTTGTGTATTATTAATTATGTATATATTTTAGTTTTTAATATAATCTGCACCACTTATTTAATTTCTCTGCTTTTGTGGTGGTTGACTGGTAGAGAATGCCAAATGGCATTAAGTCCGCCCATTGTACTCCAATTTTATATATAATATATTTTTTTATTATATTATTAATATAATTTTATTTAAGTTAAGAAATCTATGGTGTGCACGCAAATATCTACATGATTTTATGAGTAGAGTGCTGACCGATATTACCTCGTGAGTGACCGGTATTACCCCATTTTACCCTACTTCTACTCGCCAATAGAGGGCCACTTTTTGTTTTCATAGAATTATGGTTCTTAATGCTCATTGATGGTAAGGTGGAATAAGCCTAACGGATACGTCATATTCACTAGTCATTGCCTAGTTAATACCGCTACTTGCCAACTGAGCGCCTGCTTCTGTTTTGAATATGTTACCGACAATCTGTGGATATCAGGGATCACTAAACCCCGTACAGTATGATAACATTTTGTTATGTAGATAATTTCAAGCAAGGAACACAATTATATAATTGTCTCTTTCAGCAAACTATAAATCGTAAAACAATAGCCGCCGCACGGGAGAGTCGACACTACTTTTTTCCTCCCGCGCTGAATAGCCGCAAAGTACGGGGAGTAGGTAAATGGACCCCATTCTTAAAAAATAAGTCTCCAAAAATCTACTTGTTTGATTATATCTGAAATATAGAGCTATGAAATATAATTAGATCAAGTGACCCCCCTCTAAATTTTAGTCTGCAACCGGGCATGATGCCAACTAATTATTTATTGACGACGGTGCCTTTTAATCTGACTAGGTGCTTTCCAATATTTCTAGTCGGGTAGCTTCAAAATATTTTTTTTATTCTGAAATAAAACGAATCTATGATACACATGGATCTGTTAAGTGCCAAACTAATGAACCTAACTAAAACGTCACGAAATGAACAATACTTAGTAGGTACAACAAAAAATAATTACTTTAATCGGACATGTAGTTCCGAAGCCATGCGAACACAAACATAAAAAAGTCGGTTAAAATTCCCTATCTCAAAAACTACTGAACCGATAGCTTGGAGTATTCCCTAAGTTGGACAATACCTACCTAAATAAATGAAAAATTACCCGACCAGGATTCGAACCTGGGACCTCTCGTTTGCCGGACGAATGCTCTTCCAACTGAGCTACCGGGGCCTGGCGCTACGCCTCGAAATTACTTACCACATTTTTGTTTTTTTTTTTACGTTATAATCCAATTTGTTTAATAGCTCTTCCCTGGCATCCAGATAACAGGAATCGGCAGTCCAGGAGTGGTCCAGGATAGGAAGAACCAGCGACTGGGCAAGAGAAACTTTTGTCTGAAAAGGCAAAAGCTTTGCAAGTTCTTAAGTGAGTGCAATATATAGTGGACCTTGAGACTGATTTCACTGACATTAGCGTGCCATGAAAGGTTTGAATCAAGAATGACTCCCAAGTTTTTAGCAGTGTCAGTGAAAGCAATCACAACATTGTCCACGGTGATGGGAGGAACAACAGCAAAGTCAAGAAAATTACGAATATACCGGCTACCAATGATCATTGCTTGCGACTTTTTGGGGTTAACTAGAAAACCAAAAGAGTTTGCCCAGTCGCTTATTCGACCTAGATCGGAATCAACAGCTGTAACAGCAGATTCGACATCAGATGCAATGAAATGTCGGTATAACTGCAAGTCATCTGCGGAAAGATGGAATTTGGAAGAAATGACTTCGGTAACTGAGTTTATAAAAATGGAAAAAAGTAGAGGAAATAAGACACCACCTTGCGGCACCCCAGCAATTAGATCGCACCAATGTGAGTGATTTTCATCAAGGCGGACCTGCTGAGAGCGGTCACGAAAGTAGGACTCAAACCAAGCCAATGCAGATATTATTAACGGAAAGGAATGCTGATAGTTGTTTATGCGCAATGTGCTCGAGAACTTTCGAAAGAAAAGGTAGGATTGATATAACTTGAACTTGAAAGTTGAACGGTTCTGGAGAAATTCTCAGTTTTCAATTGTTCAAGCTGTAATCCTCACCAAGGTACCTACCTTTATATCTTTGGAGTCGTTAGCTGTCTAATTATGAGATTTGGAATGTCGTTATCACTATTTCACGACAATTTTTTGGTAAGTACTCAAACCAAATCGATAGACTTTACCGTTAACGTGCAGGAGAGGTGAGGATTATAGCTTGACGTTCAAGCTGTAATCATCACCATCCTATAGCTATACCGTCGAAACTATAATACGACTATTTTATTTATATGCGTCACTATTTATGACTATTTTATCACTATTTTTTGGCATAGTTAAAACTCCTTTCCATTGAGATTTCAAAAGTGAGGATTACAGCTTGAAGGACACCTTCCCCGTACTTAATTAATACAAAATCCATAACAGAGCATAGTCTGCAAAGAATAAACGTTAACAAGAAAGACTAGCGAACCAAAAGACTGCAAAGATAAATATTGATTTCTTACGCGACTGTCCGCCATAGAAATGTAGGGAAAATAAAAAGTTTTTATTTTCAAATTAATTCAGCCCAAAATAATTATCGTTTCATATGACTATTTCATAACTATTTTTAGCACAAACCTTAACTTGAAAGTCGAAGGCGTTCCATTGAGATTTCAAAAGTGAGGATTACAGCTTGAAGGACACTCTGTATGGCATATATCTTTGGCTACTCAGAGCGAATCAAAATATTTAAAAAATAATGTATGTTTTGTATTTTGAGGTTAGTTTAGTATTTTTTTTGTTCACCGATGTTATATTTATTTATAAAACTATTGCTTGTAAACAGAAGACTTCTTGCGTGGAAAATTAATATATAATTTATTATTTTATGTTTAAGTTATGACCGGTTTATATCGAAAACTTCTACATTTTTATAATACCGTTCATTGTAGAGTAAGTACTACAATTTTAAGATTGCATACGCTTTCTTGCAGTTTTAACATATTAGTTTTTATTATTACCTCAGAACCTTTGCAAATTATCAACGCCTATTCGCCGACGATCAAGAATCGACATGGAGTTAAAATATCGAGAAAATCCAATTGTCATAAAACTTGATTCAGAGAAATTCCATAATATATTTACTCAAGATGTGATGGATCTTAAGAAATTGTTTGACAAATACAACTATGATATCCGAATTGCAGGAGGAGCAGTAAGGTATTTTTTTAGTTGCAAGTTTTGGTATTGTCTTATGGTTTGCAAGTTATAGTTAGTTTTTTTACCTTGAAGAGTATTAGAGGTTTACACACTAGTTTGGTTTGTTTTTTGTTAAGTATAGTAGTTTATTTTATAAAACTGATTTTGAACTTTATTTACATTACTTACCCCTGCATCAAGAAACATTTTTGAATAGCAATAAGTTTATTAATATTTATTTCTAGAGATTTGCTTATGGGACAACAACCAAAAGACCTGGATTTTGCCACAACTGCCCTTCCAGAGCAAATGAAGGAAATGTTTACAGCTGAAAATATAAGAATGATAAACATGAGTGGTGAAAAGCATGGAACTATAACTCCTAGAATCAATGATCGTGAAAATTTTGAAATAACAACATTGAGGGTAGATGTTGTCACAGATGGCCGTCATGCTGATGTTGAATTCACTCAAGACTGGAAACTAGATGCCAATAGAAGAGATCTTACCATCAATTCTATGTTTTTAGGTATTTGGTGCAGTTAGATATTTATGCAATTCAACTTTTTATCTCAATGACCTTAACTATTTTGTTATAGGATTTGATGGCTCTGTATATGATTATTTCTTTGGATATGAAGATCTTCAAAATAAAAGAGTAGCCTTTGTTGGGGACCCTGAAATAAGGATTCAGGAAGATTTTCTCAGAATAATGAGATATTTTAGATTTTACGGTAGAATTGCTGAAAACCCAGATAATCATGATGAAAATACATTGAAAATTATAGCTAACAATGTTGAGGGACTACAAAATATTTCTGGGGAACGAATTTGGGTTGAATTGAAAAAAACATTACAGGGCAATTTTGCTGGAAATCTGCTGAAAACCATGATAGCAGTTGGTATAGGAAAATATATTGGTAAGTTCTTATTTATCTAGAAACCACATGCCTAATTAGTTACACAAACTTTTTGCCAAGCAAAGAGCATGGAACATTATGTACAGTCACATGCATTAATATGTACAGACTTTGCAACTTATTTGATTGTGATTAGGTTAAAATAAAGAAGACTGCATTCAAAGTTATTTGCGCTGATAATAAACATTGATTAACTTACAGTGTCTATTTCAACTAGTCAGCCTAGTCTTAAAACTCGAAAATTTTCCAGAAGTCAGTAGCTATTTGTTGCTATACACCGATTGTTGCTATACTTTCTTGAGTTTGTTGAAAGAAATCAAAAAAAGTTATGATCAAAAATAGTTGGCTGCCGGGTCCGCCACTTGCCATAGAGATCACCGTCAAATACATAGAAAATAAATAATTAATACAGAAGAGTGATATATCAATATAAAATTCATAATTTGTCAAAACTTTTTGCACTAAAAAAAATCTAAAACCTTAATAAAAAAGTTTTGGTCGGACAATGGTCGAAAATCAATGAGTCCCAGTATTCTATAGTATTAAATGTAATAACAAGTTTAAGTAGATGGGCTGTTAGTTGTTAATTTGTTGCAGCAAAAAAACGAAAAAATACCCCTAAAAGTTTGATCAAAAGCCAGTTACAATCGAATAAAGTTGGCCGTCTGAATGAAATATTCCTAAAATATTGACAGGTAATGTTACCTCATTATAGTTTACGAGTCAAAAAGAATTGCCGAATTGCCATTTTGAGAAATACTTAAAAAAAAAATTGTATGCAAATATATGAAATTAGGGTGATCATGCTCATATTGTACCTACATAGATTTTTAACAACTACCTACCATTTTATGATCTATTTTGTTTATTTATAAGGGTAAATAAAAATAAATAAAATCCCCAGACAATCACACCAACTACATGGCCCCAAAGTAAGCATAGCTTGTGTTAAGGTACCGATACACGGTGACATCGACACCGACACTTGTGTCGACACAAGTGTCAGACGCGTCCACACGGTGAGCAATTTTTAGTGTCGACACTAGTTCTGAGATCGAGTGTCGCGGTCGAAGTGTATTGGCCGTCTACACGGAGCGATGCGCAATTCAGTGTCAGACACTCCATCGCCATGAATCGATATTTACGGACTTAGTTAAAATTAAGAAATGAATATCTACTATTAATTTTACATAACCGGGAATCGAACCTGGTCAAAATATCGTTTGCATTTATGAAAAGGCACATTTTATTTAAAATATGACATCAGTTGCAAAAAATGTATTCCATTTTCAAATTTCAAATGAAATGGCACGCCCGCTGAATAAATGCGTTCTTATTAACCGACTTTTAAAAAGGAGGTTATCAATTGCACCCGTAGGTATCTGTACCTATGTATGCTTAGATCTTTAAAATTATGCAACGGATTTTGATGCGGTTTTTTTTAATGGATAGACTGATTCTTAAGGAAGGTTATTATGTATAATACATGCATAATATAGTAGAGAAACACTGATATTAGATGTTTCTAATGTGATGTCGTAAATAAGCACGTTCTTTTGCGCTTATATTGCAAACGCTGGCTGAACCCTACGAGATAGACCAAAATGATGTACTACAGTATTGTCCACCTTAAAAAGTTCAACCAAAAAGTTCGCGATGGTATATGTCTATCTCTTAGGGATAACCCACCATAACCATATTTATCCTTTACTAAAAAATGGTTATTTACGAAGTGATTTTAAACAATGCAGCATTCATTCTTATCCAATTAAGTATCTTTAATAAATTGTGCATTTATTATAGATCAATATGCTTTTTACAGCATGTAATTTAAGTGAATATTTCCGAAGATATTACAAATTTAAAATGCACGCGCGTGCCGCCGTCATGTTGCTCTAGCTAAAAGTTTCGCGCACGACCGAAAACCGCGACACTGCTCTCAGACACTGCGCACGTCGCGTCTACACGGCAGCTAGAGCGACACCAAGCTAGAGCGCCCCTAGAGCTGCAACCGAGTGTCGCGGCACATGACACACACGGACACTCGGTGTATACACTGAGTGTCAAGTGTCAGGTGTCGTCGTGTATCCGTAGCTTTATGGGATACCATGTAGCGAACTAGGGGGGAACCTAGAATATAAATACATAAATAGATAAACACCCAGACACGGAACATTTTTTTTTTCTTGTTCTGTGCGGGAATCGAACCCGCAACCACTGGTGTCTGATGCAGACAGGTTTACCCCATCGCCAAAGTGGTCGGTAGTTCTTTTGTGAGATTTATTTTAATAAAAACTTAATTTTTTTTTTATACAGGATTATTGATAATTAGACCTGAATCTCTTTAGGTGACGTAGGTGAGGTCATTTTCAATAATTTGAGCCCAAATCATGTAATCCCAAAAGGGTACCGTTTTTTAAATATTTGGAGGTTATTCTTTTTTTTCTGAAAATCCAGTTTTACTCCTTCAAACATCGATTGTAAAAAAACAATGGTCCGACTTCAATGTTCTTGTTCTTTTCAGTTTTAGATAGGTGTTTAGCAAATCAATAATAAATCATAATTAAATTGGTTCAGCGTGATTCCAAAAAGAAGCTACAGGACGTTTTATAAAAAAAAAAAGATTTTTTGCGAGCAATGTGTACAAAAATAGCTTCTTTTTCCAAAAAAGGTCAGATGAACTTTGCGGGCACTTTTTTGGAAAAACTTCTTCAACTCACTGGCTATGCAATTACAATTGGCATTTAACTGCACAGTTCAAGAAAAAATCAAAAACATAATCAAAAACCTACATATTGTACAAAGTGTTCATGTCATTGAGACGCTTACCTTTCGGTGTCAAAATTTTGCTAGTCTTGTAAATTAGGGTTTTATAGTAATAATTTGAAGAATTGGAACAAGAGACAAAGCTAATGTTTGTATTATTTACACGCTCTCTTTACCCATTGTACCAATAACACTTCGAATTGGCTTACTTTAGTGGACCACACTATTTTTCTTGCTGTTATTTGGGTAGGGAACTAAATATTGAGCCTGGCTTGTACTGAACGACATAATTATAGCTATGGAACCCCTCGTGCCATGTTTTCTAGAGTTTACAAATGAAGAGAGACATGCTTGAATAGAGAATTAGTCTAGATATCCAAGGTGCCGGTTACCCCATATAAGCGTCACAATAGATAGATATAAATAAGAATCCACTATAGCAAGCCAAGTCGAAGGTTTTCATAGATAAAAAGGTAAAAAGAGCATCTCAAAAATACAAATCGCACGATAAGACCAGTTTATCTTCTCCCCTCGCCTCGTTGCAATTGGTGAAATTATCGATGGGAAATCCTAATTTACATGATATAAAAGTTTTTGACAGCGAAAAGCGTCTTTATGACAGGAACACTTTGTACGATTCCTTAGAAGAATTAAAAATGTAGGTTTTCGATGTTGTTTTTGTTGTAAAATCCTATTGTTTTGTCTCGTTGTGTAACCAAAGAGCTGTAGAAGTTTTTCCAAAAAAATGTACGCAAAATTTATCAAATGCAATTTATTTATTCATAATCATAGATACCTACCGTAACGCGGGACCGATAGGCGGCTATTCTATGGAAATTAAAGATTTTAAATATCAGAACGATCCTTTTATTAATTACTGTGTTATTTTTCACTTTACTTTTTATTCTGGTATCTCTGGTATCTCGGGATCCTTCTACTTTCAGAGGAAAAACAATTGTGTAGAGCAAACCTTTTCTGACGGACAACCCGCGTCATTTTTTTATTATTTTACTTTTAATCTTTCAAATGTAATTCTTACATCTGCCGCAAGGTTGGTTTGCGCTTATAAACTCTTTATTTACAAAATGCAAGTCGCACACGAACCTTAGGACCGCCCCCTTATATTAAATTTATTCAACTCAATGAAGTCGGTTAAATAAATTTCCCCTGATACATAATTGTTCCTTAATAGTACGATTTATACCTATAGCGGAAGTTTACAAAATAACTTGAATGTAGTACCAATCAAACACGTCATTAAACGCCATTGGATTTTAGGAATATTTTATCCAGACGGCCAAGTTTATTCGACTCTTAACTGGTTTTTGATCAAACTTTTAGGGGTATTTTTTTTTGCTGCAACAAATTAACAACTAACTGCCCATAATATACATAAACTTGTTATTACATTTAATACTATAAAATACTGGGACTCATTAATTTTTGACCATTGTATTAGCCAAAACTTTTTTATTAAGTTTTAAATTTTTTTTAAGTGCAAAAAGTTTCAACAAATTATGTATTTTATATTGATATATCATTCTTCTGTATGAATTATTTATTTTCTGTGTATTTGACGGTGATCTCTACGGCAAGTGGCGAACCCGGTGGCCAACTATTTTCGATCATAACTTTTTTTTATTTCTTTCAACAAACTCAAGAAAAGGGCTATAGCAAACAAATAGCTACTAACTCGTGGAAAATTTTCATCGAGTTTTAAGACTAGGCCTACTGGTCGAAATGGACACAACTTACGTTGTATTGTATGCAATTTTTCTTTTGTAATTTATAATAGTATCTTTATCCAACTTGATAATATTCAGTAGCCTGGTTTGGACTTACATTTTATTCTACAGCTCTTATATGGAAAATAAATAAGTAAATGTGTCTGTTTAATAATCTAGGTATGTATTTAAATCATCAATAATTTTTACTACTTAAAAATTTAATGCTTTACTGAAATGAAACTGAACAACAGATAATGAATTACAGGATTACCAGAAAAACCCAATCTGGCAGAGTTTGATAAAGTGCTTAAAAGAAGTGAGGGTATGAAGCTACACCCCATGAGTTATCTAGCAGCTCTTCTCAAGGACCTAGATGAAGTGACGGAACTACACACAAGGCTAAAGTTTTCTAGATATGATAGAGATTTGACATATTTTTTAGTAGAACACAGAGAAGAAAAAGATGGCTCAAGACCTTTATTGTAAGTTTGGTTTTTATAGAAATTCGAAGTTTTGAAGGAATAAGTTGTAAAACCTTTTTTTTACTTACAGACCTTATGAAAAGCTTGTCTTAAACTCGAAAATAAAACAGAATGATGTAAAAGAATATGTCACAGAAGTTCTAAAGTACCGAGGGGATAGTGGTTTACTTGAGTCCTTTAACCAATGGACTGTCCCTAGGTTCCCAGTTGGTGGACGAGAATTAAAAGAAACTGGAGTACCTGCAGGTAGAATGCATGGACAAATTATTAGCAAATTAAAAGATATTTGGATTGAAAACAACTATAAATACACTTCAGAAGATCTAGTTAAACTTATACCTGGTATAATAGAGGAACTAAAGAAATAAAAATACTGCTACATAAAAATATTATTTATTATTTCAATATATCTGGAGAGTATGGCTCATACCTATTACAACCATCATCATCATCTTTATGTTCATGAAAACATCTCTTACAGAATAGGTAATAGCAGCCTAAACATCGTACTGTAGCATCTTCATTGCATATTTCACAAAAGGGAAGTTCTCTCATGACATCTGAAGGATCTTCTAAAAGCGATTCCTGTTTCAACTAAAAAATAAAATTGGTTCTAGGGAGACAGTAAAAAAAATAAAAAAAAACACAGTATGATGTAAAAATGTATACCTTTTCAACAATTTCAATGACTGCTTCCTCTTCATCCGATGATTTTTCTTCAGTTGAAACTGTAGCTTGTGTAATAGCAGTAGGTTTAGAACTAGCTCCTTTTAGATTCATAAGTCTAGATTCCATATCATTCACAATTTTACCAAAGTTTTCTTGATAGTCGCTATCAATTTGGGTTTGTTCTTTAAACCTTAATAACAGATCATCAACTTGTTCTTGTTCTGTTTTTTGCGCTGGGGCAAGTATTGCTGTCTAAAATGCATATTGATAATAATTAAATAATAAGATTTCACAATTATTATATAAATAATTATAATATATTTTTATAGTTTGGAAATTGTAAATTCTAGGGTCGGCAGACTAAAGCACTTAAGTCAAAAAGATAAAGTTTTCAGGAAGTAAAAAAAACATTTTGTAAATTACCCAATACCTTTTTAATATTTTTTTAATATATAAATTAAATGCTTATACTGAACTGAAACACGCACATATTATACAGGGTTGATTAGTAGTCACCAGCCAAATTTAAATGTTAGTTTCTTTGATACAATATAAACGTACCTGCATATTTATTTTAGTATAGCTCAGTACAAAAAAATAAAGATATGGCACCACAAAGTTTTATGCAAAGAGTCGCTGTTGATGAACTTAGCTACTACGACGCGTCATTTATTTAATAATACTACGACGTAGTACTACAAGATGTTTTGTAGTAGCGCGTAGTTGTCTTTATTTTAATGGTAATTTACAGTGACCATGGTTTTCATAACATGTTAGCGGATATATTTATTTCTTTGTAAAAAAAAATACTTTTTTTCGCAAAAATCGTTTTTATAAATGGCTAGCTGTCATTTATAAAAACGTCGATTCCCGCGGGATTTTCGGGATAAAAAGTAGCCTATACGGATTCGGAAGAATCCCTCTAAGTAATGGTAAAAGAAATTTTGAAATCGGTCCAGTAGTTTTTGAGCCTATTCAATACAAACATACAAAAATACAAAGGTTTCCTCTTTATAATATTATAGATAGTTAGATAATTATTGTGTAAAAAAATTTGGGCGGTGACTACAAATCAACCGTGTATTTTTGTAACAAAAGTAAAAGTTGCCGTTTTTGAATGACTTATGTGAAAAAGGCACTATAATGTAATTATTGAAGACTTATGTTGTTGAGAACAAACCATGTCCACCACTACGGCATCAACGGCACTGACATCAAACTCTTGAATTCATACCTAAGTGATAGAATCCAGAAGGTTGAGGTTAACCGGAAAAGGTCAGCTGGGTCGGTTGTGAGAATGGCAGTGCCTCAAGGTCCCATTTCTGGGCCCATTTTTATTTTTAGTCTATATAAATGATCTACCCTATATGGTAGGCAATAATCACGATATTGTAGGTATTGTTTGCTGATGACACATCATTAATGTTTAAAATGATAAGGCAGAAATCCAACTATGACGATGTAAACAATGCTCTCTCAAATGTAGCGCAGTGGTTTAATGTAAATAATCTAGCTTTCAATGATAAAAAAAAAACTAAATGTATAAAATTCTCTGCACCAAATGTAAAACAAGTTGAGTCTGACCTGCTGCTTAATAGGAACAGAATCTAGTAGATAACACTGTTTTTCTTGGAATAACCTTAGATTCCAAATTGCAATGGGGCGCCCATATCTCACAGCTAGCGAGTAGACTTAGTTCTGCAGCGTTCGCGGTAAAGAAAATTCGCTCATTGACTGATGTTAATACGGCGAAGCTGGTTTATTTTAGTTATTTTCATAGTATAATGTCCTACGGCATCCTACTTTGGGGCAATGCTGCAGTCATTGATACGATATTTACACTGCAGAAAAGGGCTATTCGTGGAATGTATAAACTTAGAAATAGAGAATCCCTAAGAGAAAAGTTTAAAGAGATTGGTATCTTGACCTTTGCATCACAATCACAATATATATAATTATATATATATGAAAACATTATTTATATTTATAGAATAGTAGTAAATTTAAAACCAAGAAAGATAAACATGATGAAAACTATTCTGTAATGACAAGGAACGACCATAAATTAGCGTTTCCAAAATTAAGGCTGGCTAAAAGCACCCAATCATTTATGGGAATGTCAATACGTCTTTATAATGAAATACCAAAGTCAATTCAATCCCTAACGTTTAATAAATTTAATAGAACTATCAAAGAAACATTATGCAAAAAAAGCTACTATAGGCTCGAAGATTATTTAGATGACAAAAGAGCGTGGGAATGGTGTCTCCACAGGTTATTTCCAAATATTAAACATTAATCACTATGTAAGCAGCTTGGCTGCAACATGATATTGGCAAGCACCAATAGCTGTCTTCTGTTTGTTTGTTCATGTCCTAGCAGAGCTGTATTTCTGACAAATTGTACCTATAATAAGCACTTCTTACAAAAGAGTGCAGAGAGTTTTTTTTCCGCTGGCTTTTTTCCTCTCGGTCTACCTAGGGTTCTACTTTCATTTCGTTTTTTAAAGCCGAAGAAGAAGTAGTAGTAGGCAACACATTGGTGGATAATGGGAGATCATTATCTTCATGAGCCGAGAGATGCACACTTCTCGACGGAGGCCTCCCCATTCGTCATATTGTCGTCCGGACCCGCAAAGCCCTCATCCAGCGTTTGACGTTTGTAAAGTGTATAAAATTACCTACTACGAATAAAAAAATTTTCATTTCATGTTGAATCTATATCTATTATGCGATTTTGCTTACTTACTTATTATTAAGTAATAAATTATTAAGCTGAAGACCAATTCAATGTCTTCTACTCTTCTTCGTCTTCTAAAATATCTAAGTCAATGAAGTTGTTTGAAAAAAATAATTTCATGTCTTAAATACCTACCGTTTTTCATAAATTTTATTTAGATTTACCTACAAAAGACGGCGTCTCAATTTGTCTGTATGTTTTTTTGATATTTTGAACAATGATGAATGGATTTTGAAAATTATTGATTCATAGGTCCCATGTAAATTTCATCGAAATCAGTTGAGTACTTAATTGAAAAATTCAAAATTTTGAAAAAATATGTATGATTTTGGAGAATGTTTACGTGGATGACGTTTTCTTGACTATTCTATGACTATGCCCAAGTGAACTTTGAACTTGCGTGAGAGTTTCTTCTTTATCCTGTTAACATAACATTTCAAGCCCAAAGTTGTTACAAAAACAGTTTGATAGGTAGGTACTATGGCTAGCTTGATCCAAACAACATAAGTCAAATCCATACCTTCTTCTATGAGCACATCTTTTCACATAAGTCGATCTTGAATATTGCAAGAACTTAATAAATCACTAGGTTGAAAAAATATGGCACTTGATATAAGTACTAAAATTGCGTTGTAATTTATGTGCTTTAGTCAGTAATTTTTTGGTGTAAAAAAAAGTTTTTGTTTTTTGACTTATCAGCTTTAGTCCGCCGACCCTAGAATTTATTTTTACCTTATTTGTAGAAATTGGAAAACCTCTTAATTTAGCAAGTCTCTCCTGTAGTTCTGCATCAGAAGTGGTTGGAATCTCTCTTAGATTTTGTAATCTTTTTGTAATATCCTCTGACATACCTGAAGGTTCTTTTTTTAATTTATTTAACCGATCTGTGATTTGTTGATCTACAGGATTTTTATTGCAAACTTTTTTTAGACTGCCATATTGTTCGTTTTTAAGTCTGCAATTTGATTAAGTATGTCAAATTCTTTTATTGATCCATGCAAAAAACAAAAATATACTTACTTGTAATAAGCATCTGGAGGTTCTACAACAGTGGGCCCTTTTGATTTAGCATTATGACATTTTACACAAACCTTCAAAAATAATAAACTTTTAGGAACAGATAATAGTATAGCTGACTCACACTTCTAACTGTATACTTACAGGAGCTTCAGATTTAATTTTATCTACAAAAACTTTATAATTTAAACATTTACTGCAATAACTGTATCCACATGCTGGGCAACCCTTCTGAAATTACAATAAATTATTAAAATAGTTATTCATTAGGTATAGGACTTCACAATGTATGGTTCCATAAATATTTGTTTTGAAACTTTATGACACCTCTTTTCGAAATAAAGAAAATGATTTCCCGCAAGTATTACAAGACATGTTGCTGTAAAAGTTTGGTCTTGAAGTTTTTCACTATTTATTTTTCTTCTTCTTCTTTAAGTTTAATGGCAACCAGCCGTCGATACTAGGCGACGTGCTATTACTGCCAGTATCACGTGATGAGATAGACACGGTATTAGAGATGATTTATTATTACTATTTATTTACATTACAATTTCGACATGGATGGACGTCAATTTCTGTTTTTTTACCTACGTCAACTGTCAGTCAGTCAATCAATCCCACAGAGCATAAAACGTACTATGTAAGATAGATGTATATGCAAGGACTTCATGATACGAACGAGTTTACTTCATTTATTCATAATGAAGAAAGTGCTTGGAGCGCTAGTGTGCAGGTGTTGTGTTTCCCTATCTGCTAGCGTGATACTTCCTTTTCATTTCATATTGTTTACTTTACTTTTTGTAAGCAAATCGCAAAGTAGAAAATAATATCTTATTTCTTGATACTAATCATATAAAATCTTGATGGTGTTGATGACGATGGCAGAAGTGTCGGTTAAAAACGTAGACAATGCTTGTGAGACCGCTGAAGATTTTACACGTGTGTATTACAAGCATGTAGACAACAGTCGGCATTTAGCTTCAAAACTCTACCTTGACACAGGACTTCTAGTTTGGAATGGTAATGGAATTACAGGAAGCGATAAAATTCAAAAATTCCTCTTGGATTTACCAGCCAGCAACCATGTTCTGAAAACATTAGATGCACAGCCAGTTTCAGAAGTTGTGGTAGCCAACAAACTTACATATTTAATTCAAGCGTGCGGTGATGTGACATACCAAAATGAAGAAACTAAGAAGCCTTTTCAGCAAACATTTATCATAGTTGCAGTTGATGGAAAGTGGAAAATTGCATCAGACTGTTTTAGATTACAAATTCCATACAGCAGTTAATATATATATAAAGTGATAAAGGATTGTTAAGTGTATTAAATGTTTAAAGTAAGTGATAAATAGCAATTTTCTTTAAATAACATAATTTTTATACCAACATAATCAAGGCATATATGAAGAGGTAAAAAGAGAATAATATCTTTGCATTTTGTAGTAAAGAATGCAGCAAATCAATATTTTAAACACATTATTAAGGCTTTTGTACAAACAGGTAGATAATAATTGGACAGTATCAGTCCAGTCTTCTTACCTATCCTTTCTTACCTAGTAATTAAAATTTGAAGGAAACCAAAAATAAATTAAGTGTATTTATAAGTGATAAGGATCATAAGGTTTTGATATTTATTTAACCCCTTAGGCCTCAATCTTAGGTCATTGCACCAATTACTCAAACCCCAGGCAGTAGCTGGTCACCACTCTCCTGAATTTGTTTCGTTTAACAGAATGATGTAAAACACTGTAACTGGCTACTGCTTGGAGCCTAAGGGATAAAATCGATCTCCATTCTTCTTCTTCTCAGGTCAAGGATTCCCTAAACCTTTGAGTGATTCTTAGTAAGACTGAACTAATATACCTCCTTATGATCCTTACCACTTATAAATACACTTAATTTTTTTTCAAGAAGTTAATTCTACAAGTAGACTTCAAGGGGATCACACATTAGCATATAAATAAAAAGTAATTATTTTTATTATTCGAAACAATTTAATTTAATTTAGTTTGGCACTGTGGACAAAAGTGTTGACTTTTCTTGCAAATAGGGGTCAAGTATGGTATAGCAGCAAGGCAACAGAGGCAACACCAACTGAAATTAAATTAAAAATACCTCCATATATTTACAATTTCTCTATTTTCCATTTGCTATAATTACGGGTGGTATCAAAATATTTTCATGTAAAATCTTATTTTAGTTCAAAGGCCAATGTGTTATGATATATGACTGAAATTTTATTGCTCAATAGAGCAACACTAAAATGAGGCAGGTATAAGTGATGAAGGGCAAAGATTTTTTTATTAAGGTTCAAGCCACAGGTCTTGCACAAATTGTAATTCAATATCTTGGATTATATTGAAATTCTTATCAGCTATATTACCCCAAAAATATTCACTCACTGTCAATAAAAAAATATTTATTTAAAACAAACAGTCTCTAAATATATTAGAAACACTTAATTCTTGAAAGCTGAATTTCATCTAAAACTCTTATTAGCCTCACCTCAGTCTGCGTCCTAATATCAATTTATTTGTCAAAATATTATTATTAGCAATGAACTTAAACCTTATTCACTCCTAAAACTACTTACCATGTAAATCCAAATATAAAACCAGAAATCATATGTGTTTTCTTTGTATTGACAAACTGCACTTTAGTTAAAATTCTTTCTCTACACTGAGGGCATATATATTCAGTCGGTGATTCTTTCAAATTTGGTTGGATGATTATTGTCTGATGGATAACAGGTTGACTAGTTATTGGATTATCATTCTCGGTATAAGGTGGAGGCGGTTCTCTGTGGTAAGCAACAGTATCTGCTATTACACTCACAGATGCAGTACCCGCAGAAGGTACATTTAAATCCATGTCAAATGAAATATTGTTCTATTCAAACTTCCTCTTGCTAGCTTTGTTATTGATTACTCAAAGTCCTGCAAAACCCACTATCTTATCTCAATGATAATAGATAATAACTTTGAAAGTATGTACATCAAATGATAACTTTCATACCAAATAAAACTAAACTTAGGAGTCATAATATTTTATTGCAGATATTGTATATTTATTTAAATTAATTTCTGGACATAAAAAACATTTCATATTTCAACCAATTTATTAACTTATTGCCCATTATTACTAAAGCTGTCTTTCATGTTGATGATCTGGATATGCTTAATATCATCAGCATATAGCAAAGCTAAAAAATATAAACTTATTACCATACATTAAGAATGCAAAGTATTGGCAATTTATTTATGAGATCTACTCATGTGAAGCAGGAACCTCTAATGTATTTTGAAACTTTGATAACAATGGGACAAGTTCTTTTTAAATAAACCTAACATGGAATATGCCATCATATAACAACAGCAATGGAATCATATAGAGCCTCATGGTCAATGTAAATCTATAATTCTATGGCTTCTTAAACAACAGGTACTAATGGAAGTTAACTTATAGAGTTACAAAAGATATAACTCTTATCAATAGAAAAATATTTTCTAACCTACTATTATCTGAACTATCCTTTTAATTATTTTTTCATTTCATATCATTTTGAAAATAATGAAAATGAATATCAAATCAGCAATGCGCGACTGCGAATGATCATGTCAGTCTAATAAACTACTAACACTAACTTGAAGATAAGTAATGTACTAACGTCCTGAGTCAAATGATACTACTAATATTAGTAATTACTAACCGTGTTTTGACTTCAATATGGCCAACTAACCTTGAATGAAAGCAATCGAATGAATTAGCTGAATTGAATGACTGGATGCATTACTAAGTAAACTATTCTTATTGACAGACTAGCTTTGGCCCACGGCTTCACCCTCAAAACTCCATTAGAGAATGATCCTATGCTATAGATTTAAAGAGTTTCAGTTTTTTTTGTACTGCAAGTATTGAAAATGACACAGGAGGACAAAAATAGTTTGATTTGCATATTAATATATTTTTTAAATAAATTATTTATTTCAGCAAAGATCCATATATTATAAAGAGTTCAGTAAAAATGAGAACTTAAATACTTATGTTAGTAGTTGAAATTCAAATTACTAACATTAGTAATTGCAGTCAACTATGCAATGTTAGTCGCTAACATTCCAAGTTGACTCGGCGAAGATACTAACTTCAAGGAGTCATTCTACTGAGTCGAATAACCTACCAAGTTGAATAAGTTGAATGAAATCATTCACATTCGCGCACCGCTAGTGAAAATACTACTTATAGCCAAGTTAATTTCTTTGTATCTATTGTAATTTAAATAAGTAAAGTTATTCTTTTATAGGAAATAAATAAGATTTGACATGATAAAAGAATTGAAATGATGACCTGATATAAAAATATTATCTATAAATTGTGACGCTATCTATGTAAATGGTTTTCACACAATCTATATTATTTGTCATATATATTTTCTTTTATCACAATAACTAAATTTAGAGGTACCTGTAAATAAACTTTGCAATGTTACATCACCACAATTCTTTTGTAATCTGATGAAAAAAATAGTGTGATGTGCTTATTTTACCTATTAGTACATATCTGTAGTTCCAGTTTACATCAAATATTTTATTCATCGAAACTGGTATATTCTTTTTAACCTTTTATTTAATGTTTCCTAATGATATTGCTAAAAAGTTTATCCATGATTATATAAACTGCTCTTTAACCATAAAATCACACCATCAAATAAATATTTATGGTATTCCATTGTTATTCAAATTGTCTGAAATTCAGTTTATAACACTTCTTCATCAAAACCTTAAAATCTACAGATTTGACCAGTACCAGTACCTAAAAATAAATATAGATGTTTTTAGACAATATTACTAAGCATGGGGACATGAATATTAAAGGCATGGATTATTCTTGTCACAAAAATGTTTGCTCAATGTAGGTAGTTGTTATACCCAAAAGCTCATAAAAACATCAATTATACAATACAACTACTAATAACCAAATTAAAACTAAAGTATATATGACACAGTAAATATGGATACATCACATCTTAGCACTCTTCAATAAGCTGTAGATTAAAGATAAATTGTTTAAAGGTACTTGCATAAATAAGCTAACTAAGTATTAATTTATTCAAGTTATGAGTAATTTGTAACTATGGTTCTTAGCTTAGTGAACAGCAACACAGCATTTACATTCCAATAAAAGATATATTATGGTATTGGATGAATAATGTGCAATTCAATAATAAAAGGATATTCAGCATCTGTTATATTTGCCAAGGAATGTGTTGCAGTTAGGGCAGTAGTGTTCAGCATCCTTAAATGAATCCAAGCAGTATGGCACCAATCCTAAGCAACACAGAGAACAAACCCTGAAACAAAATAAATAATTGTTGTT
Organism: Stenoptilia bipunctidactyla; assembly: GCA_944452665.1. Lineage (NCBI taxonomy): Eukaryota > Metazoa > Arthropoda > Insecta > Lepidoptera > Pterophoridae > Stenoptilia > Stenoptilia bipunctidactyla. The sequence continues at coordinate 11,526,946 of OX101733.1, forward strand.
TATACACTAGAACTTAACTGTATTAATAAAGTTGATAACTTCTTAATAAATGTTATCATTAACCTTATCATAATTGTAAATTAAAAACAAGAAAAGTAGGGCAGCTACTTACAGTGTTATGACACAGATCGAACCAGCAACTAAATGTGTATGCCAGGCAGTAGAATAAGTAACCTTCGAGGTCACTGTTTTGTGACAATTAAAACAGGTCATGGTTGCAGGTTCACTGCCCACAGCAGGGACCATGACTACTCCAACAGGAACTTGTGACCCAGGTGGATGGGGTGGGACAAAATCCCCTGCTTGTGGCTGTGTAGTTGTAGTATGAGGTTGAGAACCTGGCACGGCATGGGGATAAACACCAGTCGGTGTGAACTGTTTCGGAAATCCGTATGCGGCATCGGGTGGTGGAAACGGTTGTCCTGCTTGTGGTGCTACAAATCCGTATTGTGGATTATTAACAACAGCGGAATAAGGCGGAGGAAGATCAGTTGAACTCGAAGGTGGTGCACTTGCATTATACGCATTTGTTGCCATGATGTTAATATGAAGAAGAAATTAAACTATGAAGCTTTACACTGTCGATTTAGCACACTTGCCGAGTAAATATTGATCTCTGGATATCACAAATTAAATAGAATGCTACAGCATCTGGATTTAATTATCTTATCTGACTTTAACAAAGAAATTTTGCTAGACGAGCGAATGAAGTGTTGATTGTTTCGTAGTCACTCCGCACTCGTCTTGTGAGCAAAATACAGAAAAAAACCTACTTACTCTATTTACGTATCAATCAATGAGTCACTTAACTTTTTATTATTAACTCTCTAGAGCAGGTAGTATTAAATCATGCAGCCTTATCTTCAGTCAGAATTCTTGTGAGTGTCAGATGACGGAAATATAAAGCACATACAAATGTTCTACTCAATTTTCAACACCGTAAATGCCAAATTAAAGATAAGTGATAAACATTTCTTCCGCCACTTTGATGATTCATGGTGTCGCTAAATAAATATGAAAATATTAACTGCTCGTTCAAAATAAAATGTGGAAACTTAGCACGGCCTAGTAACATGAATTTGTATTATTTATCATATCCGTACTTTTAGCACAATAGAAGTTGTTGTCATGTTCTTTATCTTTGTTCTATACTATTTCCTATAATATTATAAAGAGGAAAGATTTGATTGTTTGTATGAGTTGAATATATCCTATATCCGGTGAACATAGGCTATATAATATAATGCTCCGACCAATAAGAGCGAAGCTATAAATTAAAATATTGCAAAAATGGGTAAAATTATTCAATTTAGAAACCTTCTGTTGTGTGCGCTTTGTAAACGATCTAAGTTACGCAAAAATCATGTATGACGAAATTGTTACTCTTCAAAAGTTCTAAAAAAAAGTCCGCGACAGCCTATGTCCATCTTTTCAGATTGACTCACAATGACCTTTTTTATGGTTATAAAATAAGTTTGAAATTCATGTACTAATATGTCCTTATCCAAATGAATACGTTATAAATTATAAGCATTTAATTGCAAACAAATTACCTAGTCGCTCACATCACTTGATTTCAGCCAACACCTCAGGAGATATCATAATTTTAAAATAACTCCGCGACAAAACTTTGGCGGTGGGGTAAACCTATCTGCCTCAGGCGCCAGTGGTTGCGGGTTCGATTCCCACACGGAACAAGAAAAAAATATATGTATAAACTATGTAGTTATTTATTCATAACCACACATGTGTACGCCCCCAGTACTTTTAAACTATTTGACTTTCGTAAGTATTCCTGTTTAATTTTTACTACAGTTTTTTTTTGTAGGTCTTTTCCACAAAACCCATTTGAACCTCAGGAGCACAGCTATGTATTAACAGTTTTTGAAGAAACTCTTTCTGTCTATTTATCAGTACTTAACGCTTTCACAGCTAAGGAGTTTTTTAATTAAAATTAAATTTACGAAACCTTGCCCATTTTTTTTTGTGTGTTGAAGTTAATAAATGGATAAATAAAAGTCTGTATTGGAAAGTTAAATTAATTAAGTAACTATTGTATGAATATATCTGTATAAATAAAACAAATAATAGTAAATAATTTAAATAACATTAAACGCTTATAAGAATAAATTGATTGTTATTAATAAAATAGTTTATAAGTAAATGTAAAATTATGTAAAAAGGTGCTTTTCAATCGCCACCAAACTGTTCACAGTTTTGCGATGTTTTGTGATTGTGTTAATTGTGTACAAAATTGGTACAAAAGTCTTCGATAGATGGCGCTTTACAAAAGGCGAAGAATTTATTCCACACTGCGTTTTTAAAAGTAAAATAAATTAATTGATGTCTGTTTAAATAACCATAGATGGTAGATACCACTTACCTACATTATAGTATACAGACATAACGCCTTCGGCTTTTTAAAAGTACCATAGAGGTTTTTTGAACTAATTTTTATGAGCTGTCAGAAAACTCCCCATTGCGTTCGAGATTTTTTTCCCCCTTTCGTGATTTTTCAAGGGCAATATCTTTTTAATTAGAATTTATTTCGGGCAAAAATCTATGTAATTTAAACGCAGGCACGTATAAGTTACTCATTAACAATAATTTATAAAAAAATATGGACTAATAAAAAAGTTGTGAGTCTAAGAGCAAACTTTTGGGAAAATTTCAAAAAAGTACAACATTATGACTCTCTCCCAAACTATAAGACTTGACCCATAGAAAGTAATCTTTAAATATTGCAGATGATCTAATCTACACGCTCTGCTCCTATGGTGGTTCATGTGCCAGTCACCCTGTATATTGAGAAAGGTTGATGACAAGTGACAGATACCGCTGAGCAATCCCTGACTGACAACTGACACTGACTTTTGTTTAATTAAAATAAAGTATGTAACTTCTTATTTGGATAGAAATAAATAATGAATTGAAGATGATTTGTGTTGAATAGTTCTATATTAGATTATTAAAATCTATCCGAATTTAGATATTAAAATGTTCCGTACTTCATATAAATTACCAAGCGCGATTATTTTTACAAAAGTTAGGTTATGTCAAAAAGTAAACAAAAACAGTAAGGAGAAACCACCTCCTAAGGTACCTACTGATGTCGCTAACTTTATTGAATCTACTGATGTTTCTAAGGAAATTAAAGGAGATATACCAGCTGCTTTGTTGAGGAAATACAAAACTCCTGAAAGTATGTACCTTGTAAATAAAAAAACAGCCAAGGTAATAGTGGATACAGTTAAGAATCACTTTGACAAAAATGCGCCAATTATAGAAGTTAATCCTGGATTTGGATTCTTAACAGAAGAATTGCTTCGTATTCAGCCCAATCATATTTATTTATATGAGTCATCACACCATTTTACTAAATATATAAAGGTATATTTTAAAAAATATTCTGTAAATTGCTTTTATACAAATTTTGTGCAATGTTTTATAATGCAACATTTTTTATGTAGTCGTTAGAAACAAGGTTTCCTGGCCGTGTCACATCTAAAGTAGCAGATTTTTTTGGGATGTGGAAATTGTCATTCCAAGACAAACTTGATCAAGGAAATAGAATACAGCATCTATTAGGAAATTTAGCTGTAGATGATAATGGTAAGGCTACTTCATTCATATTATGAAAGGAATACATTCTTCTTAAAGCAAACACTTATTTAGTCTAAATCCAATTTTAAATTTATGTAATCTTAATACATACTAATATTGATATTCATGTTTTTTATGTTTATTGCTTTAAAACAAAATATTTCATATCAAATATACATATTTCAAACCACACTTTTTTTGTGCACTGTTTTCACCAAATCTTTTTCTACTTTTCAGATAGACCAGTTATTATAATAGGTGCCATGCCTAGTTTGTCATTTATAAAGCATCTGATATACAATATTGTTTTCCACAATTGTAGTAATCAACTGGGAAAGCCTAACCTATACATAGCAATGACTGGATATAACTATGAGGTAGTTGTTAAACTTATTTGTAATGTTACTTTCTCAAACAATTCTTTTTCATGCATGTTGTAAAAACCAATTTCTCTTCCTTAAAAGTTTAAAAGCTATTTGTGGAATAAAGAATAGATAGCATTCTTAGTTACTGTGATTTAAATTATTGAAGTATATCAGCCTCATTTGTAATAATAATTGCATGATAGATGCTTTATTTAATACTGGTTGGTACAGCTAAAAGATGATTAAAACAGAATGTAAATATTCAATTCAGGTTAACTTACTGAGAGCATAGTTTATTTCAGATAAATCAGTACAGTTGAGTAAACATAAGTCTGTGCCAGCGCTTTTCCAGCTTTTGTTCAATTTTAAAGTGCTAAGAACTATACCTAAGTTGCACTTTCTACCATGGACTTTACCAACAAATAGCAAAAGAATATCAATGGTAAGTAATTTTAAAAACACTAGCAATTTTTTTCTGCATTACTTGTTGAAATAACATGTTTCATTTTAGTATGGCAGATGTCCATCACCTGTGCCAAATAAAATAGTTGTGTAATACCATTATAAAAACACTTAAAATAACTGGTAATAAAATTGTTAGTTACTTTTTATGTACACTGAAAAAAACAACTTGAATTGACAAAGACCACATGCGACTGACAACGCCATGTTTATGTCTTGAATTGTCACTTTTCCTTTCTGCATCATCTTTCATTAACCATTTATAAATTTTTGTTTAAAAACTTGTATGCTTCAATGTAATGATAAGCTTTTTAATTTTTTTTATACATTCTAAGAACAAATGACAAATCTCTATAGGTTTGGAACACATTAAGTACTTAGGGCAATTTTTGAATAACTGTGGAGATTTATGGCAATAATATCATTTTGTTTTTTCATTTATATACCAAAGTCAGTGATCCAATTTTAAATGTGGCATCTTTGTTTGATTTGTGTATAATTTCCACGATCTCTCAATTTGGCACAGGTTGCAGCCAGGAATGCAAGGGTACCTTTCTTAATGTATATGTTAACTTAAATATAACAAAAATATAGCTTATAACATTCTCCAAGAGCAGAGCCATTCAATGCAAAGATTGCATGCATTTAGTCAATGAATTCTTTAGTATCTGAGTAAATGCATTCTCAACTAAATGGAGATTTTATATTTATCTTTTTTAATACAATAAAGCTGCAAGGTATTTTTGTTTAACATTCTAATCGCTGAAACCAGTCGGATTAAAAAAAACTTTCTGCAATCAACATCAATTGTTTTTTTCTTAAAAAAATAAGCATTTCGTCAGAGCACTTTTTTAATGAATTAACATTGTATTGTTGTATAATATGATACAGGATATAAATAAACAAACAATCTATAGTCTCTGACTACTAGTCTTGGTGATTTTAAGTGTTGATTATATAAATAATTTCCTTATAGAAGGACTTGTTGCAGTTTAGTTCTTCATGATCTTATCACCAGCCGAGTTGGAAGGCCAATCCTACTAATATTATAATTGTGAAAGTGAGGATGAATAAAAGTAGTCTACAAAGTTAATATGGCTAAATCATTTATAACTCTTCTTGCGCGATTTATTCGACGTACAGCAACATCTTTCGAATAAAAGCAAAATAAAATTTTGTATATTATAAAGGTGAAAGATTGGATGGATGGATTTATGCATGTCTGGATGTTTGTTACTCTATCACGGCAAAACGGCTTAATGGATTTGGATGAAATTTGGCAAAGTGATAGTTTACAGCCTGGATTAGCAAATAGGGGCTAGTTTCCAGTAGTTCAACTGCTCAATTCAACTGCTTGAACAGTACAACTTTGATGTCCCAGTAGTTCAACTTTGTATAATCCTCCCGAAAGTTGAACTTGTGGGACTTAAAAGTATATGTAATTTTAAATAGTAGGTATGTTTGACAACTAAAATCCAGATTTAATTTGGTATATCTTTAAAACAAATAAAAGTTGAATATTTTTATGATGTTCTTCTTTTTTCGTAAAGAAAGAACAAAGTGGTTCACAAGAAATATATTGGATATTGGATAGTAAAATTTCTTTAACGAGTCTTAATTCAAATCCAAGATTTTTCATACCAAAATTAACCTGGATTTCGGTTGTCATGGCAGCACTCATACATTTATGTGTTTACAAACAAGGATTTTGGATTGCAATTAAATATAGAAATATAGTATAAGTAGGTATTTGATCAACTCTTGAAAAATATGTATTCATTTTCTATTAAAGACTCAAAAAAAAAATTCTCTTGTCAACGATTGAACTGACCAGTTTAACTATTGGGAACTAGATGCCTGTACAACTTTTAATTCTCAGTAGTTCAACTTTCGAGAGGATTGTACAAAGTTGAACTACTGGAAATAAAATTCCCACTAGTTCAACTGGTTGAACTTAGCAGTTGAACTACTGGGAACTACCCCAAATAGGCTACTTTTTATCGCGAAATTTGAAATGGCGCGGGTAAAACCGTCGGAAACAGCTAGTTTTCTATAAAAAAGTTACAAAATAATCGCTCATTACAGATGGATGAACATTCGCTATATTTGGTCAACATCGTGCAGAAAGACGAACTGCCGTGTCCGCCCGCCTATCTTCCATTGCTGTGGTACTTTTTTAAACCTCAGGTGTTCTCAATGAAAACAAGAGTGATCCCATTGCTTGAGTAAGTTTTTCATTTGATGTATTACATACCAACCTTTGTAACATATCAGCATGTTTAACCTATTGCCTTAATATAATTCTTGGTATTTGGTAATGAAATAATAAAAATATTTTTCAGTTTTACCTATTACCCCAATAAACATTATTGTACAGCAAGACAAAATCGTACAGTGATATAAAGGGTGGCCCATTTAAAATGCTTATTATGGGCAAGTCTGTAACTATAAAGGTACGCGCAGACTATGTCGGGCGGGCCGCAGCACAAAAATCCGATTGAGTCACTCGAATACATTTTATATGAATTGCGGCCCGCTGCGCACCGGTATGTTTGCGATAGTAAAGACGTAAAAATATGATTTTTATTAAGTTTTATACATCATGCTTTATAGTAACATTTACTGTGGGGCTAGCATGCGACCATCGACAATGACAAATCGGGCCTTTTATCGATATTTACTAAGAATATGGCACGAGCATGTATTTTTTTAAGAATATGGGATTTTTGGTTCTGTGGGCTTAATCATGGTATCAAATAGAGTAATTCTATCTATTATGGTGCGCATGTAAGCTAACAACTAGGATAAAATAACAAAATAATATTTATCTTGTTGATTCGAGTATTTATCAATGGTTGCGTGCTAGTCCTGCTGCATAGGGCGTCCACAGTTTCGTGTAATTTAAATCGATGACGTGATTCCGTTAACGACCGATATAAATGGGCCAACCTCTATAATAATGATAATTTTAACAAAAAAGGTGGTCACGAGTTAAAACTTAAATACTTATAATAAATGATAAAAATATGATAAAATGCAACAAAAATGTCTTATTTAGAGCATACTCTCAGTGTTAAAAGATATAGGAAGACAATGCCTCTTGCCTCTTGTAAAACTTTGCGCGGCTCGTTATAGCACGCTTTATACATTTTGTTCGGTCGGGTCGTACAAAAAGTATAAAAGCGAAACAATTCAGACACATGAAAAAAATATTTAAAAAAAGTCGTGCGTCCTAGGTACACTCTTTTGGGCTAGTCAGTTAATGGGCCATCCCACCTACCCCCATTTTGTATGTTCAACGTTGTTCCGAACACCCTGTATATGGCTTTAATCATACGAGTAGAAATAATCCTTAATACTTTCCATACAGTACTTATCAATTGTGGGTTGATGATCTGGTGTAGCCGTGGGGTGGCCGTGTCGTTACCGTAAAGACTGAATTAGAATGATAACTAATAATAATAAATAAATATTTCTGACACTCACACAACATTATCTAGCCCTAATTAAGTTTCTTAAAGAACTTGTGTTATGGATACTAGATAACTGATATACTTAAGAAATATATAAACATACATATTGAATAAATTTTTTTTTTTTATTAGAATAAACTTAAATAAATATATAAACATCTATGACTTGACCACTAATATCTGTGTTCATCACACAAATATCCGCCGCCGCACCGCCGGGATTTGAACCTAGGACCTCTGGCATAGAAGGCAATGTATGTTACCGCCACACCAGCTGGTCGTCAATATATCAATATAAATGAAAATTAACAAGCGAAATGAAAGCCCATATTCGAAGCCAATCAAATCAAATCATTTATTCATTATAATCACAGGTAAAAATAAAACATATGGTACAATTAATAATGATGTGCAGCCATGATTCGCCATTACATTGGCATATGAATATATAAGGTAAAGTAATACAAAGATAAAAAATATATAGACAAGAGGTTTAAAATTATAAATTAAAAGTTCAAAGAAAAGTAATAATAATAATAATAGAATATTAGAAACAAGTCAGCAAATATTAAAATGTTATGTCAAAATTGGTACAACAGTGTCAGACAGAAGTAATAATAAAATTTTATGTCAAAAGAAAATTATAAGTACAGAATATTTTAGCTTAATATATAATTTTAGCATAACAAATTAAATAGAAACAAAATCTACATATACGACCAACTAAAATAAAGAAAATAAAATAACAAAAACAATATAGGTACACATTTTAAATTAATATTATGTCTGAGAAATAAAACAATCTTTTAAGTATAAATCTTACAATAAGTACATCAATGCATTTTCAACAAGAAAACTATTGAGTGCAAACTATTGAAGAAAACAATGGACAGAATTAGTTACCATCTAGCGTTTAGCATTTAGCATTAGCGTAGAAATATGAATAACGCAGGGATAACCAAGTCTGCTTTATTTTCCAGACAATGGATACCTGGTTGTGGAGTTTGGTTAATAACTGGACAAGATCCACCAGACACGAACAAGAATCTATCACCGAGGCAGGGTGATGAGCCGTTGCCTCATATGACCATATTCACGGAGTTCGGAGATCTTAGCTTAAATCAGAAAATTACGGTATTTAAAAGGTGAGTGAGACATAGTTTTCGGAACTTCTTCTATTTCATGTGCGTTCACAGTTTCAACTGAACTGTAGGTATAAAATAAATCCATTCTTTTTATGTACTATCTATCGAACTAACGGAATTATGACCCACAACAAGCTCATTTTGGCAAACCGTCTAAATGCTAGTAGGTCGATATTCGCTTGAAGACAGGTTTCCTTGGTGACGAACTTGTTATCATTTCATTCGACAGAGTACAGAATTCGTACAGTAGCTAAATTGTTCTAAGTGATGTTTTTATGTTTTTGCATTTAAAATGCTCAATTATTCTTAAATAAATGAAAAATGTGATAAATAAAAATTAAAAATTTTGGTCGGGTAATTTTTATTTATCACATTTTTCATTTATTTAAGAATAATTGAGATGCAAATTTTAAATGCAAAAACATAAAAACATCATTAAAACATTGCAACGCTTCACTTTAACTGGGATTCACAATTTCTGTGAAGAAATTGGTCTCGGGTGGTCTTAGCTGCAAAGCTATACCATAAGATGGAGCTACGTTAGCAATATAACGTAAAAACAAAAATGTGGTGAGTAATTTCGAGGCGTACCGCCAGGCCCCGGTAGCTCAGTGGAAGAGCACTCGTCCGGCAAACGAGAGGTCCCAGGTTCGTATCCTGGTCGGGTAATTTTATTTATCACATTTTTCATTTATTTGTTCTAAGTGCATTATACGTGATAGACCTTACAAGTTTGACAGTTTCAAACGAATTATAAGCAAAGTGGGTTATGATTCAGTTGGTTTGATAGTACCTATTGAAGCTTCGACGTAGTGAAATATGTAGAAGTAGATATAATCAACGAATGCAGAGCATTAAAAAAACCGACTTCAGTCAACACTTTGGCCGACTAATAATCTCATCCACGTAAACATTCTCCGAAATCATACATATTGTTTCAAAAATTTGAAATTTGTAGTATCGAACTATGATGTATCTACTATCATATGAATTAAGATTTTTTTAAATCGATTCATAATTGTCTGAAATATCGTGACGACCAATTTGGCGATGGGGTAAGCCTATCTGCCTCAGACGCCAGTGGTTGCGGGTTCGATCCCCGCACGGAACAAGAAAAAAAAAATTCCGTGTCTGGGTGTTTATCTATTTATTTATTTATATTCTAGGTTCCCCCCTAGTTCGCTATATGGTATCCCATAACACAAGCTATGCTTACTTTGGGGCCATGTAGTTGGTGTGATTTTCTGGGGATTTTATTTATTATTTATCGTGTAACAAAGACACAAAAAAAACATACAGGCGAATTGAGAACCTCCTCCTTTTTTGGAAGTCGGTTGAAAATAATGCTTTACTGTACACCAACAGCATAAGTACAGTAAAATAGACCTTGTCGTTATGACAATAACCTGCGTAGTGCATTGGTCGAGTTTCCCGCTGCGTAGTCGAGCTCTTGGTTACGTTCGAGGTTTGAATCTCAGCCGCTCTTGTGTAGGAAAAGATTTTTTCTAAACTGGCTCTGATTGGTTATTACCACATCACAGTTTGAGTTCTGATTTTTTTTTTGTATTTAGAGCAGTTAGGAAATGTTTTAATTATCTTTAGTAAATGTAGAGAACTTTAAAGTACTAAATATTTTGTTTCAGGTTTATTTCGTGGCCGGAATTCGAGCAATGCCAGTTTCGTGTGACGATGGAGAACAACTTGCCCAAGTTCATCTCGCATGTCGAAGATGACGACAAGGGTTCTATTGTGACGCATATGGACGACATGGATTCAGATACAGATAGTGACACACATTGATACCAATATAGATTATAAGAAAGATATAAACGATATCTGAAAATTTCCAAAATTGTAGTTTAATTCATTTCAATACATATATCCATAGGAAAATAATTCATATTAACTTTAGAAACGGGATATTTACAAGCGTTAGTAACAGTGCTGAAATATCAAAAGCTGAGAATAATAAAAAAAGATAGTGGATATCCTTTTTGTAACGTTAATATGCATGTAAATGAGCTTGATAGTATAAACACTGATAAGGAAAATAATGCCTACAATTCTTAATGTAAAGGCAGTTCGTTCTTCACATTTTCTACACGTACCAAAAAGGATCTTATCTATATGGGAATATAGATATAGATCTTATCTATAGGAGTCCACTATATGGGAATGGAATTTCTGACTGCGTTAAGTAGTCTGATGGTAAAAGTTTTAATAAAAAGAGCTCCAAAATCTGTCCTGTAATGTACAGTCTAACAAACAACCTTATGTCAATGCTTTGCAAATTGTATACACTTTCCATAAGGTCAAATCAACCGAATAAATTGTTTTGTTATTCATCATCACATCTCTTGTAATGAGCCCACTGCAGGGCTATGAGTCTCTCCTCTGGATGACGAGGAGGTTAAGGCCGCAAACCACCTAGCTGGTTAGATATCAGAATTTTCAGGGTGCCGAAATGGCTTCTGACAAACCCTAACAACTACTGTGTACAAGTATACAGCACCCGGGACCGACTGTTTAACGTGCACGCACGGAAGTCGTCGTGAGAAAGAACTGATCGGCGGTCACTCATCCTTTTACCGACCTCCGAACGTCGCTTAACTTGCAATATCGTATGATATACCTACACAATAACCACGGCGCCTCAAGGAATTATTATTATTAGTTAAATATTCAAAAAGTACTTTTTTACCATAAAAAGTGTTTACTTACTACCCAAATTTCCTATACTTTACTATTCGAAATTGCACTTGAAAATGCTTCCTAGTGTGGTTAAAGCCATGTTAGTTTGGGCGGTAAGGGACGTGATTGCACGTTTTCTTGGTCTTTAGATTTTTTTTCGTTATGATAGGAAATTTATATCGGTTAAATGGTTACCGCGATTCGCTATACTCTCTCTGCTCTTTTTATGGCATTTTTCATGACATCCTGTAACATTTCAGGTTGAATTTCTTCAATTTCGTGACGAATATTGTCTTTAATTAAGTTGTTGAATGGTTTGGGGCTTATTCATGTAAACTTTTAATTTTAAAAAACCCCATAAGAAAAAGTCTGGTGCTGTTAAATCCGGAGATCTGGCTGGCCTCGCTAAATCGCCATTTCGCGAAATTAGTCTTAGTATAAGGAAAAACGTCATTCAATAATTGAATTGTTGAACGGGCTGTGTGTGCTGTTTTCAAACATAACGAAAAAAAAATCTAAAGACCAAATATATTTTTTTTTAATTCAAACCTACTTATCTTTTCTTCGAACAAAGTTATAGGCAATCTAAATGGTAGTGGGAGTTTCGCCCCACCCTGTATACCCTAGTTAGTTTCAGAGAAATAAATACGTCATAATCACTTTATAAACATATGTATTAATTTCAGTTATGAACAATAAACATTTTTTGATTTGTCGGACTACACTTTTACAATTATATCTAAAATTAAATAAAATCAAATAATACAATGGACAGATAGTACAATACTGAAATAGTACAGAAAAGATCATAATTTAAATAGCCAGTTTACCTCTCACGACAAATAATTATTTCTCATTTTAGTAATAGCTTTCCTGCTGAATTGGAACACATAATTATTTAAATTATTATATAATTCTTCTAATATTTTAAACTAGAGCACTAGGACAAATACGTAAGCAGGTTAAGGATTAAAAAATGAGTAATCATGTTCTACTAAGATAAAGTATAATGCAAGAAAGTGATGAAGGCATAATCAGGTACAGCACTTTCAATATCACTGCCTCCTTTCGGGATTTCACACAGAGATATTTATTAACGCTTACACTGTGTCAGGCCGCATCGCAGCGCGAAAATCCGTTTATCACACTGGAATACATTTGATATCACCTATCGCACACTATGCCTGAGCGCAGTTGGCCGCAATTAATATAAAATGCATATGTGACACAAGCGGATTTTTGAGCTGCAATGCGGCCCGACGTAGTGTGCGTTTGTGTTTTCTAAAAACAATCGACCAGCTTTTTTTCTAATCCGAAAAGTATTGAATCCTGTATTTTATTTTATTTAAGTTTGACCTAGCTTTTAACTCTATCACACCTGACCGGCTGATTTACACCATGCACTGAGGAACATGTGAAAAATAAAAGATAAATTTGATATCCGATATTAGCTAAATTTTGTTCATTAAAAATCAAAACTCCTTAATAGACTCCATGATATATTTTAATTATCACCTACTCTATATTAAAACCTCAAAAACCTGACTGTACATTTATTTGATATTGTGTTTATATATTTATTTTTACCAAATATATGTTAGGATTTGTAGGTACTACAAATTTATTTCCGTCCTTTAAAATAACCTACATCGGTAAGCGATCACGAAACGAGACTATCGTTGTGTCTAATGATATAATTGTTTTAATTTTGCGATTCACTTTTTCAACTGCCCAAAAACACTTTCATTTCCTGCTTACTTACCGAAGTCGGTCATTGGGACAGATCTTTGAACACAGAGGCAGACATTTAGTGATGCTTGTTTAGAAAAAAAAATCAATCATTTACATAAAGGGTGCATAATAATTGACAAAATTAACAGTCTATTATAAATAAAAATACTTATCCATTATTTACATACTAAAACGGTTAACAAAATGTCTTGAATATTGCTTCACTTTATATTTGAATATAATATTTATATACAATTTTTTTGATATAATTTCACTCAGTTAAGTAGGAGATCACATTGTAATTTTTTGATATTTGATACACTATTTATGCCGCATGGTTACTATAATAACAAACTTTAATGAGTCAATCTATATAAAACATTATCTAATTTACTATGACTAATTGGAATTTGATAAAATTAAGTAACATTACAAAATTTACAAATACTAGAGTGTCTTGCATGAAGGCTATATTGAAAGAAATAAATAAGAATTAAAATTATTCAATAGTGATAAAAGTAAGTATATTTAATAAAAATATACAATGTTAGTGCAAGACACTCTAAATATGTTACCTCTATACACTTATTTAAACCTCCACCTCATATATATACATAATGATAATTACAACTACACATTAAGTACCACACTTTATTCTGTACTCTATATTCGCTAAATGCAGCTAGCATGAAGCTGTTTCTGTCCTGCTTACACATTTACCTTAGTACAGATTTTCCTTTCACGTTTTACTAAGGTAACGAGATAGAGTGACTTCAATCGTAGCTTTTTTCAGTTAATAGACTTTGGTGCAACCTACTGATATTAAAGTTGATCACACAGCCTTCTACGTCGTTATAACCTTTGCAAATGTCTGTCAATACTGTATGACTTGTTGCCACCAGATTTAGGAGTGATGTAATTTAATGTCGGAATACCAAGCGCTGTCTGTTCTTTTTTAATTAGTTTCGGACTGTTTTTCTGGTTTGAATTTGCATGAACATTAAGGCTGATTGTGTTTAGACCATTGATAGGTTTAACGACTGGACTAGACATGAAATCACTCCATTCGTCGTCGTCAGGGAATGACGAGGAGTTTGGTGCGGTGTGCTGCTGTTTGGGTTTAATTGATATAAATTCACCCCAATCATCATCCTGGCCCTGTGCAGCTTTATGGTTGTGAATGGGCGATGCGACTTTACTCTGGGTTCCAGAACCTAATTCACTTTTCAGGGATTGAAGAGATTCTACTGGATTAAACTTCGATAGATCTTGTAGATCGATACCAGGATTTGGCCAATTTATCTGCGAGTAACTTTCTAAAGACAAAGGCTGCAATATTTGCCCAGCTTTTTGAGAGGATGAACTAGAACTGGCTGGCGTTGGTTGCAACATGTTGATTGGCGGAAAGTCATGTTTTGAGGCTGATGGAATTTTCGGCGTAAACCCGGTGTTCTCTATATTATCGTTCATATTTAATGTTACGCTATTTGGTGGTATGCTTGTCTTAGATACTACTTGTGGTAATGATACACTCTCGGATTTCATGGCGTCCCCAAAAAAGCTATCAATATCTGTTTTGGTGTTTAATCGTAACTGTGACGACGAACCGGAGTTTGTATCAGGTAAATTTTTAGTTACTAATGAATTTGTTGATTGGATTTTGCTAAAACTACTTGGAGCAACAATTTCAGCAGTCTTCGTACTTTGAGGTAATGCTGACTGGAATGTATCAAAATCATCATCTAAAAACTGATTTGTATTAGGATCGAGATCTTTACTTAGAACAGTATTTGGAATGGATTTTATGTCCGAATGTTGGATTATATTACTTGGTAAAGAATCTACTTTCGATTTATTTTGCGTATTCTCTACATTGGTACCAGAGTTGGTTATGAAATCGGTGAAATCGTCAAATGTTTCTTTAACTTCACCTGGTTCAGGCCAATTTAAAGTTGGCATTATAAGTTCTACTTTTACAGGTTGCAAGATTTGAGTTTCACGTAAAACGCTGGTTGTCGGGAGCACAGATGACGGCATATTTTGACTTGGCGCGGGTGAGTCTGTATTTCCCTTAAAATCTTGAAATTCCCAATAATCTTCGCTTTGCACTTTTTCATTTATTGTTTCTTTTGAAACATTAAGTGGATCTGTGTTGGACACTTGACTTTTACTATTTTCTAGGACAGATTTGGGTAATAGAATTGTAGGACTATTATCGTAATGTATTGTTTTTGATCTTGGTGTTTCAGAATCAGTAGGCGTAAAGATGTGAGTATCAGGAAGATTTATCTGTCGTATAGGCTGTATACTGAGGGTGCTTGCATAAATTTTATCACTTTTTGTAGTTGTGTACATTTGTACACCTGAAGACCTAGACTCCGTGGTTGTGTTCTCCTTCGCTGAGTTACAAGCTGAAAAATAAAAACCATAAAATTAAATTGCTATTCCGCTTAAATTCTTAGATTAAGATGTGTTCATATTTCATATACCTATCCATTTATTCTACAGCCTCAATCAATATTTTTAAGTTAGAATATAATGTAGTTGTATATTTATTTTCACATAAGAAGATTATGAAACAACTAGAAAACATATAAAAACAATAAATGACAACAATTACCAACCAATTTAGCTTATAAAATATTTTTTAATATACCTCTTTTTTTATCTGTGACTAAGCCCACGTTTGACCTAAAACACACCTTAAGTAAATGAAGATAAGGTCGAGATGAAAGCACATGGAGTAACTGCCGGAATATTGCCTGAAACCCATCATCCCCGAAGCGGTCATATTTGGCGGCAGATTTATATGAAGTGTGGTCGCTAGTCAGGCGAACCCTATATGGGTCCTACGGTAAGACTCGTACCACCAAGCGGGGCCACTCGTATTAGTCGCCGTTTACGTCACGCTTATCCAGGGGCGGTAGGTTTATTCTAAGCCAACCCTACCTACATGGCTAAACTTCCGCTTTGGGCTTAGAGCTGAAGCAAGAAACTGTACATGCCACCCAGAAAATTGAGAGTTTTTAGTAAAAATGTATACTGTATGGCAATTGACATTTTTAATCATCTCCCTGTACGGTATAAAAACCTACAGTTCATAGAATACAAGCGGAAAATACTTGGCTTACTTAAAACAAAAGGATATTATACAATTAATGAACATTTTATGGACTCGAAATTATAATGTATGAATGTTACTAGCTTGCTTAATACTAGCTTGTATTGTTCCCTTGTCTCTGCCTACCCCAAAGAGAGACAGGCGTGAGGTTATGTATTATGTATACTATTTTGTAAAATATGTTGACATTTTGAATTCTCTGTAGTAGTTTTATATTTTATATTTGACATTTTTATGACATATTTCCTATAAGAAAATTAATGTTATAGTTGATAATTAACATTTGCACGCTGACTATCAGTAGAAATTGTTGATCCACACAACATATTCAACCAGCTTTTGTACACATTTTCATGCAAATAAATATGATTTGATTTGATTTTCACTTCGAATATTATATGGTTTAATATTGGGAGTTTTTCATATGAAATCACATGGCCAAATGTATCGTATGCGTTGCTTTGATAATGAGGTGAACTACCGACTATACTATACAGACGGCAAAAGCTGAATTCAACGTCAAACTTTTTACGCGGGAATTCTTTTATTAGCATGTGTTTGTTTCATATGAGTATATGTTGTTTACTACTTTGAAAATAAAGCTTGAATTTGTATTACAGTATGCATCAGCATGATAATCATTCTTTTTGTTGTTGCCAAGAACAATCTCATTTCTATATACAAAGAAATTGTTATAATATGTTATATCTTAACTCTTTATTGTTATCAAACAACTTGATTCCTATTGTATTAGATATGGGTACTATGCTGCTTATTTTGTTTTACGCTTTATTGTTTGTTTTACTACTTAACTATAGTATGTCTACTTATGCACAATAAGTTAGAATTGTGCATACCTACTATGAAGGTCCAGAATTACATAATGTAATATACATACAATTCTTCACGCTTATATCCCTTATGGGGTAGGCAGAACATCAGAAGACCATCTGATGTCACATTTGACTTCGGAGGTATTATAATGATGGATAGAGACAATTGCAGTGACAGGGGGTCAGCCTATCGCCCACGAAACTCCAGAATTACTTGTATTAAATTATTAGTTAAATAACCAAACCACATAGGTCTCCTATGTCCTATCTCTATGTCTAATTAAGACTATTTCGCGATGTTAAATTGTATATTATTTAAAATTTGAAATAAAAGGGCTCAGCTAAAAATACTGATGCCCGATGCTCAGCCAAATGCTCTTAAATTTTTGTGTTCCTCGGCAAAACAACACTTGTTTTTCTTTTACCAATACTGTAACACATAATATGTAACTTATGATAACTGTCTAATTGGTTTAGAGAATATTTCGTTGTAAAGTTCAATAATGTTAAGATCTACGGATAAAACTGTGAGCCACAACACAAGTTGACATTTCCATTATAAACAATATGAGATTCCTGGAATTGTGGAAAAATTCCTTCCACCCTGTATGTATGATATGTGCAAACTAAAATTGGTTCAACTAATGCGTCTGATTGTGCACATGGCATGTGTTGTCGAGATTACAGAATAAAAAATAAACCCTAGTAAAATATTATTCAACTTATTCCTAAATGGGTTTACACAATCATGACTTTATCAGATAAAAAAATGTTTCATAGCGAAAGCCGTGGCTAAAATATTTTAGTTTACTTACCATGTGACAATAGATCTGATATCTTGAGAGAGGAATGATTGTGAGCCATTTGGTCTAAGGTTGCCATTAGGTGTTCTAAGTCAAGGAGAAGGGATTCAGCATAGGTAACTATTAGGTTATGGGTTAAAGCAGGAATATACACACAGTTGGGTGAATGTTTGTCCATGTGCAAGACATGCAAAAAAACATTTTACAATGGTGAGAAAAACTGTGAAGCTTGTTATAAACAGAGTTAGCAAATGTAAGTGTTTATCTTAGTATTCAATTATTTCATATAAGTATTGTTATTGTAACAATCACCAAGAATTTGTGGTTATAGCATTTAATAGCAAGTTAAATAAAATGTATTACTTTCAAATATTAGTATGTATTAATACTTATACAGAGTGTCCCCAAAGTACCAACCCTAACACTGATATTGGTGTTCGGTTTAGTTAGCAAACTTTAACTTAGGCTAATGTAGCTCAGTTATCAAGGTTATCCATGTTTTTATTGAAATTTACATTTTTAGAACACCCTGTATAGGTCAACTACAATTTAATAAGTTTATACATAAATATTGTATCGTAACTTACATTCTTGTCCATCACTGGTGAAGGGATCAACCCAAGTTGATGCTTGTTTACTACTTTGTTTCTCAGCTGGTAAATCTTCAGTAACAGGGTTGGTAGCAGCATGCTTCTGTGGCTGAAGGGGTGCGTTGCTCAAAGTTACAGCATACTTTGGCATATTAGAACTCCATTTTGGCCCAAAAAGCTGAATTAGATAAATGGTGTGAATGTTAGATATTGATTTATGTTAATTAATTGGTAATTGAGGCATTTAATTTTATTTAAAAAATCTTAATTAATCTGCTATCAAAATAAAGAATGACTGGACTATGTTAAAACATAATACAGAAGAATAAAAAATCAAGTTAAAAACTATGATCATACTAAACAACTATAATGACTCAAAAAGACAACAACTCATGAAAGAAACAATCAGAAGACGGTTGTTGTTGAGAGCTTATGTCATCTCATAGCTAAGCCGTTCAGTCTCGATCTCTATTTACCATCCAACCACTAAACCATCCTTAAATTTTTATGGTGTTGGGTGATAGCCTGGATAGGAACATTAAATTTCACCAGCTTTTCCTGCCCTTAATCCTAAATCAACTTCACTTGTCCTTAAGCAGTTTTGAGCACATTTTGACATTATAATTTTGATTATCTTAATTTATGGAAACTACATTTTAAAAGGAATCTTTAATAAAATAAACTTCATTGTTACCACAAGTGACTAAGCTATTTAATGTCACAAGCATGCAGTCAATTGTTATAAGATGTTAAATATACTGTTACAATAATTCTACTAAATACTTTAAGGAGGTTGTTTTCTGTACTTCTGAAGCGTAAATTCAAATATATGATAATAACTTTATACCATACTTACTATATTTCTAGAATCAATACATAATGCTTTCAAGAGAGTTTTTTGTCCACTAGAATTGTTCCAAGGTACCATATAAGGTTGTCTTTCATCCATTTCTATTAAATACCTCCAAGCCTCCCCAAGAGATGCTTCTAAGTTATTTTCCAAATGATATTCACTTTCAGTAAGTTCTTGTTGGAAAATAGAACCTAATATATTGTTTACATTTTCTGTAAATGCTACACTTTCTGGGTTGCCCAAGCTCCATACATTCCCTTGACTGCTAGTTTGTCCTTCAGGTGTATTTGCCTCCTGTGCAACTAAGGAATTACCAGATGATTGGAAATCATCAAAATCCCCAAAATCATCATCATCTAGAGCAGTGTTTTCATCTATATTATTTTGATTACTTTTATCTTCATTTAAATCCGTATTTGGATCAGTTACTACCTGAAAACTCTCAAAGTCGGCCTTAAAATCATGGGTTGTTGATTCTTCTACAACACTACTTTCCCAAGGATTTTCTGTATCATTGACAATTGAGGGAATGTTAGTTTTGAAATCTGCAAACTCATTGAAATCATCATCTTTAATATCTTCTTCATTGACTGAATATTGAGGGGGCTCTTCTAAACAAGGATCTTCAATAGATGTTGTTTTGATGTCTATTTCAGTATTTAAACTGTCTTGAATATCTAATGCATTTTCAAAAGAGTCAATTGAGTCACTATCTGTTTTTAAAGATAAATTTGCAGCATTATCCTCTACATCTACTTTACTTAAAACCTGTTGTGCAGGTGAAGTATGTTCATTGTTTAATTGCTGATTTTGTATTTCCTCTCGACTATTACATATGTCTTGTTTTGAATTAGAATCTTGAGGTTCTACTCTCAAATTTAAATCTTCCAAATTTACTTCTTCATCACTATTTTTAACAGTTTTATCTTCACATTCTGAAGTTATTTCAATATCATCAACTATAGTTGTAGCTATTTTGTTGTTTTTTGATATTTCAGGTGCCATTTCCCATTTTTCATTTGTGTTTGATTTATAGTTACCATATGCAGGAAAACTTTGAAAATCGAACGCATCTTCTTCTTCTTGTGAAACTAAAACAAATAAAAAATATAGATCACAATACAAAGACAATATTGCTTGCTAAAATCCTTGATAGTGCAATACCTAACTAGGACACAAAATACTTTGATAGAACATGCAGCTGACAATAAATGCGATTAAATAATCACTTACGATTGTAGTGAATATCAAAATCTTCTTTGTCGTCTTCGCATTGGTCTGGAGGTGGAGGAGTATTACACACGAGAGGAGGAATCGACATTCTGTGACAGCTTGCGAGATGAAAAACACTAGTTTCTAGAAGTCCAGAATATTATTTCCACATTACTTTCATCAAGATATATCACTTTTTGGGATTTTGTTGACTCTAATAATATTAACAGTGTTGGTGTAAACAAAAATAAATAAACCTAATGTCTAAATTCTACAAAAATCATTTTCTCAACCAACCAACACTGCACTCTACAAATTATTTTGACATTCTGACGTTGAGTTGAGTGAGTTGATTGAGCTAGCTTCTGTCAATGTAATATTTTTTTAATGCTGTCAATTTGATGACAGATTGATATGACTGAAGACCATAAACTTTTTTTTTGTTAAATTCGTCCCGGGCATGCAGAGGACTGGCAAAAGTTCTTAAACAAGGGTTGTAAGAGACTTGAGGCTTGAAGTCTTATTTAAAAAAACTCAAGTCTCTTTTTGAAGACTTCTTTTTTAAAAATAAAAATTAGAGCTCATGTCCTGCAGAGTTTGGAGTCTTCTGTAAAAAGACTTGAGTCCTGCCAAAAAGAACTTAAAGACCAAATTAGAAAGAGACGGGGTTTCAACATAGCATTCAATCGCAAGAGGTCAGCTCATTGAGTTCTAATGGAGAGTTTTCTGACAGCTCATAAAAATTAGTTCAAAAAACCTCTATAGATGGCACTTTTAAAAAGCCGAAGGCGTTAAGTCTGTAAACTATAATGTAGGTAAATGGTATCTACCATCTATGGTTATTTATACGTTCAATTTCTGATACAGACGTCAATTAATTTATTTTACTTTTAAAAACGCAGTGTGGAATAAATTCTTCGCCTTCGCCTTTTGTAAAGCGCCATCTATCGAAGCCTTTTGTACCAATTTTGTACAGTTTTGTTTTTTTAATGAGCTGTCAGAAAACTCCCCATTCTATGGAGGCACCCTCGTCAACATATAGCATTTATACATATACAAATATCATTCATATATGGTACAGAACAATAAATATATATTTGTCATACATATTTTACATATTGCTATGTGTGCCACTCACTGTCAAAGATCATTTGACAGCTGTAGGTACGTGCCTCAATTCGCCATCTTGTTTACCCGTGTTTCGTGGTAGTTTCGTTGTCAAGTGGTTGCGTATTGTTTGTTTATTTGAGATTTGCATAAATAAACAAGAAATAGTTGTTTAAAACTAAGTCGCAGTGTGGTGAAACTGTAGGTCAAGATGCCATCTTGTTGCATTTTAAAATGTAGTGCAAGAAAAAACAAAAATCAAGTAGCATTGTACATAAGCTGTTAAATAAATAAATTAAGTAGGTAGGTAATGGTACCTAATTTAAAGTGAAATCCATATGCACATTATATCCTAACCGTTTGCCAATTTTTTTCCCAAATCTTCCAGCTTGTGCGTTTTTTTAAACCTAGATACCAATCATCTCATCACTCATTCGTTTAAATTAGCTCTTTGGTTGGAATAATATTGAGAATTATGATTTCACTAATAAAACATAAAAATATTGAAATATATTCAATATTGACAATCCTAGGCTATCCCACCCTAAGGCGGCCATTTTGTTTACCTTAGCTTGGCACGTTTTTTTTGTAGGTATTTCAAGTCCATTAGATAATAAGTCAATGGGTCAGCTTAAATAACTTTTGCTATAACCGAATTAAATTGAGTAGACAGTTTTCGCGGATTATGTACCGACGGGATGACGTTAATGCAGCAATTCAAGTTCATGACTTAGTCTCAATAATGAAAGAAATATATTTTAGAATGTGCAAATCACAAGTGAAATGTGATCTCATGATGTTTCCGTTTGTTTCCCGTGGTCCTACCACGTAGTCCTACTGGTAGGTCCACGGATATTTTTTTATGCCGCTGGTTCTGTTGATGGGACCAACTATCAAATTACCCATAGTCCTACCGATAGTACCACGGGTAACTGTATAAGTCCGTGGTCCTACTCAAACTAAAATAAAACTTTTGTAGTGAAAAATATATCAAAAAAACTACATAGATTTATTAATTTCGCTTTATGAAATAACATCTTTAAAATACTACCTATCCTAATCCACGGAATTTCGTAAAATATTTTATAACTTAGACATGCTTTTGACCTAATATTAAATAATAAATATATAACCAATATTATAAAATTCTTCAGTGTGGCGTCGTTCTAATAATAATGGTTCAATAAATGGTTATTAATTCCAAAAAAGGTCGCTAAATTTGGTTTTGGATTTAAATCTTTGGTTCAAAACAACGATTTTATAATTGAAATAGTGATGGAATTGCTATATTCCGAAATAAGTGTTGCACTTGATAAGCTGAGCTGATATCATGTAGTTATAGGCATTTTTGTTAGTTTTTTTTTATAAATGGTCAATAAAATTAATTTAAGTACTTACACAATTTTGTTCTTATAAATAATACGAATGGACGCATCATGGGAAAAATATTTGTCTTTGTCCTACTCAACCAGTGGAACTACCACCAATAAAATTTATCTTGGTTCTACTCAAGCAGTAGGACCACCACCAATATTTTTTTTATTAATGTTACAAATGTCCTACGCGGTAGGACCACGGGCAACAAACGTTACAAAGGTCCTACTGAAAGGTCCTACCAGTAGGACCACGGGCAACAAACGGATGTTTCTTTGTAGTTCCAGCTTGGTTCCAGCCACTGAGCAAGTAATCACTACGTTTGAAGAGACGGGACTTCCATATTAAAGAAAAAACAATTCCTTTTTTAAGTAAATGGAGAGAGAAGTCACGCAATATTCGATCGAAACATGGTACAGCATTCTTCCTAAGTTGTATCGTTTTATTTTTGAAACCCTTAGATCGAAAATGATTTACACAAATATGTTTTTAGTGGTGTGATTTCTCTGTAGGCATATAGGTCAAGTACTCTTTACCTGTAATTTTAACCCATTGTTTGCACTTACAAAGTAAAATGATTAAAGCACATCAATACCGTTACCTTTATATATATTTTTTCCAATTTGTGATAGCTTAGTTGCTGAACGGATCTTAATGAAATTAAGTGTGGAGGAAGTTTCAAAAGGGAACTTGGCTATAATAAACTTTTATTATAAATAGCACTGATAGAAAAAAATATTAATCGATAGTCGATAAAAATTTGCACTACACTAGTGTTTACGTAAAACATATTCATATCTTTTTATTTAAACATATGTTCTGAAATTCAATAAATTATAAGATACATTGACGTCAAATGTATTAAAATTCATAAATGAACTAACCGATCTTCATCCATTGGAAATTGAGCCATAAATGTTCGCTTTTAGACTTCCACCCGACATGTTTTCGCCATATCAGTCAGCCAGTCGACATATCTTGCACCTTAAAATCGGCATCTTTATCAAACATATACCACTGCACAGGTTTGCAGATCATTATACATGAAAACTACGCAAATAACTACTATTTAGCTGTATATTTAATTTTCATTAGGTAATTCAAAAAAAATCAACAAACCGCGAAGTAAACTGACATTGACGGATAGCAACCTTTCAAACACGGACGCCAAAGATGGCCGCTGTGACGTATTATATGGCTAAATAAGAGAGTCAGATATGTCATAGCAACCATTTGAATTAACACTTACTTCCCTACTTTGATGGATTCTGTCGCCATTAAAAATTCCATGCGTTTCTACCTTTCCTTTTTTATAAGTCTTTACCAGACTGGTTCCAGCAGCTTTTTAACAGATATGAACAACATAAGACGGGATTTTTAAATTAAAATACGTGTAAACAATACATTAAAAATTAAAATTAAAAATTATTTATTTCTTTTCACAAACATTTCTTAAAATAATAGTGACTGGTGCCTCCTTTTAGATTATTGTTACAGATAATCTGTACCAGAAGGCACCGCTCCTCCTAATAACTACCAGAAACATATAGCAGTGAAAAAAAATAATATACGTATACATGTACATTAGAAATAGGTACAAACATGATGGTTGCCAAAGAGTGACTAATCGTCGAAACCACTGACCTCTATATTTACCACTGGACTGGCTGTTCCGTAAGTTTGACAGCTATTTTTTTGTGCCTATTTGAAGCGCCACTAGCGAGTAGCGAGTGTCCGCAGAACAAGTTTTGACGTATATTGCAAGTGGCCGCCAGAGAAGTGCTTGCTTATTGTTAAGTGATTTTATATTTTTTAAATATTAATTCGAATTTTATGTTGTTATTGTTATAAGCATTATATAAAAGTTATCAAGAATGAGGACATGTGTATATTGTAAGCGACTAGTTTTAGTACCACGGACACTCGCTACGTCCGACAGCGCCAAAATGGCGATTATCAAACGGGCACAAAAGCACTTTGACAGCCGCCAGTCCAGTGGTAAATATAGAGGTCAGTGGTCGAAACGTATACTCTAGACTAACCAAATACTCAAGGTTTGAGTATGTTTGGTTGCTTCAGTTTTTAGCGCGTTGTCGGATTCTGGTTAATTTGTAAAATGTATTCTGAGCTTTCTCAAGAGTAAGGCTATCAAATTATGACATAAGTTTCTTCGTAGTTACATTAATAATTAATACATTACATTTGATGTATTAAAATCTAAATTCTTCAGCTGTATTATAACAGCATTATTATATAGTATTATTTACATATGGTCATTATCATAGTATTTTTTACATACATGGGCCCTATTTCATAAAACTCAAATCGACCGACAATTGTATGTCGACAATTCATTGTAAAATTACAAAAATGCATTTCATAAAACCCTGACAATTCGTCCAAAATTGTCACATAATGCGTTTCATAAAACAATTGTAGCGACAGGTGGTCTACTGACAAATGTCATATAAAAATCGCTATGAATTGTCGTTTATGAAACGCCTGTCATGTGTAAAATTACCAAGAATTGTAGAATTGTCCTGACAATCTGACAGGCAGGCGAGAACCTGTCGACGACTTACAATTGCAAAAACGAAGAAAAAATGATGATAATGGTGGCAATTGTACACGAAATTGAATTGAATGGGCATTTAGCAAACTTTGTATATTAATAAAAACTACATTGCTAAGTACCGAGCTATCTCAAAGACCTATTCCAATTCCGCCACGAGGGCCACGACAGAAGATTACGATCTGCTAATAATTACATGCTAAGCACTCCTGTTCATAAATCGCACTGCTTTAATAACTCATTCTCTGTAAGAGCCGTGGTCCTGTGGAATAAGCTTCCTTATGAAATAAAATCTGCCTCTTCGCTGAACTCATTTAAATTAAAACTGAAAAAACATTATTTAACTTTAGCGCAAGATTAATAGACGTATTCGTTATTAATGTATTATGTTTATTATATATGTTATATTGTAAATTATGTATTAAGAATATCGAGTAATTGTATTTTATTGTATATTATTTTTATTAATATATTTTATTGAGCCCACATATTGACTCATGATAAAATGTCCCTACTTTCTTTTGTTTGTAATTATTATAAGTTTTTGTTATGTATTGTTTAGGTTGTCTGGTAGAGATCGCTCTAGAGCGATAAGACCGCCTTTTGTACATTGTAATCCTTTTATGTTTATCTGTATTTTTTTTTAATAAACAATAAAGAGTAAATAAATAAGTAAATAAATACATTAAGTAGCAGAACCATTTATGTATTTTGTTGAGAAGAAGTGTAATTTTGATTGGTGACCCTTTAATTTGGATTTAAATAAGTATTAAGGAAGTATGTATGTGAAATAGAGATATAGAATTAAATGATTCACAAATTGTGATGGATAGAAGGCTGACGATGAGTAGGTACCTGCACACTTTAAACCCTGAAAATTGTCGTGACAATTTTTACGAAACGCTTTTTAGTGACACTTGTATGTCACCTGTAGAATTGTAGTTTTATGAAACAAAAGTCAGGTGAAAATCGCTAACAATTGTCAGTTTACCACGAATTGTAGCTTTATGAAATAGGGCCATAGTCGCTTTTTCTAGTTTATTAGTTTTAATCAATCTTGTATAATATTTCCCTATCTCCTATCAGTATATAAGTTACTCTATGCGTTTTTTTCCACCGACCGAATGAATGATTGATTTGATAGTACTCACTCTTTGCTCATTCGTTTGGTTGGTAAATTATTTGGATGCGCAATGTAAATTAAAATAAAGTTACACCACGATGCGTTGTTTACTTGATTAAATTGTAATTTAATAGAAGATTATATATTTGTTGTGAAGAGAAGAGCATAAGTGTTCATTGATTATTTTCTTATTTGATCTGTCGGCGTTGGCGATCGGCTTTTCAGGTATCTTTATATATAAGCTTTTTATTAAGATATCTTTCTAATTTGATTGGAACAAGATATAACTGATCTTTTCTCAGAAGTTGATTTAAATTATTACAATATTTTTTATTTTCTCTATTTTGAACTTTTTCAATAACCTCTGACATATGTCATTTGCTTACGTGTCAGTCAATTCGTTCGACGATTTGCAAATCGGTGTCTTCGTTTTGGTAAAGATGCATGTGTTTCTCTGCTCCAACAACAATTTACCAAGCATTTCCGTAAACTCAACTGTGGTAAAACTATTTTCTTTTGTTAAATTGAAATTTATAAAACGTTGCGGCGTTTGTACTTTCGTATTCAAATTTATTAAGAATTTCATTATTCTTCTTCTATTTTAAGTTATAACAGTATATTTGTTTATTTTCTTAGGCTTAGTAAGCTTGTGCAGTACATAAGATGGAGCTGCAGGTGTTATTAATGGTATGTGGCGTAGGAGTGGCTGGTGCGGCGGTACTTCTTCTGATGGGGTTATTCTCAACTTCAGGAACTAGCTATGAGGAGGCCATAGCTCAACAACGCAAAGCTACAACAGAGCTGTTAGCGCTTGTTGATAACAAGAATAAAAATAAGAAGAACAATAAGAAAGCTATTAAAAAGGTAACTATGATCATCATATTTTATTCATAAGTATAATGACCAGGAAAATAATTGTAATTTAATTTTAAGCTCGCCAAAAAAGAAAAGAAAGAGAATACAGCTGCGACTGCAAGTGAACCTGAGAGTGAAGCTCCTGGTGAGAGTGGTGTTGATGAAGATCCAGCTCCCACCACTAAGCTTCATGTAGAGTTTTCCCCGCCTGTTGTTGTAGATGTTTCAAGAGATACTCCACCAAATGTTAAGGTAATACTTATTTAACTGTTAATTTCATTGTAATTTATTAATCTCAAGAAAGAAAACTTAATGAATGGACAACCCATAAACAATGTCTGTAGAAAAAAAAATCTTTTTTATTAATCTATTTTAAATATTAATTTAGGACAAAAAAGAAAATGAATACTTAACTCATTCAATCTTAGTACTGATTATTATTAGTTTCTAGGGTTTTACTATTAGAAAAGTTTTGTGTAAAATAAACTGTAATGTAAGATTTTCTGTTACATTAAAAATAGTAACATTTAAAAGTTAAGTTTGCATATACTCAAGTACTCAAAAACTAAATTTTTCTTCCTACGAAATAAATTTTACTTCAATGACATTTCTTTTCTATTATTTGTAGAAATCACAATTAATATTGCTTTGTATTTGATCAAGCAACTCTTCGAAGAACAATTTTTTTTAACAAAGAGTTTTAACAGCATCTTATTTAAAGACCTCATTCATTTGAATTTGGTTGCTTTTTCTCAAAATTGTTTTTCAGCTATATTTCACATTTTTGAATTGACAATTATTAAATATGTTATCTTTCTAGTAACATTTTTAGAATCTATTAACTTTTGCATTAGAATTATGAAGTCTTTTCTTTATTTGGTTCATACATTTTATTGTACATTGCTTCAATATTATCCTTAAAGCTTCTTCAACACTGATGCCTTGGATTTGAACATCACCAATTTAATCGTCCAATTCGCACACTTGAATTGTCTAAAGGAAGAATAAATTCTATTTATCATTTAATTTAATTAATTCCAAGCTCAGCATGTTCTGAAACAATACCAAGGATACTTTTACCCTGATAATATATATTTGTGGAAAAATCATTTAATGCAGGACAACATAACAAGTACGGCTCAACTAAAACAAGTTTTACTATACTATGATGAAATGAAATAAAAAAAATAGGACAAAAAGGCATATTATATAGGCATAGATTATAAGGCATATAAGTAATATAGCATCTATCTATAAGTTTTTTATGTAATTCTATATGCTTCAGGTGTGTTGAAGAAATTTCTGTTGACATAAGCTGTACCTTTGCAAATAGAATGACTTAAAAAAGTATTAAAATTCCTAAGTAACTGTATAATTCGCCGGTTAATTATATTAATACACGAAAATTTGTGGATGAAATATTGTTACTCTTTCACACTGAAACTGGGTGTGTCAGATTGAGCTGAAATTTCTCATACAAATAATAAAGGATATTTTTATTCTTTTATAGGATATTTTTATTCTGATATTCCGACGGAATCTTGGTTTAATGTGGACGAAGTTGTCGGGAAGAAGTCAGTTGAAAATCATTTTAATTCAAATATGTTTTCTATTAAAATAAAATATGGATACTTGAATTGTCTATTTTCCAGTATCTCTAGTATGTAACATGTTGATAAGGGATTCACAGATAAAGATATCCTATTCGAGTGCTATTTCATCACAACAGCATGCGACGAATAATTTTAATAGGTATATTTCGACATTGTGCAGACAGATTAGCTCTTGAGAGTTTTTGCTAATCTCTTTGTGTTTTAATAGATTATGCAAGTGGAGGTTATACCTACTGTTATTGATAACTATTTGCTAAATTATAACTCGTGTCGATCGTTGTTTGTTGAAAAGCAGATAAAGCAAAATATATGCATGATCTGTGAATGGGCACGCGGATTAGGTTAATATTTAAATTGGATGTTCATTGGCTTTGCGCTTTCGAGGGGACGCATGTCGACCGGTCTGCACTTGCGTTGATTGATTGTGCATTGAGGCTCACGCTTGTCTGTCTAGCGATTACTATACCTTGTCCTTTACATGCATAAATGGATATGTATAGTATTACTAGAATGGTTGTTTTAAGTGTTGGGATGTTGTAGGTTGCTTTTAAAATTTCGAAAATCTTGTTGCAAAGAAATACATTGTTATAAAAAAGCCAGATGTCAATATAGAACTACACTTTTGTGAAACAAAAACGATGGTTTTAAAATAAAAAATCAAGATAAACTTTATTTACTTTACCACTAAATTTCATTAAAGAAATAGTGTAATATGTAGGTGTTGACAGATGTAAAATAAATCACCATTTTAATTAAAATCTTCTTACCTTTTAATTAAACCAAAAATTAAACGTGAGAAACATAAATAAGAAAGTATGTTTACGCAGATACGCAAACGTGGCAAGGACTCGAAAATAAAGCCGATCCTTTTAAATAAAGAGGATCCGAGCTGTATTAGCGGGCCTAATACGCCTATGCCGGATGTCCCAGACGTGTCCAACCATTTTGAGGAGATGCACCCCAAAGATGAATTTGAGCTCTTACAGTCTTCACTCGCGCACGAAAAAGTGAGTCTCGCTTTACCCAAACCCGGACTCCTTATGGTGTTGTTGTTGTACTGCTTTTTGTGTTCATGAGTTTTTAATATGTGTTAAGTAGCTTATTATAGGTGTAGGTGCATATTTTTGTTGTTATTAATAGTTATCTACAATCCATGTAATATTGTCCTCAGTGTTCACGATTCGTAATTATAGATAATAGACGTTCAACGCCGTAATATTCAGGTTAAAACGTCTTCTTTTTAATAATCCATTTAACCAACATACTCGTACTTCAAAATTTCCATTTTTTCGAGTTTGAAGATGTACCAATAGGTACATCTGCAAACTCTATTGAGTTTACACTGCATTGTAAACTCTACGATAGGTCAAATAGACGTAGATAGTATAGCGATCTTAGCTAAATTTGCATTGATGACAACACTTGTACAATTATTTGACATCGAATAACGAGTGTTGCAGACATGACGTCATTTGTTACATTACTTCAACAAAGATGTATGTAGTTAGTTTTACAGTTCATTGTTTATCTTTTATTTTGTTTGTTAGTTATCGAAGTAGGTACCATTATGCAATAACTGCAGAAATTTTAATTTAATCTGCTTAACTCTCGTTATGTTATAGAAAGATTATTGGTTATTGTAGTGTTTAGTCTGTAGTTGGTAAAGCTAGATTTTTTTCGCTATATTTACTTTTAAGGATTCCAACTGCACTGCTTAAGTTTTTTAATAAACTGGTCTGGAAATTTGAGCTAGACTTAAAATAACCTTCTAAAATTGAAAATTTTACCATATATGAACGCATGCTGATATAACAAGTACCTACCAGCGATAGGTACCTTAAACAACCCTATATAACAATTGACAAAATAATATTCATTTATAAGGCTTGTTTTTTTTTATACTCGCTATGACATAACCCATACCAAATGGAGCCTAAGTTATGCATCTTGTTTATCAATTTGCTGAATTGGCATGATAGCGGATGCTGCTCTTCTCATAATGCAGCGTATACAATCTTTGCAATGCATCATATTTGCCGCTTCTAACCAATTTGTTTTAGGGTAACTTTTGCTGGTATTCAATTGTTTGTTCTTTGTTTTGATTGACAAAAGGATTACGACTTGGATAAATTTCACTGAAGTACTCATTAAAAAAAGGAATTGTTGTTTTATTTGAAATTGATAACATTTTATGTACTTATGTAAAGCGGTAAAAATAAAAAACAATTTTCAACCGACTTCCAAAAAAGGAGGAGGTTCTCAATTCGTCAATTCGTTTTTCAATTCGAAAAACATTCGTATGTTTTTTTGTGTCTTTGTCACACGATATTTCGGACAATTATGAATTGATTTTAAAAATTGTTGTTTCATATGATAGAGGATACTGCATAGTTGGTCCCATTTAAATTTCATCGTAATCGGTTGAGTACTTCATTGAAAATGTATAACTTTTGTAAAAATATGTATGATTTCGGAGAATGTTTATGTTGATGACACTCTCAACTCGGCCAAAGTTTTGACGTGAAGTCGTTTTTGTAATACTCTGCATTTGTTGATTATGGTCGTTAATATCTTTATTGTTCAAGTTATTTTGCTTCGTAAAATCTTATGTCAATTAAGTTTAGACGTGACTTTAACGCACAAAGCCCTTCATAAATACGAGTAATAGAGCATGCCTTTGCGACCCTTTCTAGGCTGTTGAGAAGAAAGAAGAGCTAGTTGAAAAGAAGGAAGTCAAGCCTGTAAAACAGGTGAAGGTGAAGTCTTCACCGAAGATAACTGCTCCCGAAGTTGATGATGACAACAGTGACCGACGAAACAGCGGTGACTCCGTTGCTAAGGAGCAGAAGAAAGGTGAGTTGACGAGGATTTATTAGAAATATGGTTTTTCATATTCATATGCCTCATTAGTGCTTTGGCTGCGGCGGCCTGAGAGATTGTAGGTACGAGTCCCAGCTGGACTCTAGGAAACATTTTTTCTTAACTGACTCGGGTCAAAGTGAAAGTCAATAAGTTCTTTATTTCTTAGGTATTTACATACAATTCAAATACCTTAAATATTTAAAAAAAATTGAATTGAATCTATCAACACTTCGGAAAGTCGATCTATTGAGAAGAAGTGGCAAGAAACTCAATAGGCATCCGGATGTCTTATGGGCTGGATATACAAGGTGTTCTTTTGCCTACGATAGGGATAAAGGGATCGAAAATGCGCGTTGTCAAACTAGCATAAATGAGTTTTACATAAGATGTTTTGACTTAATTGAATTATTATTATTTTTTATTACATGGTCCCATTAATACCCTAGAGTTACATAAAAAACTTACTTCGGAGCCCCAATTGTTGTGTCAGTTTGGGTACCTACCTACCTAATTTTTTTTTTACTGATTTTGTTCGTTTCATTGTTTTTTTTTGTTATATCGTTATAAGGCAAACGTTTGTTAAAACTTTACTTACAATTAGGTACGCCGCGTTTTAGAGCTGCATGTTGCAGTACCAATTATAGTTTAACACAGCGTCTAAATTAAGCAGATTAATTTATACGCTTTACCTGCTTCACTAATTTAATAAGAAGTGGGTATAATTTGTTGACATTTATATTTTAACTCGACGTTTCGGTATTTTGCATTAGCCATAGTCACGAGTTACTGATATGAAGTTGACTCAACGCGAAGGAATTATTGAAGAATAATTTGTGAAAACATGGTCCGTTTTACTGGATACGTTTTACTGTATAAGTTTTTGCACCGTAAATACTTATACTGAATACTATGCCATATGTGAAGTCGCACATACAACTCCATGCGCCATTGATAAAAAAAGACGTATCCGGTAAAACATTTTTTTTTTCTTTCACAATTTCAATCTGGTTTAATTTTTGGGTTGGCTTTCCAAATTCGCGGCATTATATTCGGACTTTTGGCTAAAGGGGGGCGTGCCGGGGGCTACGGGGATGCCCCCCAATTTTCTTCTCACCTTAGGAAATGAATTATTTCCATTTTAAATGATATTCATAATCAAAATTTTAGGTTATGTCAGACAGCGCTTAAAATTCACATCGGGGACTTTTTCGAATTAATCCTCATCTTAGCTGAACATTTTCCCTTGTATTTAAGGCCAGCATTAATTAGTCACTACTAAACTAAAGTCATCAACAATGGATTTTAAGAAAATTAACAAATATATAAACAAACTAAAGATTTATGATTGATATGAATTGAATGACCGAATCAATCAATAAAATATTGATGACTGAAAATGGGATTCCCTGACCCCTTAACCACGTTGTCTTATTGGATCGACCCTAGAGTGTTTTTTATAAAGCCGGAGGCGCGGAGGGAGAGCAGCCCCCGCCCGCTGTAACGACTGTTTGCGCTTAGTTACGCAAGGGCGTTGGGGCTGCACTTCCCGCAGCGCCGGAGATGTTTTATTTCTTAATTGTTACCATGAAGTTGTTTTATTTTTAGTGGTAGGTAACATAAAGCAACATAACCTCAAACTTTGAAAATATGAATTTGGAAAATATTCATTTCCTAAGGTGAGGAATGAATTTGGGGGTGTCCCTGTAGTCCCCGGCACGCCCCCATTTAGCCAAAAGTCCGAATTTAATGCCGCGTGTTTGGAAAGCAATTCTGGTTAATACTTGTTTCTAAATCCGAAAGAATAAAAAAATCGTCAGAATAAACGGATCAAAAAATAACGTTTTATTATGCTTATTAAACACTAGCGCTTCACGCAGTTTTGCTCGCATAGCTCCTTATTCGTTGGGAGTTTCTTATTAAAGTTAAATCTGTACTACTTTTCAACCGACTTCCAAAAAAGGAGGAGGTTCTTCTCGTCTGTATGTTTTTTTTTGTGTCTTTGTTACACGATATTTCAGACATTTATGAATCGATTTTGAAAATTCATATGATTACTTCATAGTTGGTCCCATATAAATTTCATTGAAATCGGTTGAGTACTTCATTGAAAATTTCAAATTTTTGAAACAATATGTATGATTTCGGAGAATATTTACGTGGATGACACTCTAAGTCGGCCAAAGTTTTGACGTGAAGTCGGTTTTTTTAATGCTCTGCATTCGTTGATTAAGTATTATGAACATATGTTTCTAATGGTAAAATTGGTTTCAAATTCAAAATTCAACTTCAAAATTTCTTTATTGGCAAATTTCGAAGTACAAATGTTGAAGTACACTCCTTTTAGGTACGCAGACCTGTATTAGGAGTGAACACTCTTCCCGAATTACATTATGTTACCAATTACAAGTAGGTATTACTTATTCATAAAGTAAAACTAAAATAACAATTTAGCATAGGTAACTAAAAACAACACAACATTTATTTCCCTAGATTTATTTTTAAAGAAAAAAAGCAAAGGTTTAAAGCAGTCCAGTAGTTTTGTAGTTTATTCCACAGAAATATAAGTCTAATTTTTCCTCGTTACTATACCTACTATAGACAAATGACCATACATAATAAACGCAAATCAGTTCTTTGTAATTAAAAAAAATATATATAAACTATTCTAACTAAAATCGTAGTCATAGTGAAAATTTATTGATTACTTGAATAATGGCATTGTCAATGAAGTAATTTATTGTAAAGGTTTGTTTTTGTAATGAGTGTATTGTTATTAGAGTTAAAGTATAAAAGTGTGAAATCGTAAAGAATAACTATATGACGTAAAGAGAGGATAGGTTATTTTTTCTTAAATATTTTTGCACGTGTTTTCGAACGTCAATGACGGTAGAGGTTATTTTCTGTATCGCACCCGAAATTCAATTCCACCTTGAATCCTAAGCATCATGTTTTTTTTTTGTATGTTTGTTACGCGATAATTGCGTTTCATTTCATATGATATAGGATGCCTCAGAGGTGGTCCCATATAAATTTTATCGAAATAGATTGTGTACTTTTTGAAAAATATGAAATTTTCGAAGACAGCATATTCAAAATGAAGAGAAAATCGATTCAAAAATCGTGTCACATAGATACAAAAAAAAATAACACACACGAATTTGAGAATTTGGAAGTCGGTTGAAAAGTGACGTCGTTATTTATGATTTCTAATATATCCTATAATAATAATTGTTTTAAACTATCGCGGTTATTTTCACTATGATTTAATGTATTACATCATGTAACAGCATCGAAATATCGGACGTGGTAAGAATCCTGTAAATACATTAAATTATCCTATAATAGTTTTCTTTGAGCGCAAAAATCTGTAACTACCAGTCTTATTTGAATTAACGCCTCATCCTACTAGAACGTGTCTACGTGAATGGCGCGCGAGTAGGTATGCGATGCGAACATCTCTCGAACTAGAACTCGCTATGATCGCGTGGTCGCGTTCTATTAGGACGGTTCCTAAGAGCGGTTACGCACTACACCCGATCCGGATCCGAGATAGTACGGATCTAGAAATATTGTATGAAATGACGGACGTAGGATCTACATAGTGAGTAACCATATAAATTTTGTTCAACGGCTACTTCGTCGCACCGTATTTTCTCGGATTCGGATCGGATGTGCGAAACCGCTTTAAATCTTAAATAAAAACTTAGGACCGGGGCTAAAGAATAGATTAGGCTCAATAAGCGAAATTATTTTTACGTTCACTATCGCCTATGGAAGAATTTTTTTTTCTATGAATTTAAATAAAAGCCTAGATTGTTATTTCTTTTTGGGTAGCTGACAAAACGTTTATGTTTTTAAGCACTTCTGCCGAACATCTTTCATAATAACTTTTTTAGATAATCTTAAAAGAAAAGTAAATTGTAATTTTTTTTTATTATTTCAACTTTCAATAGCTCAGAACTATGTATTTAGTATCTTACGTAGAATTTTGGTTACTGTGATCATAGAGAATCTTAATCTGCATGTGAAAAACAAATAATAATAATAAAAAAGCGCACCAATTTCAAAATATGACATTTAATGGCAAAAAATCGGCTATTTATGTAAAAAAAATGATTTTCTCGATAACGGTTAGGTTTTTGGGGTGGGGTGTGAAATAAGTTGGAAACGACTGGTATATGCCCTTAAAGGATCCAGGGCTACTTAACCAGTAACCCTGTATAAATATATATAAAATAAAGTACTTCAACCAAAATGTATAGGGCGTTGGGCTTGCATATGGACATGAAGATATTGAATTATTGTTCGTTGTTTAGAGATGTTTACGGCAACTATTTCGTATATTTGAAGGAAATTTAGTAGCCAGTTCAATTAAAAAAAAAACGGTGAATCCTCAGGCGAAATCGGTTAATCCGTATTCATGCGCAGGTCATTAGATAAGGAAGGGATCTAAGTCCGAGGGCAAGCCATTTGTCGTGGGGTGACATCTATTGCAGCCCATTTTCATGCAGAAGTCGTCGATAAAAAAAAGCCTGTTTTAGCTTCATTATATTTATTTATTTATTCTTCATTGCATACATCGAGTTACAAATAATGTTGATAACAATGTTATAGGTACATTGCACAATAGGCGGCCTAATCATCTAACAACGATCTCTTCCAGGTACTTCAATTTACATTTGTACTAAGCTTATCACAGTGCTAAATAAAACTTAAATTATCTTAAAGCAGGCAAGAAAGCTGAAAAGAAGCCCATCACGGAAGACAGCACAGAGCCACAGGAAGAGATCGTACCCCCCCTCAACACGCCACAACCGAGCGAGCTGACTACGGAGAAGCTTTTGAAACAAGCACTGGCCGCGGCGCCGGCGCCCCCCGCCTCTACTCCCCCTACTAAGTCTAAGAAGAAGAAGAATGATCCAGCTAGCGTGGTTTCTGCTATTGGTGAGTATGACTATTGATTGTTAGACTTTCTGTCTATAGTTTACAGAACATTTACAGAAATAAAAATAAATAAAATAAATCCCCCAGACAACAACTGCATGGCCTCAAAGTAAGCGAAGCTTGTGTTGAAACTATTGACTACTCAGTACTGGAAAATATACTCCTTCTTGAAATGCCTCTTCTTTACTCTGTTTTGTCTATAATAGCATTTTAATATGGGTTAACACTATTGCCTACTA
The DNA here is from genome assembly GCA_944452665.1 of Stenoptilia bipunctidactyla. NCBI lineage: Eukaryota > Metazoa > Arthropoda > Insecta > Lepidoptera > Pterophoridae > Stenoptilia > Stenoptilia bipunctidactyla. The sequence continues at coordinate 11,564,517 of OX101733.1, forward strand.
CAGACTTGGAGAATATATGTCTATGTATCATCATGTTTCTGGATCTGAGCGTTTAACATTTTTCCTCAATCTTGATACCAGACTATTCTCTCATGTTTGTTACTGATATTCCACGAGTGAATATTTAAAACAACATTACATCTAAACAATGTTTTGTTACAGCGGCCGGCGAGAGCGGCAGTTTGAATGTGAGCGAGTTGGTTCGCGTCGTGCGAGAGTCTGGGCTGTCCAAAACCGAGATCCAAGTGTTGGTGGACGAACTGCTCAATATGCATCATGATCTACTGCCTCAGCACTCCGACTGGAGCGAGGTAATACTTGTTTTGACAAATAAAATACTCAAAACCAAATATGGCCTACCTCGTATTTGGTGACAAAAGCGATTGTATGATACTTTAAACTTAATTTTAAGCTAGTTCAAGTATTTTTTTTATAAAATTGAGACGTTGGTGTATTCTTAACATTCTTTTGAATAACGTTTTTTAATCTTTACACTCTAGTGGAAAGACAAACAAATCAAGTGAAAATTACCCTATTCACAATTTCTTCTTCACTTGTGTTTAGACTATCGTTACGAACGTTTCTCGATTCGTTTCACTACTTTTTTGAGTTTTATCATTAGAACTCATTACAATGCCACGTATTCGGCACCATATGAACATAGAAACAGGTTCTAGAGCACTAGTATTGCTGAAAGAGGTAGAGTCTCAACGATCAGTAGCTCTAGGCCTAGGTGTATCGCGGCGAGCTATTCGAAATGTTTGGGCTCGCTACCAGGAGACTGGTAGTGTTGCTAGAAGACGCGGATCAGGAAGAACCCGGGCAACAACCACTAAAGACAACCAATACATTCGTTTAACTGCCGGTCGAGAGCGTAACATTATTGCTCGTGTTTTACAAAACTGACTTCAGTAAGCCAATGGTACAAGAATAAGTTACCAAACAATCTTCAACAGACTCCATGAAGATGGGATTTTTTGTGAAAAATACGAGCTGGGCCCTATTTTGTTTTGAGTAGTATATTTTTTGAAAACAGAATCATTTAAAAAACAACTTTTCAATAGTCATTTATTAATGTTTTATGTAATTCCTTACACAAGCTTACACAACTATTACAAATTTTAATTAAAATTTATCAATTAAATGAAAGTATAGCAATGAGCAGTACAAAAAGATATAGTAATAAAATGATTTATTATTATTAAATGTTACATGACAATTTTAACCCTTTAAGAGGACAATAATGTATTTATTTAAAGAGGACAACAAAAAATATATGATGTATGATGTGGTTATGCTTAAATAACTAAACAACAATGTTCTTTCTTTACATTCTTATTTTTACTTAACAGGGCCCTAATGACCCCATGCAAAAGCTGAAGAAGCAACTGGCCGATAAGGAAAAGGCGTTGGCTGACGAGATCGAGGCGTCACAGGCCATTCATGCCAAACTTAAGGAGTTGAGGTAAGGGTTATCTAAAATAAGTGTTGGGGAAAATATGAAAATAACATTAGGTTTCAAACTCTGCAGTAGCTATAGGTTTCTAAATAGAAAAAAAAAACTAGATAGCTGTTTACTGTAAACACTTTATAATTTACTACTGAATAATGAAATACTATGTTAACTATTTTTCTTTGTTTGATAGATCCACCAAGTGCTGCCTATGAGACGGCTAGCAGTATACATTTATAAAAATTAGTCGATGGCAGTAAACTGACAGTTCCAAATTTCCAATAGAAAATAATGATACCAGTTAAAAACTTTGTAGTGTAAGTACTGAATGAGTATGAATGAAAACAAAGGACTCTCATTCGTTTTGCAAAAATTTTTAAAGAAATTTATAAATAATTGAATTTGAGGCGTGTACTATATCTTGTATAAGTAACTTTAAAAATAAATTACCAAACATACCAAGTGCTTTAAAACGGTAACAGTAGAAGTAGAATCTATAAAAATTACTGCATTGAGTAAAATAATTCAATGCAGTAAAATGACTATTCCAGTGTGCCCACTTTATGGAAGAAAAAATATAGTGATGTGGATTAAGTGAATGAATATAATCATTTTTTAAATAGTAATATTGTAATGTATGGAAAAAAATAGTTTGGCTCAAAGATATTTCTTTTTTTATGGTGTTGTTTGCGAAGGGCAACCTATTCTTGAAACTTCATTTTTAACGACAAAACGAGTTTAAAAATAAAGAATTTATCAAGTCGATTTTACTTCGACTGTAACCATTTTAAAGCAATTGGTATGTTTGGTAATTTATTTTTATTCATTAAAGTTACTTTAAAGTACACACCTCAAATTCAAGTATTTATAAATGTCTTTAAAATTTTACGCAAAATGAATGACAAAGACTCATGAATTTTCAATCATTCTCATTCAGTACTTCCAGTACGAGGTTTTGGACTGGTATCATTATTTTTCTATTTGACATTTCTAACTGTCAGTTTACTGCATTGAATTATTTGCCTGAGTATAGTACATCTGTATGCTGCCTTAAACCATGATTTAGTGGGCCATACTGTTAAATGTAATAAATAAAATGTTGTTTGCTCAGGGCGACGCTAAACGCCGAGCGCACTCGAGCGACAGTGAGCGCTCGAGCGGCAGAAGCCGCCGCCGCCGCTGCGCGAGCTGACGCGCACACCCTACAAGCTCGACTGCAGAGACTGGCGGATGAGCAGCGCCAGGACAAACTCATGGTAAGATAAACAAAATAAAATCCCCAGACAATCACACCAACTACATATGGCCCCAAAGTAAGCATAGCTTGAGTTATGGGATACCATGTAGCGAACTAGGGGGGAACCTAGAATATAAATACATAAATATATAAACACCCAGACACGGATTTTTTTTTCTTGTTCCGTGCGAGTATCGAACCCGCAACCATTGGCTGTCTAAGGGAAGACAGGTTTATCCCATCGCTAAAGTGGTCTTCAAAATAGATGCTAGATGAAACACTTTTTAAAACCGGAATCTTTTTTTTACACTAATCGCATGTAATATTCACAATTTAACTGACTTACGTGATACGATAAAATGCGAGATAATTCGGTTTAAAAAGTATTTTATTGAGGCTCATGGTATGTTTACCTCAAAATACCTCAAATAACCTATAAAATTAGGTAAACTGCAAAATAATGTAAAAAATATAATCATTCAATAACAAGGACTAATTAATTGACGTTGTGATTAATTATTGATAGGAAACCTTGTAAAAGTTTTAAGCAATCAAAATTAAAATAAGTATTTTAAGTATTCCATTTCTTAGCTGTTCTTAGCTTGAGGCCATCTGAGTGCGTTGTGAAAATATTGAACAGTAGTATTGTTGATACAATTATTAAATACATAAATACATACATACATAACTTCACGCCTGTATCCCTAATGGGGTAGGCGGAACACCAGAGGCTATAAAACCATCTGAAGTCACGTTTGACAAATTTATAGGTATTATTATGTTGGAGAGACTATTGCAGTGACAGGGGGGCAGCCTATCGCCCGCAAAACGCCAATAAAACTTCCAAAAACAATTATGAAATATTTTTCTTTATTACAGTTACAAGCAAAATTGAACGCTGAGGCAGAAACACAAGCGCAGCGCGTCCAAATGGAGATGCATATACAGAGACTGTCTGAGGTATATACTAGTTTTAAATACAAATGTCTTTGTAAATTTTCCAGATATCTATGAGCAGTAAAAAGATCATATCTATAGATAAAGGGATCGATACCATATTGTTGTGATGTTTATTATTTTATCAAAAATCTTATAAGTCAAGAAAGAATTAAATTAATTTAATAGCTAACAGATCTCAAACGATTTGAGAGCTCAGCTTTTGTATTAAAACTGGTGAATTTTCAAATTCGATGGGTAATTGTCAAAGGTCATGAAAAAAGGACACTATTAAGTATGTATAATTTACCTAAAAACCCTTTTATGAAACTAAAATATTATAATTAATATTTTGACCCGTATCATGAAAACTTTTTAAGCTTTCAACATGAGTAACATTGAACTGCTGTTAATACAATGAATGATTTTTATTATATAGGCTAAATTGGGTTACATAAAAACTAATCTTTATTTAGAATTAATATCTGAGCCTGCTTTCATACGAATATACTTTCATATTTCAGTCGGAGGTAGCTCTGATTCAGCAACTAAACGCGGTGCAAGCGGAACTAAGCGCTAGAGTAGTGGAGTTAGAGCAAGCGAGGTGCGAGGCCGCGCAGGCAGCTCAGCTTTCAGCGCAGCAAATGCAGCAATTACAGGTACTTATTTATTTATAATTTTTCGTAAAACTTAGATGCATCACAAATATAAAAATAATTACCTGATTAAAAGTTTAAAAAAGTAGGTGTTAAATGAAATAAAAACCATCATAAAACAAAAGAACATAATATGGTAAACAATATGTAAATGGATATTAGTTAAATATATAAATTAACAATTTGAGGAGAAAATGACAAATAAAAAACAGATTCTTTACATTGAAGAAACTTTAGAAAGGCCCGCTTTAATGCCTGGTATACTGCTAACGAACAGTTCAGCTTCGTCCAATCCATAGTTAACTTCTTTGAAGAGTCCACAGAACCTAGTAATTAGAGTATATAGCACACAATATCCTCATGCAATTTAGCTGAGCCCCTCAGGCCCCCCCTCCGTCAACTGAACGTCAGTGCCATACGGTACCCACACCACCCAGGTAGGGGCCACCGAGGAACCGCACCGAACTTTTGTAAAAACACACTGTTCTTGCAAATTTATCCTCGCATCTTCATATCACATACAGTTACCAGGGGTAGCAAATTTTTATCTTGATTTGGCAGTCCGTTACAGTGGGAAAATGGTAAGATCCATCTTGGGAATCTTTAATATTTATAATAATGCAAACCAACATTAAAGTAAAGGTCTCGTAGAGCCTTACCTTACCTTCCTAGAACCTATTTCTTTTCATTACCCATTGAATACTAACTATAGACTTATATCAATCTGAATCTAATTCCGTTAACACAGACATGTATTTATGTTGACCACAGGAAGCGAACCGCGCCTGTGCCGAGTTGGAGCAACAGAGGAACCGAGCCATCCTCGCGGACCATATGGTGCAGAAGGAGCTTAGGCAGATGCAGGAGCGACTTAGCGGTAATTATCTGTTTTGGCAACGCTTGTCATAGCCTGTGTCTTAGAATAACCCTACCGCCGCTGGATAAGCGTTTCGTATGGCTACTAATAATTATAATAATACTAGCTGACCTGGCAAACTTTGTTTTGCCATATAAATAAAAAAAAATAAAAAATGTTGGCCGATTCTCATAGATACCGGGTAAGCACAATAAATTTCATCAAAATCGGTCAAGCCGTTTCGGAGGAGTATGGCAACGAAAACTGTGACACGAGAATTTTATATATTAGATTCATTTAATTCAGGTAACTTAAGAATAGTAAAAGATGTTTAAACTATATCTAAGACCCATAGTAAATATATACCTTAACCTAAAATACATACAATATATAAAAACTATACACTAATTCACACGTATGGGCTGCGACGTGGGACGCGACATCCTTGTGTCAAGTATTCGTCCTCGGAAGCGACAGAACCTGCGGCCAAAAATCTTCCTTCAGGTCGACAGATGTTCGGTCGGCATTCTCACCACAAAGGAGTTGAAGCTCACTCTGTGGCGGGACTCCAACCGCTCGACCCTCATGTTGAGTCCTGTCTTCGCGTGCAGATACTCCACTACATCCTTCGCCGTGAAGGCATGATGCACGGATTAGAAGCCATACGGGTAGGACCCGTTCAGGGACCGACCGCCCTTCATATAAAATCTGCTGCCAAACATCACCTGCGATGATGTGTTCATGCAATATTTTATGAAAAGTTAGGTCCTTTCTAAACCCCGTGTGCTGTCATCTTCTGAAATTCATCTTCACTTACCATCAGGTGAGAATGAGGTCAAATGCGGGTTTAGTCAGTAATAAAGAAGATAAAAATTCTTTTTCTTCCAACTATGCTTTAATTTCATCACAATCTAACTAAAAACTCAGTACAAAGCGAGTCTTTAATGCTCTAGAGCAATAAAAATGTATGAAATTTCATTATTGCACAGTTTTTTTTTAATCGTACCAGAAGGTGCCAATCTCAATGGATTAGCTCTATTCAGCCTATTTTACGTACGTATTATTCGTTTCTATCCAAATTTAAAAAATGATTGCTGCTAACACTGATTTAAAAATGAAAAAAATTTAAAACAGTGATTTGGCGGGAACTTTGTTAATTGCCCTCGTGCCTGTTAGATTAGAGTGCCTCTAAATCAGGCACTTGGCGCTATAATAAATTACTTTGTGCTCAATGCAATAATCCTACTATGTATTAATGATTGACTAATTTAGACTAAAATCACCCTTTATTGGGTATTATATTTGTTGTGGTTGTATCAATTGAATGGAATGAATGTGATGGAAGTTACTATTTTTGTTTCAATTGATTATTGTATTTAAATTGGTGTGCAAAGAAAACTATTGTGATGTGAATAAATAGGGTAGCCCTTATTAAGTCGTATTAAGTTTAATTCCCTTCTAGTGGCAACCAATTTATAAAAAATCCATACTATAAAAAAAATACATGTGTTTCTATTTGAAATCAACATGCTCAACCGAAGATTCTTTTATACATAATACAAAACTAAATTTTGTTTGATATAGCAACAGTGAGTGTTTTTAGGTTAAGGGTTGAGAATTGACACAATTTGTACTAATACCACAGTCTAAAAAACCATACAGTCGTCCAACGAAGACGTTTAGACAGGGCAATCGTGCGGGGTGTGAGGGGCGAGAGGCGGGAATGCCGAGCCCGAACTGCAAACAAAACAATGTTAGTAGTTCGGGACACATCATTCAGGGCTAACGCGTGTCTGTTTTTTTATTTTTTTATTTAAAATGATGCATAGTACCTGTGCTGTGAGAGATTGCAAGTCTTCATCTCGTATAAATAAACGTAAAGTGTGATTAAGATAATTTCTTGTAAATGTTATGAATTGTTATAATTCCAACGGAATATCGTTGTATTGGAATATAGCTACGTAAAATAAATAAATGCCATTTTTAGACGCCTCCAATACGATTCTAATGTAACGGTGACGGCACTACAAGGTGGAAATTACTGCCAGTGTCATAGGGATCAAGGTTCACCGCGCCAGATATATATATATATATACCAGTATACTGGCCAGTGATAATGACGTCATAAATCAGACGCCATATTGTACCGGTGAGATGTTATAAATGAAATCGATTTTTTAACATTACCACTGGCCAGTATACTGATGTAACTACGGAATCCGAAGTTGTTTTCATTGTTATATTGAGTTATAATATTGTTTTAATTATAATATTGCTGACGATGTTGATTTGCAATAAAAAATAATTTTATAAATATTGTTTACTTGTGACAACCCTGGCATCCTAATGCCGTCTAGACGTTGTCGGCATTTTTCACAAGATCAAAGGCGTCGTCCTACTGTATTATTTTTTATATTGTGCTAATACCATACAGTAATGCTACATGTTCGTATACCTACGACATGAAGAATATTTCACCTTTGAAGTTTGACTAATAGTGTGTGTATATTTTCCAGCAATGTCGGAGCTTCAGAATGAAGTGCAGAGATTGAATGGTTGCTTGCAGACCGCTGAGGCGAATGCGGAGAAAGTTAACGAAGAGGCTGAAAAACAAAAAATACAGGTGCGTTAACAAAAACTTTTATTTTGTACTAATTGATTTATAGTGTTCTTTTATATCTAAAAGTATACTTTTTCTTCATAAGAAAATTAGAAAAACGTAGAAGTGGTTGGATTCGGATGTTTGCGCCGTTTTATCGACGGTAATATAGGGTGTAGTCTAAGTGCAATTTATGTTGATGTTTCATAGTAGAAGAAAGGGAACTTGAAAAGTATTAGCTACTATTATATTATTTTTAAAGAAATTTACCCCATGTACTCATATCAATAAACTCCATTTATCATTAATAATTACTTACTTATTTTATATTTTTTACAGTATCTGATTTTAAAAGATTATTGTTTTCACAGTTGAACAAAGAGATCGCATCTCTAAAGGAGCAGTTGGCCGCACGCGAGGCAGAGTTGGCTGAACTTAAAGTAATGAAATCTGCACCCGCACAGAACGGACTACCGCCTAAGGTAACTAAATTTTTTTTTAAATTTAATTAAGCAGAAATTTGTATACATTTTTGAGAAATGCTGGGAAAAAAGTATCATGAGAAATTCAAAAATAAAGTCTATTAAAACATGAGGCGTTTTAGTAATATGTCCTCACGTAGAGCACGGTTATGTCGGGAAACCGCCTGGTTGTGTACTATAGTCTTTCAGTGCATGTCGTACTTATCTGCTTTGATTTTTTTTGTACACTAAATTGCGAGGTTGAAGAAAATAAATCGCCCTGCTGGGATAATAATAATATAGTAATAAAGTCGCCTGTTGGCCCTGTTAGTTACATTGTATTTTCCTCCCTATTATGATTGTGTAGAATGAATTGTACATAAATATGACGACCGGCTGGGGTAGAGGTAACATACATTGCCTTCAATGCCAGAGGTCCTGGGTTCGAATCCCGGCGGCGGCGGATATTTGTGTGATGAACACACAGATATTAGTCGTCAAGTCATGGATGTTTATATGTTTATTTAAGTTTATTCTAATAAAAAATATGTATTTATACAATATGTATGTTTATATACTTCTTAAGTATATCAGCTATCTAGTATCCATAAAACAAGTTCTTTAAGAAACTTAATTTGAGCTAGATAATGTTGTGTAAGTGTCAGAAATATTTATAATAATTATTGTTTATATTTATAAAATATGAATGTTATAGGCGGCAGAGCTAAGTGCAGTGGAAGGTGTGGTAGAAGCAATGAAGGCAGAACTCGCCGAAGCGCAGCGAAGCACGAGCGAGCAACGCGAACAACTGGAAAAGCTCACCGCACAGCTCGCTTCCACTCGCGCTAAGAACGATGTAAGTACCGCACAAATTAAACTTAATATTAGACAACTACTTTAACTAAGTTATACACCTTATCAATGAAAGGATGTAAAACCTCAATATATTTTTAACTTGAAATATTTGTAAATTATTTTGTTTAATTTTAATTCTATGGTAACTCCGCGCGATAATTGACTTTTGAACATGTCCCACTACACAGGCCAGTAGTGTAGCTAGTTCATTCTCCTATAGTAATAAAATTTGCAGACTTGAGTAAATTATAGACCCGGAAAAATTAATACATTATTTTGGTTATAATGTTAATTTTTATTTCTGTAATAGACTCCACTCTCGATTCTGAAGGCTCTCAAGTTTTGCTTCCTTTAATTACCACGTATATCTATTTATTTATCAATTAAAAGGTTTCGCCAACAAGGCCCACACTATTAAACCACCTATTTATGAACTAATCTCCGAAAGAAGGGTTGGATAAAATATTTTTGCATTTGTCAGCCCAATTCTTTGGGCATTATTTTATCAACAAATCCCTTCAAAAGTAACGAAAAATTGATTAATAGAAAAATAAAAAGCATGATCTTTTCACAATTGGCATGTGCTAAAACTTTACAACTAACATTGGTTTGTTTTCGGCTCCATTGTAGGAGTTACGAACTAAAAACTGGAAAATTATGGAGGCGTTGCAAACGGCCGAAAAGGCTCTACAGAGCAAGGGTGGCGCGAAACCGGCCCAAGAATCGGTCACTGTAAGTCTAACAGATGAATGATTGATCCCTGTAAATATATACATTCGTTATGACTCATTAAAAGCTTGATTTTAAATGAAATAAAGATTCTCCGTAGCGCCAATCATAAAATCAAAAGTATAGTGTCTTAATACTAACTTATTAACTAGAAATTCAATGAGGTCTTTGATAATTAAAGACAAGTTACCTGCTGTTTTTAAGTAAACTAACATAAGCTTTATTCTGATTACATGAGTGCAACTTTGGCCGGCTTCGCTTAATAATACACAGTTTGACGTTTTTTGTTGTATCTCTTAGATATGCTTATGTATTTAAGAAAAATATTTTTCTGCAGATCTAAAACTAATGAGCTGTAACTTAAAACTAACTTTTGGCTCACTGTAAATATTGGTATGCTATTTTAACTGGTGTGGGTACATCCATGTATATTTTATTGATACTATTTGTACAAACTGGCTTTTGCGAAGGTATCAAATACTCATTTAGAGAAGGCATATAATCACCTGTTCCACAGAAATTGTTTTTTCGTTGAATTTTACTCACTTTTACGTCCGCCTCACCCTGATGTAAAAGTGGATACGCCGAAAATGAAGCACGAGGGATTAGGTGGCACTGTCTCTGTTTAAAACTGTGTAAATTTGATTTTGAATTAAATGTTTCAAAAATAAGGAGCTTTTTGTAGTTACTATCAAATGTTTATTCTTCAGGAGGCTATAGCAAAAGCCGAAGAGGCTCAATACAAAGAGATCGCCAACGTGCTTCGTTCAGTCTGCCCCAAAGCTGCGCCCGGGTCGAACGCCAACCGCGCCTGGCTAGAAACTTTCGCAGAAAACCTTAAGAAGGAATTACAGAAAGCGGAAACTAAGGAGAGCAAAGTAGAGAAGATTGTCGTAGATGATAAGAAGCTGGAAGAATTGAAGGCGCAGAATCAACAGCTGCAGGGACTTGTGGACAAATATAAGGGAATAATTGATGACACGGTAAGTTAACATTACACTAGTGTACAGAATTATTTTTTATTAGCGCATCACCTCTCAGCCTCTCTACATCAATCCTAAAGACATTTGATCTACAACTTTTTTAAATTAATAGTTTTTAAAATTTTAGTTTTCCTATACAAAAAATATTTATAGCCTCTTTTTTTTCTTTTTTATAAGTGACTAAACCCGCGTTTGACCTCAATCTCACCTGATGGTAAGTGACGATGAGGTCGAAGATGAAAGCACACGGGTTTAGGAAGGAACTGGCTCTTTATACAATATTGCCGGAACACATTACCGCCGGAGCGGTAACATTTGGCGGCAGACTTTATATAAAGGGTGGTCGCTAGCCAGTCGGACCCAGAAGGGATCCTACCACCAAGCAAAAATCCAAGATCCTACGCCTCTGTTTAGAGGCGTAACTCTATTTACTCAGAGCGTAGGTATACCACGCACGTTGCGCAGTATAATATCGCTTCATAAAAATAAAAGGCACTTACAAAATGTAGAGTAAGGAGAAAATATTTTTTTTTTTTTTTTGTGTTATTTATCCAGATTTGTAAAAAGTCGTAGAACAAATGTTGTTGGGATTGATGTGGAGAAGATACCCGCAAGAGGTGATGCATTAATTAAATTTAACCCTGTATATAATATTCTCAATGGTAGCTACTTTATATAAAGTAAAAACCCTTTCGAGGTTAACCTGTTAAAGCGGATGAGGATGACTCTAATATAATATTGTCAAAGATATTTTGTTATTCGAAAACCATTTTATTATAAGAGACTACAAAAATGCAACTAAGCTTCTTTATTTAAATAACAATGTTATATTTTCATTCCAATTTGTTCTTAAGATACCATATGTTTCGTAGGAGGGTGTTCTGAGCAGGCTACAGCAAAATGTGGCGACGGAGGAAGCGCTTTGGAGTGAGAAGCTGCGAGAGAAACAGCGGGAACTTGACGCGCTTAGACTTAGCACGCTTGCGCAGGTACGTCGACAATTTTTTATATTGGTTTAACTTACACCCTGATGAGCCCATGACGTAACTAACATAATATTTATATATTTGTAATATTAGCTGATGGTATCTATTTTTTAATAATAATAATATAAGTTTTACATTTTAAATTTACATTAACCTGCAATTTGAGCCATAACAAAAGACACTCAAGGACTTAATATTATATATTTATCTGTCTACATACACATCGAAAGCTTAATAAGTAAGAAATATATCTGGCGTCACTCACAGAATGTCATTTGTGTTAGTTTAGTTTTTGTAATTAATTTTTCCTTAACATTATTTTTGCATAGGAGCCATTGGCGTTTGCGTATTCGTGCATTGAGAAATCATTACCAGCCATCATGTCTGAGGTATTGCTGTCGCATATAATTTTGTGTTTTGTGTCCTCAAGTGTGTCGTCGTCAAACATTCAAGTCCTTTTTTCTGTCGGTCTGGTATTCCTTGAGTGGCTCTTCTTTGACATAATGTCTAGATACAGTAGACGCTTGAGTCCCTGTTTTGGTTAAAAATTATTACCATGCAGTGGTTATTCATTTCTACATTTTCATGTTCTGTCTAAATTAAATGGTGCAGGTACAATGTCAAAAAAGTTTCTCAATCGATCTTTCATATTTCCTCTGTCATTTGATTGTGCTAGTTATTTGTCTACTATGTTTTTATATTATTATAACTGAATTGTTGATGTTATTACCATAGAATAAAAAATATTTCAGATGCAAAGTAAAATCGACGCTCTTGAGCAAGAGCTGCAGAAGGCTAATACAAGTCATAGTCACACGTTTGCTGATTCAGAGCGAGTTGCACAGGTATTATTTTTATTTTCAAGTAAAATATCAATTCATTTTAGCTTTTACAAATGTAAATCGTAGGGTTTGAGAAATCCTTCAATAATAAATAATTAGTTAAAAAAACTAGTTTGCATATAAATAAATAATAAATAAAATCCACAATCACACCAACTACATGGCCCCAAACTAAGCAGAACTTGTGATATGGATATGAGATACCATGTAGCGACCTAGAATATAAATAAATAAACGCCCAGACCCGGAACATATTTTTCTGTCTTGTTCCGTGCGGGAATCGAACCCGTGACCACTGGTGGCTGAGGCAGACAGTGTTACCCCATCGCCAAAGTGGTCGTCAAAAATATGAAAGTAATAAGTTTGCAATTATGATAGCATTCACATAAATTTAAAATATTGACATTTTAAAAGTAGGTATCAACTGTGTAGTTAGTTATCTATCTGGTTTTAATCATTATATTATCAAAAGGTTTCATTGCATATAGGCAAGAACAAGAAAGAAGAACAATATATTTAAAATATATTTAATTATGACTTTAATTTTCAGGAAAAATTGTTAGCTGGGTTATCAGAGTGCAATGGACCGTTACAGGTAAAAAACCATGTTAATTTAATTGCCTCTTTTATCTGTGTATAAGTATTAAGCTTACGTTTTTTTTTGTATTTATGCCTAAGGTTCTAATAATATTCAGACTTATGTGCAATTAATTTTTAATCAATATAATATAAAACAAATTTTATTTTGATTTATCTCAGGTTGGATTGGGAGAGAAATAACAATTACATACGAGGTAAGCTCGTTCCGACTTCGAGTTATCGTCGATGCCATAAGTCCAGGTCAACCTGATCGCATCGTATGTGATCGTACCGTGAGAGTCACGCCAGCGATCCCTTCGCCGACCGCCAGTCATCGCCACATCACGCTGGAAACACACGAACATTACATTCCAGTGCTTACAACCAATACTGTAACTTGTATTTATTTTAGTTTTTAATTATCGAAAATTGTTTAAGCATGGAAAAGGTTTTAGTCGAATTTTTTGAAATTTTTTGTAACTTTTAGTTCTTATTGAAGCGTGTTTTAATATTGTGTACAGTATTGGGTTATTTATGATGTTGCAACTCATTTATTTCGGTTTTTATTGTTAACATATTTTTCAAAATGTATCACAAGTCACAACTCTAGGGCTATTAAATTCTGTTAGTTTGTGTGCTTTAACCATCTAACCAAGTTTTTATTATTCATTATTACACGCTCAACGTAGATTTAGTTCATTGTTTGTTTTAAGAACACATGCATTTTATATTTGTATACGTTTTCTAACTGTAAAAGAATTCTCCTACAGGTTTATGGATGTAGCGTTAAGTAAAATTGACGTAGGACGCGTGATATATGATATAGTACATAATAGTAAAATGGTCAGATATTTATGGTTGCAGCTATAATAACAATTTGAGAATTAACTTGTTCTAAATACATTGGAAAATAAATATTTGTGACGAAAATTATCCCAGTAAAGTAAAAATCTAAGTAAACATAACAAATTTTGAAGTCCAGTAAAAAAAGACAACACTACTAACATAATTATATCATTGACATTATTTAGGTTACGAAATAATAATAATCAAAATAATAGGTGTCCATACCGCGACTTTACCTTCTCTAGTTAACATTTTACTACGCTTTAATTTTCTTATATGATAAAGTTTAGTATCAAACTATATTTTTATACTTTTGCCGAATTATAATATGAAAAATCAGCAATGGTGTGGCAAATGATGCTTAGTTAATGTAGGTAATATTGTGATTATTCAAATTAATAGTAATTAATGTGTAAGTGGCAATGTAATTTTAAAATTAATAAAAAAAATCTTCAAGATCTTAATGTTTATTTATTATTTGATTTTGGGTACACAATTTAGACATTCAATTATTTATGATGTGAAATATTTATCATTATTTTATATTGTTGAAATGAAGAGTTAGTTTCATAATCTTTATTCTTTATGATTTTTAAGGAATGTTATTTACTCTTTAAAATTAATCTTTTAACTATAAGAATTGTCGAAGGCGCATAACGTTTGACAAACATATTTAATTCTCTTTGCTTTGTTAACGTATATACTGTGGGCGCTTTCGTGATTTTTTTAATATTTAGCACTTTAAATCATTAGTGCCTGGAGAAAATATGTGTATTAGAAATTATATTTTATTTCTTATTTGTATTCAGCTTGTTCACTTTGATTATTTTTAATTGTTCAAATGTGTCAAACTGGTCTGGAAGGTAATATCTTTATTAGACTCTGTAAAATAGGTAAGCCACTTTGTAATAAAGACATCAATTAAATAAATACTTAAATCATTGAATCTTTTATTGGTCATAAAGATTTGTGTATAGTGGATTTGTATATTAAATCGAAATTACAAACGCAAGAATTTTTCACACAAACAAAAATCTGAATTTTGGTTTTCATGGAAACACTTTCATTTTAGTGTTTTAATCCTAAAGTTAATGAGATTAAATATTAAAATCCACTGTAAGGCGAATCGATCTCGAAACTGGTTTATCAATCTTTCACCTTGTGAAAACTAGGTACCGTGAAATCTGGCAACTTTGCCATTTTTGGTAGTGTATTAAAATTCAAGAGACGTTATTTAAAAAAAAAAACACTACACGACTGTTGAGTAAATTTTTTCAATTCTGTATTTTATAAAGGCGTCCTACATGTTCATGAATTTTAAATATATTTACCAAAAACATAGCCACTCAAACGTCCAGGCGACTAGAGCAGCCCAAAAAAATTTCCGGTTGAACGTCCGGGCGACTAGAGCAGCCCAGCGTCATTGCCGACTTTGAAACGAACTTTTAGCTATGATACGTTTAGAAAACGGTACCTTGTTATTTTTGTAGATGACACTGTATGAAAAATTGCGTCTACGGCAATTAAAAACTTTAGGCCTTGCCATAGAAAAAAATGAAATGCCAAGCGTCCGAATTTCAGGTGTCGCAAAATTGACTCGGTAATGGACCTTGCTGCGACGAGGTGAATATTTAAAATCAAAATAATACTGTTTTTATTATATTTCTGTGCAAGTATTATATATCAAAATAATCCTTAAGATGTCATCTATTCGTATTTTTATAAGTGATTTTAATCTAAAGTCTGTAAAAATGTTTTTTATGTGATTAATTCAACTCGCGAAAACTTCGCCTATGTATGTCAGTCTTAAGTTAGTTCTTAAATTAATCAACTTTTAAACCAATTACACATTAATTTAAAAAGTTGAAATTAAATTAATAAGATTCTGCATTTCATTGGCTTTCTGCAAGCAGTTTTGATTCTAATATAGGCAAAGTAATCTTTCCGTATTAAGCGTTTTAGTCGAACTAGTCGCGGCCGAAACATAAAAAAATTTCGCTCGCGGGGTCGGGACGTTCAACGCTATTATGGCCGCGTCAGCTGGACGTTTGAGTGGATAATAAACAGCCAAAAACAAAATATGGCAAAGATGGCCCTACTGTATGGCAAGTTTGCCAACAGGGTTTTGTATCTCATTATGACAGGCTTTATTATGCCCGATTCATGGAATTAATAACGTAGTACCTATTAATTCCATGGCCCGATTGAAGAAAAACAATCTATAAGGCCTTTACAGGTTTAGTGGGCCAATTATAGGATTCATTACTTTTTTTTTGCAATTACATAATAGAAAGACCAATGTGGTAAAGTTGCTTACCTGAAAATATTTTTTTCATACAAAACTAAGATATGAGGTTAGGGTTGTCCAAAACTGAAAAAACAAATGTATGCACGCACATAATATTCTATCTATCATGGCGCACACACATCTTCTAAAAGGTTAATTAGACAACAAAATAATCAATTATATGTTTATTAAAAAAAAAATGAGAACATATTATATAGGTAGTAACAATTATCAGGTATTCCTTCATTAGGTTTCTACTCTTAAATACTATAATGGCATTTAGTAATTGGCAAAAATTAGTAGGTAAATAATTCTTATAAATTAAGTGTTCAAACAATATTCTTTCAAACAAAAACAGTCTTCGAAAAATAAAAATAATCAGTTCTGGACTGGAAAATAACCAGTACCTGAATACCTTATTTTTAAACTCCATAGAAGTTAGTTTTTTTTATAATAATATGGTAAATGGTTATAAATGTTGATTGCCATACAATTTAAGATTCTACTAAAACATTGCGGGCGACGTTACACACATAGGCACATAGTTATACCTACTTCTTCAAAAAATTTAAAGTACTTAGTCTTGAAAAAAAAGTGACAACCCTAGCCCTCAACGAAATATGGTAAAGTTACCAAACCTTGCTTTAACACCGGTATGGTGACATTGCCAACGTAGTTATAGATGAAAATATCTGAAGTTAAATAATTATGATGATTTGATTAGCCACTTTACGCATAAATATAGCTTTACATGAAAATATACATACCTCGTAGCAGTATTTATCAATTTAATTGTAAAAGTTCGGGAGCACTGATTTTGAGGTTAAAACGTGCACGAAATTTGCGTGTTCAAATATATGACAACTGTGGGTCCAGTGCTGCCAAAATGAAATTAGTGCTGCCAGTCGTATATCAACCTTTCTACAAATTAAGGTAGAATTTCTAAAAAAATATCTGCGTCCATGGTATAAGGGATTTTGTAGAAAAAGTCAGCATGTGGCAAAGTCAACGTCCGTTGGCAAAGTTGCCAGATTTCACGGTATTCAGGAGTTTGTTCTCATTACGTCGATTCCCACTACGTTGATCCCCAGTACGTCAATTCTCAGTACGTCGACTATTATTCCCAGCAAGTAATACTAATAGTAACCGTAACGGAAGATGAAGCGTTTCAAACGTGTCAAAAAATTGTAATTGAATCTGCACTTTATGCCCTCGATGTTGAGTTAAAAACTGGGCCTATTATGGATATCAAAACCATGCGATGATATAATGAAATAGTTTTGACGTAAAACATATCCTGCGATCATTATTCGGTATTACTTTTCGGCGAAATCTCTTAGCTAAGTTCTTTGCCATTAGACTGAATACAATAATCCCAATATATAATAGTATAGTAGTGATTTATGAAAGCACCCAAAACGGAAAAACATGCGATGATATCATGAAATACTTTGTAGTAAAACATATGCGATCTTTATTCAGTATTACTACTCGGCGAAATCTCTTAGCTAAGTTCTTGCCATGTAGACTGAATACAATAATCCCAATATACAATAGTATAGTATTTATTTATGAAAGCATTCGAAAAGGAAAAACACAAATGAAATCAAGAAACAAACATATCATAGGTGGGTGCGATCTCACTTTTTTCAATTGAAGTTTTTAAGTCATAAATGATATCATTGAAACTGTCATTGCAAAAGGAAATGCCTCTTGCATGCAATGAATTTCAATGTATGCATGTATATGTATTCGTTCATTCATTATATCATAATTGTATCATAGAAATCTTACAGAAAGAATAAAGTATAATTATTACTCTAAGATAGAAATCTTGTTTATCACGTCATGTCATGAAAGACCCGTAATAGGCCCGCTGGTTGGGGAAATTTGACAGGTTTGTTATGCTTGACCTGCTGCCTTCTGTACATTTTACGAGGAAATTGACCACGGGCTCAGATGCGCTAAGGAAATGTGTGAAACGGCCGGTTATTCCGATCTGTTACCTTGAAGAATTCACCTTCGGGTACATTCCGGGAAACGTTTGTTATTTTATTTTAGTAGGTATTATAACGAATCTATTTTGCTATTATAAGTGGCATAAGACCATGGCTATCCGGTAAATATATCTAATATTATAGCGGAGACTATCGCTTGTTTCCTACTTTTTAGAGCGTGTTTGAGTAGTCAGGTTTTGGTTTTTAACTTTATTCTTTTTTCACTTATTTTGAAGTAAATAGTGTTTACATATTTAAACTGTGCTAATAAAGCTCTTTCATTTCCCACACAAAACAGTCAACATTTTTTTTTACATTCATTACTACTTCACATGGTTTGGAGTAATAGTATTTACATATCCTTCATTGCCCGTGGTGCTACCAGTGTTACTAGCAGCAGTACCACGGGTAGAATTTTCTTCCCCTAGTCCTACCAAGCAGCGTAGTAGTACTACGGTAAAGGTTACATATTTGAACTGTGCTAAAAAAGCTCTTTCATTTGATACCCCACACGAAACCATCGAGTTTTTTTTAAGTTTTTTACTTTACGTCCCCTAGGGGGCGCTTTTGTCAATTTAACATGACGTCATGTAGCCTATATACAGCGAACAATCAAGATTCAAGACGCTTCCAAGGACACTTATTGGTGTCCAATTATGGTAACTAGTTAAGAAGTTGTGAGGGAAGAGATGACTATCCATACCCACATACATACAGGTCAAAATCATAACCCTCCTTTTTGCTTCGCCGTAGTCGGGTGAAAATATGATTTAATGTATTTATGGGATTCTTTCCACGATTTTTAATTTTATTGTCGCACGTCCGATATTTCGATGCTGTTACAAGCACCATGATCGCGGACATGCCTCCAAATTCGTCAAACGTGACATCAGATGGTTTTATTACCTCTGGTGTTTTGCCTACCCCATACGGGATACAGGCGTGAAGTTATGTAAGGTAGTGTGACCGAAGATGGCCCGGTTCCCAGGATGGCCCATTTAAAAAAAAATACAGTTGCGATCGTTCAAACCATTTAAAATTTCGCGGGTGTATGCGTCTGTGGCCATAGTCAAAACTGCAGCTGCGTTTGTCTCCAAGCGTGCCGCCATTTTGAAGATGACTGACAGTTCTCAGTATCGTGTCAAACTGTGCACGTTTTTCTAACCTCAGTCAAGTAAACTTTTTAAAAATACCTCAACAAATTTAAAGCGCATTTCCTTGTTGTTATTAGTGAAGCTACTCGTTTTATCTGTTTAACATTAAACTACAGGTAAGTTTCATTATTTTATACATTTTCTGGTATTTTTACGAGATTGCAACTAACTCGGGGTAAAGTTTCTTAAGATGGCCCACCCCATGTTTCCCAAACATGGCCCGGGCCTTTTTAGGTCTATTGAACAAAACATGAAGTTTACAATAAATTGCAAGTGAACTAACTAGTCAGTTTTCTTTCTTCTAAAAATATTATGAAACTATTATCTAACTATTATTTTAAGTATGAAACTATTATTTTAACAAAAATACTATGAATACTGTTTGAATGTTGGCATGGAACATTTTTTTTTAAATTTTTTTACTTCACACTCGTTGCGTTTTCTGGACATTGGGCTTTTGGCTACATGTCATGTTTTGTGTGTCGATATTGCTTAGTATTTTTTATTTGTTCATAGCCCCAAAATGGAGCCACCAATTAAGAAACCGCGCGGAGAGTGGACGGAAACTCAGCTAAAGGCAGCCCTTCGAGCAGTAAGTAGCAGACAGATGTCTCAACGAGAAGCAGCTGCAAAATATGGCATACCAAGGCGTACATTAAGAAACCATATAAAATCTAAATCTGCTGAAAAGATAACTGGTCGTCTCCCAATTCTTAATAAAATACAAGAGAAGAATTTATGTAAAAGGGTGATTAGACTTGCTCAAATAGGTTTGCCATTGACCCCCAAAATTGTTCGTAAGCAAGCTTATGAATTCTGTAAAGCGAATAATATACCGAATTGTTTTAATGAAAAAAAAAAAAATATTGCTGGAAAAAAATGGCTGAAAAATTTTGTTAACCGCAATCCAGAAATATCTCTTCGTAGGGCTCAAATAATGAATCCAGCAAGAGCACAGAAATTAAACAAGCCCATTGTGCTGAAACATTTTGAAGCCGTCAAAAAAATATATAATGAAATAATTATCTGTAGTCACCCGGAGCGATTATATAACATGGATGAAAAGGGATGTAGACTCACACTGCACCATCAACAGAAAGTTTTTGCTGCAAAAGGGACTAAAAGAGTGCACCTTATCGCTGAAGAACACGCAGAAAATGTCACAATAGCAATGTGTGTTAATGCAACTGGAAATAGTGTACCTCCAATGATTATATTTAAGGGTAAAAGGTTGAGACCTGAATTTTCTGAAAATTTGCCACCTGGCAGCTTAGTAAAGATGGCTCCGAAGGGATGTATGACAACCGATCTTTTTATTGACTTTATACAGCACCTGGGACGGTATAAATCACCAGAAAAATGTTTACTCATTTTTGATGGGGCTTCTGCTCATTTAGACGCTAGAATTGTTGATGTTGCCGACGCTCATAATATTGTACTATATTGCTTACCCTCCAATACCACTCACGAACTGCAAACGCTGGACAAGTCTGTAAATAGATTCTACGAGCAGTTTTGGGACGAAGAAGTCTTGCTTTATGCATATCAAAATCCAGATCGTAAGATTACAAAATCGCGTTTTAACAAAATCTTTACAAAGGTGTGGTCCAAGTGTATGACCACAGGAAACATCATCAGTGGGTTTAGAGCAACCGGCCTCTTTCCGTATGATCCTAATGCGATTCCTGTAGAAGCATACGCCCCTTCAATACTTACGCAACTGCCCAATCCACATGATTCAGAACAAAATGTTTCCGCAACTTGTGATATGGCAGCTCCACGAGCTTCTAATTTAAGAAGTTCTGTTATATCGCCAAGACGTGACAACTGCTCTGATTCAGACATCACAGATTGCGAAGAAAATCTTGGAAATTATTCTCCGTCTACTCTAACTCCGAATGAATTTAGCGAATTGAAGGAATATGATTTCGTTGAACAAAGAACTGTACTACCAAATTCACAATATTCAACTCGTGTTAGAAAATTAGTAAATTATAGTTCTTCTTCTGAATCTTCCGATTTTAATGACTTGGAAATTCAAAAACAGGTTCAGGGGCAACCTTTTCTGTACAATAATTATAGAAACACTGAATTTTGTTCACCTGTTCCTACGACTTCTGGAATCAACAATCAGCCTCGCCCACGGTTAAATTCTTTTACTTCAGATAGTTCCAGTGTTGACTTGGACACCTGCTTAAAATATTTTCAATATCCTTCAAAACCTTCAAAATTTACTGATATTTATAGTTCATCTTCAGAGTCAGATGAAGAAAATTTAAACCCGAACTGCAGAGAACCTATACCACTCTCTGAGCAAAACCAGGTTCAGTTAGAGGAATCTGAAGATGATTTACCATTAGCAAAATATAAAGAAAATGCAGGTACTTCAGCCTCTAAATCACCGTTTCACAAACAAATTCCAACACCAAACTTTGCAACGATTAAAAATGAACCTCGAAGGAAAGCGTTAAATTATATAGGCCAGAAAATTACCAAACATTTGTTTGAAGCTGTTAAAGATAACACGAAGAAAAACACAAAAAAAGAACTTATTGATAAACTAACCAGAGATTAAAGACGGCTAGTTGTCTCAAATAAAAGTAAAATATCTAAACAGAATAAAGAAACAGTTAAAAGGAAGAAAAGTCGTCACACAGAGACTAAGAAACTTAAAGAAATAAGTAAAACCTCTAAAACATCCAAAAAAGCCAATGGTTGGTATTGTCATGTATGTGAGATGGACAGAATTGCTGACATGCGTCAATGTATCAACTGCCAGAATTGGTATCATGAAGAATGTGTTGGCCTAACTACGGAGGACGAGGAACAATTTGTGTGCCCAAATTGTAATTAAAATGTGATCTCATTAAGCAACCAAAGTTCTTGTGATAATTTAAATATCTTTATTGTTGATTTTTTTCCTTTTTAGATTTTTATTTTCTTATTTTATAAAGATTTATATTTGTTATGAGTGTAACACTCAGAGATCTTTAAACAAGAGATTTTGGACGAGATTTTGGAGATTTTACTTAAGGAATAAATTTCAAAAGCAAAGTCTATACTAAGGAGTCACTCAACTAACCGATAAATGTCTCTGAGTGTGGCAATAAGTGTACTTTATTAAAGGCCGGAGAGCCTAATTAATTAGTACCTATTTTAGCAATCTAAGTTAAAATTTTAAGTTAAGATTTTTAGTACTCCTAACAAGGCCCATGTACAAGTGTGAAAAAAATCCATGACTGAATAAAGGACTGATTAATTTATATTTTGTTACAAACTAATATGATAGATGTCTACATACGTGACATATCTCAATTTAAAAAGTTATTCTAGTTTTATTGCAATTTTCATTTTTGATTGATTTAACATGGCCCACAGCCAATTTTTGGATTGTTTTTTTGACTTTATTGATTATATTAAAATTAAAACTGTATTTCAATATTAGTTAAGAAAGAAAAAAATATTCAAATGATGATTGAGCATACATTTATATTGATATACTACGGGCCTTATTGAGTGACCACCTTCTTAAGATGGCCCACCGACTATGTTTTTAAAATTTGTTTTATTTCTGTCTCTATGCAAGAAACATTGCGATTTATCTTTTTGTATGTTTCATTATTAAATAAATTACGATTCTATGGAAGGTTTTTCATAATTTGTCATAATCGAACGATTTGATAAAACTTTGAAATTAAGTGGGCCTTCAAGGGTGCCTGTACCCATAAGTATATGTATGTCATCATAATACTTATTGTATAAAAAAAGTACCAATTGGATGCACATTTTTTTTCACTAAATGATGTTGTATTTTGTGGTATCTTTCGTAGTTTTAGTTTTAATAAAATAAAAATGAAATAAAAGTGGAGGATTGAGGGCCCGAATACTGACAAGGTTATAACTCTCAAACTACGAGTGGTAGTTAGGTACCCGATCTTGCTTTCACAATTTTTTTGATTGAAAAAAGATATACTGATTGCCATAGTGTTTTGTGATACTTAATATATTATTTTCACAAATTTTGTTAGTGCTTGACTTACATTTGTCGTAAAAAACTTTCTTCTAGTGCGCAAAGTTGCCTGGGTGGGCCCTCAAACCTCTATGTGAGAATTGAGAGACCAACTTTTCCATCTATAGCTATTATAAAATTATAAATAGAATATAATACAGTATTAGAAAATCTCTAGTCAAGTGTAAATTATCGAGATGATAAATAGAAAGTGAGTATAGATACAAAATCGTTTTATTCACCCGGTCTAAGGTAATTTCTCAGACACACATTTCCCAGAATTTACCCTAGGGTAATAGATCGGAATAACACGAAACTGCACATAAACCATGTGCATAAATGCACAATCACCTTGCCACAAGGTAACTAATAAGATTGAGCCCATAACAATGATATTTCGCAGTATACCTGGATGTTAGTCGCTCGCTACCCAAGGGCTAGGTACTACACTACCTACCAAATCATATCTCCTAGGTACCTACATAATACTGCAAAATAGAATATTATTCTGTTTGGTTATTCAAATCGAATAAGAACATCGGTGCAATGGAGACAATATTCATTAAGCAATTCAAAATAGTACGTAGTCGTGAGCGTCCGTTACTGCAGCAGGAAATTTGCTTCTAGAGAGCTGTAATCGGGCGCGCAAGTGGATCAAATGTGCTGGTAATGTGCGCCAAATTAAAAATTAGTGGGTATTCTCGTTTTGGAAAAAAAATGGAATAAACGATTCCTGCTAAGGTAATGCTGTTCCAGCTGGAAAATTATAAACGAATGGTCGTAGAGAGAATTGTATTGATTGTGTAGTTACTGCTACTGCGACCAAAAAAGAGCTCAATAGATAAGTTGCGTTCGGAATACAAGTTCGGAACCATCATCATTATGTTGATATGAAATTAAAAATAAACAAAAATGTTGTGAACAAGTAAAAATAGTGCAAATTTAACCATATGTATAAAAAAAGTATCAAATCCAAATATTAAATAACTTGACCGTTAATTTGAAGCCTAATAATACTTGAGAGAGATACCATCGTTCTGTCCTTTTTTCGCACGTTCTTTCCTTCATATACCTACTCTATTGCCTTCTCTTTCTTTACCCCACCACCACACAGGTAGCAGCTATGCTTAATGCGTTAGGATTTTGACTCATTGACGTCGTTGTTCTTGTCCTGACAACTTGTCTATGTCAGAGAAGACACAGTGTTTACTGAAGGTACATATTTATCTTTTCTAAAACTTGTTTCGGATTAAAGCTGACATTGGTGAGTTCATTTTATCTTAATTATTTTACTTGCCTATGTGTTTTCTTTGATAAATTTTGCACGGCTATTGTTATTTATAATGCAACGTGTTATAATTTATAATTCAATTTTTATAAAATGTTATACCTGCTCCAAAATAAGTTTAACGTTGTTAACGTTTGTTTTAGAATTGTTTTTTATCTACCTTTTAGTTTCCTTTGGTAAGCGAAATTTATTATTTACATCGTGGTTTAAAAATAAGTGATCAAAACAATGTAGTACTAGTACTTCATATGTACAAACTATCTCAAGGACGACGAATTTGAGTAGTTCTTCGTCTAGTAGTTCTGGATCAGAAGCTCGAGTAATTCTTCTAATCATAATTACGGCATAATAGGACAGTTAATCTAAGATGTAGCTTTTTTAAAGAATCTTATCTTAATCTTGTTCGGTTAGACATCTTATAATGATGATCCTATAATCGACGAACATAATCTGAACGATCTGGGATTCACAAAACCTACAGCCACATCTGTAGTTTCAAAAACACCTCATAATTATTCTGAAATTCTTAAAGTTATACAAAGCTTTGACAATCCTGATTGGACAAATATTAGGTTATTTTAGCTTCTGTCAAGGATCCTTTAAATAAGGTCATGTTAAGTAAAACTCCTCCCTCATGCCATCACTTATCATAATGTTAGAAAGCCCTTTCGAGGTCGTGAAGTAAGCAGGCACACGGTCGTAAATTTAACGAATCTTCACAAGGACTTAAAGGCTCTCCCTCATCCCACTGGGATAGGACAGGAAAATCCAGACGATACTGACCGCACGGTCGAAAATCTAACGAATTTGCACAACTACGTAAAGGTTCTTCCTCATCCCACCGGGATAGGAGAGGTAAATCCAGACTATACTGACCAAACGGTCGTAAATCTAACGCATCTGCACAAGTACGTAAAGGTTCTCCCTCATCCCACCAGGATAGGAGAGGCAAATCCAGATGATACTGACCACACGGTCGTAAATCTAACGAATCTGCACAAGTACGTAAAGGTTCTCCCTCATCCCACCAGGATAGGTGAGGTAAATCCAGACGATACTGACCACACGGTCGTAAATGTATCGAATCTGCACAACTACATAAAGGTTCTCCCTCATCCCACCAGGATAGGAGAGGTAAATCCAGGCGATACTGACCACATGGTCGTTAATCTAACGCATCTTCACAAGGACGTTAAGGCTCTCCCTCATTCCACCTAGATAGAAGAGAAAAATCCAAACGATACTGACTCTTCGAGTATTTTCCATGAAAAACTTTCACAACCGGTGGAAAGAAAGGGGTAATTTCTTGCAACCAACAGCAGAGTAGACAATAAATCGAGCCGAGATTACGTATATATTAATTTATGAACGAAAATAATTGACAGCTCCAGCGGCTGCAATGTATGATTTGTGATTGATGTTATTTTGAATGCTGGCAATTTATGAACATAATATTCTTAGTCTGTGGTTAAGTTGATCAATTATCAATCCGTGATTGGTTGTTCTCATAGATTAATATAAGTACTAAAGTAGTTGTTCTATCCAGGTTATGACGAAGTAATACATTTCAAATTATTATTGGCTTATGAGAATTTAAAGATATTAAGTGAAATTGTATAAATAATCAATGTTCCTCTTGCTTGCAAAATGATATCCGCTGCCACAGATTTGTGATGCAATTCGCTGCAGTGTATGATGTAGTGGATGTGATTCCCTTTATTTACTCAACAAGTTTTCAAATTTTCGGGTCGGTTTTGAACTGTTTTCTAATTGTTTTGTGGAGAGTTTAATAACATGCTGTTTACTATACGATACCGTGGACAAAGGAGTTGGCTGCCCTTCGGGCTCAGCTTTGCACTAGGGGACTTTGCTTGTATGCAATTGGGTTGCCCAGAAAGGAGGTCAATTTGCCGTCATACAAGCTGGCCCATTTTAGTACCGTGAGGTACATGGGTACCAAATTGTAGGGGAAGACTAAAGGAACTTGGAAATATTTGCAAAAGAGAGGATTCACTTTATGAAATAAATTATTGAAAGTTGTGTAACAAACTAAGGTAACAATCACGGTGAACATGAACACAGCTTAGAAAAAACGGTTTTGACACTGACGTTTTGTCCTTCTGTTGGCAAATATCAAAATGGCGGCTATCTGTTATTCAATGAAATGTTTATTCCGCTCGTTTCTGCGTTCCGGGGTGCTCTCAAAAAATAAACAAAGTAAATGTCAAGTCGAGTTGATGAACACGAAGTTGATAGTTCGACTTGACAGTTAAAGATAACGGCTTATGAATTTGTCTTATAGTGCATATTAGAGAGAAAATGGCTTGCGCGTGAAGCCCACAAAAATATTTTTTTCTTGGCTCAAACTTCATCTTTGATCAAAACTGTAAATGCGGTTATACTCAGTGGTTAGTAGGGTGTTATAAAGCGCGGAGTGTACCTCGGTACCAAAATGGGCCACCTGTAATGACCTTCTTTCGAGAGCACGGAATACGCGCTATGGTGTATTTAGCTGCTTATCAATTGATATTGAAATTAAACTATCAGGGCTGGAGATTAGTAAGAGAATTATTTATTAAATTGATACAGCTTAATTAATTAGCAGCAGCTAGTTGCTAGGGTAGCTACAGTGCTCCCCCTCAAGCGAAGCCTATTGGTGGTTTGACGCCTCGTCACTTCGAATAGTTTGTAGTGTCGTATGCTGCGAGGGATTGCGGTCGGGGCTAGGACGTCGTCATGCAGCAGTGGTGAGGCGATGATATACGCTGGTTTCAGTCTATCGATCGATAGCTATAGTAGTTTCTCGAGTCGGTAACTTTATCGGGAGAACTTTTCTGTTTCATTTCTGTATAGGAAACGGGCCTTCATGTGCCGGTGCGAGTGGTGTCTTCACTGCGTCGCATCTTATGAAAACGTGATCGCACGATGACAAGTCCGAGTGTCCAAAAATACTGCGCTTGGTTGCGTGCGGAGCTAATGTTGGTTTCAGTTCTTTCATGGCGCGTAGCCGGTTAATCTAATCGTATTCCGTTACTCGTAGCGTATTTTCATTATTTATTTTTTTCGACAGTTCGCCTGATAGTCGTATAGACCCGAATGTCTTGCACAGATGTTGCTTCCGGCCATCGTGTACAGCAGTCTATTATTGTAACACAGTATTTGTAGCCATCACTCAATGTAGGCAACAATGGGCCGATTATATCGATGTGTACATGTGCGAATCTTTCCACTGAATGTTGTGTACATAGTGCTGGCTCACTCTTTGTATGTCGTTGTATCTTTACACGTTGACAAGGTATCCAGGTTTTCGACCTAGTACCAAAGTCGATATTCATGTGTGCTATTGTAAAGCTATTGCAACGAAATAAGGTGTTCTGCTGCGACACGTCATACAGAGCTAAGACGTACTGACCGGGCGGCCGGCCTGCAGCAGCACCGCGCCCTGAGCCACGCTGCTGGCGTCCACCGACACCAGCACCGGCTACGACACGTCATACAGAGCTAGGACGTACGGATCGGGCGGCCGGCCTGCAGCAGCCCCGCGCCCTGAGCCACGCTGCTGGCGTACACTGACACCAGCACCGGCTGCGACACGTCATACAGAGCTAGGACGTACTGACTGGGCGGCCGGCCTGCAGCAGCACCGTGCCCTGAGCCACGCTGCTGGCTCCACCGACACCAGCACCGGCTACGACACGTCATACAGAGCTAGGACGTACTAATCGGGCGGCCGGCCTGCAGCAGCACCGCGCCCTGAGCCACGCTGCTGGCTCCACCGACACCAGCACCGGCTACGACACGTCATACAGAGCTAGGACGTACTGATCGGGTGGCCGGCCTGCAGCAGCACCGCGCCCTGAGCCACGCTGCTGGCTCCACCGACACCAGCACCGGCTACGACACGTCATATAGAGCTTGGACGTACTGACTGGGCGGCCGGCCTGCAGCAGCACCGCGCCCTGAGCCACGCTGCTGGCTCCACCGACACCAGCACCGGCTACGACACGTCATACAGAGCTAGGACGTACTGATCGGGCGGCCGGCCTGCAGCAGCACCGCGCCCTGAGCCACGCTGCTGGCGTACACTGACACCAGCACCGGCTGCGATACGTCATACAAAGCTAGGACGTACTGACTGGGCGGCCGGCCTGCAGCAGCACCGCGCCCTGAGCAGCGCTGCTGGCTCCACCGACACCAGCACCGGCTACGACACGTCATACAGAGCTGAGCCGACAAACTGGTCAGAATAACAAAAATGGTTGCTCATGAAGAGTTGGTGAGCTTCTACAATAAATAATTATAAACTAGCGTGGTCAAGTGTGGTCCGTGGTCCAGCAAGTGTCTGTAAACGAACCAACTGGCTCAGATTAAGCTCAATTTCTGGCAGACCTGCATCATAATATAAAAACTCTCTTAATAATAAAGCCGTCGTCGCCTCCACGCTTTGTAGCCCGGAACGAACCGAACGGCTGAGAGGACATCCTCTTGTCAAGCGAATCCTATAATCTATTGCACTGGTCGCGACAAAAATGTACCAAATCATCGATCTGGAATATTGATAATGTTATATTTTTATTTTTTGTCCTGCTAAAATCCTAATACAGAAAATCCTTTTGAAATATAAAAAAAATAGATGCTTGGACCCAGTCTATTGGGTAAATAAGTTCATTTTAATTGGAAAAGACATAATAATCAAAAGTAAGTGTGATAATGTATTTATAACTATACGTGGGAAACCTATACTAGCCTCTCGCTACCTAGTCGGGTTATATTAGTATATATGTATATAAAAAAAAAAAAAAATGCTGGTGTGGGTCACGTCGTGAGGACGCCACACTGGTATCAATGCCTCAGCCGACAGCTTCCGTTCCGCTGTGGCGTCAAAAAGTTGGGTGTAAAATGGTCCGTTGGATGAAATCCTGACTAGAGATAACTGGCGTTCTGAAAATACATTTGAACGATTTTATTGTAAATAAGTAAGAATGTCAAAAAATCAAAATTCAGTTACAAGTCAATTTAATGCAGTGGATGAAATATATTTTATATTTCTATTTAATTTCAACTACTTAATTGTAGTTTTTGTTAGCAACTGTTGCTTATTCCTGTGTATTTGAAAGGTAATTGATATTACGTTACTGAAAATGCTATAATAGGTTATTTTTATGTACATCTCCCTGGCATTATAAAACAATACCACAAGTCAATTCATTTTAGGCTTATTAACTTTTATTCGTATTCACATTGGAGTCACCACCACACCAGGCGATATCAAACACGTCTTTCAAGTATTATTAGGCTTCAAATTAACGGTCAAGTTATTTAATACCAACGTTTTACCTAAAATTAAAACGTAAATTAAATCACTTACCTTAATTTGAAGCCTAATATTTTTTAATTCTGCCTGGTTACACAACGACTTCAATGAGTCAAAATCCTAACGCATTCAGCATAGCTGCTACCTGTGTGGTGGTGGGGTAAAGAAAGAGAAGGCAATAGAGTAGGTATATGAAGGAAAGAACGTGCGAAAAAAGGACAGAACGATGGTATCTCTCTCAAGTATTATTAGGCTTCAAATTAAGGTAAGTGATTTAATTTACGTTTTAATTTTAGGTAAAACGTTGGTATTTTTAAGTCTATATTTTTTTAACATAACAGACTGCGTTCTTCTTATAATCAACGACACAAGTCAATGCCAACTGTCAAACTGACAAATCAACTGATTAATAGCAGCAGCGGCCGGCTGAAAGATTTTTATTCCTTTGTTACTGCTTTGTGAATGCTCTGTTGTTACATGGTGGATAATTCCAACTTGTGATTCTTAACACGAAATCAATAGCGACATCACTTTTTCAGCTTATTATACTATCCAAAAATAATAAAACAATCAACTTTATATGGTGGGCATAAAAACCAGGCAATGTATGGACACTGGAATGAACCCTTTGCAATTTTATTTAAATACTTTTTAATTTTTGTCCCGCCACTTTTTTTTTTAAATATAAAGTTTGCGCAAAATGGAATATGAGAACTGTCACGAAGATCATTTGAAAAGAATTTAGCTATAGTAAAAAATATCGATCCACGTCGACTGATCCATTCGACCGTCTATGGACGGTCGATCGATTGGTGTCCTAAAAACCCACATTCACGCGCGACTGCGTGGTGCGAACCGTGTGTTAATCGACGGAGGACACTGCTCTGCTAATCCCCCTCTTTTTAGGTCCTTAGTCAACTCTTACGACCAACACGGGAAGACATGTGGTAGTGCTATTCCAAAGGGTAGCACCACACGCCTGCTTTTGAATGTTCAACATTGAAACAAACACAGGTAGAACCTACCTATCCAATCTTATTTAAATTTAACTTTAAAATCTCCATAATTTTTCCTGAATATCATGACCATAACTTTATCCGAATCGTTCCCTTAGGGTGTCACCACACCAATCAATCGACGGTCGACCGACGGCGTCATAGTTAAATCTTCTCATAGTAAAATTCAAATGTTCGATTGGTGTGGTGACACCCTAATAGATAACTCCTGCAAAACGATTGCCATAATCGTCACGCTTGACGACAGGGATAGGGACCGGATCTTTTACAAGCCAATCACTGCCATTATATCTATCCGCACGGGTCCATATTAACTCACCTAAAGTTCTTTGTCCGAAATTGTTCTTCCTAACGATTTGTAATCCGAATGATCACTCCTCCTAAAATTTTTCATCCTAAAGTTTTTATTCATACTATTTGGAGTGCTACCGTCGATGTTCATAACACTCATGTTTCCTAAAAATTGTTATCAATAAAATCGTTAACATACAATATTAAAGCTCCTACTGTTTTTTATCCTAACGTTTTTATCCCTAAACATAATTACCATAGTATTTTCACTCATATAATATTTTCATTGGCCTGGAATGTAACTTTTAGTCCAGACCAGAAAAAAAACATTTCAAAAAGCTGATGATTCAGTAAGGAATTAAGTTCATTAGAATAGTATAGGATTTGAAACAAGTAAAACAAATACTAAGTATTGCAAATGTTTTAAATAAATTGTAGTTCTGTATTATTTTAATATGTTCCATGGATGGATCTAATTTTTCTTTTTGGTTTCTTCGATGCCATAAGAACTACATAACATAACATAAGAAAGAACAAGATGCCATAAAGAATTTAAGATCATTATTCTTCATGTCAACAATTAAGAAATAAAACATCTCCGGCGCTGCGGGATGTGCAGCCCCAACGCAGGGGGGCTGTTCTCCCTCCGCGACTCCGGCTTTATAAAACACACTCTAGGGTCGATCTAATAAGACTACGTGGTTAAGGGGTCAACAGTTTTAAGGAGAGTCCAAGAAGAAAGCCTAAGTTGTCGAAAACTCAGAAAAACGCATAAAAAGGTATGACTTTCAATAATAGTGTAAAAGATGGTTATGTTGACAAAATATAGGAAAAGAAATAATAGTATAATAGATGTTTATTGCTACCGACATTATGAAGTTGAATGATTCGGAATTAAAACATTAGAGACAGAGTAGTTAGGAATTGTGATTGTTAAGATGAAAAATGTTAGGAAGAACATTTTCGGAGTTCCAATTTTCGGAGTTGAAAATTTAGGTGAACTTTGGCGCACCCCTATCCGCACACTTCCTTACGATATTCAAAACAGTGCGCGATAAGATAAATAGTATGAAATCATCTACCCTGAATCATCATTTTTACTAATTAGAATTACTAATTATCGTGCAATACTTCTTTTAATATTTAATATTGTGACAAAGTATAAACAATAAGTAGGAACCTAGGTATGTGTTAGATACAGTATTCATTTCGATCTCAAGTTTTTTGTTTATTTTTCCTGTATTTGTTTTGTAATTTTCGTTTCCTAAAATAAATAAATATTTCTGTTATTTACACAACATTCATCATCATCATCACAACTTCGTGTAATGAGCCCTCTGCAGGGCTATGAGTCTTTCCTCTGGGTGACGAGGAGGTTTAGGCCGTAATCCACTGGCCCAACCAGCTGGCCCAGTGCTGGTTGGTGGATGTGAGAATTTTTGGGTGCCAAAATAGCTTCTGACAAACTCTCACGACTACTGTATACAAGTATACAGCACCCGCGACCGACAGCTTAACGTGCCCTCCGAAGAACGGAAGTCGTCGTGAGAAATGAATGGTCGGCGGTCACCTATCCTTGTACCGACCGCGCCGAAAGTCGCTTTTACTGCGATATAAGTAGTATGATATACACAGTAACCATGGCGGCGGGGGCGCCTCAACAACTTCCCACACAACCACACAACATTATTCAGCCCAAATTAAGTTTCATATCATATAACTTGTGTTGTGGATAAGTCCTAGATAACGGATTATATAATAATCCCTATACCTACCAAGCGAACGTAATCACGGGTACCTAACAGCTTATTTTTAAATATATCGGGCGTCGTCGTCACTGTCACTGCGTCCGGCAAGATACCGTCTGACTTAAAAACAATGGCTTAACGAATGCAGCGATTAAAAGATTGTAATGAGCATTGATTAATGACCACGATCTGCCGCTCAAACATGCGCGCCACGATATACAACGAGGCATAAAATATTATCTCGATATTGAAACCTTTCTGACCATGAAAGAATTTTCTTGGAGTTATGGCTCGTAAGTTCAAATCCCAAAAAAAATTTGGCCGGTGACTACAAATGAACCCTGTATACCCTATACATATATTACATTGTTGAATTTGTTGTGTGCTATGGTGCGTTATCGTTGGACGCATGTTAGGGAATACGTTTACTTTCGTTCGAAAGAAAACTTTACCGCGTCGTCGATCGCCTATAACAATCGATATGGCACGTCAAGCTTGGCCCGGTGCTCATCATCGACAATTTTTATTCACGGCGACAAATTAATGTTGGTAGGAGACTGATTAGGATAAGCTTAGAATTGTCGCGCAGTGTTGACCAATAATCCATCCAATTACCTATATTCGAAAACATATACCAGAAAAATATCAACATTTCAATACAATTGGTAGGTAAATACACCTGATTACCATTAAATCATGTATAAATTTAATTATAAAACATGGTGCAA
This sequence comes from Stenoptilia bipunctidactyla, assembly GCA_944452665.1. Lineage (NCBI taxonomy): Eukaryota > Metazoa > Arthropoda > Insecta > Lepidoptera > Pterophoridae > Stenoptilia > Stenoptilia bipunctidactyla. Next base: position 11,598,367 of record OX101733.1, read on the forward strand.
AAATCCGTCAGGTGGTGTTATCGCAATCAATTTTTCGTTCAGATAAACACGTTACTCATTATGAATGCATCGTTGCATTTACAAATCACGTCACCAACAACTTTATTATTTCTAGCTTATTTCCGCGGCTGCACTTGTGTACATCCTTATTGCGAGATAATACCAGGATATATTTTTCTGTGTTATTTCAGGCTATGCCTGTGCACGATTCGTTTATTTTTTGACAAGTAAGAGGTGTATGGTAACAAACATTCATTTCTTATAGGTAGGTTACCTAAATACCTACTAATAAAAGTAAACAAAGGTTTCAACTTACCTATAACTACTTACATGTTAATGCTAACCTAGTTTTAATAAATTAAGTATAAAAAAGTATTAAGATAGTGTCCGAGAAGAGACTTTACCTAAGTAAGTATCTTTTCAACACACTTGCTCGTAAAGTGAGCGTTATTCTATTGAGTTTAGAACTATAAACTGGGCTATAAGTCACGCGTGCATTAATATATTATACCCTAGTGCATAATATAATGAATCCTACAAAGTTGAATTGTAACTTTGTGCAAATAACATGCGAGAAAACAGAGCATATTTTATTGGTCCGGGTTATACATTAAATATTTTCAGAAACAACAAAGAGGTTTTATACCACTTCAAATCCATATACATTTTTAAATGTTTGCGCCTTATATTAGTAAAATAAATTTGTATATTAAACAAATTATTCACAATTTACAATCTTTTGTCATAAAATATTAAAATATTTGCATTTACCACTCCAAATTAAACATTTTCACTTAAAATAGGCTGTATATGCTATACAGACATTGACACATTTGACGAAAAAAAAAACCTACGCGCATGCGCGAGGTTCGGCGCCATTTTTCAATCACAATTCACAGCTTTGTTATCAAGTGTGTTTGTTATTTTATGATCACGTATGTCTGTCTTTTACTCACAAGTGTGTTGAAAAACGTCGTATGTAACTCGTGAGCGTTGCTAATCACAGCCTCGACTGTAATTAGCAACTTCGCTCACTTGTTACATAATATACTATTAAAGTACTCCTAATTAAAGTTAAACTGCTCATCGTTTTTATAAGTGATGTTCTATAAAACTTGAAGTAGGTAACTTACAAACGTATAAGTAGTACAAATATCTTCATGAACGTATTGATCTTGCTTATGTGTATAGGTAAGTGCTGTAGGCGGCTATCGAACTCAAAAAACATTACAAGTATGCCCGGAAAAAGAAGAAATGCAATGCATGAAACCTTGTGGATTGGCCACCAGTGTGACCTTTGGTTTAAAAAATAATTCCTATACCAAAGTTCAGACCAATATTGACAAAATCGCGGATTAAAGCTATATGAAAATATTGGTGTGTTGTAAAGGTATTTTACCTATATAAATTAGTTCAAGTCATCCGCAGAGTAGAAAACACTCATGCACAAATAGGTAGGCCAGAACTTGGCTTTTCCTGAATAGAAACTCTACCAGGCTGGCACTAGTATTTTCTAGACAATGACTACATACCTACACATGATGCGCATTAGTTATGGATAAAGTTGTATCCACATATCAATTAATATCTCAAGTTAAGGAATATTCGGCTGAGTTGGTAAAAGGATGGATCACCCACCACCATGCACATATCGCAACCACTTCTGTGCTTCGGAGGACACGTTAGGCACTCATTTAATCTCCAAAACAAAAGAAAGGAGACAATTATTTCTTAACGAGAAAAAAAATTGTCGATGACCAAATCGCCACATCGATATTGAAAGACGATATACATATAGAATAGAATAGAATATATTTATTGGAACATAGAAGAAATATACGTACGAATATACGTACCTACATAAAGTTTTCATTCGAATGAAAGTCATTTTGTGACTGCTAACGTATGCACTAGCCCTTAGGGTATGCCGGACGGAACCCATTTCGACGCCCTGAAAGTTCTGACATCCAACCAGCACAGGGTCGTCTTGGTCCTTTACAGCCCAAAGCCCTGCAATGAACTTAAATGTTAATAGGAGGTGATACATGTGCCTAATTCTCATTTTCACACGCGCACATTTACGGAACCTATTATTTAGTTTATTATTTTTCTTCTAGTCTCCGTGGAGTACGATGTTCGCATGTTTACCAATCTGAGCTCTGTATGAGGGGTCCTGGGTTTGACTCCCAGACGTTAGTGTTTTCGATGATCTGAATGCTAGATAATCGAATCCAGTATACAGTAGTCGTAGGGGTTGTTAGATAGAAGCCATTTCGGCATACTGGATCAGCTTGGTGTAGTACAGCCTCCTTTATGATAAAGAGTTGTGATGATTATGTTTCTATATCAAAATGAAAACACATAAATTCACTGTCGAATATTTTTGCCATATTTATGTGCTGCAAATTTTGCAAAGCATAAGAGATTAATTTAATGCAAGTAAAATTTTTAAGTCTTGTTATATTAAATTGTTTAATAAGTCCCAATACTACAATTTAAAACTATTTTGATTTTTAAAAAGTACTGGCCGGCCACCAATAAAAGGTACGTGTCAAATTAAAAAAAATGGAACAATAAAATATTGATTTCGCAGATATTTATTTAAGTGACGCTACGCTTGTAGTTTAGATTCAATGGAAAAATAGAGTTTCGCGTGTTGATAAAACATTGTTTTTAAAGAGAAAAGATACTGTTGAAGCACAGCAATGGCTTATAAAATGTTATACGGGATCAGCTCCCTCTAAAGCAACCATTTCTCGGTGGTATGCCGGCTTCAGACGCGGTCGCATGGATACAAATGATGGGAAACGTTCAGATCGTCAAAACGAAGCAGCGACTCAACAAAATATTAACCTAAGTAGTCCTGAAAATCCCAATAGAAGATTGGAAGATAAAAAGGCGCGAGATTGCCGAGATAGTGAATATTTTAGCTGATAGTGTTTTCACTATTTTACGTAAAAATTTAGCCATGAAAAAGCTGCCGCGTTTTGTTATAATTGATCAAAAGGAACAACGTATCAATGATTTAGAGCGATGTTTGGCGCTGTTAAATCGTAATAAAATAGTATATTTCATTACGAGTGCGGAAAGCCTGTCATTGCAAAGAGTTCCGACAAATGTCTACACGAGCCGAGGCGCAGCCGAAGGCGAGGGTTGACAGTCGGAACGAGTTGCAATGACGGTTCCGCACGTGTACTGAACGACTATTTTTAATACAGTTGCGAAAAAATTAAGCAATTTTATAAAATATACAAAATGGCGCCAGCCGTGAAAGATTATAAACAGAGATTTTTTTGTTTTGTTTACCCATTCTGCGTAGGCAAAGGGAACAATGCCCATACAGCCAAGTCTTTACTAGATTTTTTTCATTGACATGAAATAAAAATGAATTTAATGAGATAAAATGAAATGAAGCCTAACCTAACTCATTGCATCAAATCATTTTACCTGATATTGAAACAAATTAGCAGGAATATTTGCATGAATCGTAAAAACTTCTATGAATTTTGTTTTAAGTAAAACCTTCGTGGTTGATTTTTTTCTTTTTAATGGACCTGCAATACGCCACTTTTTGAGCAACTGTATTAAAAAGGATTTTTTAATACAGTTGCTCAAAAAGTGGCGTATTGCAGGGACGTTTAGCGTTCGGGATGTGGGCTATTACACACTTGTACTTTTTCTTTACCTTTTCCGCACTCGTGCGTTCTCTTTCCCAAATGTCAAAATAATGTTTAGTAAAAAGAAAAAACCAACCACGAAGTTTTTACTAAAAAAAATTCATAGAAGTTTTTACGATTAATGCAAATATTTCTGAAAAGAAGCTACTAATTTGTTTCAATATCAGATATAATGATTTGATGCAATGAGTTAGGTTAGGTTTCATTTCATTTTATCTCATTAAATTCATTTTCATTTCATGTCAATACAAAAAATCTACTAAAGACTTGGCTGTATGGGCATAGTTCCCTTTGCCTACCCAGAATGGGTAAACAAAAAAAAAACTCTGTTTATAATCTTTCACGGCTGGCGCCATTTTGTATATATTTTATAAAATTGCTTAATTTTTTCGCAACTGTATTAAAAATAGTCGTTCAGTACACGTGCGGAACCGTCATTGCAACTCGTTCCGACTGTCAACCCTCGCCTTCTGCTGCGCCTCGGCTCGTGTAGACATTTGTCGGAACTCTTTGCAATGACAGGCTTTCCGCACTCGTAATGAAATATAATTGTTTCGTCGGTATGTGACAATATATGAAACATGGATACACCATTTCACTCCGGAATCCAATCGGCAGTCAGCGGAGTGGAAGGTGGCTGGTGGCAGCCGCCCGCAGCGGCCAAACACTCAGAAATCGGCCGGTAAGGTTACGGTGTCTACTTATATTTTGAAATGCACATGGAATACTTTTCATCGACTACCAAAATATAAATAGCGACTACTACATGTGCTTATTGTAGCGATTGAAGTACGGAATTGCAGATATACCTACGGCCTCAAATGAACAAAAAGAAAGTGGTGTTTCAAGTCAAGCGCCTTGTCACAAGTCTTTGAGAATGATGGCCAAAATTAATGAATTGGGCTTTGAATTGCTTCCTCGTCCCCCTCCTTCGCCCCCAGACTTGTTCCCCAGCGAGTACCTACTGGCTGTTTGCAGATCTCGTGTTATTTAAACATCTAAAACAATCAGTTCAACTGAAACGGAAATGAAAAGAGAAAACATTTACCTATTGTGTCTACATAATACAATATAAAGATGGCTTAATATTTCACAACATATAGTAACTATTATACATTGTCTATATTTTCTCAACTTACATGACATGTTAACACATTGTGTTTCTGTTTGCCAACAGCAATTTTATATGAACATATAATGGGTGACCACTAGTAATTCATTTCTCACAATGACTTCGGAGGGCACGTCAAGCAGCCAGCTCCGGGGTGCTGTGTTTATGTATAAGGTTTCTCAAAAGCCATTTAGGCGTTCTGTAAATTCAGATAGCCACCAACCAGCACCGGGTTCCTTCAATATTGCATGTATTTATTTGTAACGTATAGGATAAAAATGAAAATCTCAAATAAGTAGCAGTAGGTAATAATAAGGTAATAATTTTGTAAAATAAGTAGTGTTACTTTCATGCTGAACTGGGCGCAACAGAAAAACAAAGAATGTGCGAGCTGCTTCTCTTCCCGGGCATACTGTAAATGTAAAAGTAAGTTAAGGGACAGAGGTTTTTTTGGCGTTTTTGCGGGCGATAGGCTGACATCCTGTCACTAAAATAGTCTCTCTCCATCATAGTCATACCTTCAAATTTGACAAATGTGACATCAGATGGTGTTATAGCCTCTGGTGTTCTGTCTACCCCATTAGGGTAGTGTGTTATGTATTCTTGTGTATTCTTATGTAAGTAGTGTTAAGAAAAACGGACCATAATTGTAAGAAATATGGAGGTATACAGGTAAGGTAGGAAGTAAGTAAAATATTATAATACTAGCTGTATTGCGCCGTTTTACACGCGCAATTTTGAATCCCATGGGAGTATCGGAATAAACTATGTGCTAATCCAGACTGTAACCTACCACCATGCCAAATTTCAAATCCGTTGAGCCGTTTTGCCCTGATTGAGGAAAAAACAGCCATAGATCCAAACTTTCACATTTATAATATTAGTAAGATTATGATATGTATAATATTAAGCTATACATATATTAATAAGTTATCCTAATGTAAAAAGTGTAGGGAAAAAATAAGGTAGATAAATAAAGACTTTGACGAACACTTTGGCGATGGGGTAAACCTGTCTGCCTCAAAAAAATGTTCCGTGTCTGGGCCTCTTTATGTATTTATAATCTAGGTTCCCCCCTAGTTCGCTACATAAAAGAATAAAAGAGACGAATGAAAGATACGAACGGGAGCGGGCGGGGATTGAATAAAAGTGCGAATTTAAAAAAAAACTAGCACTGGTTCAGCTTTTCAACTTTTGTCACCCAGGGGCAAACCTCAAGGCCCTGGGCTCACTAGTTTTGATGATAATAATTATACGTTTTTTTGTCTTCCTTGGTATCTATCATAGTTTAACTTTCCAGTTAAAAAGTTTTAGGAATTTTAACACTCAGATAATCTTAGGGAAGTCCGAACAAATTAAATTACTCTGACACGTACTAATTAATTACCTACAGATAAGGGAATGCGCACATAATTACTTAGAATTTTTTATATACCTTTGTGAAATGCATCAACGCTTATCACAATAGATTATCAAATTAGATTTATTTTGTGACGTTTGTATATACCTTTCTGCTTGTCAGTCCTGATATCATTTCCATATAGTGTAAACAGTACTGTGATGTGTTTTTGGTGTGAAAATGATTTATTACTTACTATTGATTTACGTCTCTTTCACCTCAGCTTCAGTCGTGTTCGAAGATTGTGGTAAATATATTTTTTATCTTAATTTCCAATTGTGTGTACGAGTACCTAAGAGGTCATAAAATTGTCTTTGTGGACGAACAGTAGAAAGAAGGGTGTGACCTTAGACCGTATTATTATAAATAATTGACGGTAATAACCATCATAAGAACAATAACCATAATGATACAAAATTATATAAGCCTATAAAAGATCCCCAAGATTGTCAACACTACAGTCCGTAATAGTCCGTAATAAACTTTCATTATATTGTTCACTAAATCAAGTATTTATTAATTCTGAAAAATGTTATGATGTGAAATTCACACGTAACAAATCTCCTATCCTCAATGACTATACTATTGATGGTAAAATTAAAAAAAAGTAAAGTTAAGTAGAGATCTAGGTATAATCATGGATGAGGAAGTTTCGTTATTCATCATCATCAACACAATATCGTGAAAAAAGCATTTAAAAGTCTAGGCTTTATTAACAGAGTAACTCAACCTATCAAACAGACCTCAACTCTAAAAATCCTTTACTTTGCTTTTGTACGATCAACTTTGGAGTTCGGTTGCAACGTATGGAGCCCATCTTACAAAGTACATATAGACAGGATTGAAAAAGTTCAACGTAAATTTATCAAGATTATTAATTATCGATGCAATTGCTCAGGAAGGTCATGCTTAGAATCCCTTAATGTTTTAAAACTGTTGACACTAGAAAACCGACGCAAGCAGATATATTGACTTTGTTTAAAATAATCAACAACAGAATTGATTCCTTATCACTGTTGTGAGAAATTAATTTTATTTCTAATGCCAGAGTACCGTTCGCCACTCACGAAAGTTAAATATATTTGTGCCACCTAATCTTCGTAAAAACTACTGTCGCAATAACTTTTTGTACCGCAGTGTTGACTCGTATAATAAACAATTTAATGACTTAGATTTGTTCCATGATTCTTTGAAAAGCCTAAAGCAAAACTTGTATAAAAGGCTAAAGCCTTCTCAATAAAACTGTAAACCTTCTCAATAATATTATAGTAAGTACCTACTGCTTCTTGTTTAACTGTAAGAAATAGTGTTTAATATTTATAACTTATTTTTGTTAGCTATAAATATAGATATATATTTGAATATAAGATGTGAAATATGTGTGACTGTTTTGTGCCAGAATAAATAAAATAAAAAACAATTGGCATTAAACTGCATAGTTCAAGAAATAAATTCAAAAACAAAATCGAAAACTTGCATTTTTTATCCTCCAAAGGAATTATACAAAGTGTTGCCGTCAAAAAGTTTTTGTATCAAGGAAATAAGCATTTTCTATCGATAATTTGATTAATTACAAAGGGAGAAGAAGACAAACTGGTCTGACCGTGCGATTTGTATTTTTGAGATGCTATTTTTACGTTTTTAGCTATGAACCTCCAACTTGGCTTACTTTATTGGATTCCGTTATTTCAATCATTTGTGCGCAAATTGGGTAACCGGCTCCTTGGAAATCTAGACAAAATTTTTATTCAAGCATATACATATAGTGGCGCCTTTGCAAAAACCGCATACCTACTCTTCATTTGTAAACTCTAGAAGGCATGGCATGAAGGGTTCTATAGCTATGATCATGTCGTTCAGTACAAGCCAATTTCAAATTTAGCTCACTACTCAAATAACTGCAAGAGAAATATCGTGATACACTAAAGTAAGCCAGTTCAGAGTGTTATTGGTACAATGGGTAAAGAGATCGTCTAAATAATACAAATAGCATGACTCGAGCTTTGTATCGTCGCAACCGCAACTTATTCCAATTCTTCCAATTATTACTATAAAATCCAAATTTACACGATTGGTACAACTTTTGACATCGAAAAGTTAGCGTCTAAAGCGAAAAAAAATGTAGGTTTTCCAATTTTGTTTTTGAATTTATTTCTTGAATTGTGCAGTTAAAAGCCAATCGTTTTACTTTGTTGTGTAGCCAGAGAGTTGTAGAAGTTTTTCCAAAGAATTGTACGCAAAATTCATCAGACCTTTTTTGGACGAAAAAGCTATTTTTTGTAAACGTTGCTCTAATAAAATCCGAACAATAATGTGAAGATTGAATTTAAGTAAATTCTAAGCATATGGATTGCATAACTACGTAGTCATTTTAACAAAAGTATGTTTTTAGACGTGTTTTCGAAAAATAAAACTATCGAGTCAAAATCATCAAATCATGTTTTTGAGCAGGCAACGTATAGATAAAGATATGAATTTACACATATCAAAATGTCAGATCCACTCGTCATCTCATATTCTCATAGTTTGCGATGAAAGTCAATGTATTTTTTCAATATGTCGCCTTAATCTAGCAATGACGTCTAATTAAATTATTTAATTATTTAAAAAACAGCGCTAGATCGCTTTAAGCTGCCAATACGTCATAAGTCGTGAATGTCATGATATTGAAACTATGTCATAGATTAATATTGCAGAAGTGAATAAACAGATTTTTTTACCTATTTTATTTGAAAGGATATAAAATGGAATGAATTCATATAATATTCATGAAGTTTTGTATATATACAGGGTGACTGGTGGGTCACTTTCGAAATTCTAGGACGCGATAGGTTGAGATCATACATGAAGGGAAATATAAATGGGAAATATAACCGAAAGTTAAAGAATTCATTAGGCAACGCATGGGTTACGAAGAGAGGACCGGTACGGACATACGCACGGTGCTATCAATATAAAATACGTAGGTTTACGAACGGTCCTCAACCTAGTAAAACTATTTTCTTATAAAAAAAGGTACTTATTAGATTTAATTAAACTAACAAAAATTTGCGATTATACAGGCCTTTTTTTAGTCTTCCAGTTTACATGCTTCGGCTGCGGTAACCTAGAAATTCAAATAGTAATGACACGGAAATATTAGATACGATACCTATGAATACCTATAGAGCTAGGTTTACATTTTTAAGTAGTTCTTGCATTGAACTGAACTTGTAAGCAACGATAAAAATGCAAATGTCTCATAAACGGTACACCAGAGCTAAAATAATAAATTTTTCCATGGCCTATGATTAACCGGAGGAATTGTAAAGGTATAATAGTTAAAAAAGGCATATGAAATAAATTGGAATTTGATATTTTTTTTTAGAAAAAATTATAATTTCAAACCCTATTTAACACAAAATTATGCAAATCAATTTTTAGTAAAAAATGGTAATTTAGATATTTTCCTGGAAAATTTTTGAAAGCAATTTTGGAACCACAATGTTAAGCAGGTATTTTTTAAGCATTTTACAAACTGTACCCAAGATCAAAATCCGCTAGCAGGCAAATTGTGTCCCCTCTGTCCCCTCTGCCCCAAATTAATATTTTTTTACTCTATGCATTTTGAAAAAACATAGTCACTTGGTGAAACAAATACAAATGGCTCATTAATAGATACTTTAGGTGTACTAACACGTGAAAAGTGACTCCCTGGGATTTATTTGTGTTTCCTGTTTTGTTCAGATAGTGCTTCAGCACACATGAAGCATATTTGAAAAATATTCAACGAATTTATCCGAGTAGTCAGGGCAGAAAGCCCTAACTCGAGGCTGAAAAAACCAAAACCAAAATGAAAGCAAACTCATTATTTCTTTTTAAGAAAAAGTGAACCGCATTCAAAAAAACAACCCACTAAAAATGTTTAAATAGTTTTTATAAACGCCATCCTATTCCTGTTTCTATTCCATCCATATTACTACCCCGTATAGTAAATTTCTGCCAAAAATTAATTAATATTAATGAATGTAATAAGAACATTAACAATTTATCTGGTTAGGTATTTACATAGTTTTTGAAGTCGGTGCCAAACCGATACAAGTAAGACTGCTGCCAAACAGAGAAAATTATAAGTCGAACGTATCAACGAAGATGGCGCTGTTCTCAATTGGGATGGCGCTGTTCTCTAAAATACAGACTGTCTAATTTAGGGGCCAGACAATTTACTGTGCTACACTTTCTTTGACGGAAAAAATACCGAACAGCACACTTGAGGGCCACACGTCGTCGTCGTCGCGTCGTCGTGAGTGTATGTAACTTCGTTGATACGTTCGCCTTATAATTTTCTCTGTTTGGCAGCAGTCTTACTTGTAATGGTTTGGCACCGACTTCAAAAACTAAGTAAATACCTGCCCAGATAAATTGTTAATGTTCTTATTACATTCATTAATATTAATTAATTTTTGGCAGAAATTTACTATACGGGGTAGTAATATGGATGGAATAGAAACAGGAATAGGATGGCGTTTATAAAAATTATTTAAACATTTTTAGTGGGTTGGTTTTTTGAATGCGGTTCACTTTTTCTTAAAAAGAAATAATGAGTTTGCTTTCATTTTGGTTTTGGTTTTATGACTTTTTTATTTATTTTTTATTTCATACTTTTAAGTGTTAGGTTTTTGTTTTGGACTAGTTATTAGTTTTTTTCATAGTTAGTTAGGTTCTACAGTTATAGATACATAGTGATAGTTTTTTAGTGATAAGTTTTGGGCTAGTTTTGGTATCAGTAACTACCTACTTCTTCTTGTAATGTGATGTTTTGGTACTGTAAAATCATGACTTTGACCTACCTACTATTGTTATATACGTTTTACCTGTAGGCCTAGGTAGAAAAATATGGAGAAGGACGCTTTAAGAAAGAAGAGGAATTAAATCCCAACGAAAACTAACGACGACTTGATGCAGCACGAGATGGTCTTGTTTAGGTATCGCCAGCATGCTCGTGCTGCAGAAACTGACAAACGAAAAGAGATTCGCTTAAAACAATCTTCGTGCAAACAGTCAGCTAAGAACTTATCCAAAGCTTATCACTAAAAAATCTATCACGTTTATCTACAAATATGGAAACTAACTTACTATGAAAAAACTAAAAGCTAGCCCTAAATTGAAAGTAAGCAAAAGACAAAAGGTTCTTCTAAATGGGACAAATATCCTTTTAAAAACCGCATCAACATCGGTTCAGCTAAACGCAAGATAATCGATGACAATCATAATTAACAAACAGGTTAAACTCCTCTTTGTAAGTTGGCTACTTTTAATTAGAAGTTGTGCAGGTAAATCTGCGGGAAACTGCTAGTATTCGGTAATTATTCGGCAAATCAATCAAACATTCGGCTTAATACAAATTTTGTACGAAATACGAATGTTCGGCCGAACATTCGGCTCATCTCTCATACAAAATAAACAGATAAATTGAGAACCTTATTTTTTTAAAGTTGGTTAATATACTAAAACCTTCTTCTAAACATGACGAATCTTTTTCTGAAAACCGCATCCAAATCGGTTCAGCCAAACGTGAGAAAATCGCGGACAAACATACATACATACATACATACAGGTCAAACTGATAACCTCCTTTTTTTGAATTCGGTTAAAAAGTTGTTTGGGATGTCCTCTCTATACGTAGTAGTAGGTAATATCAGCGCTGTCAAAATCGAACGCGTGGCTTCGTCGGGGGGAACTGTTTCCTGAAACGGAGGCATTCATGATAGCAATCCAGGACCAGGTGATTAAGACCCGTAATTTCAGGAAACATATCCTCAGAGAAAGCCTTGCAAGTGACAATTGCAGAAAGTGTAACTCTGGGACAGAAAATATACAGCACATAACAGGTTCTTGTAAAGCTCTTGTACAGACAGACTATAAGAATAGACATGATCAAACTGCAGCGATAATACATCAATACCTAGCACACAAATTTAAATTCATAGAAGAAAAAGTAGCCTATTACAAGTACAAACCCGACCACGTTTTAGAAAATAGACATGTTAAATTATATTGGGATCGGACAATTATAACAGACAAAACAATTACAGCTAATAGAAAGATATAACAGTTCATGACAAGGTTCATAAAAAAATATTCTTAATAGATATAGCAGTTCCCAATACAAATAACATACAAAAAACAATCAACGAAAAATTAAATAAATACTTGGATTTAGCAATAGAATTACGACGACAATGGAGAGCAGAGACTGTACAAATAGTACCACTAGTGGCTTCATCAACAGGCATCATTCCAAAACATTTTAAAACCAGTTTAGACACTTTAAATATACCACACCACCTTACTTATACCATTCAAAAATCTATTATACTTAACACCTGCCGTATCACAAGGAAGTTTCTAACGTCTGGAACAAACATAAACGAAACAACACAACTTTAACATGCTTGGTTTTAGGCCCGCATTGTTAAATAACTTACCTCTTTTAGAGAGAATATCCTTTTTGATATATACATAAACAATAATAATTATAAAATTATTATTATTATCGTGTGTAAGGTCCAAGTACTTGCGTTGCCGAGACCGAAAAGCAACGCAAGTACTTGGACCTTGCACACGAGGTGACCGAAATGTGGGGGGTTGTGTCCACCGAAATCATCCCGGTTGTAATATCCGCAAACGGTTTGATCCCAGCCACACTGGTCAGACACCTTGAAAGGCTGGGATTTGACGGTGGTTCGCTTCCAGCACGCATGCAGAAAGCGGTGCTGCTCGATACTGCCCGAATCGTTCGCCGGTTTCAATATCTCTTGCCCTGATACCCGACCGACTGGTCTTATTGTCGGGTCTTTTCCGCCGAAAGGCGAGTTAATTTTGACATACCGAATAATAATAATAAAACTCTTTATTGTACACCAACATGGTTACATAGTTTATATGAAATAACAATTACAATTAACATACAAAGGGCGGCCTTATCGCCGAAGCGCGATTTCTGCCAGGCAACCCAGGCATTGGAGGAAATTTACGTGGGCGAGGTGTACGCCTCGTAAAATAAACTACATACAATTAATAACATACATTTACATAAACGTTTACATATATACCTATATACTATATAAATAAATACAATAGTAATACATATCATATAAATATCTATATTATGTAGATAGCTAAGATGGACAGTGTTTCACCTGATAATGACGTTTAAGCATTCTTTTAAAGATGCGCGGTGTGCGAGCAAAGCGGATCTCAGTCGGGAGCTCGTTCCATAACGACACCGATCGAACAAAAAAGGACTTAGCTAAAAATGTGGATGTGTGCGATGGTGTCGTCAGGAGTAAATTTGATGAGGAACGCAAGTTAAAGTCGTTATTGGTGTACCGATATTTTAAACGGTCTTTAAGATAGGCAGGTATCGCTTTGTCGTACAGAATACGGTAGACTAGAGAAAGAATGTGAGTATTCCGGCGAAGGCGAATATGAAGCCACTTGAGATTAGTGCGGAAATCAGATATATGGTCGTATTTGCGTAATCCAAATACAAACCTTATGCAGAGGTTTTGTAGGCGCTCAAGTTTATTAAGAAGTTCTTCAGTTAGGTCTAGATAGCTGGCATCAGCATAGTCGAGAATAGGAAGAAAGAGAGATTGTGCAAGCATAATTTTAGTGACAGTAGGGAGGAAATTACGAAGACGTTTGAGCGAATTCACCGCGGCAAACATCTTCCTGCTCAACTCAGTGACTTGTGGTTTCCAAGACAACGTGCGGTCAAAGATAACTCCTAAGTTTTTCACAGTCTCACTGTATGGTATCGAGATACCGTTAAATACTACAGGAGGAACTGTGTTCCAGTTGATACGTGAAATCATGTTGTTACTACCAATTATAATTGACTGAGTCTTAAGAGGGTTGACTGTAAGACCATGGTTATTACTCCAATCCGACCACTTTGACGACCACTTTGGCGATGGGGTAAACCTATCTGCCTCAGACGCCAGTGGTTGCGGGTTCGATCCCCGCACGGAACGAGAAAAAAAAAATGTTCCGTGTCTGGGTGTTTATCTATTTATGTATTTATATTCTAGGTTCCCCCCTAGTTCGCTATATGGTATCCCATAACACAAGCTATGCTTACTTTGGGGCCATGTAGTTGGTGTGATTGTCTGGGGATTAAAAAAAAAAAAAAAAAATCCGATATTCGTTTTAAGTCAGCGTTGTGTTGCAGAATAGTGGCTGGCAGATTCTCTAGACTATTTTGTGTGTGAATTTGGAGATCGTCCGCATACAGATGGTAGGAAGAAGATATATGAAGTGTAATCGAATTGATGAATAGTGAAAACAGGAGAGGGGACAACACGCCACCTTGTGGCACACCGGCTTTAATATCACACCAATCAGAGAATTCCGTCTCAGTGGTTATACGTTGCCGGCGGCCATGCAAGTAAGAATGAAACCAGTCAATAGCCGATGGAGATATGTTAAAAGACCGTAGCATTTGCAAGAGGATGTCAAAATCTACTGTGTTAAAGGCATTACTGAAATCTAACAATGTTAGAACAGTAAGCTTTTTCTCCTCCATGCCCATACGAATATCTTCTGTGATATTGAGCAGTGCAGTAGTCGTACTATGCCCAGGACGTAAGCCAGATTGGAGGGGATTCAATAATGTATGTTCTTGTAAGAAAGTTATGAGCTGTTGATGAACGAGTTCCTCGAGTACTTTGGAAAGGTAAGGTAGGATGGCAATAGGGCGATAATCAGAAAAGGAAGAAGGATTGGTTTTTTTAGGAATAGGGATGATGTTTGCGTCTTTCCATGCATCAGGAAAGACACCACTAACAACACAGTTGTTCAGGATACAAGTAATAACAGGAAGGATAATGTCCAGGATAGGTATGAGCATCTTACGACTAATGCAGTCTGAGCCAATGGCATTTGAGGCAATAGTTTTCTACTAGTAGAAACTATTAGTAATAGTCTCACTTTTCAACACACTTGCTCGTAAAGTGAGCCTTATTCTATTGAATTTAGAACTATAAACTGGGCTATAAGTCACGCGTGCATAATATGTTATACCCTAGTGCATAATATAATGAATCCTACAAAGTTGAATTGTATCTTTGTGCAAATTACATACGAGTAAACAGAGCATATTTTATTGATCCGGGTTATACATTAAATATTTTCAGAAACAACAAAGAGATTTTATACCACTTCAAATCCATATACATTTTTAAATGTTTGCGCCTTATATTAGTAAAACAAATTTGTATATCAAACAAATTATTCACAATTTACAATAATTTGTTATAAAATATTAAAATATTTGCATTTACAACTCCAAATTAAACATTTTCACGCAAAATAGGCTGTATATGCTATACAGACATTGACACATTTGGCGGAAAAAAAACCTACGCGAATGCGCGAGGTTCGGCGCCATTTTTCAATCACAATTCACAGCTTTGTTATCAAGTGTGTTTGTTATTTTATGACCACGTATGTCTGTCTTTTACTCACAAGTGTGTTGAAAAACGTCGTATGTAACTCGTGAGCGTTGCTAATTACAGTCGAGGCTGTGATTTGAGCCCGAGCCGCAGGCGAGGGCTTAATAATTAGCCGAGACTTAACTCACTTGTTACATAATATACTAATTTGTGCTTGTTGGGAAGGGGCAGTAAACTACCCATTTCTTTTAAAAGATCTTTATAAAAGATCAAATGTTTGATTTGCAGGATTAGAACGAACTACCTATATATGAAACCTACAAATCATATAGGAAGTTTCTGCAGTTTTGCAGGTGCCATTTTTACAAGAGCCTTAACTAAAATTAATAAATTTCCTCATAGAAACCTAATCAATTATTGTAAATTTTTAATTTCATGACGTCTAATATGGCTCTATATGGTGGGATTGAGTGTCCCGGAGCATTCTAAATGAATTCCGCGTACCGATGATAGGTTGTTATTTCGAAACAAAGGCTCAAGCCTCAAATCATGTATTTACTGTGGTATTATTCAGATGAATATGAATATTTTAATATCAAATCCAAAGGAAAGAAATAAATTATTGCAATAAAAATAATTACGAATTTAAGTAAGATATCGCTATGTATGCCTTTGTATGAAAATCATAATTTATTATTATCTAATAATAAGTATATTCGATATATTAATAATGTATATTTGGTTAGGGCGAGCTAGATTAAAAATTAATACTCTGACTTAGTTGAACTTATTACAATGAAACTGCTTTAACTAGTTATTTAATTAAAAACATACTCCAGATTACAGTAATGTTTTTAGTCACCGGCCAAAGAGCGTTATTTTCTTTGATACGATGTAAACATACCCGCACAAAGCCTTACTCCGACGGCCTGAATATAACTTTGTGGTTATATTCAGGCCGATTGTGGCATTTTGGGTATCGTTGAATGAAACTCTTCGCAAATCATCGAAATGAACGGTTTTATTGTTTCTAACCGCGATCTGTATAAGAATCTACGCAGGCGTCGGAGAAGAACGGAACTCCAGAATAAAGGAGATCCGTGACTGACAAGACCCGATGGGAGAAGCAAAGGATATTTCGGTAAGCTTTGAAATTTCCGAGTTCCCGGGTTATATTTCCAATATTTAGTTATATACGTATTATTTGTGTTAAGTGTGTGTTTCGGTCTATGTGCTTTTATCGCTATATGTATAGTCTACGCGTTTCTTAATAGTACGAGGGTGGATTGAAACGTTCGCGGCCTAGTCAAGAAAACAGAATAAAGTACATACAAAAATATTTTTATTTTTCGACGTAATCTCCATTTAGCTCTATGCACTTCTTCCATCTGCTTTCCAGAGCTTCCATACCTGTTTTAAAAAAAGGTTCCTCAAGGTCTTCAAAATACAGGTTAACAGCGGCTTCGACCTCTTCATTCGTTAAAAATTTCTGCCCACCGAGGTGTTTTTTCAGGTTAGGAAATAGATGAAAGTCCGAAGGTGCCAAATCAGGAGAATAAGCTGGATGTGGCAACAATTCGAAACCACAATCACGAATTTGAGCCATAGACTCGACAGACGTGTGGACTCGGGCGTTGTCCTGGTGAAACAACACTTTCTTTCTCAGTAATCCTGGGCGTTTCTGTTTAATTTCTTCACGTAAACGGCGCAGAAGGGTGCTATAGTACGCAGAGTTTATTGTTTCGCCTTTTGGAAGGTAGTCCACCATAATGACACCCTTAGCATCCCAAAAAACCGATGCCATCACCTTGCCAGCCGACAGAATTGCCTTTGCTTTTTTCGGAGTTGGTTCACCTGATTTTTTCCATTGTTTGGATTGTTGTTTTGATTCTGGGGTATAGTGGTGAACCCAGGTTTCATCCATTGTCACAAATCTGTCAAGAAAACCTTGTGGATCAGCCTCGAACATCTCCAAACAGTCGCGAGAAATCGTGAGTCGAATTCGCTTTTGCTCTACTGAAAGCAATCTGGGGACCCACCTAGCCGAAACCTTAGAAGAGCCGAGTTCATGGACAATGATGTTTTGCGTTCGTTCATATGAGATGCCTATAATGTCTGCAATTTCTCTGATAGTCAATCTACGGTCTTTCAATATGAGATCACACACTTTATTGATGTTTTCTTCGGTCGTAGACGTCATTGGCCTGCCGGAGCGAGGGTGATCTTCGATGTTCTCTCGTCGACGTTTAAATTCTGCAACCCATTTTTTCACAGTGGTATAAGACGGGGCAGATTCCCCTAATGTTGTTTGCATGTCATCATGGATCTCCTTTGGTGTTAATCTTTTTTTAAACAAATATTTAATCACAGCACGTTGTTCAAATTTCTCCATTAGTGAAAATTTGTTCTACACACGTATTTATATTGTTCGTAAAATTTTATTTAAACAAGATATCAAATTGAAAATTCGCGGGCTCACAATTGAATAATGACAGTTCAAAATGACGGCAGAAAAAATAACAAAAGTTTTTTTTTTTAAGCCAGGCCGCGAACTTTTCAACCAATGTAGTACCTATAGCTACGTAGAAAATTGGTATGTATTCCTTTTTTTCAAGATGGCGATATCAGATTGCGGATCTAATTTTAAAATAGCTGCGGATTTAATGCCAAGATATGATGGCAATCTGAAAACCCTTAATTTTTATATAAGAGAATTGGATGTGAATAGCATTATCTCATTAATGACCCCTGCGGATGTTAATCACCCAGCATTAGTGTGTTTAATTTACAGCCGGTTAAGTGGCCCGGCTATCGATAGTAGGTATTGCATACGAGGAGTGTTTAGACAATTGGTTGTCTATTAAAACTGCACTACTTAGGTGGCTAGGCGAACCCCGTAACGAGATACAATTGATGCTGGAGCATCAACGGTAACTCACTAGGATAAGAGTGAGGATGCGGATGCGTTCGGAAAACGCATTCGAGAGATGCTCGACACGCCTTACTCAGTCGGTGGTCATTCAGATAAAATGTATTATGAGAGTATGGCTATCGAGCAATATATATGTCGCAGGTTTTTCATAAAATTAGGTTTTTGATCAAACAAATACAAATACTTAAAATCAACATGTGTATCGTTTTTATGGTTTAATGGGTCACTGATACGAAAACAACATCTATTTTAGAAAAATAATAAAAATAAAACCTGCGACATATACAACAATTAGAGTTTAATATTTCGATTGGCGTTAGAATCGCTTAACCTAGTACATTAGAGTTAGCTATAGT
This sequence comes from Stenoptilia bipunctidactyla, assembly GCA_944452665.1. NCBI lineage: Eukaryota > Metazoa > Arthropoda > Insecta > Lepidoptera > Pterophoridae > Stenoptilia > Stenoptilia bipunctidactyla. The sequence goes on from OX101733.1 coordinate 11,617,279, forward strand.
TGCCGCTCGCCAAGAAGATGCTAGGCTTGCTCATAACCGTATAATACCTTCGAATAATCTACCTCAAATGACGTCACACGTTAGACCTAAGAAGCCACAAAAGCCCACTAATAATTTTAATCCGGCTATAAGCGGCCAGCGGCCTGAACTAAATCCTGTGCAGCAGCAAACGGTGACACCTTTCCAGAATCCTCCGGCACCAGAGAAAGTACGCGAGTGGATTAGACCTGCAGCACCATGGCAGCATAATTTTACTCAACCTAGGAACCCAGGTAATTGTAGGAACAGCAGAAATTACAGGCAGCAGAACGTGCCACAACACAACCCTCCACAGAAAATCCCTCCACACCTCCCACAGTCTCAGGAACTGTATTGTACGCCAAACGAACAGTTTATGCCGAATAATAACAAACCCTATTTTTACAGTGAACCATAGTGAATAATAATTGCGAACCGTACCAGCTAGAGAATGATGCAGAGCAGAGTAGCAGTAACGAGGTAAGTAATAGTATTAATCAGGATTTTTCATTGACCGAGGACAACGAAGACCGAACTTAGTAAAATTAAAGTACCAGGATAAAGATCAATTACCCTTGTTGAAATATAAGAATTTAATGGTAATTTTTTAATAGACACAGGGGCCTCTCGGTTAATGATTTCTCCCGAAGCAATTAAAAATTCTATTTGTGAAAATTATGTTGAAGTAGAACCCTTTGAAGTTAAAATTGCACATGCAATTACTCACCATAATCAAGTAGTAAACTTACCCCTACCACCCATTTTCAACACTCACATTATACACAAATTTTTAATTTTTGATTTTGACACTAAATATAAGGGATTAATTGGTTTAGACTTATTAAAAATTTTAGATAGTAACATTGACTTAAAACACAAGACTTTACGTACATCCACAGCCGCCATACCTCTTTATTTTGATTATACAATGAGAAAAATCAGTGTTGATCCAAAGTGCTCTAAAGTAATTACAGTTAAAACAAACTATACATACATACATAACGTCAAGCCTGTATCCCTAATGGGGTAGGCAGAACAACAGAAAACCATCTGATGTCACGTTTGACAAATTTGGGGGTTGTTGATGCATCAACATACGGTAATATACCGTTATGGGCCGTGCCCCCGCATCCCGCACCGCAGCCGAGGCGCCGCCGAGTCTCGACGTGAACGACAAGTTAGTCAGCTGTCAAACGCCACTGCGACGCATCCTCTATACGCGCTCGCGCATCTAAGTTGTCATCTTATAAATTCTCTTTCTTTGTTTATTAAATGTGTATTACAGTCCACGCTCTCTATATTATTGAAGACCACCTTTTCTACATGGTCCTTCGAGCCGGATATGAACCAGCGACCTATGGATAGGTCAGCTGTCAAACGCCACTGCGACGCATCCTCCATACGCGCTCGCGCATCTAATTTGTCATCTTATAAATTCTCTTTCTTTGTGTTATTAAATGTGTATTACAGTCCACGCTCTCTATATTATTGAAGACCACCTTTTCTACATGGTCCTCTCACCGTCATAAGAGAATCAACGATCGAAGAACAAAGAAAAGAAGAACCGTGGCAACGTCATAACGGTCGCAAGCTTACAGCTGATCGACGTGTAATACTACGACTTCATCCTCGACTTCGTGCATCCTACAGGACGTTTGTGGAAATCAACGGCAATCATTTCAGCCGCCTTTTGGATCTACACGGCCAGCGGACACAAAGGAATCGTAGCTACATAACGGGACACCTAACGGAATTTTACAAACAAAGGAACTCACTTGAAGCAACTCATAGCTGTTTTACTACTAAGTCAAGAACAGAGTAGACAAGTATTCTTCGTTCTGCAGTGGATAGTGCCATAAAACCGTGAGATTGTTCCAACTTATACATTTTCATCATTTCACATTCATTATCATCCTTCATCCATTTCATCTTCATATCATCTTCATAATTCCATTAGCTCATGTCTCTCTTCATATCTCATATCAAATCATTTGCCTGATTCATCGATCATAATTACATAATCTTAGTTTTTCATTGAATCATACTCAAATATAAGTAAGCATCGCCCTATTATATTTAGCATAGAATATATCTAAATGTAATTGTTTTTCATCATTCACATATCATTAAAATCATCATAATACATTAGTTTAAGCTAAATATATAAGATTTTGCGTTGCCTTTAGCCAGGTACCTAGCTAGGTACAAGCATTACGCAGCATATTTATCGCAATCGTTTCCCCTTATTTTAAAAAACAGCAAATCCCTTTTTCAACCTCTGTGCATACCTTTACTGTAAGGCTTCTTTAGTACTGTATATTTTGTGTATTTTAACGTATTAGTTTCTTTCCTGCTTATTCACTCTTTAAAATGAACGACATTAAGAGCCTTATCAAAAAGCGGGCTTCCATCAAGGCTAAGCTTACGCAGTTTGCTTCATACTTAAATGTTTCAAAATCATGCGATAAATTGAGCGAGTTACAACTCATAGAAATCGAATGCAGATTTAACAAATTTGAAAATTTATACGAGAATTATGACGCGTTACAGAATGAGTTGGAGGAGTTGGTGGATGACCCCGAGGAGCAATATGCCGAGCGTGAAGAGTTCGAAAGGCAGTTCTACGCGTTGGTGGCTTCTGCACGACAGACCGTCGATCATGCTCGAAAGCTTCTTTCAGAAGACTCCGCGTCCCAGGTAGGCTCTTGTAGTCAGACACACAAAAATGATACTTCAATTCGTTTACCTAAAATTGATTTGATTAAATTCTCCGGTAATTATCATGATTGGCTTGAATTTAGAGAAACTTATAAATCTATAATACATAATAACGAAAGCATAAATAAAATTAATAAATTGCATTATTTGCGTGCATCTTTATGTGGAAGCGCGTTACTTGCGATCGATAATCTCGATTTCAAAGCAGATAATTACGACGCAGCTTGGAGGTTACTGTGTGATAGGTTCGACAATAAAAGGTTGTTAGTCAATAATCATGTTCAGGCTTTATTTAACGTTCAACCTATCTACAGAGAGTCCAGCAAAGCACTGCGTAACATAATTGACGTCACTAATAAAAACTTGAGAGCCTTGTCAACTTTAGACCAGCCCGTCCAGCACTGGGACACACTTGTCATACACATCATGACAAACAAGTTGGATCAGGTAACTAACCGACATTGGGAAGAACATAGAAATACTTTATCTGAACCCCCATCCCTTTCAATTTTTACGAACTTTATTAGTAATAGGTCCGACCTCCTAGAGACGCTCGAAGACTCTAATTTGAAAAAAAATATTTGCAATCAAATCAATATTAATAAAACCAAGAGTTTTGTCGTATCCAAACCTACAGAACATAATTTTAAAAACATTTCTTGTCCTATGTGCAAACAACAACACTTTCTGTTTGCCTGTGACGACTTTCGAAAACTTTCTGTAGAGTTGCGCATTAAAAAGGCTAATAATTCTAATGTTTGCTTAAACTGTCTTCGACCAGGTCATATCGCTAGCAGGTGTAGACTGGGGTCTTGCAAGTATTGTAAGATTAAACATAACACCTTGCTACACAAGGAGTCAGATAATTCGGATTCTGTTACTCCAAATATTGCTCTTTCCATCAACCAATCCACTGATACTCGTACCGTTTTATTATCCACAGCGCTTGTGAGGGTGGAAGACGCCGAGGGCAACCTTTACACTGCTCGACTGTTATTGGATAGTGGCAGCACAGGGCACTTCATATCAGAAGACTTCGCTCGTAAGCTTGGCATTCCATTTTATAAAGCTCAGTCTAAAGTTATGGGTATAAACCATCAGTCATCTCTTTGTTCACAAGGTTGCTCGATTATAATAAAATCAATGAGGAAAAATTATACAACCAAACTTAATTGTTATATCATACCAAAGATCTCTTCATACGTACCTAGTGCGTATGTTAATATTCAGGATATACCTATACCTTCGGACATCCAACTCGCTGACCCTAACTTTAATATTCCGTCAGCCATCGACATTCTAGTCGGCGCGGAAATCTTTTGGGGTATCATAGGCACGAATCGAATCTATATAGGTAAAAACATGCCTACTCTTTGTGATTCGAAGTTAGGTTGGATCGTATCGGGTATGGTCAGTGAGAGTAATCCCTCCTCTCAAGTATGTATGTTTATTAATAATACACAACCAGATTTAACCCGTTTTTGGGAGCTGGATTCGGTATCTCCAAGGCACACACTTACTGCCGAGGAGAGATCCTGCGAACAACTTTTTACAGAAACTACATACCGCAATGCAGATGGACGGTTTGTAGTCAGCATTCCTTTAAAGCATTCACCCAGTGTGCTAGGTGATTCCTATACAATGGCAAAGCGCCGTTTTATATCTTTAGAAAAACGCCTTGCTCGAGATCCTCAATATAAGGAACTCTATATCAACTTTATGAGAGAGTATATTCAGCTTGGTCACATGACTGAAAATACCGACTTATCTCATAACACTCCTTCCAGACTGGCATATTACATTCCACACCATGGCGTATTTAAGGAATCGAGCACCACTACTAAACTTCGTGTGGTTTTCGATGCTTCCGCCAGTACGTCAAGCGGTAAGTCATTGAATGACATACAAATGGTGGGACCCACGCTTCAGGATGACTTGTTGTCAATTTTGCTTCGCTTTCGACAGCACAAAATTGTAGTCACGTCTGATATCGAAAAAATGTACCGCCAGAATTTTTTAATTCCAAGCCAACGTAACCTTCAACAAATACTCTGGCGGGAGGATCCGAAGCATAAACTTAAAACTTACACACTGAATACTGTGACTTATGGCACTGCTTCGGCTTCATTCCTATCTACTAGGTGTTTAATGCAACTGGCGATGGATTGTACCGACCCATCAACGCAGTTCGCAATAGCCCACTCTTTTTATGTAGATGACTATATATCTGGCGGATCAAGCGTAGAAGACACTGTCAATCAATGTCGAAAGGTCATCACTACTCTCGAGGCAGCCCAATACAAACTTAGAAAATGGCGTTCTAATTCACATGAAGTTCTTAAAGCTCTATGTGAAAACTCGGTTAATCTTGAAAATGCTAATCTCAGTGAGAAAGAGATGTCAAAAACATTAGGACTCCATTGGAATTGCCATGACGATACCTTTTCATTTGTCATCAACATACCTACTGTCGCAAAGGTAACAAAACGCGTGATTTTGTCGATAATATCACAAATTTTCGACCCGATCGGCCTCGTAGTCCCTTGCATAGTTGAAGCTAAAATAATTATGCAACAGCTATGGCTTTCCAAATGCTCTTGGGATGACTCCATTCCCGAGCATATTTTATCAGCTTGGAATGACTTTCATAGGACTCTACCTTTCCTAAATAACTTAAAAATTCCACGAAGGGTAATCTGTGACTCTGCTATATTGACACAATTGCATGTATTTACAGACGCATCGGAGAGAAGCTACGGAGCATGTATTTATGTTCGGAGCCTCACTCTTAACGGAGATGTGTGCGTTAACCTGCTTACTGCAAAGAGTAGAGTCGCTCCTATCCAGGCAACGACAATACCGCGACTTGAGTTGTGTGCAGCATTAATCGGTAGTCGATTGCATTCAAAGGTATGCGATTCTCTTACGATACAAATTGACGAATCAGTATTTTGGTGCGACTCTACAATTGTTCTGGGATGGCTCTCTACATCTCCATCAAAATTAAAGACATTTGTTCGTCATAGAGTCTCAGAGATTCAAGAAACTGTGGGTGGAGACTGGCGTTACGTACCTTCCAGTGAAAACCCCGCAGACCTCGCTTCGCGTGGACTTAGCGCCGACAAATTGCGACATTCATCGCTTTGGTTATCAGGCCCATCTTTCCTGCGTAACAACCCTGCATCATGGCCGGAATTTCCTAAGGCGCTTCCGCAATCATCTTCTGATTTACCAGATATTGTAAAATCACTTCACGTTAATATCAATAACGTTTCTGAACACTCTTTAAGCAATTTAATTTCAAAATTTTCAAATTTTTACAAACTACAACGCGTAATGGCGTATACAATACGATTTATTTATAAATGTAGAAAACAATCTTTAGAAAACGACCATCCAACGCCGGTAGAGATAGAAAACGCTCTTACTATCTTACTTAGATTTAGCCAACAAGAATCGTTCGCTGAGGAATACTTCCTACTACAGGCCGGAACTTTATTACCTGCTAAAAATAAACTTTTATCTTTATCTCCCTTTCTCGACTCAAACAATTTAATTCGAGTAGGAGGCAGATTAAAAAACTCTTTCTACGATTATGACGTTAAACACCCTATATTGCTATCAAGCTCTCATACATTATGTAAGCTTATATTTAATCATTACCATCTCAGTCTTATGCATGCTGGACCCCAGTTGTTACTTGCTACGATACACCATAAGTACTGGCCCATTGGTGGAAGAAACCTAGCAAAAAAGGTCTCTCATCAATGCGTCAAGTGCTGTAGAGTAAAGGCTAACACGGTTCAACCAATCATGGGTAACCTCCCGGAACAGCGTCTACACCTAGAATTTCCCTTTTTTGATACTGGTATCGACTATGCCGGGCCAATTATGATAGCCGATCGGAAAGGTCGGGGATGCAAACTTATCAAATGTTTTATTGCTGTTTTTGTGTGTCTGGCTTCAAGAGCCGTGCATCTGGAACTAGTTTCGGATCTAACAAAGGATGCCTTTCTAGCTGCTTTAGGCCGGTTTATTGCTCGGAGGGGTAAACCACGAAATATATTTTCAGATAATGGCACGACCTTTGTTGGTGCCTTCAACGAATTAGCTAAACTTTTATCGCAGGATTTGCAGCCTTATACAATAGACCCCGTCATTAAATTCTCTTTCATTCCGGCTTACACACCACATTTTGGTGGCTTATGGGAATCTGCGGTAAAGTCAACTAAACATCATCTCCGCCGAACCTTAGGCCTAACTAATTTAACATTCGAAGAGATGGCAACATGTTTGATACAGATTGAAGCTGTTCTAAATTCCAGACCCTTAACGCCTAAGTCCAACGATCCTTTAGACCTTATACCCCTCACTCCTGCCCACATCCTTATTGGACGCTCTTTGGTTATGTTACCACATCCGCAATTGCAAGACTCCAACATCAGCAGCCTGCAAAGATTTCGGCGAGTAGAGTGCTTAAAACAGCATTTTTGGTGTCGTTTCTCCAATGAGTATGTTCTGTGGCTTCAGCAGAAGACCAAATGGAGTCGATCATCTGGCGAGTTGAAGGAAGGGACCTTGGTCGTCATTAAGGACAAGACGTCACCCCCTTTAATGTGGCTATTGGGAAGAGTCGTTAAGGTCATACCAGGAAGCGACGGCATCGCACGGGTCGCTGATATCCGCACCAAAAAGGGTATCATTCGCCGAGCCTACAACAACATCTGCCCTTTGCCTGTTACAGCAGCAGTTGAAGACTCTTCAACCGGGGGAGTATGTTGATGCATCAACATACGGTAATATACCGTTATGGGCCGTGCCCCCGCATCCCGCACCGCAGCCGAGGCGCCGCCGAGTCTCGACGTGAACGACAAGTTAGTCAGCTGTCAAACGCCACTGCGACGCATCCTCTATACGCGCTCGCGCATCTAAGTTGTCATCTTATAAATTCTCTTTCTTTGTTTATTAAATGTGTATTACAGTCCACGCTCTCTATATTATTGAAGACCACCTTTTCTACAGGGGTATTATAATGATGGAGAGAGACTTGCAATGATAGGGGCCTATCGCCCACAAAAACGTCAATAAAACCTCCGTCACTTTAAATAAAATAAAGACGAGCCATCTCAATGACGAAGAGAAAAGGGAAATTACCAGACTTTGTTATCAGTGTGGAGACCATTTTATTCTGAAAATATACCAACTTTCACACTCATGCAATCAAATACGGACTCAGACTTAAGGATGAAACTCCAGTTTTTGTTCGGAGCTATAATACAAGCACCACAGCTACGAAAAGAGATTAAGAATCAGGTTGACAAATTACTCAAGCAGGGATTAATTAGGGAAAACATATCACCTTGGTCTTGTCCTGTACACATTGTACCTAAAAAGCCGGACGCCTCCGGACACGTGAAATGGAGACCTGTCATCGATTACAGGCGACTGAATGATAGGATGATTGAAGATTGAACCTAACTAACATTCACGACATTTTAGACAGGGCGCAGCACAGATTTGAAAGTATTATGTACAAGTACAGATAGGACACATCAATATTATAGGGAGTTTGGAATGCAAGCTTTTTTGCCGCATGGCGGCGCTTATGTGCTTGAGGTTTTTTGGGTGGACTATGTCTATATGTTTTTTATTATTGTTGTTGATAAATATTGATTTTCATATCGTGAAAGAGAGGGTGCTAATTTTACAGTACAATGGCAACCAACCAGCTAACGAACCACTAACTAAAATAATAAAAAACCAACACTTGTTAGCATGTTTGATAGTTATAAAGTTATTCGACGAAATATGTGAATCATGAAGTCTATCAAGTATCACAACAATTCAGTTACATAAATGATAAACTTAATTTCATTTGACGCTACTTCTGATTTTGCAGGAAATTATATAAACACAGCAGATATGTGCATTTCACAACAGATATTCATAGGACTTTCACAAGCCGGCAGCGTTTTGTGATCAAATGGCAACTGATTGTCTATCACTCACTCAATTCACTCATATCAAGTTGTTATTGCCAATAATAAGTGGCGCCACCAAACGTTAAAATGATGCTATGGCCAAACTCTTGAAATTGAATAAAATGCTTTGATTGTCAATGCCGTGGGGCGCAGTATTTCGACACTTTAGCCGCTTCGGACATAGCTTTAGGAGCAGTATTATTTTTATTTTTATTTTATTTTGGATTATTCGGAAAACTTACAGCTAATCGTACATTTCTCTTATGAATAAAAATATAACAAAACGTTAAGGCCATTAAAAAGTTTTCACATGTAAATTTAAGATTAATAATAAAAACTGAAACTGTGCAACTAAAAAAAAAAATACATAAAGAATTAAATGTGAAAATTAGCTTATGGCTAATTTTTGGAATTAGCTTATGGCTGAGAAAAAGCTGTTAGTTATGGCAGCCTTGACACTTGAGACGCTATTGCATAGCAAATCGACATCTTCACACTCTCCGCCGACCTGGTTCACCCGTCTCAGAGCTCTAATTAAAAATTAGTTTTGTCTGTAATTGGAATTTACGGTGGGAACGTGAAATAATGTAGGGTTACGGTAGCATTTGGGATGCGCGCAAATTCCAATACCAGACAAAAGCTCCGGGACGTCTAGTGTATTGTTCATGATTTTCATCACATTAGCTGTATCAACTATTTGTCTGCGCTTATATAGCGGTAGTAAGTGATGTCGTTTACATCGCATAACATAATCTTTATCATACGTGCGTGATTTAAACTGAATATGTTTTAAAAATCTTTTTTGTATACGCTCTATACGGTTTATATAAACATTATAAAAAGGGTTCCATACCGAAGACGCATATTCCAGGTGACTGCGGACAAACGCACAATATAATATTTTGAGGGTTTTAATCTTGGTGAAGTTCGAAGATAAATTATCGCAAGGTAATATTGGATCCAATAAACCGCATAGCATACGCTTCTAGGACGTTATCTGACACCGAATCTAGGTACCATAAAATACCAAAGCAAATGCCCTCTCACGCGCAAAATTTTTTCACAATAGTACAGAGTCACTTCCTGTTAACGTTGACAATGATAATCAAATAATTGACGATATACTTGACATGATTGACGAGCGTGCCTAAAATGAAAATCAACCAATCGAAAATCCTGTTTCTAATAACCCACCTAGCATAAATAGTGACCTTACTCACCCACCTCCTTCAGTAGACAACGAATCCGACTCCATGTTTGTTGTGACTGCCACAAATGAATTAGTATCTACCAACCACACACAGCCTGATAACGAAAATATGGGTATTCCAATAGTAACTGACGCCAATGACCGACAACTCAAACAATTTCATATTCGTTCAACACCAGGTTCTGAATACAGAGTAGAGAATAGGTCAACCAACTCCAGAACTGTAATCAAAGACGTTTTAATACCCATTAATAACACTGAGGAACAAATAATAAGATTTTTAAAAGAGCACACTATAGCAGACAGAATATTTCATTGTTATTTTTATTACGAACAACTTAACTAAGCGTTTTCACGAGTGTATACTACCATATTTAACGACAGAGGTTCTAAGTTAATTAAATGTTCAACTCGTGTTACTCTTGTCGAAAACAAATCTGAACAAGAGGTTCTTTTAAAGAAGTACCACGAGGGCAAAACAAGAGACGTACAATCGCCTTCCGTCCCGGTGTTCCAGTTAAGAAAATTTTCCCTAGAACGGCTTTTGGATCGAAGCTCCGCCTACTTTTCTCTGCAGCCAATGAAACAATATAGATCTCATATCTATAATCATCGGTGTGCTTGCACTTTGTTTACTCCTTGTTATTTACTTAGTCGTAGGTAAACCCTTGTCGATGCCGGTTAGTTTTTTATGTTCCCTTTTTCTCCGAATACTTATTATTAAAACACTGATTAAATATGTTGGCTCTCTTTCATTTTGCAAATGAGTGAAAGAAACAAAACATTTTATAAACTATTTTAATTTGATATTTCATATAAATAAGGGGTTAATACTATATTTTTTGAACTTTTTTGATAGATTGAAAAAGTTATACATCATCATCTCCATCTGTTTCTCAGTCTTCGAGCGTAGCGTTCTGGATTGACACATTATTATTATATTTAAATGGTTTTACTGTTTAGTTACAATTTATTATTATCGTAACAAACATATTTTTAAATGGAAAGTTACGATAATAATAATTTGATCTCGAAATCTTACCAAACAAGAGCTAACCAAACTGACTAGAAGTGCAAGTGAATTTAGCCTTAAAGGTGGAACACTGGAACATTTTTCGATAGTACAAACCTCTTCTTCGCAATTATCAATGGCCTTAATATGAACGCAACCCATTAAGACCTCTCTTAGCCATAACTGAAACCCCAACTAAATCTTGGCAACATCTTTTTATGGATCTTTATTTACAGGTGGAGCTACTTTCCTAACTATAATTGATTGCTTTTCCAAATTAAGTAGTCAGGCTATTGCACTAACAGCCTGCAGTTGTGTGCATAGCGCGGAAGCTCTAATTCAAATATTTTCTGTATTTGGCCTGCCACTCAAAATTACTGCAGATTCAGATACCAAATTTGAGAACGATGTTATTAAAGAATTGTGTGCACTCCATAACATAGATTTAAATTTCACAACACCATATAACCCTAATTCTAACTACACCATAGAAAGGTTTCATTCCACAATTGGCGAAATAATCAGAATTAAAAGAATGACTAAGAGGGCCGCCAGACTGTTGAAAACACGTTGAAAACCAATGCTTCCAACCAAGGTTAGGTAAGGAACGTTCAGTTGTTGACAACCAATTCCGAGTCATCCACACTGTTACAAACGGTGGTTTCCAACAAGGAGACAAACAAGAACACAAGCCAAGGTCACGCCAGGCCACGCCCCTTAATCGTCAGTGTGCTCTGATCTCTCGCGTTGACAACATCTTCGCGATGGCAGTTTTGTATGCAACTGAGGATACAAAGAAGGAAAGGTTGAAACGCAGGATAAAAAGCTACAAAACTCGAGTCATTTATAGTTATAGTTACATAGTAAAATATACAATAACAAGCGTACACAGTCCTAAACACAGACATACATCTACATAGATAACGCAAATGCATGTCCTTTGCGTGTCCGAACCCCAACCAAATGTCAAGGTTGGTCGCCTCTAGATTTAATATGTATTGTAATATGCGTGTATGTATGTCTGTTAGAAAATCGAGTCAAGAATATCAATATCGGTCTTAATAATCGATTTCATCGGCGGTATCGGTGTCTCTGAATCTTTTTGTATTTTCCAGTAATAAATATCAGCTGTGACGTCACAATAGGTCTTAAAAAGTCGGCACGCTTGATTCGAATACAAATCGTGCCACTTGCGTTGTCTATGTAGATGTATGTCTGTGTTTCTAAACACCACCGTTTCCAACCCGCCAAGGTCATGTAATTTGGTTGTCAACAGCCATCTTCACTGTTGGAAACACGTTGTAAACTAGCAACCTTGGTTTGATGTTTTGTTTCCAACAGTCTATTTGGGCCTTAACAAAGAAGACCCCATTCAAAACATAATGAAATATTCAGTAATAGCCTATAATAACTCTATCCACTCTACTACAAATTACACTCCACACGAATTACTTTTCGGTCATACTTCATCCAGAAATCCACTTGAACTTTACCCAAAAAAATTCTACCAAGACTACATTATTAAGCATAAGATGAACGCGGAAGCCGTACAGGAATGCGTTTCAGCGTATTTATCTAAAAATAAAGATCAGGTCATTTCTAGGAGAAACCAGCATGCAGAAGAAATCACCTTCAAGGTAGGTGAAACTGTTTATAAGCAGGTAGCGTGAAATGATAAAACTAAGCCGGTATTTAAAGGTCCGTATAAAATTATACATTTACATCCCAACAGCGTCGCTGAAATAATAGGTACTCATCCTAATTCTAAATCGATTCGAGAAAAAGTCATCTCACCGAAGACTGTATTATCTCGCTCATCCAACACAGGCCCACCAACTTTTTCCACGCGAAATTAGACATACAAAACGGAAAAATACAGAAAAACAAAGAAAACACCTGGATAGCAATAACCAAGAAGATGAAATCTTAGGAAAAAAATGTGAACAAAAAGTAGAATACAAGCGGCTATCTGGTGCTTACCTAGCTTATCACAGATGATTGCCGGATAACCATCACGAACAGAACCTTGCAGACACACACCAAAACATTATGTATAAATGATATCATACCTCTCCCGAAAACTAACTATATAAACAATGAAATAACGAAGTAAGAGATCAAAATTGAAGATATTCGACTCGACAGCATCTATGAACTGGTAAATCAAGCCAAAGAAATACAGATGGAAGAACAGGACTCCAGTTTACCCGTAGCAGTCGCAATACCAAGTCTATCGAGTGTGACCATATACATTGCTGCTGCGGTCGCCTTCATCATATGCGGTCAAAGAAGAAGATACCATCCCAACCTGATGTCAACGAGGACGTTGAAAGAAGCTGCGGGTCGCGCTTGTTACTCGGACATAACGTGCGTTGTCAGCAGGTTCCCACACTCGCAGCAGACAGAAGCGTTCTATTACTACTGCATTGTAATTTTTAGTTGATATCATGTTTATATATTTGTAATAGTTCAGTCTTGTTTTGTCTTAGAATTGTAATCATATTAAACTTGTATTAAGTAAATTGTTTTTTTTTTTAAAAGCCTTACTCCGACGGCCTGAATATAACTCCTTTTTTGTGTAAGAAAAATTCGGCTGGTGACTAACAAAAAACCCTGTATACAGGGTGAAATTTTTGAATGCCCCCTGGAGGGAAAGTGCTCTAAATAATAGAGATAGCAATTTTACTCCAAAGAAACATTCGTTTATTTTGGAAAAGAAATAAAACTGCATTCAAAGATTTTCGAAAATTCGCTTCCTTCACCCGGACATCGAACTTTTTTTTGTTTTCCGCCACAGAAAATTTTGGCACCCCCTAAAACAAGCTTTAACCAGTAAAGCAAGCTTTAGCGGGAGGAGGATGAATCCTATTACGGACGAATGGGCATTCTATAAGCTGTTAACCCCAGTGGCTAACGGCAAATAGAATGCCCAGACAGTGTGGAGACTCACTCAGTGAAGCCGAGCATACCCACTAAACATCCCCCTTTACGACCTACCTTAATCCAGGTTCTTGATCATTTATCGGAGCGACAGCCAATTGGAGAGAGAGGCTGCGCAGTGAGCGGCATCCTGACGGCTGCCACCAAAAGGAACTGAAAGTGAGAAAAAATAAAGCTAAGATTTAGCAGAAATGACAAAGCTGAAACTAAGATATTATCTAGAGTGATCAGACTCACTCTGAGATAGGAATGCTGGAAAGAAGGACTACGTTTAGAAACGTTGAGCTTGCTGGAGTTTCCTGATAAGGGGAGCGAACTTGGTTAGGACCGGAAGAGCACCGTTGAAACCCTCTGGGCTGGCGTCGAGAGCGGCGCCGAAAGCCAGGATCTCGTCGATGGGAGCGAGCTGGATCCAGAACGCCATGCGGTCTTGAGGACCATTTGCATTCTGGCACTGGGAAGCCGATTTGGCGGCCGGTTGCGATTGAGTCGCGACCCGGCTGCGCTGACCTGGAACGATAGAAGTAAAGGCCTTAGGGGCCTTTGAACTGACTGGAGGGGCGTCCGAGCTAGGCTGCGGTCGCTCTCTCCAGTTCTCGATGGGCTTCACGGTAGCCCTGGCAGCACGCGGTGCCTTGGGGCAGCCGCGAAAGTTTGCTGTGTGGCCTGACTGGCCGCACAAGACGCAGGACGGAGCGGTGGGCGATTCGGGAGTGCGAGAGCACTCCTTAGTCCCATGCGGTTCTAGGCACTTGACGCACCTAGGGGAAGCATGACAATGTGCCGCCGCATGACCATACAATTGGCAGCGGTGGCACTGACCTGGAAAACCACGCTTGTGTGGTACCTCGACGCGGATGTTGGAGAGACCGCACACGGTGAGCTTGCCTCTGAAAATGGACTGCCCTTGCGGGCTCCTCGCTAGGATTACTAGCGCTAGTGGGAACTGCTTGCCTCGGCGGCTGTGCATTTTGTGCACAGATTCGACGGGGAAGTCTTGAGAAGACAAGTCCTCTTGGATTTGCTCGTTCGAGAGCTCGAACGGCACGTTCCTGAGGACGGCACGAATCTTACGCTCCTCAGGGAGGGCGTAAGTGTGGTACTCGAGCTTTTGATCAGCAAGAAGCCGAGTGAGATTCCTGAAATCGGGAATGGAATTGACAACGACCTTAATAGAGTCACCCACGTTGGATGCCTTACTATACTGGATCTTGGGATTGTGTCTACCGCAGAGAGCAGAGACCTCGGTCCAGCGGCTCTTGTCCCGTAGAAAGACGGGGGGCGGAGACTTGACTTTCGGTGGAGCCGAATCTGATTGCGACGCAGGCTGTGACGCCGGGATCGCTGAAACAAAAGGCGCAGGAGCAGACGCCGGTGCGACATTTTGCGGAGCAGGAACAGCGGCTGGAACAGCTGAAACGGATGGAGATAAAGTCGAAGAAGCATCTTGCTTCTTCTTCTTAGACTTGGACTTTTTGCGAACCTCGGTGAACGGGGCAGGAGATTCTGGAACTAAGGGAGCGGAGTCGGAATCACTACCCGGAGGGGTAGTTTTCCGTTTGCATGCGGAGGAGTCTACCAACATACTACCGGCTTGCTCAGAAGGGTCTGGCGACGCCGGAGAGTCAGTGGGGAAGCTCGGAGGAATCGGAGCTGAAGCTTGGCGGGCGTGAAGGGCCTGAAGGGCCAGAAGGATCGAATTAAGATTTTTATCCACCTGACTCAGTTGACATGAAAAACGGGCTTCCTGCTCTTGGAGCAGGGACAAAATCTTGGGGTCAATGGAAGAATCCATCGAGCACAAGTGACAGGACTGTGCTGAAAGAAAGAATTAGACGAATCCTAAGTGCCGGTGAACGGCTGCTAAACTGCGCTGAAAAAGAGAACGACCTAGTACGGACCTATTGCCGGTGAACGGCGGACGATCAGGCTTAGTTGTCACGGTTACGTATCCACCTGACCAGCGATGCTTCGGCCGGCAGCAGTCGGGTCCGCCCTGAAAAGGGCAGATGAATTAGCCCCGACACCACACAGCCTCCACAAGAGAAAACTTTCCGAAAGAGCTTAACTTGGCACCTGACCCGCACGAGTGCGGGGGAGGGAACAAGGGCAGCGCAATACGAACACTCGGGAGCGGCCGCAGACACGACCGTTCGGGAGCGAACGCAAACGGGAAGTGATTGAATGGACATCGAACCGACTAAAATCAGTAAATATGATATCTACCCTGTAATTTTACTGTATCGATCGTTAAGGTCAATCACAAGAGTGAAATCTCTCTAACATACTAGGTTAATTTAATGAAAGAGAAACCATGAAGTTTTTCAGATTTTCAGATTTCAGACATTTTCAGATTTTAGTCGGTGCGATTTCTGGGTGCAGCAAGCAAATTTTCTAAAAATCTTTGAATGCAGTTTTATTTCTTTTCCAAAATAAAGGAATGTTTCCTTCGAGTAAAATCTGCTATCTCTATTATTAAAAGTAATTTCCCTCCAGGGGGCATTCCAAAATTCCACCCTGTATATTTAGAAAAAGATAGGATCAGAAATACCTAGAACGTTTGTTTGTCGTCTTTTGCAGTTTGAGTATCTTGGAATAAGGGATTAGTCCTATTCATCATCATCACAATTCAAGGAGTCGATTGCAGGGCCAGGAGTTTCTCCCCTGAGTGACAAAAAGGTATTGTAAGCCACCGAGCTGACCCAGTGCTGGGTGGCGCATGTCAGAATGGCTACTGTCTGACAGACCTTTACGACTATCTGTACGACGTTTTCTCTTTTTCTCCAAGTTTGTTTCTGATGAATGGAAGTGTCTTCACTTATTTCGATCACCAGGAGTCATAGACGACAAACGTCCTCTTCTTATTCCATTTTGTACTTTATTGTGTTGTCTTGTTTGTTTGTATGTTGAAAAATGTTTGAATTAAATTTAAATTTGAAATTTATTTTATTGAAGAAAGAAGCCCGTATCCGACTGCTTATATGTTCTCGAAAAAAGTCGTCGAGAGAAATTAGCGATCGGCGGTCACCCATTTATGTGGGTACATGGATCGGTGACCGGGCTACTACTGATACGAATTATTATAACTGACGACCGGCTGTTGTAATGGTAACGTATATTGCCTTCTACGCCAGAGGTCCCGGAGTACGAATATCCGCGGCGGTGGATATTTGTGTGATGAACACAGATATTAGTCGTCAAGTCATGTTAATTTAAGTTTATTGTAATAAAAAAAAGATGTATTTATTCAATATTTGTATGTTTATTTATTATATTTATCAAGGTTCGCCGCGCCGACTATAGTTTATATATACAGGGTGTCCGGAAATAAGATACATTCCTTGCAGGAGATGAAAATATAGCCCATTTGCAGCCATTTTAGCCCCGGGATACCGGGTCCGAAAATTAGCCATTTCTGAGATAATCAAGATTTTAAACTATTTTTGAAAAACCCCCGTATTTTAGATAAAACTTGCTGCTGTGGTAAAACACGTAGAGTTATTCTTATTATTTTTTTATTTTCTGACACATAAATAAACAATAAATCATACAGAATATTTTTTTGGTAGATAACATCACTAATCTTTAGATTACGACACAAAAACAATCATTGTTTTATGAAAAAAGTCATGTTTTCAGTACAAAAACCTCATTTATTTAAAAAAAATGTACGGAATGTTGCGTAAAAATTATTGAATTTAGTAGCCTAATTTATGAGCTATGCAAAAAGGTATAACATGTCAGCAAAACACTACAATGCTAATTAACAATAATTTTAAAAGTAAACAATCCATTTCCTGGAATTGCTCTACATTGACTTACCGCAGTGGCACGTGTGCGCTAATTGTTCTTTGATATCGCCGCATTGCTTGGGACACAATGGTGTGACAGTAGGGATTATCGGCAGGTAATAACAGGCAAGTTTACTTTTTTAGAAAATTATTAATAAATAAAAATAGGACTTAAAAATACAAAGCGTTGTTATTAATTTAAATCCTGTTCAAAGTGTGAGCCGCGGTTTCTAATGCAGGCTCTAAGTCTTCTTCGAATTTCAGTTTTTGAAATCCGAGCTGTAAGAGTTTCTCGAATTTGTTGTGCTGCATTCATGATTCTTTCACGAAGGTCATCCTCTGTATTAATGGGAGTAGAATACACGAGAGCTTTCATGTGACCCCACAGATAAAAATCACATGGCGTTAGATCGGGGCTTCTCGCAGGCCAAGGAATGGGACCACCCCACCCAATCCAACGATGTGGATATTTATCATCCAACCACTGGCGGACACCGCGCCTAAAGTGTGCTGGACAACCATCGTGCTGATAAATTAGATGTCGTCTTGTGTCTAGTGGGACGTCTTCTAGCAATAATTGCAACTCGTTCCTTAAAAAAAGTTCATAGGCTTCCCCGTTTAAATTTTGAGGAAAGAAATGCGGCCCAATCAGATGTCTATTAATTATTCCCATCCATACGTTGAAAGAAAATCTTCGTTGGTGTGCTCTTTCTTTTTTAACTCTTGGATTCTCTCCTTTTGGTGCCCAATAATGCAAATTGTGATAATTTGTTATTCCATCACGATCAAACTTAGACTCGTCAGTCCACAATATCCTCTCAAGAAATCGAGGGTCTTCCATGTCAGCGTCGATAATAAAACGGCAAAATTCAATTCTTCTAATTGGGTCTCCTTCTTCTTGTGCATGCACTGGCGTGTAATGGTAAGGATGTAACTGTGATGTATGCAAGGTAAACCAAACTTGCCACCGGGATAATCCAAGGTTCCTTGCTGCGGTTCTTGTAGAGATTGTTGGATCTCTTCGAAACAAATCCAGTATGTCTTCTTCTTCATCGGGAGGTAAAACATGCGGTCTGCCTGCGTCTCTTCTTCTGGCTCCAATACTGCCGGATTCTCGCAAACGTTGAAATGTTCCGCCAAATACTCTAACGTTTGGTATACGCCTATTAGGAAAGCGTTGTATGTACTCTCTCCGGGCCGCTGCAGCGTCACCGTTGCAAAAGCCGTACACAAACAAAATATCTGCGTATTCTTCATTACTAAATGAAGCCATTGCAAGTTGATAAAATACGTATGTCTGAACTCAAGGAGGGATCAGTACTAACTACCTAGATAATTTAGTTAACCCGATAAAGTAAACTTGCCTGTTATTACCTGCCGATAATCCCTACTGTCACACCATTGTGTCCCAAGCAATGCGGCGATATCAAAGAACAATTAGCGCACACGTGCCACTGCGGTAAGTCAATGTAGAGCAATTCCAGGAAATGGATTGTTTACTTTTAAAATTATTGTTAATTAGCATTGTAGTGTTTTGCTGACATGTTATACCTTTTTGCATAGCTCATAAATTAGGCTACTAAATTCAATAATTTTTACGCAACATTCCGTACATTTTTTTTAAATAAATGAGGTTTTTGTACTGAAAACATGACTTTTTTCATAAAACAATGATTGTTTTTGTGTCGTAATCTAAAGATTAGTGATGTTATCTACCAAAAAAATATTCTGTATGATTTATTGTTTATTTATGTGTCAGAAAATAAAAAAATAATAAGAATAACTCTACGTGTTTTACCACAGCAGCAAGTTTTATCTAAAATACGGGGGTTTTTCAAAAATAGTTTAAAATCTTGATTATCTCAGAAATGGCTAATTTTCGGACCCGGTATCCCGGGGCTAAAATGGCTGCAAATGGGCTATATTTTCATCTCCTGCAAGGAATGTATCTTATTTCCGGACACCCTGTATATATTTTTTTAATTTATTTGACATTTCTTTGTATGACTTAGCTGTATTTAATTTAATTCAAGTCATGTTAATACAAGTTTATTGTAATAAAAAAAGATGTATTTATTCAATATTTGTATGCTTATTTATTATATTTATCAAGGTTCGCCGCGCCGACTATAGTTTATATATATATTTTTTTAATTTATTTGACATTTCTTTGTATTACTTAGCTGTATTTAATTTTTTATTTAATTTAATTTTAATCAAAGTTGACATTTGGTTCAATTTTAATTTAATTTTAGTTGAATTGGCATTTTATTAGACATACATTGTAATTTGAATCGTAGACCTGACCTAGCTTAATCAATAAATTTGACATGTATATTTGCACGCTGAAACTACGGCAGTATGTGATTGGACATATAAAATAATTTAAGACCTACTTGTAATTACCATATACCAGCAAATAAAGAATTTATTATTATTATTATATTATCTAGCATCCATAACACAAGTTCTTTAAGAAACTCAATTTGGGCTAGATAATGTTGTGTGAGTGTCAGAAATATTTATTTATTTAACAGGGTCGGCGTATGAGCTGCACTCGGTCAACATCGAAGGCTGCGGGATCATGCTGCCATGCTACATCACTTTGGGAGATAATGTTTTAGTTAACGTCGAGTTCCAAGCAGGTCAGTAAAACAAGATAGGTACAAAAAAAAAAACAAGTACGTACCTACCTACCGGATTTATCTTTTTTTATATTTTGCAAGCGACTTGAGTAATTCTATTGTAACCTCTATCTCATCTGACGGTAGTGCTCCCAAATAGGCAAGTACTTTACTTTAAGATGGATAATACCTACTCAAAGAATCTCTATCAGAATGTTCATATTTTGCCGATGACTTTATAAGACAAATGATTGCATATGTCCTTCCATCAAAGTAGTGTCATTCGGATTCAGATCTGAAGATAAACTTGTCCAGCAGGGTTATTCGCGTAACTAAAGTAACAGTACTGTGCTCGACGACGAGCTCGTTGACGAGACGGCAAAGAATTCGCATTTATAATCTTCGTTATACCGATTTTAATGTAACATATAATCCTATTATTAATCTTATCATAACTAGACGTTTTGATAAATGTCTTATGAACAAGACTGGAGCCTGGAACAGTCACGTTAAAATAATTTCTACAGGAAATAAAACGCAACATAATTCAATTAAAATTTTACCTTTATTTAATGAAGAAAAAACATACTGGTAATAACATAAATGATTCAGTTATGGGGTGTTATCGACGACGGTCGATCAATTGGTGTGGTAACACCCTTATAATTCTTATTAAATTAAAATGTAGATGATAGAAACATCTACAATAGTAGTGTAAAAGTACTGGAAACAATAAAAAAAATTTGTGGAATTATGCCCATATGCGCAAACGCAGGCATCTTCGTCCTAGCATTCATGATCCGGATCCCCTTACTGCTGAAGATATTATTAATTTATTTTATTTTTCCATACATTGTACAGATATCATTTCGTGCTTGGCTATTTATAATTAGAATTCAATTGTAACAACAGTTCAGTCACCAGTCCAATTTCAATTATCAAACTCTCCAAAACCTACTTAATTATTTCTAATTTAAATAATTCGATTTGAAATCACAGCTGTTTAATAAAGACGCAGAACATAGATAACGCAAGTACATCTCTGCACTGAGTGCCCGATTAAATCTAAGTGCAAACGGTGATCGGTCTTCTTTCCTGCACCGGCACTCGGGAACAGTCAGTTTTATACAGTACCTACCTACTGGGTGACTGAAACAAGTCACTGTAAACATTTATTTATTACGAGGAATACTGCAGGCTTTTTCTTATAATTATTTATTTTTCTTATATTGTTTTATTTATCCAGCAAGCAGCAGCAGCTATTTCTTCGAAGAGCTCGTTGAGACTTTGCTCTTAGCTTTTTAGGCACCTATATGTACTTGTATACACGTTATGCTTCAAACGAATCAGCTTAGTGCACTAAAAATGTAGATATCCACCAGTACAATAGGGCCAATAACAAAAAGATTAATGATTTAAGGCCTGGGGGACTGACCTACAATAGGGTTATTAGAAAAGGGATGGTAAGGGTGGTGGCCAATTCTGCAATTACTACACGTAAGAATGTAAATATCTACATAAATAGATCATGTCCTTTCTGTATCTCTCTTTGTCTCTCTGTGGTAAAACCGGTAAAACGTATGGTTTTCATAATAAATAAGCTTGTCTGATTTATGTTTGATTAAAAATTCGAAGTTAAGAAAATTTGAAAATATTGAAAATAATAGACATGGACATTTTTATTACTTTTGTCTGTGAAAATAACAAAACTTAAAAAGTAGAAAATGTTGATTTAGTAAAACTTAAACCTTTCAAAATAAATATTACCATTGTAACTGTTTAAAAATAGCTTATACTTAGTGATGTAATACCAAGGTAATACCTACAGATTACCTACATAAAGCTTTACTTGAAAACCTAAATACCTATTAAAAATATCATCGCATTTGTTTTTCCGTTAATTCATTGAATAATTACATATATGAATAAACGCTTTTCCAAAAAATAAGTTTCAAAATTAGAACATTATATCTTTCATCGCTTCTATCCCTCCATCTCAAGACTCTAGATTCAATTCAACCAACATCTTTTATTACTTAACAAAAGATATTAGACTTTTCGTCAAACATAATAAAACGATATTCAATAGTCGCATACCTGGCTGTCTCAACATTAATGTCTAATAATGTGATTTTATTTCAGACTTCCCGTCGAGCAGGCTCATGCAAAACGTGGTGCTCAACATTAACTTCATAAACCTGCTGACCAGGGTCTCTCCAGGTAACATTCCGGGGCGCATTGTGTTCACTAACGACTTCATAAATACTCAGTTTGACACATTTCTCCGAATACAAACAAAGATATGTCAGCGATTCAACGACTTGAAATATATCATATATCATTGATATCATTCTGAAGGTTAGACGTGGGTAGCATTGAGCCCATCTGAATTAAAATAGTATAGCTGACGTATTTAGAATTTTTGTTTGATCGCGTAAATCTCTGACTCTGCCAGTGACTTTGCCAGTTACGAGTAAAGATTTTCGCATTATATAAAACCTATAAGTGTTGATGAGGTCGAAGATGAAAGAAATATCCTCAGTGAATATTTCAAATTATATTGTATAAATAATTTATTATATTGGTCCAGGAGTAATTTCAGTTTTGATGGTGGATGCATATTCGTTACACTTTTAATCTGCCATTAACAGCCAGATTGTAATTGATTCGAATATAGAATTCTTCACCATGCATGAATTACGAAGGTAGCAGACGAAAATTTCATACCTTCCTCCTTATAATTGAAGATCAAACGAACTTCTAAGTGAAGTTCGATCGAAATTATATGAGCAGCTTAATTCGAAGCGATTTATTAGGTTTACTTATTGTAGTATCGGTCCCATGTGTCAGCCTTGCACGGTTATTTTAGAGTCTTTTTTTTTTTTTTTGTATTGGCAACACTGCTTCACCTCCGGCTCCTAATTAACCGGCCCTTTTGGAATCATTTTGTTTAAAGCCGAATTATATAAAAATGTAATGGATTATTCTATTTATAGGATAAACCATTGCATGGTAAGGTAAAAAAACGATAAGCACAGGTAAGTATTTTACTTATATTAAGATATAAGGGTTGGGATATTTATTTTCAGTAAATAAATAAGTAATAATATATATGTTTCGTTTTAAACTGGGAGGGTGATTATAAATCGCTTCGAATTAAGCTGCTCATATAATTTCGATCGAACTTCACTTAGAAGTTCGTTTGATCTTCAATTATATTTCGCAGCTTAATTCTTTGCGATTTATTAGGTTTACTTATTGTAGGATGTTCAGAGAGAAAATAAGTAAAATAGCTTACATGATCAACAATTATTATCCATTTTTAGTTATAATATAGCAATTAAATCAATGTCCATACAAAATATAACAACATAATTAGGTACCTACATTAATTATTATGTAGGCATAAAATCACTCAAAATAGTTGTTGCGAAATTGCTAGAATTTTCAATAATTTCTTTGTTATATTTAGCGAATACTTTGGAAGAGTTACTCCAGCCAGCGGCTTTTCTAATTGTATCTAAATTAACTCCAAGCTTGTTGGCCTTAAATGTTGCAGCATGCCGAGTGCTGTGAGCACTGAACAGCGAAGTGTCGATTCCACTTTCATACAGAGTCTGTTTTATCCAATTACTTAATCTTTGTGAAGATAGTTTTGAATGTGGCTTTTTATAACTTATAAATAAATATTTACAGTTTTTACGAAGTTCTCTTGTTTTGTTAATATATGATTCTATACACCGGACAGGACAAATCTCTGGAATAAACATTTCAACACTATATTTACTTATATTATCGAGGTGCATTAAAGATAATGTTTGCTTTTTTTTTTTTTTTTTTGAGCCAAAAAATCAAGGACTATGTTTGTGTCCCATATGACCTCATATTTATATGTATTGCAGAATATGTATTAATAGTTCCGTATTTTGCACCTTTGTTAAAAACATCGGTTAAAAAATTAATTACGACATGAATTTCGGAACAATAACTAAACAAGACTTGATACAGCTGTTATATTGCTTGTAAGTATTACTAGATAAAGAAGATAACATTATTTCTGTAGAATCAACAGATAACGATTTATTTAATAAAACCTGCCTGATAACTTTACGGCAATCAAACCGAGTATCTTGTGTAAGCTGTGTGTCAATCTGATAGGAGATTGAAGAAGGTTAATATTGGGTTCAAAATAAATTGATTTAGAAATAGATATCTTTTTCAATAATGGGAACCATGGCTGTGTGGGCCAATTTAGTACTACGAATATACCCTCGGCCTTATCATCTATTATTTCTCTAAGTGTCTTTAAAATGAGGGCAAATGGCGGAAATGCGTAAAAATAATAGTTAGTCCAGCTGATGGTGAACGCATCAACAGCAAATGCTTCGGGTTAATTTTTCCACGTAATGTACAATGGGCAATTTGTATTACACCTACTGGCAAACAAATCTATTTCTGGTCTATTTCACCAAATACTCGTTTAATACCACAATAAGCATGTTCACTTAATTCCCATTCAGTATCTAGAAACTTTTTGCGAGACAATGCCGTGGGTAAAAAATTGTCCTTCGTATTAATATAAGAAGCTAATACTTTAATTTTACGTGTTTTGCACCACTGCCATTTTTTTTTTTTTTTTTTTTTTTTTTTTATTTTTTTTTTTTTTTGGACATATCATTTAAATTTGGGTACTTTATGCTGCCCATTCTATTAATGCAAGATATCGCGGTTACGTTATCAATGCGTAACAAAATTTGACAGTCTGATAATTCTTTAGCAAACGTTTTTAAACCTAAATATGCCGCTTTTAATTCAAATTAATTAATATGAAGTGTCATTTCAGACTCCTTCCAATAACCAAAACATTCCTTGTTATTACTCGAGGCACCCCAGCTTGAATGAGAAGCATCAGAATTAATTTCAATTTTATAATCATCAGATCTTAAGCTAGCATAACCATTATCAATTTTGTCTAGCCACCAATAAAAATCTTCCCGGATATTTAATGATAAACTAATCTGTCGTTCATATGATGAATTTTCACATAAACTTAAATACTTAAGTCTTTCAAGACGTTTAGAATAAAGCCACGAATATTGAATAGCAGGGCAAGCCGATATGAGAAGTCCAATCAATTGTGCATAATTACGTAACTTATTTGTTTTTGCTTCGAAGATTTTTAAAAGAGATTGTTTTATTTTTACCCTCTTTGTTTGAGGTAATTTTAAAACCATGTTTTGGGAATCAAATACAAAGCCTAGAAATTGAAATGTGTTTGAGGGTTGTAAAGAACTCTTATCTCAATTAATCTAGAAGCCTAAACTTTCTAAAAGTGTCTTTGTAAAAAGTACGTTATTATAGCAATCTGCCTTTGTTTTACCAACGCAAAAAATATCGTCGAGATAAATAACTGATATCATATTTCTTTGATGTGATCGCAAAAATTCCATAACAGGTTTTAAAAGTTTTGTAAAGGTAGACAATTAAATTCATATAGTTTGTTATTGAATTTGAATCTTAAGTACTTTTTGTGCGAGTTATGAACTGGTAGAAAAAATATAAGTCTTTTAAATCAATAGTTGACACAAAACATCGCTCGGTAACGAATTTAGATGCAGTTTTATAGCCTTCCATTTTAAAATGGACGGTTTCAACAAACTTGTTTAATTTTTTCAAATTCAATATGAACCTTTTGTCTCCGTTTGGTTTAGGTACTAAAATATATCGGATACAAACTGTTCACTATCGTATGTACACTTAGGTATGGCTTTTATTCGAATCAAGTAATCTAAGCAAATTTTAAAATCGTTAAAATTTTTATCTGGCTTATATCTTGAGTCAGGATTACTATTTCCGAAGGGCTTTTTAATAAACGGTATTTTATATCCCTTAATCCAGGACAAAATTATAGGATCATTAGTTATTTTTAACCAATTTTTGTAAAATAGCTTTAGACGGCCAGAATAACTGACCTCAGATGTTAATATCTCCTGTTGTATTTCTTGGGCGGCGAGCGTGAGCGTGTGTACTTCGGGGTGTGTCGCGGCGGCGGCGGAGGCGGCGGCGGCAGTCCCGAGCGCTGCACCGGGCGAGGTCTCCCCGCTTCGGGCCGCGCAGCAGGCGTCCGTTGCGGGGGCTTCCAGTTTAAACAATTTTGAGAAGTAATCCTATAATTTTGGTTGTTTCTGTTTGAAATAAATGGTTGTGAAGGCTTAAGGGATTCTCCGGTTTTTGGTATAGTTTTTGCGGACCTTAACTTTTCTGGTAAATCGGTCCCAAATAAAAATGTATCTATGGTGGTCTGACGAAGGGTATCTTTTAGTTCTGCATTGATAGTATTAATAACTAAATTTCTTCGGGCCTTCGTTAGGTAGTAGAAGGAATCGCACAACAATTTGCTTGCATCACTTAAGGGTTTTAGAATATCCTGCGATGAATATTTCTTTGTAATGACTTTCTCTGTCGTTTGCGCTAATGCAGCCAAAGCAATGCTGATTTGTTTTTGACTAAGCATTAAGGAAAAATCTTTTTTGCTTGTCAGTTCTGAAATACCCGCTTTAACTTCAGGGTTGAGGATAGGCGTTAATAGCATTTCACAGTTTTTGGGTACCCGATATTCTTGTAACAAGGACTGTTTGGTTTCTTTGATGAGACCCTTGGTAAGTATGAGCTGCCATCTATCGGATATGTTTTTATTAATTTCATCTCCCAAAATATCTTGCGACTGGGGAACTTCCCCTAATAATGACAGTATTTCGACATCAATACCACTGTCTCCTCGTACCTCCTTTGTGAGATCCGACGTCGAAGGTACTGGATTCTGTGCCGACAACGACGTATGAGGAACTGCCTCGTTCATACATGCCTCCTCTTCAAGCGATTCTTCGTGATGTGGTGAACTTTCGGGAATGACTTCCACGATAGATTCACGGTTGTTCGGTGAAGCTATGATTAGAACTTCACCATGTTCGTATTTTTTTGTGGGTATTTTTAAAATAGGTTTAGTTCTGTAGTATAATTTTTGATATTATCATGAATACGTTTTATTTCATAAATGCTACCGGGCACAAATAATGTATGTTGTGCTTAAGTAAAGCATTATTTTATATTATATTTTTTAGTGAGTACCTACCTACCCTCAGGCGTGGTACAAATTTGTGTCATTTGACAAGTGAGTACTTTAAATAAGTACAAATTGGGTTATAAAGTAAGTATGTTGTGCTTAAGTAAAGCATTATTTTATATTATATTTTTTAGTGAGTACCTACCCTCAGGCGTGGTACAAGTTTGTGTCATTTGACAAGTGAGTACTTTAAATAAGTACAAATTGGGTTATAAAGTAAGTATGTTGTGCTTAAGTAAATCATTATTTTATATTATATTTTTTAGTGAGTACCTACCCTCAGGCGTGGTACAAATTTGTGTCATTTGACAAGTGAGTACTTTAAATAAGTACAAATTGGGTTATAAAGTAAGTATATCTGCAGACAGACGCGCAGAATACAAGTTTTTAAACAATGTCAAATGACATTGTTACATAATTTACTTAAATTCGATGGATTCTTCGTCAGATGAAATAACGCGAATTCTTTTCCTCAGCTTATTTTCGAGTCTCCTTATTTTTCTTCGTATTATTTCATTCTTATCTTCGTTCTTGCGCTTCTTCCCCATCTTGAGAGCTTTGTGTAACACTAGATGACCGTTACAATGAAGTCTTGAGCGTTGCCAGGAACACGTGCGAAGGCTTGAGCACGGGAACGAACAATGATTCCAAAAGGGCCGGTTAATTAGGAGCCGGAGGTGAAGCAGTGTTGCCAATACAAAAAAAAAAAAAAGACTCTAAAATAACCGTGCAAGGCTGACACATGGGACCGATACTACAATAAGTAAACCTAATAAATCGCAAAGAATTAAGCTGCGAAATATAATTGCTGTATAAATTACCTTAAATTACCTATTCTTCCATGCTGGATGGGAAGCATACGAAAAACATAAAATGTGCTAGCTGCTTCACTTCCCGGGCATACTGTAAAAGTCAGTTAAGGGACAGAGGTTTTATTGGAGGTTTTTCTATCGGCGACAGATAGGCTGACCCCCTGTCACTGCAATAGTCTGTCTCCATCATTATAATGCCGCCAAGTTTGTCAAACGTGACATCAGATGGTCCTATAACCTCTGGTGTTCTGCCTACCCCATAAGGAATACAGGCGTGAAGTGTATGTAAATTACTTATTATTGGTAAGCCATGGTTTTTAAATGATATACTTATTGTAGTGTAAATAATGAGCGTATGAACACTAAAGTCCACTATTTACTTAATTTAAATCTTATAAAGTTGGTATATCAAGATAAATATATATATATATATATTTATATGTGTATTATCTTCAACATATCATACCCAAACATATGTCACCAATACGATCAGCACACATAAAAGAAACTGAAAATATGAATATAGTATGTAAACTTGTAAATACTTATGTGAAATTTTGTTGATTTAATAAACGAGGCTGAAGGCGCTGTCTGCTGAAATACAGGGTATAAACCTAGTTCGGCAGCAGATGCTATGAAAACGACTTTGTCATATTGTGTATAAAAACGCAATTATATAAGTTGTGTAATGTAATATTTTTTGGTACAAATAAATTATTATTATATTATTATTATGTATATTTACAACCAGTCGCCTTTCGGTGGAAAAGACCCGACAATCGGACCATTCGGTCGGGTATCAGGGCAAGAAAGAAAGAAACCGGCGAACGATTCGGGCAGTCTCGAGCAAAACCGCTTTTTGCATGCGTGCTGGAAGCGAACCGCCGGTGAATCCCAGCCTTTCAAGGTTTCTGACCAAAGTGGCTGGGGTCAAACCGATTGCGGATATTACAACCGGGATGATTTCGGTGGTTATGATTATTATGTGTTTTCAGAGCCGTGTGAGATGGTGCACTGCCCGGTGATGTCCAACACTCTGGCCAGCTTCACGAGTGTCATGGAGGTGCCGCGGAACGTGGCTGCGGTGAGGCACAGTTCTACTTAACAGTATCTTTTATCGGTGATAAAGCCCGCTCAGTCCTCCATCTGATGATGAGAAAATATGAGGAGATGAAAGATGAGGAGACTGGCTCTTCATAAAAGTTTGCCTTAACGTATACCCTATTACAGCTTATTAACGGCAGATTTTATATGAAGGGTGGCCGTTAGCTTGGCGAACCATGAACAGGTTCTATCACCAAGCGGTCCCTCGGGCGGTAGGACTATTCATAAAGAATTTTTAATTTTCATCATCACCATCATCATTTTTCAGCCAGGAGACGTATAATGCTGGACATAGGCCGCAAATGAATTATGGTGTTAGAGTTATTAGTTAACTGGATATGATATAGTACCTACACACAGCGCAATATAACCACAACCTAAACAAAGTTTCACGGAAACCTTGATGTTTTTTGAAGCGTTTTAAGTTCGGCTCATAGTCAAGGGGTATTTTGAAACCCCTCTTATTTGGGCCGAAAATACAGCTTAGACATTGTCTTAAATTTAATTTTTCTTTCATATTTTTTGAGGAAATATTTTTTTTTTATTATTACGTACTCATGTACCTACTTAGTATTACAAAGGACATTCAGAAAAAAAAATTCAAAAAGTTTTATTCATCTTAGGAATTTCACAAAACACTTGATGAAGTCAGTCATCACATACTTCGGATTTAACTATAATAGTTGTTGATAGTTGTTAAATAAGATATTACAGTAGACCAAGAGACAAAAAAGCCGGCGGAAAAATTTCTTGGCACTCTTTTTCAGTCAGAATTATCAAATTCAGACAAATAGGCACAGAACAAATTGACCGTGACATGAAAAAGAACAAATACAAGACAGCTAATTGTGAGAGCCAATGTCACGTCACAACCAAATTGTACATAGTAGGTGCAATGAGCTATGGATGCACAATACGAACATGAAAAACTGGGACCAGAGTATTTGAACAATTTTCAACAATTTTTGAAGAATGTTTGAAGATATCAAATTATTCCCTATAAAACCGTGATCGACCATGCAACCTCTTACTAATCATCCGCTAGGTATAACTACCATTCGCTAACTAGCTTGCGAAGGCTGTCGTCACACTAATTAACGGACAATACCTTGATCTTAAAATTAATAATTAAATTAAAACTTCTACAAAACTACATTTCTATATTTTCTACTAGCTGACCCGGCAAACGTTGTTTTGCCATATAAATAAAAAAAAAATAGATGTTGGCCGATTCTCATAGATACCTAATAAGCACAAAAAATTTCATCAAAATCGGTCAAGCCGTTTCGGAGGAGTATGGCAACGAAAACTGTGACACGAGAATTTTATATATTAGGTATTTCTTCTACATTTGTCATTTCACAGAATGACGCAGACTTCCGATTCGGCATCTACATTATTCTTTGCCGTATCAGTACCTATTTGATTTCACCATTTTAAGCAATCTTAAAAAGCTTTAAACATCAGACTACTTTTATCACAAATGGTTTGATGTGATAGATATAACTGGATCTTATGTAGATAAACTATACCTAGGTACGTGGATTTTATTTATAAGGTGCATAATTTTGGCACCCACGTCCAATGCCCATGTAGGATATGCCGTTGGGTAGGTCTTTGTAAGCTGAATCAAAGTTATTATCGCGCCAAGTCTGTATCGTTAGTCCGTTCAGAGCTATAAGGTCTTAGAAGTCAGACTATGATTTTGGTAACCACCTCCAATAGCCATGTAGGATACGTCATTGGATAGGTCTTAGTAACCTGAATCAAAGTTACTATTGCGCCAAGTTCCGATCGTTAGTCCGTTCAGAGCCAAAATAGCAGACAGGTCACCTATAGCATAGATTAATGGTGGCCAACCTGCGGCCCGCCAGCTGTCAAATTGTGGCCCGCCGCCAGGATGAATTTTTTATTATTTTTGAAGTTAAAAGAAAAATATTAAATTACACTTTGTTTATCGAAAAAAAAAACTAATTTAGTACTTCTCTTATACGTTTAAAGTCAACACATAAAATATAAGTTTTTTGTGCGTTGGTTAGCTACATAAAATTTTGTAGTGCGGCCCGATGCGAAATTTCGGACATTTCGGACAACAAATTGAGTCTATGGCAAAAACGGCTTCCAAAAAATTGGGTATCATCTCGAAGGTCCGAAGGTCCTGAACGGCTCCTCAACTTATACACAGCCCAAGTGAGGTCTTGCATGGAGTACTGTAGTCACCTTTGGGATGGTTCTGCCAAATACCAGCTCGAAGCGCTAGACTCTGTTGACCGAAGAGCCCGAAAACTCATAAATAACAACAACCTTACAAATAAAAAATTGCAGACGTTGGAGCATCGTCGTAAGGTTGCTTGTTTGACAGTATTTTATCGGCTACATTTTGGTGAGTGTGCGAGTGCTCTTTTTGACCAAATTGAACCCACCCCTTTTTACCACCGGACTACCAGACGCAGACAGAACTTCCATATATAGTGGATATACCAAGAAGTCGAACAAAACGCTTCGATAGTTCCTTTTTGGTACGGATTGCCAAGGTGTGGAACAATCTGCCTGCGTCTGTTTTTCCTGACCACTACAGTCCTGGAACTTTTAAGTGTCGAGTGAATAGGTTTCTCGTGGATGGACGTGTAACACCATAGTCTTCATGCGCACTTTCCATCAGGTGGCATGGAAGACAAAATTTGTCCTAAATTAATGTCCTATCCTTACAATATAAAAAAAAAAAAAAAAACTATTTCAGAATTTTGGCCCAGCTGCCGAAAAGGTTCGCCACCCTTGGCATAGATAGTAAGCGAGACCGCCAACCTGATTATCCGCTTCGCACCTGAATTCAGGTTTTTTTTTATTTTGCCTTCGGAGATTTTGATAAGGTATTTTAGAGCACAACAAAAAGTAAAACGATGTGATCATGATGGCTTGCAAATATATCTAGAAGAATAATGCGCCTTCGACGCATGGTCAGAAATACGACATAATTGAACAAGTCAACAAATGAAATCCCTCCGATGAACTAGTAAACATCCATGTTTGCCTATCCTATAGAGATACAACTAAAAGTATTTTTAGTAGTGTTATAATAAACTGTCAGGAACTCAGGACTCATATTCACTAAAATATTCAATCGTTTTTCAGATAGTTTTTAATTTCTTGATTCTTCTCACATTGTTACATCGATTATAGGTAGATAGGTATGTCGATTATCCTTAACACGTTATCGCACTTTAATTATCGTTCATCAAAACCCTTTGTCCCAAGGTTTTGCCTTTTAGCATCGTAATAATTATCTTTATTGTCACACAAATTAAAAAAAAAACTATTAAGACTGCATCCGTGCGACATATTCCAGGCGTCCATTTGTAAAAAGAACAGTTATATTATAAAATAAATACGAGTATATAGCAATACTTAAAAATAGTGCGAGTGCTCTGTTTGAGCAAATTGAACCCTCACCCTATTACCATCGGGCTACTAGACGCAGACAGAACTTCCATCCGTATGTGGTTGATATTCCGAAAAGTCGAACTAAGCGCTTTTTGA
Source organism: Stenoptilia bipunctidactyla (assembly GCA_944452665.1). Lineage (NCBI taxonomy): Eukaryota > Metazoa > Arthropoda > Insecta > Lepidoptera > Pterophoridae > Stenoptilia > Stenoptilia bipunctidactyla. The sequence continues at coordinate 11,650,149 of OX101733.1, forward strand.
CAGTTCCTTTTTGATACGGGTCGCCAAGGTTTGGAATGAACTGCCTGCGTCTATTTTCCCTGACCAGTATAGTCCTAGTACTTTTAAGCGTCGAGTGAATAGGTTTCTGGTGGATGGACGTGTACCACCTTAGTCTTCATGTTCACTTAACATCAGGTGTCATGGAAGACAAACGTCTCATCCATATTTTATAAAAAAAAAAAGTAGAGAATTATAATATACTAGCTTTTGCCCTATATGTACTTAATACAAATAAAGTGCTATAACTACCGTTCCTGTAGAAAATTTAAAGAGCTTTTATATCAATTTTCACATCGGCGCACTAAAGGAATAAGATTTTTCAAATGAACTAAAAAGTCGTGTCCCGTGCGAATTTCGAGAATACCTTTCTTAGTGTACCTCCAAGAAATGTATAGACCGACAAGGTTCTTTTGGCGCGTGGCGAAAATTGGAACTAACCTCCGTCTTGGGAAATGTCACTTCTGACTTTTACCGCTCATATTTGTTAATGTACTTTTAAATTCAATATTAAGATATGAAATACCTACGCCAGAATTTACAAAATGGGGGCTTACTTATTGTAATTATAAAATTTAAGAAGTTCTCTTCAGAAAGAAAAACTATTTAACGTCTCAATAAATCCCTTTTAAAGAGTAAAGAAGCAAGTTGCCTCTGCAATGTTTACATATTGCCATATTTTGAAAAATACACTTTAGAACATAATTTATTTCATTTTTTAAATCTCAATAAAAATTACGGTTTCAGGAGAATTGTCTGTTTAGAAAGACTGAATGAAAAGTGAAGAAAGATAAGCAGATTTTTTACGAACTTTTAAAATTACGAGCATTTCTAGATACGAGTTGGTCCCTTATAAAGAAAATACCTAGTGGTGACGAGGATGATAAGAAAAACAATTTATCATAAAAATATTATTTTAATTTCATATCACTTTATGATGTAATATATTTTCTTGCTGAATCATATATTTCCTTGCTGAATCATATATTTATATCTTCAAACTTGTGTTTTTGTACCACTAACGTTTTTCTCAAATTTTACGCGACTAACCTTGTGTAGTACACAAAATGAAATGATTTCTGTTTCCAAAGTTAAAAAAACTAAACGTTTAAGCATTCATATTTTTCTCTGACAATAGGGAAATTGTAATTAATGATAACCCTTATTTCACCCACACGCCCCTCTGACAATCCTGATGATCCAAGCGCCAAAAAAGCCTTGTCGGACTGTATGTTCCAAATTTCAGCTCTCTACGCCCATTAGTTATGGCTGTACGTTGTCTGTCAGTCACTCAGTTAGTAAAGGAATATTGATTGATGTTGCATTTGTTTCGCAGGAATAAATAAACGAGAAATGCTTTTTCCGCCGGATTTTTTTGTCTCTTGGTCTACTGTAATATCTTATTCAATAACTATCAACACCCTGTTAAAGCCGAAATACAAAATTGTGACGTCATTAAGCGGAATTCGATAATTTTATGATGAATAAAAATTTTTCATTTAATTTTCATTTCATTACAGAATCAGCGTGGCTACCTGAACTGGCGAGTGTACAACGAACACAACCAACGGGTTCTCTGCTACTCCGTGCTCGTGCAGAGCCAGACACCATTGCAAAAAGCCCTACGACAACTAAACTCTACAACAGCTATAGAATTCGTTTCATAACCATCGCCATACTCATTGCCGTCGTCATACCCTGTGTTAATTGCATCGGTTAAGTATTTATATTTCATAAAATAAACAAGCAATAAGAAACTGTTTAGGTATTTTATTTTTATATCGATAATTTTTATACCGTGTGCTTCTACTGCACTGCCACAGCTATTTCCGCAAATGAGTTGAGTGAACATTTGGATCATTTTGACCTGGATTGGGCCATGATCAAAACCCTTCCTTACGAGCCAAAGTTATGGGATCTCTCCCCCTTTTCCCCATCAAGCTGGTCCCTATATGGTTCATTAATGTCTGAATTTTCAGAGCCAAATTGACTAATGCAAATCAGATGACCAATGTATTCAATTATACAGCACACCTGACGGCTTAATGTGCCCAGCAAAGTAGCTACAAACCAATGTCCAACTTCAACCAACAGGTACATAGAATAGGGTAAGATTTTCTTAGTAGGCTATAAATTTTTCTGAACTGTTAATACTTCACATGATTTAGTAGAGGGAATGCGATGATAGGAAAGACCTTTGGGATTGACTACTTAGTACTTGACGGACTGCAGTGGTCTAGTCTAGAAGCTACTACGCCAATCTTGAGGTCGCGGGTTCGATTCCCGCTGGGAACATGAAAAAGAATGATGATGGATGATGGATGAATACTTCACATGATTTAGTAGAGGGAATGCGATGATAGGAAAGACCTTTGGGATTGACTACTTAGTACTTGATGGACTGCAGTGGTCTAGTCTAGACGCTACTACGCCAATCTTGAGGTCGCGGGTTCAATTCCCGCTGGGAACATGAATTTTTTTTTTTTTATAAGTGACTAAACCCGCGTTTGACCTCAATCTCACCTGATGGTAAGTGACGATGAGGTCGAAGATGAAAGCACACGGGTTTAGGAAGGAACTGGCTCTTTATACAATATTGCCGGAACACATTACCGCCGGAGCGGTAACAGTTGGCGGCAGACTTTATATAAAGGGTGGTCGCTAGCCAGGCGGACCCAGAAGGGATCCTACCACCAAGCAAAAAACATATGAAAAAGAATTTTCCGTGTCTGGGTGTTTATCTATTTTTGTATTTATATTCTAGGTTCCCCTATTTCAATACATAGTAAACCACTTCACAAACTATGCATACTTTGGGGCCAAGTCAGTGTGATTGTCTGAGGATGTTATTTATTTATTTATATTATTTTAATTGTACATAAAGGTAACAATATGACAGTCGCAGGCATTAAATAGACAGCAAGGTCACTGTTACAATGATGTGTAAGCATATTTGTAACAGGTAAATGTTATTTCCGTATTGTAATTCTGTGCATTTTATTTATTGAATTTAAAAATTGTCCCTGCAACCAGTTATTTGAAGTGAAGCTCATAAATGCGTCACAAGCGTGAACTGTAAAAGGCCAAGCTATGATTGACTGTCATTTGTGAATCAATAAAACTTGATGTAGGTAGTTAATATCCCTGACTATGACGAACGAAGAACGACCCACTGGATTCACCACCGATGGGTGGAGGGGTAACTCCCGTCTACCCGTGTACCCACTGCGTCAAGGTTGGAATCCATCATAATTTTCAAACGACTTCCAAAAAAGGAGAAGGTTCTCAATTCGTCTGTATGATTTTTTTTCATTTGATAGAGGATACTTCATAGTTTGTCCCATATATAGGTAATATTAGATATACTTAATTAACGGACTAACTTAATGTTGTTCCCAACTACTCAACTTTAAAATCGTTCATAGCAGCCGTAATTTTCATTTTGCGCTGTATTTATTTATAAGTCCAAATTTTCATGAGTACTATTGCGCAGTTTAGATTTGACTCGTTAAGTAGGTAAGTATGTAATAAAACGAATCAAATTTTAATTGCGCAAAATTAATAACTTGTAATCAGAATTTTTGAAAATTTGAAAACGGTGTGGTACAGCCGGGCTGCATTCTAGGGTTACTTTGGTCAATAAGAGTGGATACTGTATGGCGCTGAAGTGCTAAAACCGCGAGACGGTTATCTATACTTTAGTACTTATATTCATCTATGGCCCCGACCTAGCACCCCATGATTTCTTTATTTTCCTCAAATTCAAAGATTTGATAAGAGGTTTCACTTTTACCAATTCCGAAGAGGCAGTGATAGCGACCCATCAGCACGAAGAAAACATGCCTTCAGATCTGTGGTCCTCCTGTTTTACCTATCTTTATTTATAAAAAATTCTTATCTTTTACTTTCAGCTGGCTTGAGAGCGAAAGAATAATATAGAATGTGCCAGCTGCTTCTCTTCCCGGGCATACTGTAAAAGTCAGTTTAGGGACAGAGGTTTTATTGGAGGTTTTTTTTTGTGGGCTATAGACCCTTCACTGCAATCGTTTCTCTCTCCACCATTATAATGCCTCCAAGTTTGTCAAACGTGACATCAGATGGTTTGTTCTGCCTACCCCATAAGCGATACAGGCGTGAAGTTATGTTTGTTCCTATCTTTTTTTATAATAAACCAACTCTATCAATTTAACCTTAAATGGGGCTTTTCTTGACAACTCGGGATTTCCCGACAATTACTAGACTTGCATTCTTGAATTCTGAGAAAAAAATAAGGCAATAAGCCAGATGACATTAATGCAAGGTTACCAGATGTGTGAATATTTATTGAACGCATACGTAATATTTATGTATTTTTATTTAAATACAACAATGATTACACGGAACGTTTAAGTAGAACAAGCAGGTTTGCGTGGTTTTATTCTACTCTATATATTCATAGCTATCTTTGCCTTTCATATATATTTTACTAGCGACCCGCCCCGGCTTCGCACGGGTGCAATGCTGATACTAAATACACTACAGAAAAACTGTGAACGTTGTATATAAAAACATAGCGGACCGCTCCGGCTTCGCACGGGTATAAAATATATAATAGCCTATTTTTATAATAAACGCGTCCGATCGCGGCTAAATTCAAAGTTCAAAGGGAAAACCGCGGCCTCAGACGCGCTATTTATAGGCACGCTCTTGCCGCACCGCCGCAAACGCTACGTCCCGCAATTTTTTAATCTGTAATATCTTCGAAAATATTCACTTAAATCATACGGTGTAAAGGGCCATATAGATCTATATTAAATGAACAATGTATTCAAGGTATTTAATTGGTTAAGGATTAATGCTGTATTGGTTAAAATCGCTTCGAAAATTAGCCATTATTTGTCGTAAAAAGTAAATGACAAAAAAAGTTATTGTGGGTTATCCATAAGAGATAGACATATACCATCACGGACTTTTCTGTAGACCTTTTCAATGTGTAAAATACTTAGTACATTATTTTGATAAAACTCGTAGGGTTCAGCCTGCGTTTGCAATGTAAGCGGAAAAAATGTAATTATTTACGACATCACATTAGAAACCTCAAAAATAACAGTAAGTACTTCTCCACTATTTAATGGATGTTATTATACATATAAACCTTTCTCTTGAATCACTCTATCTATTAAATAAAACCGCATCAAAATCCGTTGCGTAGTTTCAAAGATTTAAGCATACAAAGGGACATAGGGACAGAGAAAGCGACTTTGTTTTATACTATGTTGTTGATTAGCGGCATGAATACAAGTCCTTAAGCCTATTTTATTTATGTTATCTTTGCCATTTATGCCAGAGTTCGTGAAGTTGAAACCCGATCGATTGGGGCACACATTGTATTATTACTGTCAAGTCTTAGATGTTTGTACGTTTATTTATTTATTCATGTACACTTTATTGCACAAAGTAAAAAAGGAAAAATACATTAAAAAAACACAAAGTTAAAAATTGTGCAATGGGCCGCCTTATCGCTGTAACGCGATCTCTACCAGACAATCGAAGTTTTTTTATTTACGTTTATTTATTTATTTACACTTTATTGTTAAACTTATAGTATAAAAAATTAAAATAAATACAAAATGACTTACATTGCATACTTGGCAGTCTTAAGACTGCCTGGCAGTCAGAATCGCTGGGCAGCGATTTCTACCAAATATTTGCGTCCAAATATGGGCGTTACCCATACGCACTAGCGGTTGGCCGCCTAGGCGGTTCGTGAGTAAAAAATATTATCTATATTTTATACTGACGACTTATATTAGACGACCGCCTGGTGTACTGGGTCTGGTAACATACATTACCTTCTATGCCAGAGGTCCTGGGTTCGAATCCCGGCGGGGTGGCGGCGGATATTTGTGTGACACAGATATTATTCGTCAAGTCAGGGATTTTATATGTTTATTTACGTTAATATTCTAATTTTTTTTTTGATATGTAGATATTTTTGTATATTTCTTAAGTATTTCAGTTATCTAGTATCCAAAAAAGTTCTTTGATCTAAAACTTAATTTGGGCTAGATAATGTTTCATGAGTGTCAAAAATATTTATTTATTATGTATACCTACAGTGAACATTTCTCTGTCTATGTAGAAGAACTACCTACTGCTCAAATTTTATTAACCAGTTAAAGGCTTATATTATTTATTTATTTACCCTTTATTATACACAAAAACAAATCCAGAATAAAAAAAACACAAATAAAAGAACACATTATGTATAAAGGGCGGCCTTATCGCTTGGAAGCGATTTCTACCAGGCAACCCAATTACAATGAAGTATATTACTATGAAGACTTACTCATATTTAAACTCTACTTACAATAGATATTTTGACTGTCTTCTATGGAGGATTGCGTGCCAGTACTGCCAGTCTATGCTTCGTGACCAACGATTATGAGACCTTTCTGAATCCGTGCGTAGAAGTAGTCTTGCGGCTCAAATGAGGCTATTAAACATCACGATACCTGATCTATGAGTAAAGCTAACGGCTTTCGTTAAGAAACTCGGTGAAAATATCGATTGGGAAAAGACTTCAACGCACAAATTGCTAAAGACAACTGCACCCGTGCGAAGCAGGGCACTAAAGCTAGTACAAAGAGTTAATAATAATATTTGTTTCAAAACCATAATAGCACAGTCAAATTAAGCCTTAGATAGGCAAACTGGGGGATCAAATCATGTTATTTTAAAAATTAACACCCTGTGGGTCAAAATCAACATAAAAGATTTTTAATAATGAAAGATTTTCGTCAAAACCTATTCAAATAGTGCAGATATTGCTGTTAAGGAAATTTTTTAATAAAATTTCCTATTGATTTGATCATATTACTTGTTATACTACGGATAATACTTTAGGATGTACAGCCTGTTTAAGTTGAAAAGAGATAAAAGTTACTTAAGAATTAAAAACTTAAGTATTTTGAATTAGAGTTTTTGAAACAGGCGTTTTACGTCGATATCCTCATCTTCACTGTCTAGACTATAGAAGATCTACAGGTAGGTGCTAGGAGTAGCTCCTACTCCTTTTTACACGAACCTAAGCATCCTCTATTTCAGTAGGCATTTTGTTACCCAGGAGCTCTTGTACTTTGCTCTTTTATTTTGCTTAGAAAGGAGGGAGATATCAGTTTTTGACTTGGCGCTTCTTTTGTGCATTTTTTGCATCTGAAAGATTAAGGTGGGTAGTGGGTGGACAATATAATGTCAAAAACATGCTGTCTCCTGATTCTGCAATGGAGAAGGAATCATAGGTGTTAGGTTGAAGCTGCGTTGCCTTCGCGGGAGTTTTACCTCAGTCAGTAGTAGTATGCCACGGGCCGCACCATGCGGACACCTGAATACTTACGAATATCTCGCACTTCGCGAAATTAAAACGATTTTTATGTGGAAACTTTCGTCAGAAGTAAAATTATGCCGAAATATGAGAAAGAATCTGAAAATTTAAAAATGGACCTTCATCCTCCCATATAATCAGCACACCCCCGCCCACAAGCACTTTTAGTGTGTTAATCTGGATGTCACAACACTGCGCCATTTAAAACTACACGAGATTTTCCCCCTGATTTTACATATTTGATGGGGCTACAATAATTATCTATACAAATTGATTGGGCTATAGTAATTATCTATACAAAAAGTACCTTTAAAGCATTAACAAGTTTAAGACTTCTTAATGTTATAAGCGCCTAACTCAAAAACAAGGCAATATTTAGCAATATAGACGTGATTAGAAACAAAGAAGAAAAAAAATTAAAAAAGTTGTATTGTATTCACGATTTATACAATACGAGTGTAAGACTAATTCTGCATTGGTCAGATAAAAGTTATCTAATTAATAAAGTACAGACGGCAGCAGCTCAAGCATTACAAACCTATCAAATATCCACAACCAATTTTTAACTTAATGTCCAAGGCATAGAGTTGAGGCTCAATTACAATTTTTTGACAGGTTTGGAACTTTTGATCTGCAGCCTTCTGTACTACTCGACAGCTTCAAGCTCGTCACAAGTTTATTGTTATTGTCATACAATAATTATAAATATCGCTAAACAGGTTTATTCTGCCGAGTTATACATTATTCGTCAAATAACTTTTACCTGACGATGGAAAATCAGGTCTTAATAAGATGCTTTAACGCAATGGCACCGAATTCCGACCACTGATAGATATGGCTAAACATAATACGTTTAAGATAAAAAAATATTCCATCGAGAATAATGAAATAATCCTTTCTGGATGTACAAAAAAATTTATTTAAATAAAAGTACATATTTAATTTTTATAATGTCTCTGTTATTCATTTATTCTGAATTAAACTGCAAGGCTTAGATAAAAAATAACAGCACCGTTTTCCGACCGCCCGACAATAGTCGCCCTTGTATCCGACCACTGAGTAGCTAGATTCCGACCACCCATATCTTAGAGCGTACAGCACGCGTGAGGCAATTTCGCCACTAAAATTTCATTAATACTGTGCTTGTGCAGTTGTGTCAATGGAATACTTAACGAATAATTAAGCGATTGTGCACAATGTTTCTTGGATTTATATATTTTTCTTTTAATGTGTCCATTATCGTTGTTTTTTGGCACTTTATATAATTTAGCAGCCTGATTAATACTTATTTTCTTTTCCCGTATGTCTTTTAAGGCTTTTTCCATTTTCTCCTACGAATACTTTAACCTCTTTTTTTCACTCATGATGATAAACCTGAAACTAACAAATGCAATCATGCAACCAAACCACAGGTACCAAAAGCACCCAAGCTGGACGGAAAACGGAACACCACGAACATATGGACTCCTGTTTCTGACCATTCATATTTTTATGTTATTGAGCCTTAAATATTAAAATCGATACACATTTTATTATGCTATTACGAAAATTACACTTTTCAGACTCCTTAAAATATTGTAAATTTGCTAGTGTGCGTGATATGCTTATAACAAAAGTTATCACAACCACAGTGACCTTGGTAAAAAAATCGGAAAAGATACGAACATTCAAAAAGTTTAAAAATACATAGCAAAGAATTAATTCAAGTTAATACAGGTCGCATAAAGGTTGGGTGCAGCGAAGGTGGGGGACTCTGATCTTCCGCCTTGTGCAGGTATTGACCGGACATGGTTGTTTCGGTCAAGACAGAGTGTCACCATTGTAGGGCGGCCGACGACACGGCGGAGCACATCTTAGTGGTGTGTCCGGCGTGGGGTCGACTGCGGCACGAGTTGACGTCTGTCGTCGGAGAGGACCTCTCGCTCCCTAGCATGGTTAAAGCCAGCCGAGGACGTAATGTCGCAGAAGGAGGTGGCGGAGCGGTGCCGGGAGGATGACGCCTCTTAGGCGCCGATCCGCCGTAGGCGGAGGGGGGACGGAGAAGGAGAAACGCTCACCTTCTCCCTCCCGATAGCCAGCCGTAGCGGGTGAGGGGACCTGCTGCGGCTATTAGGGCTATGTGTGGGGAAATGGTCTCGTGTGCTGGACCATTTCCCACGTTGGGGGCGCTCGGCTAAGGCTGAGCGCAATCTGCCGGGGCTCGCGGGTAATGCCAATGGCGGTACCGTGGGCTCCATCTATGGCAGATGAGGTACACCTTGAGGTTTTTAGTGGGTAGGTCTGGCCTTCTGCCGGATCATTCCCACATACCCCGTCGCTCCCCCTTGGGCGGGGACGTGATAGCACGTTTTCCTCAAGTTAAAGGTCGTAAAACACTTTCATTACAAAATATACCTGATATTTTGTAATGAAAGTGTTTTAAACAAATAACTGAATATACTTAAAAATAAAAATATATAAAAGAAAAAGCAATTTATCCACTAAGTGTAAAAATCCTCATTGCGACCAAGTGGTCGGAATCCGGATTATTATTATTTCCTACGGCTCCATAGTCCGTCCATTATTATTTGTTTGATAAATCTTTAAAAACATGCAATTTTCACTTACCTGTTATATATTTGAAGTAATTGTAAACCAAAGCTGCCAATTAAATAAATAAAAAACTCGTTTGTCGCAGAATTCTCCGAAAAATTACAGACTTATGTTTTCACTGACTTATGTTTTTATCATAAATAATTTTAAGCAAAATGCACCCTTGCGCGGCTTTTGTTGAAAAGACAGATTTTCCATTAATTTTTAACAGACATGATTGGACAGGTGGCGTGTGATGAGTGATTGAATTGAATGCGTTCCATTTTATATTTTTCGCGCGAAGTTTTTAATTTTTAATCAAATAAAACTAATATGGTCGGATAGGGGGAGTCGGTCGGAAAACGGAGCTTTTACCTTATTTACCGGATAAAACAAATTATTGTATGACATTAGTTTCAAAGATGTGTGGGTACGTGTGTGTGTGTATGTTGCAAGAGTACCTATGTGTATGCCCTTGTGTATTGTGTGTCAGAAAAGATATGAATGAAAGTTCGAGTATGAGTATGTAAAGTGTGAGTATAAATAGATGGCGCTAGCTGTCACGTAAACATTGGCTCTGTGAATTTAATTCCTTAAATATATTTAAAATACGTAGTTTTCAAAATAAATTGTGAAAAAGTTATTAGTGTTACGTAAATATTGCACAAAATTGTTATCCAGTAAATCAACCTACTAATTATATGATTTTGCAAGTAATAATCAAAACGACAATAGCATCAAGAAACAGCTGACTAAGTGTATCTTTGAGAACTTTAACGTGTAACAAAAGGAGTTTTTTTCAATTGTGTGACAGTGAAATCATAAATTCTGTGCATCTTTAAATTGTTTATCTCGAAAATAATGTGATTATCAATTAGTCATCCTTCCAACGGAAAATAACGGGACTTGACGAACAAAATATGCTAACACTTAAACACCAGTGACATCTAACGGCTTAACATTGAACTATTTTCTAAGATATAGATCGCCCTTAGACGCAGCTTATCGAGTAACCAACGGATGCGGATAGAGGGCGTTATATTTAATATTGCTCATACTGACATCTAGCGAAATTTAAGACTATGTTTTGAAGTGAACAGGAACATCTATATTATTGACACTCTTAGATGAATGACATCAAGTTATTTGAAAACACGAACAGAGGGCGTAACTAATATTGAATGCACATTATTTTTTCTTAATCGTTTGAAATTTATAACTTTTATTAAATTTTTCATTACATTATTATTAACAATATGAATACATCGACGTGCTCAAAATGTAAAAAGAAATACTTAGACGGTGAAGGATTGCAATGTAATAAATGCAAAAAATATTATGACTTAGATTGTGCAATCATTTCGAAAAGGCGGTTTCTACTATTTAACAAAGAAAAAAGACAAAAATGGAACTGCCCATACTGCCTCTCCAAAAAAGGTAAAGTAGTAGATATAAGTACAACGAGCGATAAAAATACACATATTTCCGAAATACCAGCAATAAGCAAAACTACGACTCCATTAACTTCCCGAGATCCACAGGAAAATGTCACTTTAAGAAATCGAAAAAAAGTATGTTCCACTCCAGTGGTAAATAGTCAAGCAAGTAGGCTTATAAATAATAGTAACGACAACTCTATACTTTCTACGAATTCTACTCCAAGACGCAGCTTGCCTGACTTATCAACGCGGTATGATGAGGAAATAGATGACATAAAAAAATATAATCTTGATTTAATATACAAACTTCAGATAGCTGAAAAAGAAATAGAAAATTTAACCCTTGAAAAATTGGCTTTAGTGAAACAACTCGCGGACAAGGAAGCTACTATAATTAAACTAAAACAAATTTGCTGCAAAACTCCTATGACAACCAAAAAAGAAAAAATAAATAAACAATCAAATAAAAAGATACTATCCGATATACCTAAAGATGACTCATTTATACAGTTAATTAATGAAACAACAGACATAAATCTAAAACCCGCAGAAGAAAATGTGAAATTAAAAACAGAAAAAACTATAAAAATATTTGGCTCCCAGCAGTGCTCTAGACTTGCACCAAATCTAAGACGCTCTAGGCTGCATACAAATTACGAAAAGTATCAGATTACTTCTATGATAAAACCTAATGCCTGCACACAAGAGATATTAAGGGACTACGACAAGAACATTGCTGCATCGGATATTTTTGTTATTAGCGTTGGCGAGAATGAAAAAAACCCACTCAAATTGACGTCAGAACTGTTTTCTACACTAAACACCCTTAAAAATAATATAGTTCTTGTATTGAGCGTTTTAGATAATCCATACCTTAATGAGACTTTGCTCAACAAAGAAATTACTCGGGTTTGCAATTTATTCCCAAATAGTTATTTTATTGAATGTAATACAAATCTAAGACTTTATGATAATAACAATAATAATATTAACATTTTTAAATTATGTAAAAAAATAAACAGAATTATAGACTGCATATATTACGAAAAAAATTTTATTCACGGTTTCACTAAAAATAAGGGCTTGCAAATATCAAAGAATAATAATAAAACCGTTAACAGACCACAGAATAAACTCAAACAGACCACCATACCTTACTTATTCGAGGCAATACGTCATAAAAATGCTAAAAATAATAACACACAAACATCCGATCAACTAAATACCGATAAAACTCCTATAAAGAATGATTTTTTTCGTTGACGATGAAAAAACTAACCTGACACTTTTACACCAAAATATAGCCGGCTTAGTAAACAAAAAGGAAAATATACTTATTGAACTTCAAAAATTATCAGAATCAAATTGGTACTTTGATATTCTGTGTTTTTCAGAAACTTTTATAAAAACTGGGCATGAATCCAATATTAATTTTCATAGTTACAACATGGCTACCTGGTATAGTAGAAAAACAAAAGTTAATCGTGGAGGTACATGTATATTTTGTAAAAATTATATTGAATTTACAAAACTTGACCTTTTAAATGAATTTAATTGTGATTTTATATTTGAATCCTGTGGTATTGACATTCCTGAATATAAATGTTTAATAATATGTTTATACAGAACACCTAACAGTAATCCGTATCTCTTTTTAAATAAACTTGAAAAATTACTCCAAATTTTACGTAAAAAAAGAAATCGTCAAATAATTATATCGGGCGATTTTAATATTGATATTCTAAAAAATAATGATATATCTACAGAATATGAAAGAATAATTAATACCTATAACTTTAACATTCACATAAGGGAGCGTACCAGGAGGAATGCCTGCCTAGACCAAATAATTAGCAACAAACCTGAGTCTGTAGGAGGTACACTCCCCCTAAACCTTTCCGACCATGAGACAGCTCAATACCTGAAAACGCCACTGCTTAATAAAAGAATACCTCCAACTATAATTTACACACAAAAACGGGATATGAATAACGAAAATCTTCGTAAATTCAATCAATATTTATCATCACTGAAATGGCAAGACGTATATACAGAATCAGATGCAAATAAGGCGTTCAATATGTTTTTTGACATTTATTCTTTATTGTTTGAGCAATGTTTTCCATTATACACCATAAAAAAGAAATTTAAGCCCAAAAAATATAGATGGCTAACAAAAGGCCTGAGAATATCTTCAGGGACTAAACGGAAACTAAGATTCACATATTATCGAACAAAAAATCATTCTGACCATGTTAAATATATTAGGTACAATAAACTATTTAAAAAATGTCTAGCTTCAGCTAATAAAAATGCTAATATAGCGTTTTTAAACAGTGCCACTAATGTATCCCGTGCCTCCTGGAAATTAATAAAAAATAATGCAGGCACTCAAAAAAACCAACATGACATTAAAGAAGTAAAGTATAAAAATAAATTGTACAACAACCCTGAAGACATATGTAACGTATTGAATGAGCATTTTATTAATAATACATCAAATATAAATCCGACATCGCATACACTAACGGAAAATAACATTAAGTTCAATAACGCCACAATGTTTCTATTTCCAACGGATGCCGCAGAAGTATCTAAGATAATAAAGTCTTTGAAAGATACAAATTCAGTCGGTTATGATGAGATACCGACAAAAATAATAAAACAATCAAGTATGTACATAGCCCCAGTATTAGCTCATATAATTAATATATCTTTCAAACAAGGAATTTATCCTGATAAACTCAAAAATACCGTAATTATACCTATTTACAAAAAAGGCAACAAAAATGATCCTTTAAACTACCGACCTATAGCCTTAATAACTGTTCTATCTAAAATATTCGAAAAATGTATGCATAATCGCTTGACCAAATTCATATCCACATTTAATATTCTTCATCCTAACCAGTATGGCTTTCAAAAAGGAAAGTCAACAACTCTTGCTGCATTTAATTTAATTGACGATATTATAAAATTGACAAACAAAAAAATTAAAGCTGTAGTGGTGTACTTTGATATGAGCAAAGCGTTTGACTGTGTCTCTCACAGCTTACTTTTGCGAAAATGTGAAGCTTATGGCATTCGGGGCTTAGCGGCTAACTGGATAAAAAGTTATCTAGAAAACAGAACACAATTTGTCCAAATAAAAAATACGGATAGTTCTTTCCTAGAGACTACTTGGAGATCTGCATCTAAAGTAAATAGGACTGGCGTGCCCCAGGGTAGCTTACTGGGACCCTTTCTCTTCCTATTGTATATAAATGACTTGCCACTTATAACTAAATTTCACATGACACTTTATGCAGATGACATTTCCATTTTAATTCCAGATAACTCAAATAATAATTTCAACGACATTATCAATAATACAATTCTTGACATAATCAATTGGCTTAGACACAATAATTTGACTGTTAATATGACTAAGACTAAGTATTTACAATTTTTAAATAAAGGGGCAAAAAAATTAAAACTAGAATTAAAATATAATAACGAAACAATTCAAGAGGTAGACAGTTACTCATTCTTAGGCATACATTTTGACCAACACTGTTCTTGGAACTTGCACATAGAATATGTTTGTTTGAAAATAAACAGATTTGCATATGTTTTATGGAAATTAGGCAAAATGGCTGATAGGAAAACAGCACTCAAAGCGTATTATGGCTACGTTGCCTCAATTTTAAGGTATGGAATACTCATTTGGGGTAATTCGGTTAAAATAAATAAAGCCTTTCTATCTCAGAAACAATGTATTCGAGCAATTGCTGATGTAGATTCTTGGACGACTTGCAAGCCTTTGTTTAAAAGCATGAAAATCTTAACTGTACCCTGTTTATATATCTATGAAACGGCATTATTTGTAAAAATACACCCGGAATGTTTTGTGGAAAAAAAAGAAATCTTGAAATTTAATACAAGATTTCCAAATAAATTATGTTTACCAAATGTCAAAACTGAGATATGTATTAGAAATAGTTATGTCATGTGTATTAAAATATTTAATAAATTACCAACAAAGTTAAAAAACTTGCCGCTGACAAAATTTAAATTTATCCTACGCCAATGGCTTATAGAGCAATGTTTTTATACAATTAATGATTTTTTTAATAGCAAATTTGACATGTAATAAATAAAAGTATCTGATTTTTTTTTCTAACCTAAGAAAACATAATATTAAATATTTAATTAAATTGTATGCATGTATGATTTTTTAATTTGATGAATTTTAATTGAATTATATAGTTATTAATTGTTTACACACTGATATTGCATGCTGTAAGACAGTAAAATATGAGCTCAATAACGAATATTTACCACCAAATGTATATACCACCATATTTGAAGCAATAAATTGATTTTGATTTTGATTTTGATTTGATTTTGATTATGCTAATAAAGATATTAAAACTATATTTACATTAATAATTAAAAATAAGACAGGATAGATATTGATTTTTTCATTTACATACATGCATAACCTCAGGCCTGTCTCCCTTTACCTAGGCACCAATTGCAATGATCCAGACATACCTCTTTTGCTTCCTCCACGTTCATCAATCGTTTACGAGTACTTTTGACTAGGCCCTTTTTCAAAATGTTGCCAATTTGATCGGCATACGTTCGCCTAGGCCGGCCCCTTCCAACAACACCATCCATTCTTGTTCTGTACACCTCTTTCGTAAATCTACTTTCACTCATCCTTTCTAAATACCTAAACCACTGCAGCATACCCTTTTCAATCTTAGTCTCTACATCTATTACTCAATTTCACCCCACACATGCTCCTTAGAGCTCTCATCTTCACAGCATTAATCCTGCTTTCATGTTTCTTCTGCCACACCCAAGATTCACTACCATACATAAGTGTTGAGAGATGCTACACAGCCCTGCCTAACACCGCAATCGATGCTAAACCAATCCGTGTAGTCATCGTTCAACCTGACACAGGCACTCGAGTCCTTATATAAGGATTTGAGTGCCCGTGTCAAGTCACTACCCACCCCACACTCAGATAGAGTTGATCAAAGCTCATTTCCCACCGCACCATAGTAGAAAGAGGGAGGAAGTAGGTTAACTCCGGCCCAATCCGCGATATAATTGCCTACTGTCTCAGGGTTGTCACTTTTAGCTAAATTTTAATTCAATCAATGTCTATAAATTGGCAAGGGTCGGAAAGTTGTGTTTTTTACTTGTATTATCTGGGTATTGGGTTTGTAAGGTCAGTTTTATCTAAACGATGATGAAACTTTTTACGATCAAAAATAGGGCGACGACGGGCCAACAGACGGATTTCGGCGGCGCGGGGCGGTGATGAGCACGATCATTAGTTTAAAGCCCGGCCCTTGCCAAATACAACAACTCATGTCTGTATAACTGATTCAGTGATCATTAGTCAATCAAGTTCAACAATGGTTTTCCTACAGAATTTTTGTAAAGATTCAGAGCAGTATTATTTATGAAAAAGGGATAAAATAAACCGATGTTTCGTCGGCTTCGGTTGTCGTCCAATCCAAACGGCTAATAAATATTTATAGACTAAGAGCTTGTGTTTAAATTATTTGATTAGTTATATACTAGTCAGTTTTTTTATGAGTGTTTGTACACATAAAAGACAATAAGTATTTGTTTTTATTTTTAATAATTACAAACATAAATAATACAAACATATCTATTGAATCAAATCACACATTTATTCATTATCATAACGCGCGCGTGAACCTCGTGCGGAGTTAGCCCCGACTGGCGCTTCGATATCACCGCGAGATTTTGTGTATGTGTGCGTGCGGCGGTGCATAGATACTATGGCGCGCACATACTCGCCGCGCGCGGTGCGTTTGTATGAAGATAACCTACTTCCTCCCTCTTTCTACTATGACCGCACTGTCATAAGCCTTTTCCAAGTCGATGAAGCAGCAGAAAATCTTTGAGTGTTTGGACAGAACCTTCTCGGTTTTTATTTATTTTTATATATTTTATTTATTCATAAGTTTTTAGAAAATTTATAGGAATGTCTTATTACTATCTTAAAATCTATCTTAGATTTGTCTAGACAGTATTATCTCGGTAAAAATATACAATACTAACAAACAGCAAACATATTATTTATTACTTATAACTTGGTTAGATAAAGAAGCCTACTAGTATAAAATTAACTTAATATTAGCTTTATAACATTTTTTTAAATAATCAATCAAAGTATATTTATAACACGGTATTATCACAGAATAAGTAATAGTACCGTTGGTACAGAAGAATTACTCCGCAAGAAGATCTAAATAAATTTAAGTCTTGCTACGACGCGATACGGTGGAATTCAGCTCGCACAGCATTACGTACCTGCAAATTTATATACCTAGAAGTTTTGTCTCTTTCTATCGCATGCCTCTTATCTTTTCTTACGCTGTTAGGGTTGCTGCCTAGTGAAGAATAAATAATCTCCTTATTTGTAATTAAGTATCTACCGATGTAGGTATTACTGTTATTCTACCTTTGTAAAAAATATTGTTTCAACTTACCTAAAGTACAAAATGAAAAAAAAGTCACGACGAATAATTAGTAATACTACCTATGTTTTGTTTACTAAATTGAACATAATCAAATCTGAACATAATCTAATTGAATATTTGTTTCTTTTTATGTCCATTTTTAACTACTATTTGCGACCTCGATCATAGAATTACTGTGAGTGCTATTAGGTAGGTAGGTATCTACAACGTCCCGACGGGCGCGCGCGTGATACACGACCCATTCGAATAGCGCCGGCGGAGCGCTTCGCTGTAGGTAAATAACGGATGTACCGCGCGGAGTGAGCCAGTCCTGGTATTATAACAAAACATAAAAAGTGATCGCCCTTTTTTACCTACATACGGCTAACGCGTTAATTGAATACAATCGATGAAGGGAGGCCGATTAATCATGGCCTCTCACTCTCCGAGCGACTCCGCACAGCACCGAATGCCAACGAAAAGCGCGAGCGCCGACGGTACAGGGTGCTTCAATTTGACATGTTCAGGAAATATTTTTTCAAAATGAATTTGATATTTTTTACAGTTATAGTATTTTTAATTTCGCTGGGCAGTTTGTTTATAAGTTTCGGTATCATATAGTGAGATGTTCTTTGTCCGTAGAAGTTTTTAAATTTAGGTACCGATAAGATTTTATTTGCAACATTTCTAGTTAATATGTAGTGGTTATTTGGAATTAATATCTCATCTCTATGATATTGTTCGAGTAGCAAGGTGTATTCTACTTTTTTGCGTACGGGTACTATGCCACAGAACTTGAAGAGTTCTACTGGATCGTCTCTGTATTTATTTTTAATTTTTTGAGGTACAATTAATTTTAAGAACCTATGTTGCAAACTATAAATTTCATTAAGATACGTTTTGAAAGTTCGTCCATAACTACTTAAGCCGTATGAGATTATACTTTCCACCAGAGCCTTATACATTGTTATCAGGACGTCAAATGGAATTCGGTTTTTAATACTGTAGAATTTGGTCATGATAGCACGCAACCTGGAGCAGGTTTTATCAATATGTTTTGCCCAGCATAGCCTGTTATCGATCACCAATCCTAGGTATGTGTGCTCGGTGACTTGTTCAATTTTTTGGCAGGTGACAGTGCAGTATGCGTTTTGTTTGTGTAGGCAGTCGTGGTTGTGTGATATAATTTTAAGCTGCTTGTTGTGTGGGCTCAAGTTATGGCTGGAGTGTACATGCATAAGTTTGGTCTTCCCTGCGTTTAGTACAAGTCCTGCATCATGTGACCATTTGCATATGGCAGTGAAGTCAGCTTGTAACATTCTTTGAGCATTCAGTAAATCGTTATTTGCCACAATCATGCAGGTGTCATCTGCGAACTGATATATAGAGCATTTTTTTATAACATTTGCAAAGTTGTTGACATATGTGAGATAGTGCAAGGGGCCTAGTACTGAGCCTTGGGCCGTTCCTTCTGTAACTTTGATACTTTCACTTAGCGATGTACCTATTTTAACCTGATAGCTTTGGTTCTCGAGGTAATTTTCGCAAAACTACTTATTTGTAGTTACTGATCTTAAGGAAAAGACTTGATCCGAGACATCCCATCCCCTTTCGAAATCTCGCTTGTAAATACCAAATCTTGCTTTCTTTTCATTGACTTAACTGCATTAAGCAGGAGTAATCAAAAATAATAATAAATACCTGCTCTTAATTGCTATTATCGTCATTAATATAATGATGTACAAAGTAAGTATTAAAAATAAATTTCAAATTTCCTTATCGCTTTAAGCAATTTCTTACAGGGAGCCCGAGCTAATGGAGGTTTTGCCAGGACAATACGAAACTCGAGGGTTCTTGAGACTATCTTTTTTTCTGTTTTAAATTACAGGGCATATTGGAAGGCTTGACCATTATAATAATTTAATCGTGCGCCAGTTTCTGTCTCTCTTGCCCAGATCCCCGACCGAAATGGCGTGTAGCTTTGAAAATATACAAATTTGATTAATTGGGTACTGCGACATAGGTACGATACCTTGATCGTTAGGTGGAGGTCTTCACTTTCGAGTTAATTATTAAAATGAAAAGGAGCAAATGGAAATTTATAATGTTTATTTTGCAGACGAGAAAGACAATCAATTTCATAAAAAATCTATCTAACTTTTTGAAGGCTCTTTATTCAAAATTAACTATAACGTTATTTAAATATTACCAGCCAGTGAAATTAAACGAGTTCGAATTCCACAGAACCTAACAGGCTTGAATACAGTACATTTAAAGGATAGCACTTTGTACTCTTTCAAGTTCGAAAATTTTGTTCTTTCCCGAGCCACCCCAAAACCAACTATCGTACTGTAAAGTATAACACACTGTGCCACTGATAATCGTTTAGTTTGTTGGGTTGAAGTATCTACTATCGAACCATCTGAATCATGAACCACTTTGCTGATAGTTTGTTTGAAACTATCAAACTTGTAGGGTCTATCGCGTATAATGCACTTAGGACATTTAAGATACCTACGAATTTTTTACTTGGTAAATGCCAGTGTCCAATGAAATGATAACAAGTTCGTCACCAAGGAAACCTATCTTCAAGCGAATTTCGACCTACTATCATTTAGATGGTTTGACAAAACGAGCTTATGGTGGGTCATCATGATTTAATTGGTTAGATAAAACATAAACTCTCAACTTGCTAAAAACAAAGATAAGCTTTCTGATTCGCATTGTAATGGATGGAACTAATGTGTTCAATGCACAATAGTTAGCTGTCGAAACTAACGCCAAAATATTTAGTTCACACTGTGTGAGCGTGAAATTCAGGCACAATTGCAATACTATTGTTAAAAGATACGCTTCAGTAAATATTGTATTTGGGAGCGCTTAGGAGCAAATGTAATACAATTTAAAAACATTATACAAATATATGATAGGTGAAGCAGGTAAAAGGAAGGTTGGTTCAGGAACATTAGGGAATGGACTGGAGTAGCGACCGCTGCAGAGCTTTTTCGCCTCGCAAAAGACAGCACTTGTTTTGCTGGCTGATTGCCAACCCTCGCTAGTCGCATACTGCGATATTTTTCGGAGACTAACAATTCCTAACAGGACAACACCAGCGTTAGCTGTTGAACAACCCCTTGTAAATACAAATTAGGTATTTGTAATGAAGTACTTACTAACTATTTTTTTTTATTTTGAATTATTTTCGGGTTATTCCAGAAATATCCCCAAAATCTTATTTCCGGCATAGTAAATATCCATGGTCTCTGCCTACCCCAAAAGGAGACAAGCGTGATGTTATGTTAAATATCCACAAGAGGATTTTGGGGATCAATCCTAATTTTCTCTTTACTTTTACTCCTATTAGTTGAAATTAAAATAGGTTTCAGTTGAGTCTACATGGCTACTCGATTTAACCTTTGTTCCATTTTGTCACAGAACTCCCCATAAACAATATATTTATCAAATATATTAACGAGGTAAGGGGCGATTACAACTATATAAAAAGGATTTTTAATAGTAGGTAGCCCGCAGATCAGTTGTCTTATTAATATCAAATGTCTTATACAAATGTTTTGATAACATCCGGTGTCAATGGGTTGTAACCTGAATCAAACCTAACACTCATCCTCATTAATGCTAAGCAATGATTTAGAAACACATAATAATTTTTAAGAATTATTATGAAACGATTCTGTGAAATTTTTCTTTACATCAATGATAGTATTATCCATAACTAACTAATGACTGACTAATGTGATCCTTAGATTTTTCAGTTTCCCTATTAATTATATTCCATTTAAATCAATTTAAAAAAAATAAACCTATACCTATGGTAGCCCAATCAATTCACACTTTCATCAGGCCTGGCTCACTCCGCGCGGTACATCCGTTATTTACCTACCTAATAGCACTCACAGTAATTCTATGATCGAGGTCGCAAATAGTATTTAAAAATGGACATTAAAAGAAACAAATATTCAATTAGATTATGTTTGGATTTGATTATGTTCAATTTAGCAAACAAAACATATGTAGCATTACTAATTATTCGTCGTCACTTTTTTTTCATTTTTTTTTTTTTAATTGTTTATTTAAGGTCGCTTTTTAACAACAACGGTCATTAGCGACCACATTAGGTATACATGACTTTAAACTGAGTTGTACAATTTAATAGTTTTAAGGAATTCTAGGGTATTTTTATACCCCTCTAAGTTTAAACATTCTTTAATATTATGAGGAACATTGCATGATATTTTTTCGCTGCAGTAAGCTTGACACTCTGTTAAAAGATGTAAAACGGTTAGATCCACTCCACATATGCATTTTCTTCTATTGTTTTTTGTTATTAAATGAATATGTGTCATATTTGTATGGCCAATTCGGAGTCTGGTGATATTTACTTGGTCTCTCCTAGTATCAAATATAGTGGGTGATTTATCAAAAATAGAACTTCTTATACCGTGTAATTTACTAGTGTAGTTTATTTTCCAATCAGTATCCCATAGTGTTTTGATTTTAAATTTCACAAATTTTTGTAAGTCATCTGCATTTGATTTAAATGATGAATCAATTTCATTCTGATTAGTTGCAATTTTAGCTTGCTCATCAACTTTTTCGTTACCAGCGATACCTCGGTGGCTTGGAATCCAAATAATTTCAATTTCTATATTTTTTTTTAATAAACTAAATAATACTTCTTTGATATCTTTTATGAGTGGATTTACATTAATAATATTTTGTAAGGCTTGTAAACATGACTTAGAGTCCGAATAAATTACATACTTAGTACAATTGTGCTCCATAAGTATTATTTGTAAAGCTTTGAGTAATGCGATAGATTCACAGCTGAAAATTGAAGTATAATCTTGCAGCCGATATCGGTAACATGTATCATTATAAACTATAGCTAATCCTGCTCTACCATTCATCACGGATCCGTCTGTATAAATTGAGGTAAAGTTTTTATATTTACTGTTAATTTCATTAAATAGGCTCTTGTAAATACACTAGGGTGTATTTTCTTTTAAATTATTCGCTAATTCTAAGTTTATAGGTAAGTTAAACTGCTCCCATGGACCATACGTGTTATGGGTTTTTGAAAATAGTGGCGGGATAACCAAATTTAATTCATCACAATATTTTTTTGATCTGATCCGAAATTTGGGGTAACTTAGGTCTAAACTGAAATTCTATATTAGTTGCTGAGTATGTTTTATATTCTTTATATATTGCAGAATGTGGTCGTGATAGAATATTGATGGAATATATTAGAACGAGCTGTTTTCTTCTATATATAAGGGGTAAGTCACCGGTTTCTGCTAAAATACTAGCCACGGGACTAGTTTTAAAGGCTCCTATACTTAGCCTAAGTGCACAATTTTGAATAGAATCTAAAGAATCTAATAGTCGTGATTTGCCTGAATCGTATATGATTGATCCGTAATCAATTTTTTGCCTTATAAGGGAGTGGTAAGTTCTGATTAAGCATTTTCTCTCAGATCCCCAATTAACCGACGAAAGGATTTTTAATACGTTTAATCGGTTAAGACATTCTGATTTTAATTTATTTATATGCGTGTTCCAATTCATTTTATTATCAAAAATCAATCTTAATATTTTTAAGTTTTTAACTAATTTTATATTTTGCTCATTTAACGTTAATGGTTTGTGTTTTGCTTGGTTCTTTTTACTATTGCTAAATATGATGTATTCTGTTTTAGTTTTAGAGAAACGAAAACCTGATGTTTTAGACCAAGTTTCGAGGTTATTTAATGTTTTTTGGATCAATTGTAACGTCGGAGACAGCGTCCTGCCAGTACAAGTTATGGTTAGATCATCTGCAAAGAGAAATCCCTTAACTGGTTTGTCAATAGATTGGGATATATCATTAATAGTTATTAAAAATAAAATAACACTTAACACTGAACCTTGGGGCAAGCCATTTTCTAAAGATACTGAACTTGATAACGTGTCATTTATTCTTACTTTAATTGATCTATTGGTTAAAAATTGTATGACAAAAGCTAAAGTGTTTCCTTCTATTTTAAGTTCTTCTAACTGTTTAAATATTCTATGTTTCCATGTCATTTCATACGCTTTTTCTATGTCTAACGCTACTGCTACCGCACACTTTTCATTTGCAAATGCATTAAGAATCTCACTTTCCATGTTCATTAAATGGTCAGTGGTTGAACGAAATTGTCGAAATCCATATTGTTGTTCTGAAAATAGGTTATTTGTTTCCATATACCAACGAATTCTTTTACTGATTATTTTTTCTAATAATTTACATAGATTACATGTCAAGCTAATAGGTCTATAGCTTTCGGTTGCATAAGGTATTTTACCCGGCTTAAGTATAGGAATCACAAGGGCTTCTCTCCAACAATCTGGAAATAACTGGTTTTGCCATATATAGTTATACAGTTTAAGTAGGTACTGAATGCCGGAAATAGGTAGTTGTTTTATCATTATGTTAGGAATATTATCAGGCCCTGGGCTAGAGTTGCGACTTTGTGATAATACCGATAATAATTCCTGCATTTGTATTTCTTTATTGATTGGATTAGAGTTATTTAATGTATTGTAGTTACAGTTAGATTCTTTATTACATTTATAGGTTTTGAAATCTGGGTCATAGTTATTTGAACTTGAGTTTGCTGCAAAATTATTAGCGAGTAGATTAGTAGTTTGACTTGGACTTGCGGTCATAACTCCATCAGGGTTTTTAAGTACTATGGTATTGAAGCCTGTTTTACTATTGTTAATTCTTTTGACTTTTTTCCAAATTTCCCCTGTTGGGGCGTGGGTGTTAATAGAAGATACCCAGTTCTGCCAGTACTCTGATATATTTTCTTTTAAAATTCTCCTACTAAATGCTCTCCTTTTTTATATTCGATTTTATATTTTGATTGGGGATCATTTAAAGCAAATTTTTTATAATTTTTATAGGCTTTTTTGGTTTCTAATATTGCATTTTTACATTTATCATTCCACCAAGGTACATTTTTGTCTCTTAAAACTCCTGACGTTTTTGGTATTGACCTATTAGCTGCAGTTATTATTAAATCATTAAATTTTAGTACTATATCATTAATAGAGGAGTTATGCTGGGTGTTTAAATCTACAAGTTTGTATATATTTTTATCAATTTCATTTCGAAAAAGTGACCAATCAGCTTTATCTAACTTCCATTTCTGAGGTATTTTAATATTATTTAGATAATTTTTTTCTATGTGACTTTTTATTATTATTGGGAAATGGTCGCTATCATATAAATCTTCTAAGGCATTCCATTCAAAATATGAAGTGATACTTTGTGAAGCCATAGTTAGGTCTATATTGCTAGTGCGACCAGTTTTGCTATCAAAGTGAGTCGCCTGGCCACTGTTTAACAGAAGTGTATTATCGTTATTATCAAGCCAGTCTCCAATTAATTTTCCTCTTGAGTCACATTTATCGGAACCCCAATAAAAATGGTGACTATTAAAATCACCCATTATCAGGAATGGTGGTGGAAGCTGTTTAACTAGTTCATCGAGATCATTATTGTTAAGAGAGATACTGTTTGGGAAATAAACGTTGCAAATTGTTAAACTAATTGGGAATTTAATTTTTATTGCAATCGCCTCTAAGCGGGTGTTAATAGAAATTTCTTCAGGGATTGTGTAAGGCTTTATAAAAATACTAACACCACCACTAGCTCTATTTCCATAAGACCTATTTTTGTTAAAAACACTAAAACCTTTTAATGTGGCACAGTAATTTGAATGAAAATTAGTTTCCTGTAAGCATATGCAGGTTGGATCTAAGTCGTTGATAAGCAATTTAATATTTTCTAGTCTTTTAAAGTACCCATTAACGTTCCACTGTAATATATCCATGTAAAGTTTGTATTAAGAATCTAGATTTAAATTGATTGAAAAAAAAAAACAAATAAGACTTTTAGATTAAAAGCTTGAAGACTAAATTTAAAAACAATAATAACTAGGGACTTACTGCAGCTGAAAAATCCAACATTTCATGTAACTTGCGTGAAAGTCTAGAGCATCTATTTTTTAAGCTTTTATTCATCATAATATGAAAGGAGTTGCACATTTTAATTAAACCACTAATGTTATCACTGTATGAGTACACTACTTCTTTGATATTTTGTTTTCCTCGTGTATTGTCTAATAAACTTATGAACTGGTCAATGTCTAGGGGGAAGCTCTCACGGTCATCTTCGTTTATATTAGATTTTATTTCTTTCCATATATCTTCTTCTGATCTTGTGTCTAATTTTTTAAGTTTCTTTTTTGATTTTATTCTTGTATCTGTATCAGTTGAAATATTGCTGTCTGTCTCGTCAGTTTCACTTTCTAGCACTGTCGGAGCTTTAAACACAGCTTCTTGAGAGACCAAAGGTTGAAAAATTTGAGTGTTTGAGGATGTACTTGTAGATGGAGAATGATACCGTTTTTGGCCTTTAGAGTGTGATAATTCTGGAAAGGTTTGGCTGGGGGCCGGATCTGGAATCTTACTTATTTCATCAATATTAGGAGTAGGCGTCTCAAGGATATCAATTTCATTTTCTGGGCAAGTTTTTGAGGCTGTGATTTGAGAGTTTGTATTAATTTGTGGACAGTTTTTTGCTAAATGTCCTACTGTATTACAAGCGAAACATTTAAGGAGGTCTGTAGAAATATATATCCAGTAATTTGTGCCTTCATAAGTAAGTTGGAAGGATTCAGGCAGTCGGTTTTCATCCTCTGGTGCTATGTACAGCTGCCTTCTGAAGCTTAAGATGTGAGAAAAGCCTGGGTCAGTAGCTCCAATTTTGACGAATGATATAGGTGACATTATGTTTATATTTAGTTCTTTAAATTTTTGTTCTATAACAAAGTTTGGGATAACTGGGCACACATTTGATAGTACTATACGTTTATTTCTCGAAATAAGCGGTTTAATTTCTAGGATATTATTTTTTATTATTATCGTTTTCTTGACTTCTATTAAGTAATCTGCTGTTTTCTTGCTATCTAAATAAATACAGACCCTCGCATTCGATATACGAGAAATAAATCTTATAGACGCTGCGGAAACTAGAGTTGCTAAAGGTATGAGGTACTCTTTCAGTGTTAATCCTTCGGTAGAATCTAATATAACTGCTTGATCCTTCTTTGGGAACGTAATAGATGACGTAACATTTGCGTAACTTGAGTTGTTCGTATTCGGTTGAGAATTCTGTGTTGCTTGAAACATTGTGGTGGGCTTAGACGATGGGTTTGGTAACATATTTTACGTAAACAGGAACTCCTGTAAACAGGAGTTCCTTAAATTCACTACGCGTTAAGATAATTTATCGCACTCGCAGGTCGATAACACTAATAAATAAATTAATTATTCGTCGTCACTTTTTTTTCATTTTGTACTGTAGGTAAGTTTAAACAATATTTTTTACAAAGGTAGAATAACAGTAATACCTACATCGGTAGATACTTAATTACAAATAAGGAGATTAATTATTCTTCACTAGGCAGCAACCCTAACAGCGTAAGAAAAGATAAGAGGCATGCGATAGAAAGAGACAAAACTTCTAGGTATATAAATTTGCAGGTACGTAATGCTGTGCGAGCTGAATTCCACCGTATCGCGTCGTAGCAAGACTCGAATTTATTTAGATCTTCTTGCGGAGTAATTCTTCTGTACCAACTATTACTTATTCTGTGCTTTCATTTTGTTTATTTATAAAAGTATTTATTAATAAAAGTCCTAAATGTTACTTAAGTACTCGATTTTATTTCGATTCCTTGAAAGTAACCATTGTATGTGTAAGTACTCAATTGCTGTGATCAGAGCTTTGATTATTTATAGTTCGTTATTAAGGAATAACAAAGCGCATAATTTATAAAGAAATTCCCGGCGAATCGAACACTACGCTCACGAAATCGCGCGATGCTACTAATACAGAGGACCACATGCATCCGCCCAGCGCCGCCACGCTCTTTATCACTCGATTTGTAATTTACAATTTACATAATTTACTTCTTTTCACTTGTTTTAGTCTTTCTTATTTTACAAATTGCAATTATCGAAGCACACCCGCGGCCTCCCAGCGCCCATCCAGCGTCCGCACTCCGCTCTGGGTCCACCATACACCCGACCATCACCCGCCCAGCAGCGCCTGTCACGCGCCTACCACAGCAAAGCGTTGAGGTGAGGAGACGCGGGTGAGGCGCATGCGTGCAATGGGCAGGTGCGTGTGATTGGACCGTGGCCTTAAGCTAAAGATATGGTTCGAATATGTATACATAGATAATCCTACTCTTAATGAAGTTTGCATATTTTATAAACGTTTTTCAACGTCATCTTTCAAGCGGTTTAACGGTTAACCCGAGCAAATCATTCTGTTTTTATATGAAAGAGTAACAAACATCCACACAGACAAACCTTTGCACGGTTATAATTTATTAGTAGGATAGACAAATTCCCAAAATAATAAAATACTCTTACAATCAGGACCTCAAGTATTTATTAAATATCTTTTAAAACTTTAAATATTTACATTTATGAAGAAAGTAAGTTACTAAAATATTTTGTCCGCTCGGAAATGCCACCCGATATTTTATTTTGGGAAATAAATTTCTGAAACCATAATATTTCCTATACAGTGCTACATGCAACCAATAATATTTTTGTGAATCGATTTAACCAAATTTGTTACATCACAAAATACTAAGTAGCCTGTTAAATTTTGGTTCCATGGAGACATCTTAATGAAAAAGTCTTATTTCTAAGTGGTTTTTCAGGTTGTAACTGTGTGCGAAAATTCATCTTAATTCATCAAGATTTTTCACCTAAAGAATGAATAATCTTACACATTAAATAAAACACTTTTTTACCGTATTGATAGCGTCCACTTACATGATACCATGGTCTCTAATGATACCTGCATAGATAGGTACTTAATCGCGAAAACTTATCTTGCACCCCATCCTAACAAACTATATCGTTTATATTATGAGCAATATAAAAAAAATGGAAAATTTATCAGAACAATTTTTGGATAAAAAAGTTATTTTATGTCAGCGTTTCTCCAAAAAAAATCATTTTTATTTTACAAAACGTCCTGTTATTTTTGTTTGGAATCACACTGTAACAATTTTTTAATTTATCAACTAAACACCTGTCTAAAAATGGGGAGATTTCTGACAGCTCATAAAAATTTGTTCAAAAAACCACTATAGATGGCACTTTTAAAAAGCCGAAGGCGTTAAGTCTGTAAACTATAATGTAGGTAAGTGGTATCTACCATCTATGGTTATTTATACGTTCAATTGCTGATACAGACGTCAATTAATTTATTTTACTTTTAAAAACGCAGTGTGGAATAAATTCTTCGCCTTCGCCTTTTGTAAAGCGCCATCTATCGAAGCCTTTTGTACCAATTTTGTACAATTTTGTTTTTTTAATGTGCTGTCAGAAAACCTCTCATTGGCCCATCAGTTTTTTATAATCGATATTTTAAGGAGTGTAACTGGATTTTCAGAAAAATAGGAATAACCCTGAATATTTTAAAAACGGTACACTTTGGGATTACGTGATTTGGCCTCAAATGATT
Source organism: Stenoptilia bipunctidactyla (assembly GCA_944452665.1). Taxonomy (NCBI): domain Eukaryota; kingdom Metazoa; phylum Arthropoda; class Insecta; order Lepidoptera; family Pterophoridae; genus Stenoptilia; species Stenoptilia bipunctidactyla. The sequence continues at coordinate 11,679,633 of OX101733.1, forward strand.
GAGAATGATCTCTCCTAAGTCACCTAAAAGATTCCGGTCTAATTACCAATAACTCTGTATACTCTGTCTATACGAACTATCATTCTCTATTTCATCTCCCCATAGGCGAAATTTCAAATTAGAAAAAAAAAATCTTTCATGGTATTAGTTTCGTGCCGAATCTCGATACAAACACTAAAACCCGACTACTAAAACACGATCTAAAAAGTACGAAAAAAGTAAAACAAGTACCTAGATACTCGTATATTTGAATTTAGGAAAACGAATATGACCATCCTCTAGGTTGCAATCGCTAAGACGATTTTAAAGACATTGGAAGAAATGGGATGGTGATATCCCAAGAGTGACTATGTAATGCAGAAAAGAAAATTCGGCCTCTTTGGGGCCGTACAAAGATTTCTTTTTCTGGATTCGGATCGCGTTAAGGGTGTGGGTATATATTGCCCTAACATGGATAAACAGAAAGTTTGTCAGTGTAAAGACAGAGAATCATATTGTACCTATAGTAAATAGGTAGGTACTGAGTAGTAGACAAAATATTTAAAAAGAAAACAAATACTCGTTCAGACTTTTTGAATACCACTAAATTTTATAAATAATAAATTAAATAAATTTTTATACTTTTTTCTCATAAGAATTACAATCACAACTGAGCGATCATTGAAATAGTAATTCATAAATCGTTCATTTGTGTTTATTTACGTACATACCTATTTAATTTAATTAATATTCTGATTTATTTTAGATTTTGGATACCAGGACACTCTCTAATTTATGTCTACAGTGTGACTGGTGGGTCATTTTCGAAATTCCGTGACGTGATAGTTTGAGATCATACGTGAAGAGAAAAAGTTAAATAAAAAATAAATAATAATTATTTACTGATTAAACTTAAACGAAAGGTAGAAAGTTCATTACGCAACGCATGGTTATGTAAGGATCTATTAAATACATAAGCGTAATGCAATAGATACTAAGCGGGTGGTGGTGTGCGTGTGGCGGGAACATGGTGACAGAGGCAGCGCGTCGTCGGGAAAAGTGTAGTAAGGTCTCTTTATTTATTCATAGATTAAATAAATAACTACTTTTATAACATAACTATGAGAATCTAGTTTAGAGTGCTCTCCTTCAGTATCTAAAATTTGTCACCAGTCACATGCCAAACTTAGAAATTTCAAAATCAATTCAACATCGCAACTGTTGAATTTTCCTAATTTGACCAACCCAAAGTTAGAGAATGTAATGTCGAATCGAGCCCGATCAGCAGGACTATTCTCCGAAACAACAGCATCGAGTTGATCGATACATCGGCTACGAGTGACATAATTCGTATTCACTATATCATAATACGACACCAGCGCTCGGCCCTGATGACGGCGTGAGTAACAACTGTTATTCTTCGAAATGTTTCACAATTTTCTGTAGGTTTTGGTACTCTGCTAAATGTAAGTAAAGCCCTGCGGCGTTTAAGCTTCTAAGAATAGTAATAAATTTAAAACTATGAAAGATAATCATGATAAAAATTATTCTGTAAGGACAAGGAACGACCATAAGTTCCCAAATTAAGGCTGGCTAAAGGCACCAAATCATTATGGGAATGTCAATACGTATTTATAGTAAAATACCAAAGTCAATTCAATCCCTAACGTTTAATAAATTTAAAAGAACTGTCAAAGAAACATTATGCAAAAAAGGCTACTATAGACTCAAAGATTATTTAGGTGATAAAAGAGCGTGGGATTGATGTCTCCACAGGTTATTTCCAAATATTAAACATAAATCACTATGTAAGCAGCTTGGCTGTGATATGATATTGGCAATCACGAATAGCTGTCTTCTGTTTGTTTGTTCATGTCATAGCAGAAATGTATTTCTGCCAAACTTTACCTATTATAAGCACTTTTTACAAAAGAGTACTGAGAGTTTTTTCCGCCGGCTTTTTTCCTCTCGGTCTACCTAGGGTACTACTTTCATTTCGTTTTTTAAAACGAGAATTTTAAGCCGAAGAAGTAGTTGTAGACAACACCAAGACATTGGCGGATAATGGGCGATAATTATGAGCCGAAAGACGCACACTTCTGGACGGAGGCCTCCGCCAGGATTCCTCATGTCGTCGTCCGGACCCGCGCTGCTCATCCAGCGTTTGACGTCCGTAAAGTGTATAAGAATACCTACTGCGAATAAAAAGTTTTCATTTTCAAACGTTTCCACTATTTGTGAAGTTATACACAAAAATGAAGTAGGTAGACAATGAAAGTTCTTTTTGTAATCTTTGGCTGCATCATTTTTATAAGGAACAACTTTACTTATTTGGACTCTAATATTTAATAAGTATGCAGGTACATTAAGCTTTGCATGCGGTGTCCCTCGTTTGTTTTCCAAGGAACAAATAAAGAAACATGGTGTGGGTGACTTTAAGGGGCTCTCTTTATTTTGACCATTCTTTTATTATACACATTTTTTATTGATCATGGAATGTAATATCTAGGTATCAAATTAAAAAATAACAGATTTTATGGGATTTAAAAGTAGGTAAGGAGTTATGTTTATGATTTTTCTCTTGCTATAATTACTTACTGTAAAAATATTGATTCGTTGAGGCATCAGTCTCGGAGGGATGGTAAATGTTATTATTATAGGTACCTGTACCATGATTATACTATCGTCGAACAGTTTTATATTGTATTATAAAACTGGTCAAATCGAACTTCTATCTGGTAGAAAACAATGATGATGTAAGTAAATATCTATCCGGTTCTATTATATCGTTCGATTGAATTATTACTTACTGATTCGAATAATTAAGTATTTATTGATTTAAATTATTAATTTATAGCCGGTAATATTGCGTGTCAATTATATTTCGCTAGGTCAGCATATGACGGTGTAGGTACTTAGATAAAAAGCGAAGAAATAATTAAAATACGTGCGCTTGGCACGTCTATTAAATAAACTAAGTTGCTGAGCGAAGGCTCACCCAAGACAAGGCAGCTTGAGCACGACAGATCGCCGTTCAAGTTGTATAAGTAAATGCGCAAGACTCGTCCAGTTAGTTAACCTGCGCGGCCGCTCAACAGTCAGTGCAGTGTGTGGTGATCTCTCCCAGTGAACAGACGTCGATATGGCACTCCTCAGCAGCATCGTATTCGCTTTGTTCGCGGTCGCCGCCGCCACCGAGGTTCAGCAGTGCCCCGGTGAGTGTTTACGCAAGATGATACTTTCGAAGACATTATTTTGCAACTGAAATGCTCTTTTATGTTGTTACTCGAGCGTTCTTTAAACAGGGTTTAATGTTATGATAGTTGAGCTGGAAGTTTGGACATTTTGGTTAAAATAAACGGTAGTTCTAGTTGATTTATAGCTAGGCATTTGTTTTAAAAATTGGCCGGCATTTGCTTATGCATTTAGGTTAGGTTCTTGTGTTGTCGTGCAAAAGGTGCTCTTTATCTTGCGGTTTTTATTTGAACTTTGAAGTTCAAGCTGCAATGCTAAAATTCGGCTAAGCATTGTAGCATTGAAGAATCTGCCTGTACTAACAATTTACAGCTGAAGGGAATAGTATTTTTTTTTTCTTAAGCGTGCTCAAGCATAAAGATTGTGATTTAAAATCGGGGGTTGATAAATTCCAATTCATAAAATATTCAAGACCCTATTCGATAGAAAATTGACGTCTGTTATAAAAAATACCTTCGTAACAAAATTATTGTTTCATATACGAAATGAATTCGACGTTTGTATCAAGTTCATTTATTTCATTTATGTTTATGTAAAACTTGCTCTTGATAAAAAACATAACCAAGCATGTAAAATAAGTACTTATGCCAAACTTTTTATATGTAAAGAAACACAGCGTAAAAATGAATGAATTGTTATAAAAAATCATTAGTGAAACATTTTGAACTGAATACAATGTTTTAATATCTTTAAAATCCATTGTAATGGTGCCGGCAAATTAATAATAACTAACTATAATCTGCTAATTGTTGGAAGCTGTGAATGGAACGATTTAGATGTTCCTAATATTTCGTTTCTTTTTTATTCACAAAAGGGGCCATACACGTTTTAACAAAACTAAGCAGCACCAATACCCATGAGTACCTACTTATTTAAAAAAAAATTACCGCTGTGTAGTACCTAAGTTCTATTGGCATTTTGAAATCAAAATTAAATTGAACTCATTAACATTGAGTACCAACAACCCTAAAAATAATTAGGAAATAATGATTTCAAGATTATTATCACAAATGAATATTTTGGGTTGGTTTCGTGATAATTTAGATATAGGTTACTCAACTGAAAGCATTTTAGCATTTTAAATGCAAAAACTTTAAAATATTATTAGATATAGGTTCCTACGTACGCTTGCACATTTCTTTCGTGATCAAGTCAAAAGTCTGTTACTTAACGCAATTAAGTTAACCATAAGTTAGTTTTCTTAGCTCACGATTTGGTACGTGATTTATTGGCTAAAAAACCAAGTTTAGAGTAGGTTTACGTGAAATTAGCAAAAATAAATAAGACATGTTGAGCTTTTCCATGACAAATACTACTGACCAACAATACTCTATTTTTGCAAAATGTTTAAGTGACGGATATATTGTAGTAAAATTAAATATAAGTTAGTTAAATATTTGAAACAAATGAGTGGTTACTTTAAGATTATTATAAATAGAACAACTTCATCAAATTATCGGTCAGGTCAGCTCTTTGTTCAAATGTTATTACCCTGATATCGGAGTAAATTAGGAATAATGTGGTCAATAGATAACTTGGATTTTATATTAAACTAGCTGTTGCACGCGGTTTTACCCGCGCAATTTCGATTCCCGCGGGATTTTCGGGATAAAAAGTAGCCTATACGGATCCGGGAGAATCCCTCTAAGTAATGGTAAAAGAAATTTTGAAATCGGTCCAGTAGTTTTTGAGCCTATTCAATACAAACATACAAAAATACAAAAGTTTCCTCTTTATAATATTAGTATAAATAACCCGCAGTGTACTTGGATCTTTGTTTCTTCGTTTGGGATCGTGTATGAGTCATCCTTTTTGAAGAAAAATACATAAGATTTATTTATATCGTTATTTGTGTATACGGTCCACCTAATAAAGTGATTACGGAGGGTGAAGTTTAATAGGTACTACCAAATTCCTGGCTGGTATATCTTAGTAGGTACTACTTTGAAAATGTATTTAGATGAATGTTTCTTCAAAAATTTTATGTTTCTTCGTAGAATTTCGTGTTTTCATTACAAATTTTGTAGGGCCGGTAAATAATCATACAATTTTTTTCCCAAACTAATCGCCTTTTAAGTGACACACTCGAGATACCTTTCTTACTTCTAGGCCTATAAGTCCGTTCTTAAGGAACTCTATCTTTTGCTAGCTTTTTAAAAACCTGTATATTTCTATATGCAGAGCATACTGATTTGTCATTAACACATCACTGTTATCTCGGATTGTTAACCTCGGAAGTAGATAGACATCTCTCCTTGCAAGATCTGGTGACTACCTTTATGGTTAATGCTCAGGTACCTTTAGGTATCTATGGTATAATGGAAGCATCTCTGATTTCAGATTTTACACGGCATACTTTTAAGCCAGGAGGTTTTTATTTTAAATATATACGAGTATTGTACACCAGAATCAAATAAAGTACCTGCATTGTTAAAAATTAAGAACTAGATCATCGCTAAAACAATATTTCTTCCTAAGTCTTTCGGTGAAAAATCTTTGCAATAAGTATGAGTTGAATATGTCACGTAATTATTCTTAATATAGGAACAATAATGTTTACATTAAAATAAACATAGTCGATATTACTAAAATAAACAAAATAGTTTAATAAAATACTTGCATGTCAAAACAAAGTAGGTAATAAAGAACGGAAGTATCATAGATACGGACTTGCTATGCGCAATTGTCTTCATAATATTTCTTGCTTAGTTAAATATTTTAAGATTATTATGTATTGACTTTGATATGATGGGTTTTAATCAGTTTTTAAAGCAGATGTATTTGTGTGTGTCGCACCACACCCAAAGTATTATTTTTTGCAATAAACGGGAACAAAGCCATGTGCAAATATTTAGCCAGGGATAAACAATTTTTGGTTTTCTGGAAATTAAGATTTTATTATGTCCTCAACATTTTACGTTAGTAAAATACTTCAGATCAATGATATTATATAAAACAAAAGCAGATATGTTATAAGCACGCGCGTTATGAAGACTCAAATACGAGCCAAATGGTAGGTCTTGTTATTAGTCTGCGTCGAGCGCAATCACAAGCGTGACGCACTTTAGGTTCCTGTGTCCTTACCAAAATAAATATAAAATGCCGTCGTGTGCGTTTCGGAAGTGTACCAATTAAAGTAAACAAAATGCAAGGGATCTCATACCACATGTTAGTATGTAAAAGTACTTAGATTTTTTAGTATTTGTAAATTATTTTTTCAAACAATCTAATAACTGATGCAGGTGAAGAAAGAGATAGCGATCTAGTTTTGACGCGAGAGCAACGCGAGAGCGATAGATGCGTGCTCTGCGGACATAGATTAATTAGTGCAGAACGAATATTGATAGTGAATAAAATGCCTACAATTAAAGTTCAGTTGTTCTTTATTTTTACTTTGTTTTGATCCCCATTTTCAATCATCAAGTACATCTGATTAAACTCATAATTGATAAATACACAAATATTCGTCTCCATTCCGCACATAAAAATAACCCCGAAATACAAAAACTTTCAAAAAGACAAAAAAGAAATAAATCAAATCTTTTTGAAGGTATATAATATTCATTGTATTTCTATTTTTAATTATTATTTCAATATTAAAATTTTCAATAAATATAATTTTTTATTATTTCTTACCTATGTAATTACTTTCAACCAAGTGTCCACTCTACGACTGTAAATATTAATCTATGACACAAGAAAACATTGAAGTGCAATCATTAAAACTATAGCTATCTCTTTCATTTGCGTGCTTTTTCTTATCTTTTGTTATACTTATCAGTGAAACTTGTCAATGCATGCAGTTTTTGATTGCTGGGAACAGTTTAGAACGCAAATTACTATGAACGTAACATATCTATAGTTTATAATATCATTGCTTCAGATTCATTTTACTTAGCTTTGTTTTACATGATATTGTTCCAACAGTTGTTTTGTTCCAAATTTATTTCATCAATGTTTGCTTAGTAATACTTAGTAGGTAAGATTTCAAGATTAATTCAACTCTTTTAAATAAAACAACTTTTTAACTCTTTTAACTTTGTAGCTTACGATTTATTTTTCCTTGAATGCGTAAGTTATTACATTTAATGCATACTTAATTGTTAAATTTTTTTCGTTGTTTTCACACTATGTCTTTTGCAAAATGTCTAACTCCAAATGTAATAGTCAGAAATGTGGGAAAAAAATTCACAAGATGTAATCCGACCTCAAGAACAATAATTTAGCAAAAAGTCGTATCTATCGTAAAAAGTCGATTACCAAATTATTCGGTGGGGGTCGATTACCAAATTATTCGGTGATGTGCATGTCGCTGCATGTTTCAGTTTTATGTCAGTAACAAATTTTAAAGAAGGTTCGTTTTCACTATGAAACAGATTTCAATAAGATTAATCTATAAATGCCTAGTCTTATAGATTAAATTATTGAAATCTTTTCTGTATCGTCAATTTTAGATTACATCGATTTTAATTTACATATCGCACATCTAAAGGCGATTAATATCCTTAACCTCGATACTTGGACTTGTTTTATGGTTACTTTGTCATTTATAGCATAAAACCAGCCAGTGTTTTATCGTTATAAGTTTTATTTCATTATAGTTACTAAAGATTATTATATAAGTAGTACCTACTCGAAGTAGTATGATGTGGTGTCATTGCTAGGTATTTTTATTTATTAAAGGTCTGAAAAACTATTTTAATTTAAAATCACCTGACGAGGAATCGAAATAGAGAGTGACGCTTGCCAGGCGGGTAATCTGCAAACTGAGCTATCGAGTAAGCTCGACTAAATATTTATGATTAAATTTTTACACATGTGGTAGCTACATACTTTATTTCAGCAGTGATTTCAGTAGGAGGTGTTTTGAGTAGTACAACCCTAAATCGACTCATGGGTTAAGAGATTTCAGACAGCAAGGATTGTATATTTTAGTTATTTTTGTAGGTTTTGGTAATTCCTGCGGCATCCTTATTTGCTGAACTGCCACCTTTGATTATTTTTTTTATAATAATGATTTACTGTACATTCCACAATTTTTTTGCTTACAAATATATTACAAGTTGTACATTATGTCACTCACTTATCATTAGAAGTAGCCCCTAAACTAAGTACTGTACTGATGTTGATAAGATATTGATTCTGCAGAAAAAGGCTTTTCGTTATATTTATAAGCTTTGAAATAGAGAAACTCTGAGAGAACAGTTCATCTACATCACAACGTAGGTACCTATCTATTTCTGAAAATCTAATATATTTTAACAACGATAGTGATAAATTATTAATAATCAACGAATGCAGAACATTAAAAATACCGACTTCACGTTAAAACTTTGCTTGAATTATAATGTCATCAATGTAAACATTCTCCGAATTCATTCATATTTTTTCAAAAATTTGAAATTATCCATGAAGTACTCAATCGATTTTGATGAAATATAGATGGAACCAATTCTGAAGTATCTTCTATCATATGAAACAAGAATTTTCAAAATTGATTCATAATTTATTGTCCGAAATGTAACAAAGACACAAAAAAATATACACACGAATTGAGAACATCCTCCTTTTTTGGAAGTCAGTTAAAAACTAGGAAAACTATGATGATAATAACCAGACTTTAAACGACTAGGAACAACCATTCCCAAAATTTTGTACGATTGAATGTAGCAAATCATTTATCGGAATACCAAATAGTAGTATAATAATATTCAAAGTCGGTTCAATCCGTGTCCTTAACAACAAAGTAAACATTATGTAAAGCTTACTATTAAATTAAAGATTAATTGGATTATAAAACATCGTGAGATTCATGGTTACACGCAGTTTCTTACAATCAATATATATAAAACTGTTCCGTTACTGACTGAGTGACTGAGGTACTGAGGTACTGAGTGACTGAGTGACTGACAGACAACGTACAGCCGTAACTACTGGGCGTAGAGAGCTGAAATTCGGAACATACATTCTTTAGGGGATGTACGGGTGCACTAAGGAAGGAATTCCCGAAATTCCCACGGGAACGCGGAAATATTGGACTTTTTAGATTGTACTTATTCCTTGAGTGCACCGATGTGAAACTTGGCGTAAAGGTTTTTCAATGTGTGTCTGGTTGTGTTATGAAAGGAATTCCCGAAATTCCCACGGGAACGGGAAATATATGATGTTTTAGTTTGTATGAAAAACTCCCATCCCTTGAGTGCACGGATGTGATACTTGATATAAAGGTTCCTCAATAAGTGTCTGTTTGTATTATGGAAGGAATTCCCAAAATTCCCACGGGAAGTGGTTGGACTTTTTAGTTTTTATGACAAAATCTTATTCCTTGAGTGCATGGGTGTGATACTTGGTATAAAGGTTTTTTCAGTGGGTGTCTGGTTGTACAGTTTCTGAAATTTCCAAGAGAAGAGTAGTTAAGCGCATACGAAGTTGCGGGATAAAGCTAGTTATATGTAAATCTCTATATAAGCAGGCCGTCATTATTAGGACACGTGAATGTATTTTTGTTGTTTTTAATTTGCTAGTAGAGTCAAATATTTGCTAATTTGTAGTATGAGCAATACTGACAAACGAGTATCGAGATTATTTTTCCCCGGCGGCTTTTATCCTCATTTGTAAATATAGTGGTTTTTTATTGCGATATATTTGTAATTTTGATGGAGGGCAAGGCGCCTATTCAAAAGTATTTCTGCAATAGGGAATAATATAAATAAATGAAAATTTTTGTCCTCTTTCAAATAAATCATACTAAGACATAGCAACGTGGGACAGTAGCATAGAACAATTCTAAAAATGTGGACAAATAAGTTACCTGAAGAAGACGCGAGTACCTAGTTGCCATTAGCTAAGGTTTGTGTAGGTATTATTATTTAATTAAAACTAGAATTTAATTAGAAGTTAAGTTTTCTAGTAAAAGTTGCTTAAAAAATATGATCGTTAAATGAGATTGTTAAATTGTGTTAATTTCTGTGCCAACTAATAAAATAACCATGACATTTATATTACTTACCCCATTTTTTTAAGTCAAAGATAGTTCTTGTGTATGGGTTTTGTAGTTCATGGAACGTTGATAATAATCATCTGAAATAACCATTCATGAATTTGTTATAAGTATAGATAAAAAAGTATATCTAGATAATAAAGTTTATTCTATTCTTTTCGATAATTTATTGGTGCTATTAATATCTATGGCTCCACCACAATTGATTACAGGTAATCTAGCCTTAACTATGCATCAGTAATTACAGTTATTATCTCGTAGATAATTATTGGTTTCGTCTACTGTTTGATACCGAAAACAAAAGAACAAAATTAAAGATTGAACAGATTAAAGATAGACTAAAAATATAATTAAAGAATCTTGATTTATTAAGTTATCTAAGATTAATTGATCAACTCTGTGACATTGTTCTATTCCTTTTTTTACTCGAAGGTAAAACCGAGCTGCCACGCGATCAGCAGCAGCATGGCAATTTATAGCTTAATGATTAATAACCTAATGAAACAATGTACTTATTAATTTCTAATGAAAGGAACTTAACGAAAGACTCGTTCATAATCGAATATTAAAACTACTTATAACAAACCCTCCTTGAAGCGGTATAGGGGTTCAGTTGCATACGTGTGCTTTTGTTTTCTTTTTCTTTTTTAGGACAAATATTTCTGCGTGCATTCTAATTAAAAAAAAAACTTTTAATATAGAATATGGAATCTGAAATAGATGAACTAAACGTATAGGTAGGTATGAAGTACGCAGTACGTCGTACACGTGTTAAATGACTGGGTAGGTCGTACGTGATCAAAATCTCAATACGAGGAAGTATTCAGATTTATATCAATATTTGATGCAAACACACATATGTATGAACTAATATTGAAATCTGAGTTTTAAAGATAAACCAACACATAAAATTAACATAAAATTAACTTTAGAAACGGGATATTTGCCATGTTTTTCATTAGTTTTGAGTCCTCGATATTTCGGTACTGTTGTAAGCGCCATGATCACGACGGTACCTACTCACAGTAACGTAATATCCCGTTTCTAAAGTTTATTCAAATGTTAATGATAACCTATGTTACAGTAATAACCGGTCTACGTATTAAATTCAGAATTATTTTTGAGTTAACCGATAAAGTCTGCGATGTACGTAGGTAGGGTAGACCGAAGGCAAAAGTAACATTTTTTTATATGTATAATGTTACTTTATATAAAAAAATGTTTGGCGTTGGGGTAAACCTATCTGCCTCAGACGCCAGTGGTTGCGGGTTCGATCCCCGCACGGAACAAGGAACAAAAAAATGTTCCGTGTCTGGGTGTTTATCTATTTATGTATTTATATTCTAGGTTCCCCCCTAGTTCGCTATATGGTATCCCATAACACAAGCTATGCTTACTTTGGGGTCATGTAGTTGGCGTGATTGTCTGGGGATTTTATTTATTTATTTATTTATAATCTTTTTGATATAATCATGTTTACAGCAAATTGAAAAATAATTTGTGCAAAACATGTATGTAAGTACAGTAATAGTAAATTTATATAGCTATAAAAATAAGTCATTGCCGTTTTCGTGCAAGCTACTATTAACAAGTTATTGGAAGTTTAACGAAGAAAGGGAGAGTGTTACATATGCCGTATATATACATTTCGACACAATAAAACTCAGGGACACATAAGTATTGAAATAAAACTTTTATTAAAATAATATTGTATACTTCAGTCTTGCGTAAATGAGATAAAGTTGTAGAAATAAAACTAAAAATATGGGGACAGTAACAAAAAATAACAACCTGTGCTAAAATTTTAACCAAAGCTTGTATTAGGCTGACATTTTTTCCAATATCTTACAAATTCAACATAGATGTTCTATTCTAAATATAATCCAGTAGAAGTAGGATTGGACAGAAAAAAATCAAGTTTTGAGTTTGTATGAAAGTTACTATTGTCACAGCGTAACTATTGCCCCGCACCCTTTCAACTCCAAAAACCTAGTGACGAGTTTGCTTCTTGAGGTTACAACCTAGAACGAACGGAGCGCCCATAAAGTATCTTTTTGTTTTTCACAGTCTATTTCTGGGCTTCTACAACAAACACAATATATTTTACAGACATGCATGTTATATTATGACATAGTGCATTTTAAGAACATTGTAAGTAAAATGACTTTTGAAATTTAACTGTCTGCGCATTAAAGACATATTATCATAAATACTAGAGTTTCTATTCTATTCGAAAATCTTTGTATGCTTTGCGCGTCAAACGCCGAAACTGCTAAGGCCTCGTTTCAGAACTGGCGGCGCGTCGCGCGGGGCTTTCTACGTTTTTGTCACATGTGTCACACACAGTACAGCCGTCGATGTAGTAAAAAACACGACAACGCCCAGCAAGCGCAACGCGCCGCCTTTGTTTAAACGAAGCCTAACAACAATTGAATGAAGTTTAGGAAAATTATTAAGGAATACTTATTGATGAAATGAACCAAACAAAATGGTAAAATAATGGTATCGAATAATTGAAATTCAAATATCCGTTCTTAGGCATTTTTACATAATGACTATTAAGATAAATAATACTTATTTGTCATGTTCAACATTAATAGGAATTAATAGGAAACACTGAAATTTTAAAACTGTAAATTTTTTGTTTCCTTACTGTACTTTTTAATATGGTTTGTTTCCTCCTCTAGCCCTTATAACTACCTGCATCTGGTCTGGCAAGCTTTGGAAGACATTTTGTACAGAAAGTCAATAAAAATTGACAGTTATTAATCAGTGCCTCAATCTCGAGTGTAAAATTTTGTGTAGATATAACTTATTGCATTATCTTCATTATTCACTTGTGAGTCCTAGAATTTATGAAAAAACTGATTAAAAACACAAATTGAACGATATCTAATTGGGATGAACTAAGACTTGTAAGGTTTCATAAACAAAACTGAAGTTACCAAGAATTTCATAGGTGGCCAAGTTTACGTACCGGTGAGTGTACTTACATCTGAACGTTTGGTTTGTTGAACCAAAGGCTGTTTGTTCTGCCTTTTTGAAATACTACGTTTTATAGATACCAAATGGGCACTGATTTAAATTAAAGTTTTGGTGCTACCAAAATTCAAAATCGTCTAATGAAAAAAGATAACACGGTACATTGACGGTTAGTAGTTAATTGGCAACGACATTCAATTTTTATGTAGGAGATAGTCATTTTTTTTTATAGTTTTGTAAATCTAACTGGTATAACTTGATTCAATTTTAATGACATGCGGAACAGTTAACGGTGAATATTGTGACTCTTATCATGTGCGTGGAATCAGAAACTCAGGTATTTATCGATATAGTAGAAATAATCTTTGACTCAGATTACTGATGTTCTGATGCGAAATACCTACTTATCGCAAAACTCTACAGTTTAAATTTACATTTGTATATAGTATGATGAGATATACGGGTCCGCCTATGACAGTCTATTATATTTTAATAGCAGATTAGGAATGATGAGTAGGGATGAATTTAAAAAAAAAGAAATATTTTTCATAAATTAAAATTCCGAAATTCTTCTCTGTGAGTAAAATTTAAGATTAATCTACATTTTGTGACTACATACAATTAGTTGGAAACGATTTTATTACCTGCTGTGTAGTCATAACCTACAGATCAAACTTAAATTTTCATCACTTAGAAGAATTTTAAAATTTACTTTTATGAAAATATTTTTAAAAAGCTTCCATGCTGGACTGGGAGCGTAAGAAAAACATAGAGTGTACCAGTTGCTTCTCAACCCAGGCACACTGTAAAAGTCAGTTAAGGGACAGAGGTTTTATGGGCATTTTTGTGGGCGACAGGCTCACTCCCTGCCACTGCAATAGTCTCTCTCCATCATAAAAAATCCTCTTAACGTGTCAAAAGTGACATCAGATGGTTTTATAGCCTCTGGTGTAGAACGTCACCATTTTTTAAGGCTCAAAGTGTAGGTATAACTGCTTTGTTACTCCAATAGCCAACGCTATTATAAAATATGTAATTGGCCGCATATAACTTGTCATTCAGCTAATTATCATCCTCAGCCAATCATTACAAAAGAACAATGGGAGAAGCTTGCTCGACCGCAGTTCGTTAAGCAGAACTTAATTAACGTAATTAACTTCCATGATACCAATAGTTTGCTCGAGTTATTATATTTACTTAGGCATAACATAAAGAATTGCATGTAAAAAAATGTTTACCCAAAAACTACTATAAAAATTATGCTATGCATGATTGTTTTCGTTGACTAGTCTCATGTACTGGTGGACGAGGGAGCCAATACATTAAGTATATTGACATAATGTATTGATACATAACGGGGAGGCGCGTCACACACTACACTCACATCCGTGCACTCAGGGAATAACATTGTTCATACAAACTAGAAAGTCTAATATTTCCCGTTCCCGCGGGAATTTTGGGAATTCTTTTCTTAGTGCTCTAATCAGCTTAAAAAGCGCCACAGAGCCCATGAAATTATATTATGGCTCGAAGTCGGTACTCCGCAAATCGTTAGGTAGCGGTTCGAATCCCGCACGGAACAAAAAAATGTTCCGTATTATAGATACTAAGTAAGTATATGTTACATGGTTTCGCTACATGGTATCCTATATCACAAGCTTTGATAACTTTCGGTCCATGTAGTTGGTGAGATAGTCTGGGGATTTTATATTTTAAAATAAATGAAAGCCTACTCTTAAATTGAAAGCCTACCTACTCAATCCTTCTATTTCTTAAATCTATTTACATACATTACGTCACGCCTGTATCCCTTATGGCACCATATGATGTGACGTTTGACAAATTTGGAGGTACTAGAAAGATGGAGAGAGACTATTGTAGTGACAGGAGTCGTTTTTGTGGACGTAGTGACTATCGTCCACAAAATTGACTTTAAAACCTCTGTCAAGAAAAGCAACTGGCACATTCTACGTTTTTCTTTGGCTCCCAGTCCAGCTTGGAAGCATTTTATAACAATCTATTTAATTTATGTAGTTTTAAAGGGTCACGTGTACTAAAAAAAATCTATAGTTATAATTAAAAGACCGGTTTTCATCGCGATAACTCACATTTTTATTTTGACATTCCGGTGCTCTTTGTCTTTATGTCTGTCTGTCTTTTTTTTCTATGTCCTCTATTTAATCCTGTAATATTGTTTTAATCAAAGTTATAAAGGCCTGCATTTAATGAAGTCCCTGCAAACGGCCATGGCCACAACAAACTGGTTTGTAATCTATATGTACCTAGTCACTCTGCAATTACCCATTTATTCTAATTACCTTTATCTATGAACTTTATTATTTATTACCGTTTGCAGACCCTTTGAACTAAAAACCAGTTAGAAACTTGTCAGATACCTATATCACAAAAAATGTGTTAAGTTAATTTTTGTAATCCGTCGCTTACAGCGTGGCGAGTAGGTATAAGTTTAAGTTTGATCTATAAAAATATAGAGTAGATGTTATACTAAATATTCAGCGATTGCTGTTCCGAATTTTACTTATTCCTATGGGATCAGGAGCTTCGAAACAGGAGCAGTGAAACTGCTTGTAGGGCTGCTGTTTGAGTATAAGTATTTAATGTTTCTTTATTTGAAATAAATTGAAAAACTGTTGAAAATTCAAGAATTCTATTATCCAGGAGAAAAGAAAAATGTTTTTTTTTAAGTCCTACAAGACCATGAGCTACGTACGATGCTGGTAAGGTCGTGAAAAGCTAGTTAAATATATTTTCAACACACTTGCTCGTAAAGTGAGCGTTATTCTATTGAATTTAGAACTTTAAACTGGGCTATAAGTCACGCGTGCATAATATATTATACCCTAGTGCATAATATAATGAATCCTACAAAGTTGAATTGTACCTTTGTGCAAATAACATGCGAGAAAACAGAGCATATTTTATTGGTCCGGGTTATACACTAAATATTTTCAGAAACAACAAAGAGGTTTTATACCACTTCAAATCCATATACATTTTTAAATGTTTGCGCCTTATATTAGTAAAATAAATTTGTATATTAAACAAATTATTCACAATTTACAATAATTTGTCATAAAATATTAAAATATTTGCATTTACCACTCCAAATTAAACATTTTCACTTAAAATAGGCTGTATATGCTATACAGACATTGACACATTTGACGGAGAAAAAAAGCTACGCGCATGCGCGAGGTTCGGCGCCATTTTACAATCACAATTCACAGCTTTGTTATCAAGTGTGTTTGTTATTTTATGATCAAGTATGTCTGTCTTTTACTCACAAGTGTGTTGAAAAACGTCGTATGTAACTCGTGAGCGTTGCTAATTACAGTAATTAGCAACTTCGCTCACTTGTTACATAATTTAACACGGTAAATAGGTTTATGTCTATACGTATCTTCCCATAACTTCTCAATTATGGATATCATTTCAAATATATTTATCGCCTTGTTACTCGTATCTGAGAATGGGTACCAGAGGTCTGGTGAGGAGCTTTTGCGCTCGCGGTCGCTTTGCCGCTCAATTTAGAGAACTGTAAGGCGTACACACAATACGCCTTACAGTTCTCTAAATTGAGTAAAACAATAATAAACATACGAATCGGGTTTTGATAGGAATAAGTCATATTTTTATTATATGAAACAATATATATATACGATAAACAACGATCCTTAGTTTATCAGTAAGTATAGAATGTGTAACCAGTTACTTTTTACTTATATTATACTTATATTACTAGCCCTAAGTGTCCCAAAATTGAGCAAAGGCTTCCCTGGGCCAGTTTGGGCAAAATGCGCCTAGATTATCCTTCCGTCCTCCGACGATGACGGCGTGGACGTCCGCGTCGTGGTTTGGTGTCAGGATGCCACGTGGATGTTCTTTTAGCTCTAAGTATAGAAAATATTTTTTTAAAGTGTATAATACTTAATAGAGTATGTAGATATGGCGTATACTTCTTAAACTTTCCAAATACCTTTTACTGTTTGATTTCTCATATTTTTTATTAAAAACATTACCAGCTGTTACGGTTTATGTCAACAAAGCCGGTGAAGATATCCATTTGAAAAAACATGAATGTCAAAGACAGCAACAAATCAAACCAAACTGTATCTACCCGAGTAAAGACGATTATCGCCTGCAATATTATATAAGCAGACTAAACAATGGTGACATAAATAAGTGGTATAAAGTCCATGGACGTAATTGCGAACATAAGTCTCAGCGATTGACAGACCACGGGTTTTCTAAAAGAGGCGTCACTCACACATTCAGCTTATCACATACAAGCGCACAGCCCTGCCGCTCTTTGCACGTTGAAGATTGTTAAAAAACTTAACTTTATCTATTTCAAAATTAATCTTTATCCAAAAATAAACTTTTTGGATTAATAAAATTTGAGTTGGCTACGCAAATAATTGTAATATCAAAAGAATGATCTTAGGTATGCAATTGTTAAATTTACTCGGAAAGGACCGACTCCTTAGGGTAGGTAAATTTCAAGGGGCGAAAAATTTTGATTCAGGAAAGTTTTACAATCCCTATTTTTATTTCAACGGCAACCCCGCTTGCAAGCAGTTAAGTAACAATAGAGCGACTTTTGAGAGTTAGGTACGTACATGATGTGGGCGATTATGCCTGACTGACATTTTCTTTCTACTTAGGTACCTATAATGGCACGCTATGCTCATCCATGCGTCTCTAAGTACAGTATTTTATTAACATCTTTAATCATCATAATGTAACTTCACAGAACATCCTACCGCCACTCAATTCTATTGTGCAATTATGCCGTCGAATACAATAAATAATAAATTACTGTTTGATGGCTCTTGCATTAATAAGAATATAATTAAGATTTCTCAACTAGATAGATCAGCTGACATGACAGAGATCTGTCTTTGGAGCCGGTGTATAAGGTTATAAGGTTATGATTTGTCGGATAGTGATCTGCGCTTGAGCTCCCTAAGGGTGTTACCATTTACCGATCGTCGATCGAAGTTGGGCGACTAGTTTGGTAGCTTTAATCGATAGACGGATACCGTTCGACTAACCAGTCGATCAAAGTTGATCGAGTAACCCCGACTATATTCCATCAGCTTGATCTACGCCGAGGCGTCTTTCCATTCTATACAACGCCAGAACGCAGCCATAGGAAACTGCTCGCGTATATATTGTAATGCTGTTTTTAAATCTGTTATTACAATGCATACACGAATTTTGCGTACTGATCGTGTATAGTTTGTATCGTGGATGCTCACGTCTTCGTTCCGGACTATACTACATCAGTTACACTTGACAAGAGTGTTAAAAGTTAAGTTTTGTTTTGATTCAGTAATATATGGAATTATATTTAAACTTTATTAGATAGGATTAAATACATAACAATCGCACCGGAAGACGGAGTCGGTACGGTTAGGTGCGACAACGAGCGCAGCGAGGAGGAGCATGTTAGGTTGCATATAGTTGTATACGTGGTCATAAACCTGGTCAGCTATCCGATATGCTTATCAGAGAATAATAAGATAACTCCTTACCAAGAGTACTATGCTGTAATACAAAATTACTAATAGCACAGAATAAGTAATAGTCTAATAGTTAGATTAGCTTAGGATTAGTCCGTATGGGTACTGGCGCTGTACATTATGGAACAATATATACTTCTACGTTACTACGAAGTATACGCGAATATTTGCGTACTGCTCTTGTATGGATTGCAAGAACTTAACAAAAAAGTTATTTCCAATATACTTATACGCGAGCAGTTTCCAATGGCTGCGTTCTAGCCCTGTACAGAATGGAAAGACGCTACGCCGAGTAATCCATTCTAGCATCGATCGACGCTCGTGATCGATTGATCTGGTATAAATTATCGATCGATGTCGACTAATCCATTCTAGCATCGATCGACGCCGATCGAAGTTTTTCCCTTGTATCCACAGACTAATAAGGAGAACAAGTTGTATCCCTGTGCGAATCACCTGCTCATTAGGTTTCATAAGTAACCCACATAAAAGATTTGTCAAAACACTATTTAATATACATAAATTTGACAGTTACGAGTAGCAAGACATACATAGATATTAATTTATTTATTCATGCCACTTTGACTCTGAGCTAGTAAGTAGGTAAGTAATAAATTATACAAGAATTGACTTAATGCGCGTCAATCGATTTGATATGTGGTATGGATTTACATGCCTCTCAAAGCATTAATTTTACCAAACATGACTGAATTTATAGCTGCTATTCTTACGAAATACGGTGCTTCATTTTTTGTCGTTCACTTTGGTTTGAACCATTTAAATTAATCTTTTAATAAAAGGGTTCGTATTAAAATACCATAAGATAACACAACTTTACTGTAGGTTTACTTACACAGGGAATTTTACTATGGAGCTCAGGCCCAGTGTATGCAATATTTTTCTAAAAAACAAATTGTGGTTTCAGTCGTTCATACCATAAGTTAACTAATTATAATAGTTAAGTTGCAGCATGTTGTAATTACCTGCCTGTCCTGTGTAGTATGTGATAGTTGTCGCTCAAGAATAAAATAAAATAATACTAAGATAACTTAAAAGTAACTATTATCAATTGTCGAATTACTATATTTATGATTATAATTTATCTGAATCTCACGTAAAAACTGAGAAAGTTATGTATATTTTCGTTGTTATAATATTGTCATGTTGAGCAAACCAAAATACTTAGGTACGACATAGGACATATATACGACCCACAGAGTCAACATTTAAGTGTAACAATACCATTTTTATTTATTTGATAACACTTAAGATTGGTAAAATATGGCGATACATCGAGGTCAGAATAGCTTCAAGAGTTTCCTGCAATATGCGTCAAAATATCCTTTAAAAATATTTATATTTCTTTGTCTTTTTTCTTTAACTGAAAATGCTGTCGACGCTAGGCCGAGATTAAGAATTGCCTTTTCAGAATTTCACGCATTCTGCTAAATATGAAAGGGTTAGGTATCATATTGAGCTTCCTTTCCACAAATCGTATGAAATTCATAAAATGAACATTGCATTTCACATTCCCAAGCGTATCAAATGATATGACGCATAAAAACATTAAATTTTAACCTGGCCAAGCAGGTACAAGGATTTTTTTAGCAAAGATAAAGTTTTGTACCACGCCATTGTCATATTCTCAATGTCATAAATCTAATAAGTTATTCGATAGACAGTGCCAGAGCGATGTTTGTTTTGTATATTACTTTTTATGCATATAGTCCTATGCTTGTCAATTACATTTATGACGTAGTTCGATAAGATCCCTTTATTTTACATCATCAACATTCAAACTGCGTAAAGGAACATGAATAATGCATTTGTATTTCCTTATTTTAAATTATGTTTGGTTCGAATTCTTCCTGAATATAATTCTCTTCAATTGTTCTATATTAGTTACTGATAACTGAAAATTGTTCAAATCTAGGTTTTATTTTTGTAATAAAAACCTCTTAATTTCAAGTGACATATAAGTACAAACAGCGAAGTAATAACAGAAGAACATCTTAGATTAAATAACTCAACTGCGAATCACCTTTTTTTAATTAACAGAAAGCATATTATTAATTTACTTATATTAAAATGACAAAGCCATTTCTCAATTAAATTGTTGGTAGGTGTTCTGAAATTTAGCCCATAGGTGGGTTAAAGACTGTAATAACACATATACACATAAACACTTTTTATCTTGGTATCACCATGAGGTCGGCATTTGTTCTGGTTGAGCCACCGACAGGTAGGTCACAAACATTGACGTCCTTTTGCACACTTCTTGGCCTGTATTATGAAGGCTTTTGGTTCAATGAACGGCTAGATCATGACCTAAATTAGCATGACCCAAGCCTAGATTCGTTGTAATTTTCCATAAAGAATCGTCAAAAAATCAATGCTACGTAGAGCTAAACCAATTATTGATGTAACAACAACACACCTATCATGTATCCAACCAACGACGATCTTGGATCGTTAATTGAATCGCCGTGAAACTTAATGTGAAAAGTAATTAAGTAATGGAGCCTTTAATATATTTAAAATTAAATTTTTTCCTTGTTTGTTGCTTATTGTTATAATTGGACACACTGATGTAAGTTTCAATGGACAGGTTTTGGTTGATCTCCATTCAAAGTATCTGGAGAAAGTACCTAGATGAAATAAATGCAGGTGTTCGTACCAAAATTAAAATGCAAGGCATGTCTCATCGTAAACACCAAAATTACGGTCACATCAACTTCTTTTTATAAAGTTTTTTTCGAGATTCTTCCAACTTTTACTGTTAGTCTGGATGCTAAGATATTGTATTATGTTTGACATAGATCACTAAGAAAAAGTGACAAAGCATGTTAAAAATATTTGAATGAAAAAAAACTTCAAACTTTAATCCTTGACTGGAAGTGATTTTGCACACTGTTTTGAAAAAAAACGATTGATGTTGAGATATTAATCATTTCTTCTCGAACGACTTTCAGAATGCATGGTTGTTTTGTCATTCCAAAATGTAATGCAACTTATTACAAGAATGTTACTAAACATTTTCCAGTAACTTTCAACAGCTGCATGAAAGAACTTTGCAAATCTAAAATAAAATAAATTTTCTATTAATTTGTTTTCAGGAAGATCCTTCACAAACTTGCAGGACAATGTGCAGCTGAGCCCATGCATGCAAACACCGTGCATCTTGAAGAAAGGAACCAAGCAGAAGATCAAGATAACCTTCACTCCAGGTTGGTACAACTGATGAATAGTTTACCTCCCTCTTGACGTTAGCCAACAATAATAAACTTTCGCAGAATTTAAATAAATTATCGCGTAATTCTACTACAGTGCATGCTTTTGCTGTGTTTATCTATTTTCTGTATTTCGCAAACTTATCGGTAACGCCGTGTGTGTCCAATTTTTGTTTTGAGCGAGGAATACATTCATTGTTTGAAACTTTCGCTTCGACCGAGTAACAGGTCACGACAATAGAAATGTTCTTGGTACCGTTGCAACTCGGCGAAAAGTGCCTTTATAGGTAAAAATATTTTTTCAAGCGATGATGTTTTTTATATTTTATTGTTTTCAAATTTTACAAGCCTACATTACGTGGTATTATAGAATGTTCTTCCTAATTTAACAGCAATACCTAATAACTCATTTCCGTAAAAAGAAAAATAATATGAAGAAAATAAAGATTGTAAAAATTCTCCTATTACACAAAATTACACCTTTGTTTATTGTAATATCTACCATGTAGGTGTCATTACATAAAAAATAGACTTTGAGCCGTTGTTATATTTATATCAAAACAGAATATTTTCCTCAATAAAAATACTATATGAAGACGTGCACATTTTAAAAACGACACAAATTATGTTTTCAGAAACGGATCTGACGGACGTGAGGAACAAGGTGCAAGGTGAAGTATTCGGCATCCCGCTGCCATTCGTCGGCGTCGACGGAAATTCTATCTGCGAGAAGATCACCACCGAAGACGGCACCAAGACCCCGTGCCCCCTGAAAGCCGGCACCAAATACATCTACACAGACTCTTTCCCAATCCTTAACTTCTACCCCACCGTCAAAGTCAAAGTTATCTGGTCCTTACTAGACCCTAAAACTAAAGATATCATCTGCTTTGAAGTACCCTCCAAAATACAGTAATAATTCTCTATTCAAAACGTAATTAAGTGTTAACTTGTTTAAGATCTCTTCGTAGGAAAATAACCATGAGCCGTGAGGTCAACTAGGTTATTAAATTGAACGAATATGTACCTTCATGTAAAAATGAGTACACACTAAGTAGGTAAACTATTTGATAAAATATTTGCCGCCGTGTGAAGCACACACAGACACTGTCGAAGTATTTTCCGAGTAAAAAACTATTTATTTACTTTTGAGTCGAATTCTTCTAAGAACTACTATTTATCTAAACACTATCCAAATGTCAAAAACTATTCTTTGTCTACAAACTTGTGACCTTCTGGGCTAACATACGAGCATCGATATATAAGTCGATACGATAGCAAATTTGTCAACATGAGTCGGTTATAAAAATAAACAATATTGTAAGCAGATAAATCTAAATGATGTGGCATTTAAAATAAAAATACCTATGTATTTCTTTTACAAATACTACGTAAGAAACGTGTCATCAAAACGATAAAGCAATGCCCAATAAAAGCTCAATTCTAATAATACCGCATCAATATTACATCGATGTGACCCCATGTTAGCCCTGCTTCCTTAGCCAGTAATGTTGAATAATCTTTATATTATTTTTAGTTAAGAATATTTTAAATCCAAACTACCTATTTTTAATTGTTTTATTTTATATAGTATGATTGAGTAGGCGTAGCAATAAGATAAAAAATGTATAAATTTACGGTCTGAAAAAAAAATACATTCAATGCAAAAGTTATGTTTGCGTTTTATTTATTACGTTGTCGGTAGAAAATAAGCATTTTTTTTATTAAAGACTAAGGTGGCATTTGACCTCAATCTCGCATGATGGTAAGTGAAGATGAGGTCGAAGATGAAAACATTGCTGGAACACATCGCTGCCGCCGGAGAGGTAATAAGTCGGGCCCTGACGGAGTCCTACACCAAGCGGGGCTCACTCGGAATAGAAGCCATTTACGACGCGCATATCCATGAGCTATTCTAAGCGGACACTAGACGGACTGAAATAAATAACTTAACAGATAGGTACATAATAATTATATAACTCCTTAAATAAATGAAAAATGTGATAAATAAAAATTACTCGACCAGGATTCGAACCTGGAACCTCTCGTTTGCCGGACGAGTGCTCTTCCACTGAATTACCGGGGCCTAGTGGCTCAGTGGAAGAGCACTCGTCCAGCAAACGAGAGGTCCCAGGTTCGAATCCTGGTCGGGTAATTTTTATATATCACATTTTTCATTTATTTAAGGAGTTATATAATTATAGAACAAGTTAAAACGCTTAAAAAGATGATAACAAACCAAAAGTTTATAAAAAAACACACAAAAATCTACCTGAAAATAAAAAATACAGCTTTTTGTCAACAAATTCTGATTCTACCGTAGGAAAACGAGTCCCTGATTAAAATATATGTTCTGTGGAATATATCTACATTTTCATGTAAACATGTGCAACAGAGATAAAATTGAAATAAAATTTTGTCCAGATGAATGAGTCAAAGAATGGAATTTCAGAGAAATACCCTAAGGGTATTAGGGGAGGTCCTTTGATATCATTTGAATCCTAATCTTGTAATTCAAAAGTGTAGGTACCTACCATTTATGAAATATTTCTTTGTTTAAATTTTTTATGAAAATTTAGTTTTACTCCTTCAAACATCGATAAAAAAAACTAATGGTCTAATTTCGTGTCAGTTTACAGTTTTGGACAGGTGTTTACTTTCATTTAATAAACAAAAATAAAATTGTTTCACTGTAAATCCAAACAGAAGCTACAGGAAGTTTATAAAACAAAAATTATTTTCTTTGGAGAAACGTTTACAAAAAAGTGCTGATGAATTTTTCGTGCACTTTTTAAAAAAAAAAACGAGATAAAAAAAAAGCATTTAGTTGCACCGTTGCAGAAAAAGGTGCAAAAACAAAATCAAAAACCTGCATTTTTTGATCTTGCATAAAAAATTACAAACTGTTCCTGTCATTAAGACTAACTTCGCAGTCAAAATCTTTGTAATTCGTGTTAATAGGGTCATGATAATAGTCTTAATCAATAATTTGACGAATTGCAACGAGTGGAGAAGATAAACTGGTCGAATCATATTTTTCTATTTGTATTTTTAGAAGGTGTCTTTACCCAATGTTACAATATCCCTGCGAGTTGGATTACTTTAGTGTACCATGTTATTACTCTTTGTGTGTTTGAGTAGTGAACTGAATTCAAACTTGGCTTTTACTGAATGACATGGTCATAGCTGTGGAGCCATGTCATGCCACGCCTTCGAGGGTTTACAAATGAAGAGCATACGGTTTTGCCAATGGCAATGCTACACATGCTCGAATAGAGAATTAATCGAGATTTCCACGTGTGACAGCGTTAACAAAAACTTCTCCTTACTTTGCAATTCGCCAATATGTCGATAAAGAACCCTAATTAAAATGATTCACAAAGATTTTGACAGCGATAAGTTAGCGTCTTAATGACAGGAATACTTTGTAATTCCTTTAGTTAGAGGATCGAAAAAATGTAGGTTTTCGATTTTGTTTTTGCAAATTTTTTTGCAATTCTGCACTTAAATGCCGATTGTTTTACCTCGTTGGATAGCCAGAGAGTAGCAAATGTTTTTATAAAACGAAAAATTGCACAAAAAATTCATCAGCACTTTTTTGGAGAAAAAATGCTGTTTTAGTAAACGTTTCTCCACAAGAAAATTATTTTTGTTTTATAAAACGCCCTGTAGCTTCTAGGTATTTGGATTCACTATGATACAATTTTATTTTTGATTACAAATTGAATCGAAATTGGAACATGATTTTTTTTGAATGAACGATGTATGAAAGAGTAGGTACTTTTTTTTTATTCTTTATCTTATTCACAGCTGAATATGACACTCAGTTAATTTAACAAAAAAGTTAACTTAAAAACTGTAATCTACAACACTACATAAATTAATCAAAGTTTACAAACCAACTATTATTTAACAAACCTATTGTAATAGGTACATCTTAATAATATTTTACATCCCTTGGATTCAGGTGATGATAGTAGTAAGTTACACATTCCAATAAATCTAAGGTCTGTATTAAATTCATGTAACAGCTGAATATCTCAACGATTCGTTCCGTAGTAGATGAAAAACATCCTCTTTTGACCCACATTCTTCACAATTCGGTGTTCCACGTTTAGCTAATATATGCATAAAACTATTTGAGGGAATGTGTCCTGAACGAAGCCTTAACGCAGCTACTACTGCCATTCTACTCAACTTCACCTGTTCGAACCATGGGTATCGAGGAAGTTCATTCTGTATAGTTCTGAAGAGTAGGTACTTAAAACTGGAAAACAATCTTCCGAAGAATGAGACTACCATTTTTTTTCAAGACCTCTTTTCAATTTAGCTGGCAAACACCCAGCTAAATTGAAAAGAGGTCTACTACACTATCTTTTGGTTTCCGGATCATAGCAGTAAATACAGATCGTCACCCGGAATTATATCGAACAAAGCATAAAGAAAAACACAAAAGGAGGTATCCACTGGACACAAAGATTTCTAAAGGCTAAATGTGCATGAAGGATTTTGTGCACTTGACTCATAGGTTCCAATGCCTAAGCTTGTTCGAATCTGCTGATAGGTTACTCTTGGATCAGTCTCAATCATACTCCACACAACACTGATGTTATCCTTAGTGGTTAACGTAAAAGGCCGTCCCTCACGCCGAGCATCGGTGAGATTAATGTGACCACGTATAAACCCATAAAACTAGTTATTAACAGTGGCACGAGAAGTGGCTTTATCGTGAAAGGCCAATAAATGTCTTTCATAACTTTCTTGTTGATTTAAATGAAACCGAAAGTCATAAAAAATCATAGTCCTAAAACGAAAAGTTTTTCTGTTATTGATCACAGTCTATAATAAGTAGCGGTAGCAGAACTAATTGAATAACTTGCTTTTGCACCGCCGCAACCCGGCCCCAGTCGTTTACGTAATATGTAGATTGTAGACGTATCTATTTAACGTTATTTTGCTCCGTACTGTAACCATTCCTTTTTATACTTGCATTAGATTTTCTTTTTATTGTTTAACTGTACTTTGCTATTTTTGCTTTAGAGGCGCTTCATATCAAGTTTG